>CM029502.1:11975514-12638629 GCA_017140595.1 Eucalyptus curtisii
TGATTTTGGAAAGGATGAAGAATGTATTCCCATCATGTGCGACAACACAAGTGCTATAAATCTAATCAAAAATCCGATTCTACATTCAAGAGTCAAACATATCGAGGTAAGACATCACTTTGTTAGGAATCATATTAACAATGGTGATATCTGCATACAGTTTGCAGAAGCAAAATAGCAGCAAGTAGATATTTTCACCAAGCCACTAGACAAGCTAGCTTTCAAATATATACGAGAAGAACTAGGAAAATACAACGCTCTAGAATGACAATATTCAAGTATTGTATCGATTGTGTCGGAAACATTGGGTACTACATGAAATAATAGGTATGCACCTACAGTACAAATTCAAAAAGTTAACGTTACAAGTGATGTGCTTCTAACCGTTCTGATTGTCTACACCCTATCTAAAGCTAATACGATTGTTGTAACAGAATTTACAAGCTCATTTTTACTGCCTATTTATTCGATAAAATTTGAATAGAAAATAACTACAAATAAGAAAATTGATATTGAAGAGACAACGGCTGATTCTCTCTCTCTCTCTCTCTCTCTCTCTCTCTCTCTGAGATACATCGCCTCTATTTATAGAGAGCCAGTATTCATTTTTTACTCACTGCTCTTATCTACCCTCTCATGCTTATTTTATATTGTCTACTCAAACCTCTTGTCTCTTCTACATACAAACACCTTTTCGCTCGAACCCATGGCACCCAAAGCTCACCCCTCTTCCAAAACAGTAAGAAAATCCTCACACATCATTGCCGGACCATCCAAAACTTCTAAAGGTGAAGTCACTTAATAGGAAAAGTCACTAGAAGCCACTCAAAGCTAAAGTGTGGCCTAGCTGGTGGGTCAACTATTGCTAGTACACCGTTGCCTGCAGTTATAGAAAAGGAAACCCCAATAAGAAAACCTCTTAATTGCAACCGCTTGTAAAGAAAGACATAAGTGATGTACCAACCATGGCAGCTCTGATTATAATAGCTCCATCACCATTGGCTCCTACCCAAACACTCCGAGATCTATTGCCAAACACTCCAAGATCTATTGAAAGACTTCTCAAATTCATGGATCGGAGCTAAAGAAACTTCTCAAATTCAAAGCCACAAAACTGCAAACCCTTCAACTTGAACAAGCACTGACTGCTCAAGAAAAACCAGCCGTTTAACCTTTGCATTCAGCTGCTTAGCCCTCTCAGCCGTCTCAACCCTCACTTCAAAAGTCCTCAACCAAAGAAGAAGGCACCTCAGAACCTACTCCCAAAAACAAAAGGAAACAAATTGTTGAAGAAGTCGAAATCATTATTGAACCAATCACTTCACAACCCGAAGGAAGCAAAGCCACAAAAGAAATAGGATAAGCCCCAAGAGACGAGCGTTTGTGAAGATGATGACAACCGAATATCTCAAAATTTTGAACCCACTCTTGGTTTTGAAAATAATCCTACTTTCGAATTCAATTTCTTTCTTTCACTACAACATCAACACGCAAAGCACCACTTCTACGATCAAGGCATTATCCCTCATCATTATGTTGATTTAATTCTTAGAAAATCATGGAATTTTTCTAACTTAGTTTTTTGAACCCCTTCGACTCATATACTTTTGTTCTATGAAAGAGGAGGTTTATCTTGAACTCATGGCAATGTTTTACTCAAACCTTTATTTTTCAAATAGGGACTCGTTTGTTTTTACTTTTTGTGGACAAAATCATGTTCTGACTCTAGATGAACTAGCTGAAATCATCCAAACAGAGTACAATGTTTTCAAACACATTCTAGTAGAGCCTGAAGAGGCCCATATTTTTATTTTAAAAAACCCTAACTTTGCTTACAACTCTAGGGAAATTGTCCCACGGAATTTTCTCCCTCTCAAAATGAATTTCATTCAAAAGATCCTCACTCTCTACCTTCGTCCAAAAATATCTTCTACAAACAACATCTCTCAATATGATGTAAGAGTGATGTGGGCTATTGTTGACGCCTGATTTCTAGTCGACGCGTCAAAAATATAAAAAATTAAGATTTGAGTTTCCAATCAAACCCTTTTTAAACAAAAAAAAAATGTTTTTTCTTATTTCTTTCTTTTGCATTACTACTCCTAAGAAATTTCCAATTCATTTTCGAGAAAATCTTGAAAAGTCAAACGGTTGACTTTTTGGTCAACCTTTTGACCAAAAAGTCAACCCCTGGTCAAAAATTGATTTTCCACCCAAAAAGATGTGAATTAGTTTTAATTTCATCCTTATTAAATCAATTTTTCAAAAATTCAAAGATTTGACCAAGAAATCAACATTTTAGGAAAAGTCAACTGAATGGTTGACTCTTGGTCAAACCTTTAACTAAAAAATTTAAAAAATCAAAAAGCCATAAAAACACTTTTTTTAATGTCAATTTGATTTGTGTGTCAAAAATTTTCAAAATAAAATTAAGAACCTTGTTTTCCAAATTTTTCAATTTTAGGTTCCAAATCAACCAAAAATAAAATTATTTTTATTAATCACAATTAGGTATAGTTCCTTTTACGACATTTGGTCTAGGGATTATTTTAAATCCATTCGTTCATTCAATTTTGTGAATTATCATATCAAAAGACGAATTGCCATTTTAAGCCCTAATTAGGGGACCATTTCAAATGCATATCTCATTTTTGCACAGCAGGGTTATGAAAATCCACGAGAAGCAATCGTTTCTTCATGATTTACGAATAAACGATCATTTTTCACTCATTTTCTTAAAATAAGTCTGAATCCAAGGTCAATTTTGAGAAATTCATATTGGAACTTCTCGATTTGAGGAATTTTAATATTTTGAGCATAAGAAAGTCAAGTAATTAAACTTCAATTGAAGAAATTCAAGTTGACCCATTCAAGAATATTGTTTTATTTTATAAATCTAGGTCAAATTTTAATGTTAGGCCTAGGTTCATTTTTAACCCTAGCTTAGGCACTTCGATTCAAGACCAATTTGAATGCATTAAGTGATCTTACATATGGGTTGCTAGTTAGATAGGACAATTGCAATATTAATTGGATTAAATTTCAAACGATTTGCAATTTTAACTAATTAATTGCAAAATTGTTCATTTTAACCCTTTAAGCTCAATTTTAAGCACCCATGGTTTTGGTCTTTTTTCTTTCATGATAATCACTCAATTAAGTCAATAAAAGACTCCTAAAACACATTTATGAAGGTAATTGACTTAATTGAATTGAAATCAGGTAATTTCCTCTCAAATCAAGTAAATTATCTCTTTGATTTGGTCATTGAATGATCAAATTGCATCAATTTTAAACCTACAAGGGTCACAAGTACGTGAATAAGCCAAAATCGGTTCAAACCAATCAAGAACCGATCACACCAGTGTGAACCTGTTTGACTGTCAGACTGGTCACAGGTGAGGCAAGCCAATTCGGCCCCTTGCCGACTAGTTCTAGATCTTCGATACTGGTTCCGAAATTCTCTTTGTGCTAATTTCACTTATGTACCTTCAATTTTTCCACAATTTTGTAGATTGACCATCGAATTTTGTAAATTCGCAATTTGACCTCTATTTGGGTCTTTTAGCACAATTCTCGATTTTGGTTCGAGTTTTCGCAAATAAGGACTATTTGATTGCTTACCCGACACCTCTAGATGATAATCAAGCTTTCGAAATCTGATTTTGCCTATTGGATTAAAATTTTGACCATCGGATTGAACCGACAGCCAAGATCATTTGATTTTGGGATGGTATAAATATAATTTTCTCTCCAAAATTAAAGGGGGGACTCATTCTGCATAGTTTTTTCTCTCTTTAGATCTCTCTCCTCCCTTCCTGTCATTTCCTCTTCCTTCTCTCTTCTCTTGAAGTAAACTGGCTCACCGCCGGTTTAAGCTTGCCAGCCTCATGTCGACGGCTCACCGGACGCTGACCAAACCCCCGGGCAGTCCCTTTCACCCTCTTCAGTCCTCAGCGAACTCCACCTTCTCTGATGGTCCCTGTATTGATCGGAAATCAACCAATCCTCCTCTGGTTCGAGTAAACTGGCGACCAAGCCAATTTCAAGTTCACCAGCTTGATCGCTGATCTAGTAGCTCGGATCGGCAGAGCAAACCCTGCCAATCCTTCCCTAGATCTGTTCCTGACTTTGTGGTGGTCAGGAGCCAATAGATCAGCACTGGATCAACTCCGGTGGCTTGATCTCCTCCAATGGTCTTGGAGACCAGTCCAACCAGACCGGTTCTGCCCTAGGCAGACCAGCGGTCTGACCACCCCCTTAGTCAAACTCGATCTAATCCATAGGAGATCCGACCTTGATCCTCAGAGTCCCGAACGTGTTCCAACAAGCTTGACTCATCCAATTGCGCTTAAAATCAACAAAAATCGCGAAGAGATAACCCTTAAAGCTCGAATCCCATGAAACGAGACTGGATTAGCCAGTTGGGACTAGGATTCAATCTTAGAGTTTCATATTATGCTTAAAAATGAGATTTAGAATTTTATGAGATGATTTGCTGCGCACGGATGATCATTAATGATGAACTTGATTTTAAACTTACTTGATTAGCCTTTGATTTGCATTTTCGTGCTTTCGTAACATGCTCGTTGTTTTGGCTAGGATGAGGTCTTAGATGGCCTCATTTCGGATCAAGCTCTTTTGAACATAAAAAATAAACTTTACGAGCTTCAAATCAATAGGTCATGCCCCGATTGAGTGACATTTGGGCACTGAAAAACATGTTACAATATGCTCGATTTCTGCAAATTCCTCATGCTTCTTAGGTGCAATCCCTAGTCCGCCTCAGCTTTTTGCTATTTTTACTCTGATTTTTGTGATGATTTTTTGATGAAGTTGTCTTCATGGAGCTTGTTCCTTATTGTCTTGAGAATGTTTTGTAATTTTTTCGGAATTTTTGGACAAGTTTTGCTAGGTCAAAACCTTTCTGATCTGTGTGTATGTCTGTTTGCCCTGTATTGATCTGAGGTAGATTTAGGCAAATTTGAGCATGAAATTGAACCTATTTGACCTTGGGCCTTCCTGAGAAATAAAATACATGTCATATTCTTTCTTTTGATGTATGATTTGTAAGATTTTGACGTCATTCGACATGTCAATTGCACGTATAAAGGTGTAAAGTTGCTGCTGCAATAAGAAAATTAACAATGTCCGGTTGTTTTGTCATTTTTGGCATAACTTGTATGATCACAATTTAGTTTCAAGTCCCTAATGAAACGTTTTCATCGTCATTCATTCTATATGATATCTTTTTGGTAGGATTTATGCACATACTTAAGTGGTCAAAACATATAATGTTTCAGCCCTAACTATAGGATTAAAACCTTATCGTGTATTTACCTTTGTATGATTGTTTGGGTCCCTTAGAGACCAAATTTCACGTTAGTGTTTTCTTGACATTTGAACTATATGTTATAAACTTTATGTATATATCTGATTCATCCTATTTGAGTGTCATCTCGCGTATGAAATTCATGTCACAAAAGTGCTTGTCACACTTAGAAACTTTCAAGCATGTTATTATGCTTATTATATCATCTTGTGTTGTCATTAAATTGTCTGATATCTTTGCATGCCGACTTAAGGTTAGATGATTACCCAATTTGCTTGTCACATCCAATTCTAAGTCGTGTGTGAATTTTCCATGCCATTGGTGCATTACATGAATGATTTTTGAAGCTTAATAATGCATGTCTATGTTCTGATTTTTAATTAATGATATGCATACTTTTAGAAACCTCGATCTTAGAGCACAAAGTTGACCTCAATTGGACTGGACCCTTCTAGAAAATTGTAAAACACACTTAGAGCTTTCAAAAACCTTTGATTTCATGCAAATTGCTTGTCGATAGATTTATTTTTATTTTTCCTAAAATAAGAGTAGAATTTAGACTTACGATTAAATTCAGACATCTATTTTTGCCCCTATTTTGGTAGACATTTGCTATTATTGTACCATTTTTTTGTAAGGATTCTCAACTTGGACCCTTAACAAAGTTTGTTTGTCATTCTTTTATCTGCGTTGTGGTAAAATTTCATGATTTACTAGACTTCATTTGGTAGGATAAATCTTGGTGGCAATGATGTGATGTCTTGTTGTCTTGGTGATTTTCTGATGTGCATTTGCTTGTTTTCTAATTTTTATAAAATCATGCTTAGCTCTTTTAGAGAAACTTTCTCATCAAAGTTGCTCCATATTTTGTCGTGCATGCTAGGTAAATTTTTCATATATAGACTATCGAGGGGTACCATCCGATTTTGCTCACTTGTTGCGATTGATTTGAAAATTTCTATTGTGAACTTTTGGTTATGATTGCTTAGTTAAGCCTTTTAGGCTAGCTTGTGCATGATATTATGACATACCATTTTCATGAAAGTTGTTTTAAATCCTTTAATCTTTGTTGTCAAATGATTTTCGACGAACAGATCCTTCAAATTACATCTTGAAACTGCTTTGGTATAAGTGATATTTCCAAAAGCAAACCTTTTGAAATTTATTCTTTAAGACTTGATTTGACTTAGGAAAAATCACGATTTGAACCATATTTAAAATGCATGCAATACTTGTGAGTGCATTTATGCAAGCTTCGAGTTAACCTTGATAATTAAATATGTTCCATAGTCTAGATTCCTTAGTCTAAAACATATTCAAATCTCTTTGAACTTTTATTGGACATTGTAAAATTTATTGTTTGGACTGTATTTAAAATGCTTGCGATGCTTGTGAGTACATTTAAACGAGCCTCGAGCTAGCCTTGTCAATTAAATGCGTTCCATAACTAAGATGTCGCATTGTCTCAAAAACGTTATTTTTTTGTTATTAATGACTTTAAATTCATCATTGAAACATCACGTGTACCCCTTTCATGCATATAACACACCATTCATTAGAAATGTTTGTGTTTGTGATTGGTGCATGCTTTGTAATAGTTGACCCGCCAACGGTTTACTCACTTAGTTGATTGTTTAGGAAACAAGGTCTCAAAGGCCTACTTGTATGTTTAATTCATGTTCGTGCATGTGATTTTTAGATGTATGTTAGGTACGATGCATGATACCAATCGAAAATCATGGGCAATCACCTAGAACATTTCTTTAGGGAATTACGAGCATTATTGGCCATGCAAGAGCACAAATGATTAATAATGGCTATAAGTCATAAAATGAACTGGGTAGGTATCTAGAAAGACCTATGCATGAATTGCAAAGGCTGGCCCCGTGGCCAAAATTTGGTTAATTTTGAATTCCATTTCAATTGATCGATCGTTATTGCCTTGTGCCATGTTTTTTATTGTTTTGATGTGTACGATTGTTTTTTTTTTATTGTATGTACCTAGCTATAGTTCTTAGATTAGGTATTCGATTAGGATCCTGAAGATGGAGAGCATTCAAAGATAGTGGAAGGTCGATGTGCGTTACGACCATGCTGTTGTACCATTCATTCGGTCATTCCTGACATATATCTCGGGTTTCCTTTGTCTGCGCATATAAACCCGACGAGTTGCGACTTCCTTTCTTTCCTATCCTTTTATTTCATTTCTCTTTTTATCTTTCTTAGGATTGCATGATAGATTTAATGTTTTCCTAGGTTGTTTACTTACTATTTCGCACTTTCAATACAATTGATTGTCTTCTTTTTTATCGTTCTTAGAGATAGAATGGCACAAAAATGACCAACCACGCGTGATCACTTAGTTTAGGTTAAACGACCCCGAAAAAGTAAAAAGACATGCATGATCACCTTAGGTAACATGACATGCTGTTAGGTACGAAAATGTACTAATAGAAATATTAGTGTAATCTAAGTCTTGGAACCCAGATATCTGGTTATGTATAAATCGAGAAATGACTCTCGACCCTCGATTGGATTTCTAGCCGACCCCCCAAAAACGACGCTAGTGGCGATTTCTGTCTTAGTTTTAGGTTGTTTTAAATAACTAGATTGTATAAATAAACCTGTCCCGAGGGATATGGGTCTTGATAAGACTCACTACAATTTAGTATATTCAATGTGGCAGTACCCCAAAGGATGAAGTGATGCCATCCTCATGGGTGAAAGCATACTATCGAGAGGGCTATCGTGGTAAATGAACCTCTAAATCCAATATTCACACTTGGCTTCTTTTCTCAAGGTGTGTTGCCCGTGTGGATATGGATTGCAACACTTCGTTGTCACGTGGGATACGAGTTTGGCAGAACTTGCGACCGTATACGAGGGAACTCACAAGAGGTTCAATCTAAAAGAAGAGGTGACGATGTCTTTTGGCATGCGAGCTGTGAGGGAACTTTCATGGTCAAGTACCCTTAAACCTGACCTTCCCCGAGGTCTAGTCGCAACAGCCATCCTAAACAAATTTGAAGAGTTTTCCTTCCCCCACATGATCTTTATTCACATGTACCGCATGGGCAAAAGAAATACAAGAAAGCTACTCTAAGGTGCTTTAATTACACGAATCTTTAAGTACTTTAAGATCAATTACTCTAAAGTTTCACCTATTGTCATGCCAAATGTGAAGACTGGAAAGAAAATGCTGGAAAAAATTATGCTCTAGATGACGCTCGAAGGATGGGTCAACCATAAAGGGGAGATCACTATCGACCATGAAAGAACAGTAGCAAAGCTCAGAGAAAGGATTGCGGAGCTCTCTAAACCAGAAAGGTGCAAAATGCTAAGGCTCCACTACCAACCAAGGCCATACGCCACCTCATCCAGAAAAATCACCTTCACCAACTGTGGATGCACTTGCTTCTTCTGCCAGCCTTAATCAACTACAAGCATATGTTAAGGAGATCAAGAACACACTCCTTTCTCTGACCAGATATATGGTGAATATTAAGCGCACTATCCTTAACCTCAATTGCTACAATCCTATCCGCTTTGAACTTGAGACCATCGAACTTGAAAAACTCACTTCCTCTTAGTACTGCAAATGCCCTTGCACCCAAAACTTTTCAAACTTCAATGTGCCCCTATTTTTCTCCCGTTGTTTTCTTTATTTCAGTTCGTTGTTAAGTCTAACATCTTGTATCGTTCTATCTCATGCCTTCAATGAAGCTGATCTTTTCATGCAATCGGCTTGCATTCTCTTTGAATGATGACAAAAAGGGAGAGAGTTTCTTGATGTGAAAGACTAAGTTACATGGGAAAGATTAAGTTTACAGCTAAATGTGCAACTAAACATTTGGTCTTAATATTCTATTAAAGATGTTGGCTATTCCTCTTAAAATTTTGGACAAGCTCATAATGTCTAATACTATTAATTTGCTAGGTATCTCTCTCATAATGTTTTGACTGGAACTTACTGACATTGAAATTAAAATGCTCACTAAGGCAGGGGAGCATACGAGTGCATCATCAAGCCAGAGGGAGCAACCAAATGTTTCACTCTAATCCCCAAAGTAGATGGTGACACACTCTGGGAAGAAGATGTTATATCACTAAAGATCACCTGAGTATATATCTCCAAAGTGTTATAGAAAAACATATTGAGGAGACTACTTTTAATTTACGCAAATTATTTCAAACAAGTTTTACTTATTGTTCACATTTGCGAGATAATTTTGTCATCATCAAAAAAGGGAAGATTGTTGGAGAAAAACATCTTTTAGAGATTTTGATGATGCCTAAACTATCTTAGTATATTATGTACTATGTTATATGCAAATGTTTAGACCAAAGGACTACGCAATATCTATGATGTGATCCATTGGAAAAAAAAAAAAAGTTTGCAAATGTTCTGTTATTATAAACAACACCAGTCAACAAAAAAGATTAGGTACTGACGATGTTTATGTCAAAGCAGTAAAGACTAGGTTAATTGTCACGATCCGAACCCCGAGCACATGAACATCCCTCGGTGATCGATTAAAAATGCGACGTCCTAGGACGCGTCGCCAACCCATTCCTTTTATCTTTCAATTAAAGGCGTGTAATTTGCCCTTATGCAACAAATTTGGGAATTTCGATTGAAATTTCCTTTCATAAATTATCTTTGAAAAGTCATTTTCATAGAGCAACTTTTGCATGTTTGATTTGCTGATCTACCATTTTCGTGCAAGTTATATGCTTTAGGAGTGGACAAATGTTGGTTGGTTTGGGATTTCAAATATTTCCTTGCATTAGCATGCAAATAACATTTTCAAATTGAATTATTGAATTGTTGCACCATAGTGAGTGTGATTATTCCATTGGTCCCATGATGACGATGCCCCAGAGTTAGGATGCCTGGAGTGGTAACTGGTTCCTCCGAATGCGAGGGGGTATAACATGTTTCCTCAAATGTCTTCGTGATGCCAAGATGGGTGTGAGATGCTTGGAGAGATAACTGGTTCCTCCAAATGCATGGGGGTGTGACACGGTTCCTTAGATGTCCTCACGATGCCGAGATGGGTGCGAGATGCCGAGGGGCAACAGGGTTCCCCGGAGGATGGTGCAACTAGATTATCGAACAAACGTAATTATGTACACTGTTCTATTTTAGTTGCATTGTTGGTTTATCCGTCCTAGGGTGTTTTGTTTTCATACCAACGTATCATCTTGATTCAAAGGAAGGTTCTCAGACAAGTTGATTTAAATTTAATTTTATATATATTATACTTGGAGTTTTTCTCGCATGAGTGGTGATAGAATTATGTAGTATAAACCGGTAGACATTTTACTTACTGAGTTTATACTCATTTGTGGTTGACTATCCTCTTTTAGATCATTAGTCATGCCGACCCTACTTGCCTCCCCCAGCACTAGTTATGGTGCCCCCATCGATTTCACAGGGGCATATTACGAATTTCATTTACCCAAACTTTCTGGAGATCGTTTTTGTCAAATATATTTCAATCCTAATGGTAGACATAGAATCACTTGCAAGTCCGTCCTCGGGTTTGTGGCTATGTACGCCCAGGTTAGTGGGTGATTGGTGGGACCTCTCCCACTCGTAGGTGACAATGGACCCGGTGATGGTAGCAGAGTGGTAGTGAGCAAGGAATGGGATGATGGAGTAGCAATTTATGGATATAACGGGGAAGACGAGTAGGTGACGATGTATATAGTGTGGATATAGGTTAGGGTAGTAAGATCGATAGTCCTTCTTGGTGTCGTCAAGGGCGATAGTACTTTTTGGTTGTTCTCCAATGTACCCCGACCTTGTCACCAAAGTATGTAAATCAAAATGAAAATGTAATCGCCTAATTTATAATTTCCACATGTGTTTCCTTTAGATTTTTCATGTTTTGGGTTGTCCTTTGATTGTACACGCTTCCGCATGCATGAAAAGTGGAAAGAACACATTAACTGTGTTAGAAGTGACATCTTAGGGCGTCACAACTAGTCACTATCAAATTTTCTAAACTTCATCCTCTAAAACATTACTTAATGACCATCATCTCCAACAAAATCCGAAGGATCAATTCCATGACATTACAATGCATAGTTAGATTAGCCATATGCATAGTCCCACCAACATATGAAAGATCAAGCCTCATGTTATACCAACAATCAATAGTATTGATTGGAAGTATGGGACAAATGCTCAACCTCCAGCTCGATATACAATGACAATCAAGATGATTTAAATATGTAACAAAATATGTACATTCACCAACTCAAAGTTGAAGCACTTCGATGCTTACCTAACGTAACTCCTGCAAGTCATTCACAACATCTAAGGTCATATTTCCTTTCATCTCCATAGCCAACACTTCCTTTATTACCTCTAAATCATATATTTTCACATATACATTCAATTGTTGCTCCAACTAATCAACTTCCATTGGTTGCCTTGAAGCTTCATACTCAATTCTCGCCTCGAAGACATCTTCTATGCTCTTTCCAAAGCTCTACCAATTCTGAAATTATCTAAATCTCTCTTTTGGGGTGTGGTTCATACTTCTCATCAATAGGATGGTATTGGTGTCTCTTGTAACTGAGGAATGTAATAGAGAGGTGTGAGACGCTAATCATAATGAAAACTCTATTAGATGTTGCCCTAATTTAATGGTGAACCAAGATAAAAATCTTATGTCTCAAACTCTTTTCTCAAATTTATTCTCCATTTTCTTATGATTGTACACTGAATCTTAAGACTTTCTCTGCAAATGATATCTCATACTATTACAAAACGATGCATACTCATCAAAGGCAGAGGCTAATCATAAACTTGGGCAAATCCCTTTATGTAGACCCTAGGATCTATCCTTTCATCCCTTGCACATAGCTTGGGAGTATTCACCTCATAAACTTGACTCTAGCGTGCCATTCCCCACATTAGCATTGGCAAGCAACCAAACACTTTAGTGTAGTGTAATTCGCAAGTTTACCTAACCACATTTCATCAGAATTTCTACACTCAATTGCTAGTTATGTGGTATTTATTGCTTCAAATGAGAAGTCCTCACCTAGCATTAGAGAGTAAAGAGCAAGCTCTCCCTAATATGATTCTACTCATTACTTCTGCTAGTCCCATCTGTTGTGCTGTGTTGATAAAATGTGATGCTTCACCTTTGTGTCAACAGCTACTATCAAGATCCAATTTTGAGATTGATCCAATAAAATGATGAAGGCTTGTCACCAATTTGCAAAATAGTAGTGGGAATCTTTTATTGTCCCATTTCTAGATAACTCCTCATGTCTTCTGTTAAACGCGTGTGCTCTACTTTATGCAAAATTGGCTTAGCTTGTTAGAATAAAACTTCAACCGTTTGTCAGTTTCCAAATCCATAAAATAGTTATGTAGTTCATTGTACCCTTAATTTTATGAACTGTTGAACTAAACAACACCTTATGCTGCTGGTCAAGCTCACAAAAGTTTAACTTCTGCGTCTTCTAGCACTTACAATGCTTATGCCTCTCCCTGATATCTGCCCTAGACCTATTTCATAACTGTGTAATGTCTTGACCTATAAATCATAGAGATATCATCAAGCCCATCACTATTGAACAATAAGATTTTAATTCTAATAATTGCATAAAGACTAATCCTTATATCTTGAACCTCAAGAAATTACCAAAAATATTATAAAATTATTATATTTGTATCAATTCAATCATAAACTTTTTAATTTGGCTAATTTAGACCTAAACCTTTTAACAATTTGTCAATTCAGTTCACTCAGCTAGTTTTAACTAGAAATCATTGATGTGGATGATAGTCACCCTTCATGACACTACTAGTGCTAATGTGGACAATTTTTATTATTTTTTAAAATTTTATGAATTTTTTATTATTTTTCTCTCTTTTTTTCCTTTTTATTTGATGTTTCTTTTTCATTGTGCCACTAGCCCTCACTATGGCTAGGCAAGGTCAGCCTTGCTAGTAGTTAAGCTGGTGATGAACAACTTCGCTAGCCATAGGTGAGGCCCAACCTCGCCAGATCCTACGTGGTCATGCCTCTCCTAGCCCTTGGCTGGGCTCGAGCCCTTAACAGAAGCCGCAAAGGTCCAACCCTCACCAAATCCGACAAAAGCCCCCCTTGCCGAATTTGGTGAGAGCTTGAGCCTCACCAATGGTCTCATGAGGTATGATCTCAGTAGATCTAATAAGGTCGAGCCTCGCCTACAACCAATGAGACTCGACGCTCACCAACCCAACCACGGCCGACCTTACTAGGTCACGGTGAGGTCAAGCCTCACCTAGTCAAAGCAACCTCACCGACCACAATGAAAAACATTAAAAAAAAAATAAATAAAAAAATAGAAATAATAATAATAATAATAATAATAATAATAATAATAATAATAATAATAATAATAATAATAATAATAATAATAATAATTTTCATAAAATTATTAAAATTGTCCACATCAGTTCTGACAACATCATGTAAGACAGCTAATAGTTATGTCAGCATTTTCCAGCCAAAATTGGTTGGATGGATTGAATTAACAAATTGTCAAAATTTTTAGAATTAAATTGGTCAAATAAAAGTTTTAGAACTAAATTGACATAATTGCAATAAGTGTAGAACTTTTTTGATAGTTTTCCTTTTGAACCTCCATTCCGAACCTTGGATTGCACTTTACGAACTCCAAAGACTAATCAAGCAACATCACATGTAAGCAGCATATCTAACCAAGCTACACTTTTGACAACTTGAATAGATAATGCTTGAGTGGTAGAGGTAAAATATATCTGATTTCCGAGCTTGTATGGGCAGAGAATTTTTCTTTCGTTTTCGTGTCCTACCCGCCTTTCACGCATTTGCATATAAGAGGGGCCAAAAGCGAGAGTTTTGGTTCTTTGAAACATCACGTAAAGCCATAGGGCCGGCAACGCAAGGGCCACAGTAAACAAGCCACGTCCACGTGATTTTGGGCCTACACCATATTTCATTCTCTATTTATACTTTTCTCTCCATGTCCACAATGAAATTTTCCAGACTTTTCGACCACCCGGCTCTTTATTTTAATTTCCATATTCATAGAGGTTCAGGTAATTATTGGATCGATTGCGCATCTATTGAGAAGTTTCTTCAAGAAAATACATAAATTAGATGATTCAACAAAGGTTTTTCATGAAGAAGTCAATCATGCTCATTAGTTGAGCAATCCTTGTGCATATTTATAATCACATTATATCATGCCATGAAGCAACTTGCCCAGCTTGATAAATCTTGTTCTGTTCCCGGAAATTGTCACCTCAATTTCGTTTTCCTTGAAAAAGATTAGTGCAATTTGTCAGCAACTAATTAGCCATTGACTTTTTCTATATATAAATGGAGATATCTTTCAATAAAATAAAATAAAATAAAAACAGATTCAAAGGGAATGGTTGACCTAATACATTTGTCCATAATTTGCAAGGAATCTTATCAATAATTTCAGGAGGCATGACTCAAGTCGACACATTTATGTTCCATACGTAATTCAAGAGAATGCTTAAATATGGTGATTCGATTGAGGCCTTCAATGAAAAAGTCAATCATACTCAATAATTGAGCAATTTTTGTTCATATTTATAGTCATGTTATGTCATGCCATGAAGCAACTTGGCCAGCTTGATAAATCTTGTTCCATTCTCCAAAATTGTCACCTCATTTTTGTTTTCGTATTCAAAGGTTAGTGCATTTTGTCAGCAACTAATTAGCTATTGACTTTTTCTATAGATAAGAAGAGAAACTTTTCAATAGAACTCACAGATTTGAAGAGCGTGGCTGACCTAGTGAATTTCGTCCAGGATTTGCAAGGATTCTCGTTGATAATTCGAGGAGGCATGACCCAAGTCGATGACATCTACATTCCATTTTTTGCTAAATGTTTGAGTCTTCATTCTTAATCGAAGGATTGATTTTCTATATTGAACTTTGTTTTCTTTTAAAAAATTCACAAGATGGTCAAATTTATTTATCTTCGTTCTGACAATTTAAAGATGTTTTCGTCTTACCATGAATTCTTGAAATATTCGCTAAATGTTAGAGAAATCCATTTCAATTTTTCTAGTGATTAAAGTAGTATTTCATTTTAGTAGAGTGATTTCTCTATAGAAAGTCAATCAGATTTCACGTGGGGGCTAATTTTTGCACACTTAATTGATTAAGGTCTTTGACGAGATTAAGCTCGGTTTGGAGTGACTTTTACTCTTTTTTTCTCAAATCTTATGGCGTATACATTTGACTACTTGAAACCTTTAAAATGGTCTTATATTGACTTGCAGTCTTGTCTCTAGTTTTTCGTGATTTAAAAAAATTTAGATAACATTATCAATTTCAGTGGAAAAAAAATGACATTTGACCATTTAGGAGTCTGGACTTGTAAATCATAAAAGAATTTCCAAAAAGTGAGCTTTTTTTTTTTAGTGGGTTTATATTACAAAAAACTTCAAATTGTTATACATGTAACAAATTTATCTCAAATTAATCTTTACATCACCAAAAACCCAAAATTGATTTACCTATAACAAATTTACCGCAAACTAATTTTTGGGTCACTTAAAACTCAAAACTAATACAGCTACGACAAATTTATCCTAAAATGATATGAATTTTCATGTATACTTGTCATGTCAATTGAAGGTAAATATATTGCGAGTATACTAGTTTAGAATTTTTCGAAACCTGAAAATTAATTTGGAGTAAATTTATCACAGATGTATCAGTTTTGAGTTTTTAGTGATGTTAACATTTTTTGGATAAAACAGATTTCTTTGGCTGTTAAAAATTGTTTAAAAAAAAACAAAGCTAGAAAAAGGTGAAAATGCCTCGTTCGGCCTGTATGGATGCGCCATGGATGTGAGGTCACTAACCTTCAATTACTTTTTCCATTCAAATAGTGAGACGATATCGTTTATTCTCTAGTCAAATTATGGTGCACATGTACCATTAGGCCCAAAATCTAGTGAGCCCTAACTATAAGATCCATTGAGATCACAGGCCCAATTCTCTCTCTCGAATCGAGTTTTTGAATTTTTAATTTGTACTGTCAAACCATTTGATTTACCAAATTTATCCAGCAAACCATTTTACCGACACTAAACTCTTTTAAGTCAATGTGGGGACCCGGATTTTGCGAATCGGGGGTCGCCAACTAGTGCCAGCCACGGTTCAGAGGACAAAAACTAATCCTAGGCGCAATCGTCATTGTGGGGACCCGGATTTTTCTGAATAATGAAATAATGAGTAGATTTTAATTTTGTTATCTGACATCTAAGTTTTTTTTTATTTGCCAAGTGTCTTGGGCTTACTTGGTTGCACTTTCAACTAGATTTTGCAAGATTATATATTTGATTGTTTCAACAACTTAGCGTGATTTAAATGATTTATTTGAGAATCTTATTCCTAAATTATCATCCCAATTAGCCTAATAAAAAGATTTAAAATTAATCAAGATCCCAGTAGTTTTAAGCAAAATCCTGCTCTTGAATAATGAACATGTCAAGGATAAGTTTCTCAAAGCAAATGTAACAACAAAATTGATGAGGAAGATATTTTGAAGCTAGCTTAATGACGAGAATATATATCATTAAAAGAGTAATTTTCTCCACATAAACATGAGTTTAGAAGGAAGCAAATGATGATTATTGAAAGAGCAGTGAAGCAAAAAATTTATACCATTGTTCGCTTGTTTCACGGACATTGAGTAATTTTTTTTTTTTTTTTTTAAATTCTAGAAATAATCGCTTAAAATAATTAGTTAATGAAAATTATTTTCATTATTGACAACAATTTATGTTTAAATAATTTTTTGGATGATGAAAATATTTTTCATTTATTCATTTTTGTAAATGATACAATCAATCATTTTTAGAGAAATTTCTTTTTTGTCTAAAGAGAAATGTTTTTTAAATTCTTCTATTTTTGCAAAACAAGCGCTCCCTAAAATTAAAAGTTTTCCTTTTCTATTTTTGTTTTTGATTTTCAAGTTAAGAATTAATGGCAGGGGTGGGGCCGCCAATTTCCTTGGATTTTGGTACTTATTTATTCATTTTTTTAAGTTCAACTTTTTTTTCTTGCTTTTTTACTCAAACAGCTGCAATTCATTGCCTATAAAATAAATCAAATAAATATTCTCTTTCCTTTTCTTTTGTACTAGCAAAAAAGATACGCACTTATGCGCATGAAAATTCAAAAAAAAAATAACAATGATGAAAAAATAGTGTAACTGATTTATTTTGCAAAATGAATTCAAAGTGTTAGAAAATGGAGAAAAGTTATTGTAAATATGAAATTTATAAGAGATTTATGAGATGACTATTTTGATAATACTTTTATGTTATATTCCACAAAAAGTAATTTTATTGAATACTAACCACGGATATCATTTAAAATATTTTCCATCGTTGAGGTTGAACGTGGTGGTATATGATAGATTTACTTAAAATACAGAGAGATTATTAGGTCTTTGACTTTTCACATGTTAAACTTGTTTGACCACATAGCTTACTAACATATACTGGAGGTCAAACACCATGCGGGGGTGTCGTCTTATCCCAGACTGTGTAGGGTTATAAGCTACACACGTCATCCTTGCTATGTGATTATATGACTAGCGATCCGATAGACTCGCCTAAGCTTGTTCATGACCGGTCGACTCCAATAAGTGTGAAATGGGTTAATGTAAGCACTTCATTTCCATCTCCGGCTTGGTCTACTCTCGTGGACCCATCTTGGTTTTGCTAAGTTCGTATAGGGAAAATATAGTCATTTTCCGGTCATGGATAGATCCGACAAGGATATATAGGCTTGATCATACGCATGGACCCATTCTATTATACACAATAATCAAGTCAACATTTTATTCTCTACTTTTTGCCTAACCTCAAAAAAAAAAAAACAAACAAACAAACAAAAGAGACAATATCCTTTAGCAATTAGACACAATAGTTGGACCAAAGGCAGTTCTCCATGTACCGAACCCTTAGCATACCGAATCGGTTGTGAGCGGAATCCTCCCCACGAAGGTTGCAGAATTACCTTAGGATTCCGTTAATAATAAACAGTTTTACTGTGCGGTACTACACCCACCACCGCAACGCAAAATATGGAGTTGTATCCATTGAAAGGCAAAATGGAAGAGAAGGTGGAAAACAAGAGAGGGAAAAATAATTTGAAAAAAATAAGTAAATAAAGCTGAAGTGACAAATTCCTCATAATTTAAGCAGTGCGCCGGAGAAGTAAATTGTCATTTCTTGCTCATCATCCTCATTTTATTAGACTCTTGGTTCTATGCGATGTAGTTGCATAGGGGAGTGATCGATGTTTTGAGTGATGTCGAAGGAATAAAAGAGAGGTCAGAGTGTGTGGAGATAGATGTTGATGGATAAATAAAAATGCAAGATAAAATATGACCACCACAAAGCATAAATGACACACCACCAATTATAAATAAAAGTCTGGATTAACAAAGTTCACCAAAGCTTGAACGACAAACCACCCCCAAAAATAAAGAACCTCAAGATCGGAGAAACTTACCACAAAGGATGAACCACCAGCTAAGGATAAATAGTTTCTTAACTCACCACCAAGGAAGAATGCACATTCTAGGGGTAATGAAACCGAGGATAGAAATTGGCTCACACATATGCAAATCACATATATTCTTAACATTCAAGTCATGTCTTTTCTCACACTTGAGATGACACATCTATATATAGATATATTGCTCAATAAAAGAGAAGACTTTTGAAATTCCCAGAAACCAAACAAACTCTCAACAAATTTACCTAATTATGATTGTTCAAAGCAACACCACAATAAAAGACTCATAAAAAAATAAAAAATAAAAGTGTGGATGAAAAGACTCGATAACTAGGATAAAATGCATTTAACTAGCGTTAGATACATTGAAACTTAATAAGATCATCTAAATTCGTGCACCAATCTTGAAAGCTGAACAGTTATCGTAGAAGGCTATCAAATAGCGGTATGAAGATGGCATACCATGACAATACGTACTTGCGACATAACACGACAAATATAGATCATGACATGGCAATATATGCCACTAACTATTGATACTTAAATTTTCGCTAATAAGTAGACCGTACGTTTTCATTAGAAAATTATGTCATAGTAAAAAAAATTAATACTAGATAATAAACAAAAAAATATTTGACTCATGTTAACACCATCCATATCATTTAGAAGGTTCTAGAAAACTCTAGGCATTTTCTATCTATGACTCATGAGGAGGCAGCAAATAACAATTTTTTCAGTTCCCTATGCTAATAATTGAATTGAATTCTGTTACAGTGGGAAGGGTAGTTTTGTCATTTCAAAAAAGGGCATTTTGGTCGGCTCTTGGGACATTTAACGAATTTTATTCACTTTTGTCACAGGAGGAAACAATTCACGCACTCTCTCTTAGGATTGAGCATGGGTCTAAGGCAGAATCGGGAACTAAATCGAACCAATCATAACTAGATGTAAGAACTGGTCTGATTCCCGATTCCAAAAAAAGAGAAATTGGTACTGTACAATTTGATTTCTGGTTTTCGATAAAACCAAACCGAGAATCAGGAGCTGAATAACCTAACCAAGAACTCGAACTGATGAATCGCAACTAAATGTTTAGAACTTTTTATTCTTTATTTTATTTTACATGTTTATCTTTTAAAAATTATTGGCGTTGACAAATGTTGATTTTTGTTATTGCATTTGCTTTCATTTTGCTTAAATAAAAAATGAAACAAAAGAAAAATGAAAAAATGAAAAAAAAAAATAGAAATTAGCTAGTTTTCAAATAGACCTTCTTGACAGCTCCCAAGTGAAATTTGGACCGATCCTAAAACCCTCACCTCTACTCCCACTCTGTAGGACAAAGACGAGGAGGCCTGAAGCAAAAAAAAAAAAAGGCCATGGCTCCCTTTATCGGCTTTCTCTCTCTTATATGAAGATGGCTGCCTCCATTATTGTAACTGTCATCCTCTCGCTTATTCCTCTTCCTCCATTAAGCAGCGGCCTTCACCACCTGACAGTTGCACCAGTGAGATCGTTCCATTGTCCCCGTGGCTCCCCTGCATCACGTTGTCGCCCAGTGATCTAGCATCGACCACGCTTCCTATCTATTGCGCCGTTTTCTCCGTCATCCTCAATCCGGCTTCATCAACTTCCTTTGTCACCTCATGCGCAAGCCCTCAATTGCTCGGATTTCTGCTCAACAGTACCAGGCTTCGCGTTTTGCCTTTCGATTGCTCTGTCGCCTAGTCAACTCCACGGGGAACGTGAGTTGGATTCCACTCTGTTCAGATTCACCGCCATTGCCTCCTCCGCATGGCACAAAGAGCACGCACTAATGATTGAAAGACGATGCCGTGACTGTTTGATGAAAGCTTGTTATTTAAAATTATCGGCTCAATTTTGGTCTCTAGTTAAATCTTGAAGCCTCTATCTTGTTGGAGTTTATCCAGCATCAGTTATGGAAAAAAAAAAAAACTGTTGATTAATTTATAAGTATAAGAGAAAATCTTATCATTTAAGCTAACTTTTGGGGTGAGGGACTCAATACCAGCTAACACTGATATCAGATCCCAATTTATCAATAAGTTTGAATCCAACAGTCACTCGAGAGATACAAGTTGTTGCAGTTTCAATTCAAGGCTTGATGTGTGAGAGGGAGATAGTTCGAGTTTATCCCACATTGGTTGTGGAAGGGATTAGTAGTCGATTCATAAATGTAAGGGAAAATATCACCCTTTGAGCTAATTTTTAGGATGAAAGAGGCCTAAGAGCCCCCAATATGATTCATCATTAGTATCCTCCATCTTCAACATTACAAGCCATTTTAGAAGTGCCAATGAGGTACTCAATGAAATTCCAAGAGAGAAGGAGAGATGCGGCTGATTCACTTCGCTTCACTTGGGTTGATTTCCAAGCTCACTTCACTTCTTTCACCTTCAACTACTGGTTAATCATCTCAAAGAGCGTCCTTCTCATGGTGCTGTGAAGATTGGAATGTGTATCTGAGAATTCATAGACTGCGGGTGCTTGTAATATTGCTTGAGTTTTTTCCAGGTTTAGGGAGACACTTCCACTGCATTGCAAATATGAGCTTTGCTCATTATAGAAACAGAGCAGCCATTGAAAATGGATTTCCAGGATTTATACATGAACGGCCAACTCTACGTATCCATGGACATCAACCTATAAATTCCAACTCTCTGGCTTCTTTGGTAACATTTCGTTTGTTGTTCATGGTATCGAACTATCATCAGATTTCATCCAACTCCCTTCTATACCTTGTTGTCTGTCTTTCTAAAATGTTTGACATGTTTCTGAAATACCGCCTAGATGTAGAGAAACTATGGAGAAGTGTCACTAAGGAGGCATTAGAGGTAGTAAACTCAGTGGCAAGGATCATAGCGCTTGCACTTGATCTAGATATTGATTTCTTTGATAGGCCGGGAATGCTTGGCAAGCCTATTGCCACATCGCACTACTACACTATGAAGGAGAAGCGTCCAATCCCTCACAAGGAATCCACGGAGTAGGAGCTCATTCGATTATGGTTTTAATTAGCCTATTGGCAATAGAAAAAGAAATTAGATCTACAAATATATGAGGATAAGAATGCAAATCCTCATGTTTGAGAATGTGCAGCACCAGTCAAAGGATTCACGTTGCAAAGAGCTTCAGGGAGTAGCCTGGAGAGATATTCGATTGTGTATTTTATAGAACATAGTTGCAATTGTCTGGTCAAGCAACTGCCATCTTGCGAGTCAAGAAGATAATTCTCCCAAGCTTCCTTCTATTAAATGTGGGACTTGCCTGAGCCAGTCATACGGCGATACTCATGCTGCCCTCAATACTTACAGAGCAAAACAAACTTGAGTTGTCCTATTTGGTGGTTGGCAACTCACATTGGTGAATCTAAATAGGATAGCATCATTCCTTTCATCATTTGGGCGTCACCGTTTGGAGAAAATATTCGGTGGTTCGAAATCACCACGTCGTCCGCCTACATGGCACACGTGAGCTAAAATGGCTCCACTCAAAGGCAACATGTGGCGTGTGTAACGTGGAATAAAAGAAAGAACAGGCAGCCTTTTTTCTCTCTTCTCTAGGCAGAGAAAAGACAGAACAATAAATGCGCACTCTCTCTCTCTCTTAGAAAAACCTCTCTCCTCTTTTCAATTTTCAAGGGCTATCTCTCTCTCCTCACATTCTTTCCTTCTGCTTCCTTCATCTTCCTCCCCCATCAGCGACGACCCAAGCGAGAAGCTCGCTTAGAATTAGCAGCAACAGACCTTGACTATCAAGGAAAGCGATGGCGACCCTCAGGGAAAGCACGAGGTGCGATTCAACTTGGTGGAGATCTCCCTCCAGGGATTGTGACCCCCTTCTTTCTGCTCGTCGAGCTGTCTCGATGGAGATTTGCCTCTAGGGACTGCGATCCCATCTTCTTGCCTGCTGATCTGTTAGGTTCCATGAGGGGTTAATAGATTGTGGTCTTCTTTTTCCATTTTGGTTGCAGCTATCTCTCTCTTTCTCTTTGCGTCTGTTCCCCCTCCCTTCCCCACCCCTCCTGCCTTCCTCCATACTTTCATAACTTCCTCCCTCCTTTCCTGCTTTATCCTTTTTCCCTCTCTCTCTCTCTCTCGGAGTGAGCTTGGGACGCATAACAATGGAAGCTGCTTTGTTCAGGTCAAGTGCGACATGGCTGCAAGTGGAGTGACTCTGGAGAGTCTGGGCTTGAGTGGTGTGGCGTTCAGGAAAGGAAACGAGCCTGCTTTGGTCTCACATTGGGTTGCATCCAGGGATGGGTTTGGGATGGTGGCACCGTGTGGCAGTGGCGACGATGGTGCACCTAGATTTAATGTCTTTGTCACGATTCCTAGAGTGTGATCACATTCATCATAAGTTGCACCTATTTGCCATTCTGGCTTCTATATTGATTGTCTTTTCCTTCTTGAATTCGATGATTGCCTTTCCCTTTTCTGCTTAAGATTCAATGATCGCTTAAATGATTCGAGGCCATGCATTTTCCATGTCAAAAGTCAACCTCAAGTGCGAGCTCAATTCACGCTTCGAATTAGAATCTTGCGCTACTTCACAAGCACATCAAAGAACTGAAACTTTCAACATTTTCAGCATTTGCAATATATAATCGAACAGAATGACTCATCTTGAGTTTGTCGATCTCTGTAAAGTTCGCATATTCATTAAGCCTGAGCAAACACGGTCGACTCCTCCTTTATATAAACCTCGACACTTTCAAGCAGTTGTTTTCTTGCTCTTCGCTCTTCTGTCAACGACTGGTCCACAAATTGTCCGACGAACCAACTGAGCTTTAGCGAGAAGCCTCATTAGCCAAAAACAATCCAAGGCGGCTAATTTCTTCACGACACACCATGATGCATCTCGGACTTTCTGGTGAACGAACGGCCAATGAGAAGAGAGCTTCTTGCGTTGCGTTTGGCCAGTACAAGGACTATGACTAAGGAGGCTCTTCAAAGCGAAGCTTACCTAAAGACAAAAAATTATGGTTTCCATCTGCTCTTTATCTTATCTTGTACACGTTGGAGTGACAACTAGCACCAACCTAAGTTCATTTTTATTGTCACGGAAGAGCATTCTATATTTTGTGTACCCATAAAGCTAGAAATTTGCAAAAGGGTAACAAACAGCGACGGCAAATTGCAACATTATTATTGATGATTATTTCAGAAAACAGCACATTTCTTCAGACTTGGGGACTTAGCTACACACTTTCCCTTCGAGATCCAAGGGACTTAACAATCCCTGGTTTAATTTTTTCATCGAAATCGCCATGGTCGATTTCACACCTTGGTTACAAACGGAAAAAGAACAATGCAAAGAGCCAAACGGTGCTCCATGAAACAGAAGGAAGTCTAGGCCGACGATTTCCCATCTCTCGGGGGCATGTCTACATATCTCCACGAGTAATGAGCAAACCCTTCGTGAATGCTATCATGGGCGACCTCCTCGATCGGCACGGCATCCAATATCTCTCTCACATCATCCTCTGCAAGATGGGGTTCACTTCACGCGAGACAGAATCGGCTTCTGCTTTCTCCACGGCCTTGTCAACAGCTTCCATTGTTATGCATCCCAAGCTAGCTTCAAGAGAGAGAGAGAGAGAGAGAGAGCTGCAACCCAAATGGAAAAAGAAGACCACGATCTATTAACCCCTCGCAAAGCATAACAGATCAATGTGCAGGAAGACCGGGTCGCAGTACCTGGAGGCAAATCTCCATCGAGACAGCTCGACGGGCAGGAAGAAGGGGGTCACAGTCCCCGGAAGGCGATCTCTGCCAGGTCGAATCGCACCTCGTGCTTCCACTCAGGTTGCCATCGCGTTCCTTGATAGCCGGGGTCCGTTGTTCTGATTCTGAGCAAGCTTCTCGCTTGGGTCGTCTTCGATGGGGGGAGGAAGACAAAGGAAGGAGAAGGAAAGAACGTGAGAAGAGAGAAAGATGGCCCTTGAAATTGAAAAGGAGAGAGGTTTTTCAAAGCGGGAGTGCGCATTTATTGTTCTTTTCTCTGCATGTCAACCAGAGGAGAGAGAAAAAAGACTGCCTGTTCTTTCTTTTATTCCACATCACACGCCATATGTCACACTTTGAGTGGAGCCACTTCAGTTTACGCGCGCCACATAGGTGGATGACGTGGTGATTTCGAACCACTGAATATTTCCTCCACAGTTTGTGTCATCACTCGAATAAACTACCTCCACAAGCACTTGGGTTGCTAGCGACTCCAGCCATCCTCCAATACCATCGGTGACCACTCCTATCGTCTACGACGAGCTTTCACCGAGATGCTCTGCTTTTGAGATTGGAATTCTGAGGTTCATTATTGCCACAATAAAACGGCTCATTGGACTGCTGTGTCAAGTCATCGGTGAGTCACCATATCATAGCCACGAGGAAAAAGGCGATTTCTATAACAAGTGCAAGCCAGTCCATCGAACAGGGAGCGCATGTTATCGGGTGATGTCCTTGAAAGAGCTACGGCGGCAGTCTTGCTTCCGCTGGTGTTTGCTGACCCTTTTGAAGATGGAACATCCCCCTCGTCATCACCAGCTTGCCGAGCCATAGACTTGCTGCCTTATCCCGCTTCCTGGTTCGAAGCTGAGTCGTTGCCATCACCAGATTATTAGTGACGGCCACACAGACACCATTTCTAAATAGCCACGCCTAACTTCTAAAACTTCGCTGGTCATCACAGAGAAGGAAGAGGACACTTTTGGGGTAGGTATTCACTCTTTTCTCTAATTGAAAAGTCTCTCTTCAAGATCAAGCATAAGAGGAATATCCTTGAACCCATTATTTTTCTTTCCTTGCTCAGGAAGATAAAGACGTCATATGTTGAAAAAACCATTTTGTTTGTGCTCGTTTAGTCCTCTTTTCACCTTAAAAAAATACGCTACGAGGCACCCAGTTCTTGATTCTTGACTTATTGCAAGAATCCATTTTCTTCTATCGCCATGCCTCTCGCCAAATGCATTTTTGAGTTGTTTCCCATGTGTCGTGACCTGACCTCAATACTCAATCGGTAGGGTTTAGAGGTGGTTAACCAAAAGAGTGTCCTCACGGCATGTAACTCCAAGGATGCCATCACCTCATCCTTTGGGATCGGCGCCACGAGGTCTCTTGGTCATAATCATGAGCCCTCCCAAATTTGCACATCTCGTAATAGCAGGATTTATCGTGACTCCACCTTGGCGGCATTTTTGACGAAAAGGCGTAAAGTTAAAGTTTAGAGGTGTTTAACTATGAAAGTTCACTCAAGACACTTCCCCCCAACAAAATGTCATCACCTCATCTTTTTGTTAGGGTCACAACCACTTGAGCATATTCAATCATAGCCATGAGCTTTTCCTAAGTTCATACCTCGCACGATCGGTAAGTTCATTTAAAATGTATTAGATAATCTAAATGTATTTAAAAGTCGCCACTAGTCTCATTTTTTGGGGCCGGCTAGAGTGCCCAATTGAGGATTGAGAATGATCCCTCGATACCTACGCAACCAAAGATCTAGAGTTCGCTACCTAACAATCAATGTGTTATCTAATGTGATTATACATCTCTTTTTCCTTTTTCATGCAAATTTATGAAGTAAATGTGATCATGCATGGATGGTTCATCTTATACCATTCTACTCTATCACTAGGAAAGTGAAAAGGCAAATCAACCAAGTAATTGAAATTGTGGTGCAAGTAAGTAAACACCCAAAGATAATAAAAGGAGTACGATGGAAAAAGAGTACACAATTCTAAGATAAAAATAGAAGCTGTTGACACCGATTTTTAACCAACGCGTCAAAAAAGTAAAAAATCGAGACTTAAGTTTCCGATTGCAATGGGACCCGTTTCTCGACCAAAATATTTTTTTTTTCTTTCTTTCTTTTTCATTGTTACTTTTAAGCAATTTCCAATTCATTTATGAGAAAAATCCAAAAAGTCAAATGATTGACTTTTCGAGTTGATTTTTTGGTTAATCCTTTGACCAAAAGTCCTTGGGTCAAAAAATTGGCTTTTCACCAAAAAAAAAATGTCAATTAGTCTTAATTTCACTTTTCTCAAGTCAATTTTTCAAAAAATTCACGGATTTTGCTTAAAAATTAACCTTTTACGAAAAATTAACTAAATGGTTGACTTTTGATCAAACCTTTGACTAAAAAAATTGGAAAAAAAAAATCCACAAAACACTTTATTTTAGTGTCAATTTGATTTTTGTGTCAAAAATTTCATAAAATTCGATTAAGAATCTTGCTTCTGAATTTTTCGGTTTTAGGTTCTAAATCGACAAAAAAAAAACTACTTTTGTTTTAGTAATAGTTAAGTATAGTTCCTTTTATGACATTCGATCTAGGGACTATTCTAAATACATTAGTGTATTCAATTTCACAAATTACCACATCAAAAGGCGAATTGCCATTTTAATCCCCAATTATGGGGTCAAAATCAATTCTTCATAATTTACGAATGAACAATCATTTTCCACTCGTTTTCTTAAGATAAGTCCGAACCCGTGGCGAATTTTGAGAAATTCACATGAGAACTTCCTGATTTGAGGGATTTTACTCTCTTGAAGGTAAGAAAATCGAGCTGTTGAGCTTTAATCAAAGAAATTTAGGTTGACCTATTCAAGATTAAGGTTCGATCGCATGAATTTAGGTTCAATTTTAATATTAGACCTTGATTTATATTTTGCCTAAGTTTTGTCAATTCAATTCAAAGTTAATTTGGATACATTAGGTGATCCTACACAGGAGTAATTAGTTAAATAGCTTTATTGCAACATAAAATGAATTCAATTTCAATTAATTTGCAATTTAGCCAAGGAATTGCAAAATTGCTCATTTTAACCCTTAAGGCTTGATCTCATGTACCCATGGTTTTGGTCCTCTCTTTTTTTTTTTTTTTTTTTTTTTGCAACAATCACTCAATTAAGTCAATAAAGGGTCCATAAATTATATTTACGGAGTTTAATTGGCTTAATTGAATTGAAATCAAACAATGTCTCCTTAAATCATACAAGTTTTCTCTTCAATTTGATTTTTAAATTTTGAATCCACAAGGACTACAAAGGGTGAACTAGCAAGAACCGGCCAGAACTGGTCAAGAACTGGTCAAACCGACGTGAACCGATCTGACCAGTCTGACCGGCCGCCGGCTGGGCAAGCCGGTTTAGCCCCATGCCGGCCAGTTCTAGGCATCCGATGATCGGTTCCGAGATCCTTGCTGTGTCAATTTTACTTCCATGCCCTCACTTTCTCACGATTTTGCATATTAACCCTCAAATTTCATGAATTTGCAATTTGACCCCTAATCAAGTGTGGTAAATCCTAAATACTTCTGTCACGTCCATTCTGAAATTAAAATTTTATTTTTTAATATAACCTAAGCAAAACCTGGATGGACCCGGCCCATGAGAGTAGACCAAGCCCAAGAAGGAAATGAAGTGACACCGACCGGTCGTGAATGGGCTTAAGTGAGTCTATACGTTTTTTTTTTGGTCGGAAAAGTGAGTCTATTGGATTGCTGGAAGTTGTCACATATGTGATAAAAAGGTTTAACATGCGAAAAATTCAAGACCTTAAAATCTCTATATTTTCTAAAGTAAATCTTTTGTCATTTATCACAACGTTCAACCTCAAACTTTAGAAATTATTTTTTATACCCATGATTGGTATTCAATAAAGCCATTTTGGTGGAATATAACTTAAAGGAATCCACATAATGATAAGATTATCTCTTAAATCTCTCATAAACAATTTTCTCCATTTTCTAACTATTTAAGTTCATTGATAAATCAAATCGCACTCCCTTTTGAATCATAAAATAGGAAATTAAGTCGTTATGCCGTTGAATTCAAACCGTTATGATGACTGTACTAAATATGAGGCGAAATGCATGTTGTTATTGGTACTATAAAAAAAAAAATGCAATTTGATGGCATATAAGGTGATAGATATATTGAAGTACTACAATAGAATACATTTTTCCTTTATCGAAGAAAATGGGTGTGCATGTAGAACATGCCATGGCAAAGTGACTGGATGTCAAAAGCCAATAACCATCGTGATTCGAATCCATGGACTAAGGCCTGTGCATGTTGACACTCATTTCACCATTTCCAGCAACCAAATCAAGTGAGCAACATATATATCTTTCACATATAATATTACTTTGTCTCAGCAACTATAGACGGTTGATTTACTTTAAGTAAATTAATTGAATTTGAGTAATGACAAGCTGGGAACTCTATTAAGAAAATTATGTTACAATTTATTAAATTTTCAGGAGAGATCCCATGACCTTACACATCGCACGGGATCATTTCCATTATTTAAAAAAATACAGTAATTTGAAAGCTTTTTACACCCCTTTTTTTACTAAGCTTGCCAAATGGAAAGCAATTGCATTGGGGGACAAGTGTATCACATTTGGACGCTAAGGACTTGCCAAAATAATGAAATAAGAGGCCAATTAAGTTGCAAAAGGAAATAAATAATTATGGCAATGGAAATATCCAATGAAAACCCCAAATTAATACATCTATAATAAATTTATTATTCGTTAATTTTCAATTAATTTTAGTGTCAAATTCTCCAGGTAAATGATACATGGCACTTGATGGATATATATCAGTGTGGCGTTTTATCATCTATTTATCACACGTGTACTGATTTATGATTTTTGGTGATATTAATTCAATTTAACAAAAATTAACAGAGGACATATTTATCATCAATGTGTTGGTTTGGGCTTTTCGGTGTACAAAAATTTAGTTTTAAGGTAAATTCGTCGTAAGAATATCAATTTAGCTTTTTTCGTGATCATCAACCCTAAATTTAAAATTTCATCTGATGCTCTGAAGGGTCCCGATCTCTCCTGCGGCCTTTTCTCCGGAAGAGCCGCGCGCCCGGGATTCGGGAAAGCGCGATAGAGAATAGTCGCCCTCTAGTCTTCTTCGTCGGTACGGCGCCGTTTCGAATCCACCGACTCGACTCGCTCCGCAACCCGGTCAAATCGCGTTTCGAACGCCGAGAAAGCGCCGAGACTCTCCGATCCGACTCAGCCCGACTCGCCCGCCGCAGCCAGTCTCTTCCCTTTCACTCCTGTCGCAGCTCTCACCCTTTTTTCACTTTACAGTCTACACTCCCCTGCGAGGGAGATAGAGAGAGAGAGAGAGAGAGAGAGAGAAAAGGGGGAGCGAGAGAATCATCGAACGTGATTTCCAAGCAGGGCCGGATCGATCGAGAGCTGCAGCGGAAGAGATAGAGAGAGAGAGAGGGGGGGCATTCTAGGTTTTGATGGCGAGCCCTCAATCGGGGCGATTGGCTCCTTCTTCGTCGGGGAGATTCGCGTCCCTGACGGCCGGGGCTAGGGCTCCGCAGAGCCCGCTCGGCGACGAGGCCGTCTGGAGGCGCCTCAGGGATGCCGGGTTCGACGAGGAGTCGGTCAAGCGGAGGGACAAGGCCGCCCTGATCGCGTATATCGCGAAGCTCGAGGCCGAGGTTCGTGGGCTCCCCTCCTTTCTCTTTCTTTTTGTTTTTGTTTTTTTTTTTTTTTTTTTTTTTTTGGGCGCAAACCTGCATTGAATTTACTAGGGAGTGGAACAGAGAAGGAAACGGTGGTTTTGATTTCCAATTCTTGCATTTGCTTTGGGATTCTAGTGGCTGAGAATGTAAACCTATCTGGCTTGCTTGCTTTTTTTTCTTGTTTTGATGACATTGCGGCAGCGATGGGTATTTTTAGGCACGGGTTAGTTGCTGTAGACTGAATTAATATCTTACGAGCCGTGCCGACTGCATATGCCGTTCAAACTTGTCTTGCAAGTCGAAAGTTGTTCACTTATGGCCTGTGGTATTTATCATGATTCTTATTCAAAGAAGAAATGCCATTTGCTCTATGTAATCTCAGTTTATTGAGTTATGATGTTGTTGTACCAAATAGGGTAATTTGACAATGGAACTACCCATTCATTGAATTTATAGATATCAATGGGATAGGCTGGGGAAAGGATGTGCATTAATTCCACATAATGTGGAATTTGCTGTATATTCTTCAATAACTCGGCTAGAGGGTTTCCATTTTTTTTCTTTTTTTTTTGGTGAGTTGTACGTTAGCTCATCAGTTGGTTTCCCTCGCAATTGGCGAAATTCTACTTCATAATTTCTGATAACTTATGGGGAAAACAAAAGAGAAACCTAGAACTGTAAACCTTACATGTACAAATAGAATAAAATAAGGAACTGTTATTTTGTGCTAATAAATTTCTTCCCTTATCATCCCTTTATTATCCTACTTATGAGACATAATGAAACCGGGGTATGTCATTTCTGCTATTGAAAGGTCAGTCTGGATCACTCTGTTTTGTTTCTACTTCACCCCTTTCAAGACATGTGAGATATATCTTGAATTAGAGTAATCTTTGAGCAATCAATGATAGTTTTCTAGATCATGTGGTTTTATAGTTCTTAGGAACTACAATCACATTGTTCTCCTTCTATTATGGATCTGTTACTGAGTATTGATATTCTAATAAGTGCATTGGGTGTTGCTGACTTTTTAATGCTTTGGTGTCTATTCTCTTTTGGTGTATTACAACATCTTGTTTTGCTATGTCTGATCCGTATGAACTGCTTGTAGATTTTTGACCATCAACATCACATGGGCCTCCTTATTCTGGAGCAAAAGGAGCTTACTTCCAAGTACGAGCAAGCTAAAGCCTCTGCTGAGGCTGCTGAGTTAAAATGCAAACGTAACCAAGCAGCTCATGTGTCTGGTCTGGCTGAAGCTAGGAAGAGAGAAGAGACATTAAGGAAGTCTCTAGGAGTCGAGAAAGAGTGCATAGCAAGTGTAAGTATAATCACTGAGTTTGCTGAAGTCTCTAGGAGCTTTTTTTGTGCTTCTTTCATGTTTGAGCATAGATGAACACTTGCAGCTCGAGAAGGCCTTGCATGAGATGCGTGCTGAATCTGCTGAAACAAAAGTTGCTGCTGAAAATAGGTTGTCTGAAGCTCACTTGATGGTAGAGAATGCTCAAAAGAAGTTTACTGAAGCTGAAGCAAAGCTTCAAGCAGCAGAATCTTTACAGGCTGAGGCTAACCAGTATCATAGACTTGCTGAAAGGAAGCTGCAAGAAGTTGGGGAACGGGAAGATGACCTAAGGAGGCGCATTCAATCTTTCAAGTCTGAGTACGGTTACTTGCTTACTGATTAATGGCACTTCAGTAGTTTCTATATAATGCTTATGGATATTCTGGTTGAAATTGAAATGACTTTTGCATTCTCTCAGCCTCTTTTTCTTCTTCTTCTTCTTCATTTTTTTTGTTAAATTGTGGGGGACGTGTGCATTCCACATGCAACATGAGTTGAAAGTGATTTGAATTGGTAAAGTAATTAGGGAAATGATCTTCCAGTTAGTTAGACTATGTACACCTACTATGTATCAATAGAATTATTTCAGTCTAGTGATGGAAATTTCAGCTGTCATAAAGAGAGTTAGCTACTGTTCGCTTTTGCTGCTGTGGCAAAATATGAATGGTATATTCTCAACATACCAATGCATTACTTGAATTAATCTAATGATTTTATTTTGCTTGTCAGAAGAAATATCACAATAAGGCGCTCATTGTGTGAGTGTCTTGTATTTGAGTACTTGATGTGATTTTCTTCTTTTTGGCAGATGTGATGCAAAAGAGAATGAAATATTTCTTGAGAGGCAATCTTTAGGAGAAAGGCAAAGAATTTTGGAACAAGGAGAAAAGAGATTACTTGACGGACAAGCTTCGCTAAACCAGAGAGAGGGATATATATTTACCAGATCTCAAGAATTGGATCAACTTGAAAAAGAATTGGAGGCCTCCAGAGCTAACATTGAAAAACAGCGTGGAGCCTTGAATGATGAGAAATCTGATTTGGAACTCAGATCAGCTTCACTTGTGGACAAAGAACAGGTTCCATCTAGTTCTCATTAATTTGGCTGCACTTTTGTGTTCGTGAACTTTTAAGGATACGAGTCCTCTTCTGTTAATGTGTTGACAGGATCTTTTGAGAAAAGAGGTTTCTCTGAATCAAAAAGAGCAAGAGCTGCTTGTTTTACAGGAAAAGCTTGCCAGCAAGGAGTCGGTAAGTTCTCTTGCTGTAATCACTTTTTTTGTGAGAAGTGTTATAGTATCATCCGATAATTTGATGGTGGCACCGAGCAGAGAATCATGTGCACATTATTTCTTCTTTTATAAAATATTTTGCTGAGGACTTTCAATGGTCCTTTCTGATTAAAGTTCACTAACTTTAAATTATACTACTAATGCTACTAGGCTGACACTCAAAAAGTAATTGCGAATCAAGAAGCTGTTTTGCGGTCAAGGAAAGCTGAATTTGAGTCAGAGATGGAGATGAAACGTAAACTTGTTGAAGATGAAATTGAAACCAAGCAACGGGCTTGGGAGTTGAGGGAGATGGATATCACTCATCTGGAGGATCACCTTAAAGAGAGAGAGCATGATTTGGGCATTCAGATAAGGTCCTTGACAGAGAAGGAGAAGGATGTCAAAGAGAGGTGGGATAATGTTGATGCAAGAGAAAAAAAATTAGCTTCTGCAGAGGCAGACTTTGAGCTTAGGAAGGATATGCTACAGAAGGAGAAGGAAGAAATTAACAAACTGAAAGAAGATCTTCAGAAGTCTTTGGATTTGCTTGAAGACAAAAAGAAGCAAGTTGATAGTGCAAAGGATAAGTTGGAGGTTATGAAAACTGAAACAAGTGAACTATCAGTTTTAGAGATAAAACTCAAAGAGGAGCTTGATAGGGTCAGGGCTGAGAAACTGGAAGTTATGGCAGAGGCAGATAAGCTAAAACTAGAGAAGGCAAAATTTGAGTCTGAGTGGGAATCAATTGATGAAAAGAGAGAAGAACTGAAGAAGGATGCTGAACGAATTGCTAAGGAGAGAGTGGCTGTTGCAAAGTTTCTCAAGGATGAACGTGACAGTCTGAAAATAGAGAAGGATGCAATGCGCAATCAATACAAACACGACGTTGAGTCGCTTCGTCTTGAGAGAGAAGAATTCATGAATAGGATGGTGCAGGAACGTTCTGAGTGGTTCAGCAAGATTCAGCAGGAACGTGCTGATTTCTTGCTGGAGATTGAAGTGCGAAAGAGGGAGTTGGAGGACTGCATTGAAAAAAGGCGTGAAGAATTAGAAAGTTCCTTAAGGGATAAGGAAAAAGCTTTTGAGGAAGAAAAGAAGAATGAACTTCAGCGAATGGGTTCTCTTAAGGAAGCAGCTGAGAAAGAGTTGGACCGCGTTGCTTTGGAAATGAAAAGGCTTGAGAGTGAGAGGATGGAGATTAACTTAGATCGTGAGAGAAGAGATCGGGAATGGGCGGAATTACAAAATTCTATTGAGGAGCTGAAGCTGCAACGACAGAAGTTAGAGAGGCAGAGGGAATTACTGCATGTTGATAGGGAAGAAATTTGTACCCACATAGAGCAGATGAATAAGCTGGAAGATTTAAAGCTAGCCTTAGATCGGAAGGCTGTTGAGACGCAACAATCTGTTTCAGAGTCCAGGCTAATGAAGATATCTGGGAATAGACATCCTAAGCAGCTAACTGCTGTGAATAATAATAATTTGGACTTGGATGACAGAGTATATGAAGTGGGTCATGTCAATGGACCTAATTCACCCACTTTACAGAAAGCTAGTCATTCTTCTTCTCCCAGCTCTGCTCCTCTCTCATGGATTAGACGTTATTCCGACTTATTATTCAGGTCTTCTGAGAAGTCTCATTTGGCATGTGAAAAGGAGCCTTCCACATCTAAGAATGACGAGCAGGCCACACCGATGGTAAGGCAGCCGGACTTATCACTCAGATATGATGTGCAGAAACATGAACAGAAGAAGAGGCTGGAAGGAATTCGGGGAATGAGTCGGCCGGAGAAACATGTTGGGGAAGAAAAGACAATATTTGAAGTGCCAACTGGAGGTGAGGATGCAAATGAAGAATCTAAAAAGAAGGAAACTGCCAGCCATAAGCCTTCTGAATCCATTGCCGAAAAAGGGCCTCAAACCAGAAGAAAAAGAAGGGTAAAAGAGTTACTCCCAAGAGATTCTGTTGATATTCAACCAGAGGAAAGGAAAAGCAAGAAGAACAAGGGAATGCAAGTTGATGGCGGGGCTGATCTCTCTGATTTAGCCAACACTAATCAGTATGATCCATCTTTATGTAGCTTATTTTCTTGCTCCTGTTTCTTAAATTTAAGATCACCTGTTGAATGCTCACATTTTTTTTTCCAGTGTAAATGCAGGACAACCATGCATTGCCGATGTTGAAGATGCCTCTCTATCATCCAAGGAGACTCGGTTTGTAGCTGAAGAGACCACAGTATTAGTTGTTGATGAAGTTGTTAATATTTCAGTGTCTTCCGAGAAAGTAAGTTCGAAACGTGTTAACGAAGACAACAATGACCATCTGCTGGAACCTCTATCGAAATCAAAGGAGGATCTTCTTGAAGGTGGATCTGCTGATGCTGAACATGTTCCTGGGGGTAATGGTGTCCTCACACATGAAACAGCTTCAGTGTTACTCGTGGAAGATGTCAGGCTTGTTGGTGACATTGGTCAGGTAATAACAATGCTCTTGCAGTTTCTAGCATAGATGTTGGAAGGTTGTGCCTTTTCACTTATATCGATGATAAAGTTGTGCTCGCCATGATCCAAGTTTCCATCTACTTTAGTTGGAAATGATTAGGTTAAGGTTAGTTACTGTATTGACAAGGGATGGCTTATGTCTGTTGGCAGTGAATCATTCTGTAATTAAATGCTGCATAACCAATGGTATGTGTAGCTTCCTGTCTGATTCCTTTGATATGCATTACTTCTAAATTTGTGCGTGTTCTTTCTTCTAGGGTCATGATGTATCAGCTATAGCTGACCAGATACCTAGAGATCAAGGTCTCAGCAAACAAGATACTCATGGGGAGGATGGTTGAAAAACTGGAAATCAGAGACGGTTGTAAAACAAGTTATAGGTGCCTGGATATATAGAAGACGGTTTCCGAGTCATTTGTAGATGCAGTTATGGTAATGCATTCTCTTCTGAATTAGCAACACCTAAAATTTCAGTGATGAATCTAATGTTTTTCTTGCTCCATTAATTAATTCTCTTTCTCTGATGTAGCAGACAGTGGAGGAGTTCGTCAGAATGTATCGGAGCTTGCTCTAACCCTTTGAGAATGTAAATGACTTTTAATGTCTTGGTTTCTTTGCTTGTCTTGTCGATATGCGAAGCGATTGTTGGTGGCCTTATGTGTGGGCTGCGGTAGTGAGCGTTTCTCTTGGGCTGCTTGTTGATAGTTTGGTTAGATAGGGGTGGTGATGGGTAAATCTGCCTGCTTGTTTTTTGGTTTTGAGCAGATTGAGGTTGTTAATGGCTTGATCAGTTTATTTGTTAACACCACTGGCATGTTGAGATTCCTGAATGTGGACATTTCATGTATTATTATTTTCTCCATCTGAATATGAAAATCACTAAAAGTTAGCTCGGTTTTAATGTCCTGAATTGCGGACCTTCAATTTCGTCCTCTCTGGGGTTTCTTGGGCTAAATCGAAAGATGAACTTCATATTGAGAACATTTGCAGGATCTAACCGAAGATCTTATCTCCAGCCCATGATCTTGTGCTTTGGAAGAGACGGTAGTGGGCACGTTATCGCAAATTTGCAAGTGAACCCACACGAAGAAGGCGCATTGAAGTGCAGCCCAACAATAAAAGTAAAAATGGTTTTGCGCAATGACCCTACGGAACACGACCTCCTCTGCTGCAATCCCATTCACTAATTTGACAACGTATAATGCCGCAAACTCTGAGGAACTACAAACCTTTTAGCAGAACAGGCCAGGAGTTCGTGCTGAGTTGATTACTGGCGTGAGCCAACCGCGACGTGCGTGACCTGGACCATTCATTGAAATGAGCAGCACTTACGTGACCTGTACCATTCATTAAAATGGGCAGCACTTTCTTAGAGATGGGATCGATTATATTATAGCTATAATAAAACCCAGGAATTAACCTAGTGATCTCCAAATCCAAGGGCGAAATGAAGTCAGGTTGTCTTAGAAATATCTCAGAGAGGAAACGTGAAAGGCGTTGAACACATGCATATATCATTCTAGTTACGGTTCTATGACAGATGATTGAGGGAAGGTTCGAGGAGACTCTGGTTGTCCTAAGGAGGATGGCCATTTTGTCCCCTAGCAATCTAGCCTCGACTTGCTAGTGTTGAAGCGGGCGTTGTCATGGTAGTATGACTCATGGTCCATTTTTTACAGGAAATTAAACGTATAATGTTGCACTGGGGAAGAAGAGGAACCTTGGGAACCAAGAAAGTTCGAGTTCTTGGCCTAGTCTTCTTAATTGATCTCCAAATCTTGGGACATTTTTTCTCGAAATATTCTAAGCTGTTACACTTTCAACATCTGAGTGCACTTTGGCTAACATAATTTATAATTTTTTTTTTGAAAATGAGTATTTGTTAAAGTATAGTATTTGTGCTGAAAGAATTTTCTCCAATTTCTCGGATCATTTTGAAAATCTTTTTGTTATATTTGAGATATCACTTTTCAAAAAAAGTATTCTCCTTTGAAAGAGAATATGAATTTCTTCAAATTATCAAAACTTATTTTCAGACTTTCAATTTTTTCTTTCCAAAAAATATCATGTTCCTTGAGCTTAGAATTATCCCTTTTTAGTTTAGAAATCCTTTTAAGAGAGGATTTGAGACTGAGATAAAGTTCATCTATGTATTTAGAGACTTTGACATGAATTTTTGAATCACTAACCTCAATTTCATTATCTGAATCTGAATCAGAGTCTATTTCTGATTCTAAGTCTGAGTTGGAATGAGCCATTAGACATATCTTGGCATATTCTTCTTCACTTTCCTCACACTCGGTATCACTTCAAGTTTCAGCTTTGAGTGCCTTCTTGTATTTCTCAATTTTTCATTTCTTCTTCTTCAACAGAGGACAATTAGGTCTGATATGCCAATTTTTCTGTCATTCGAAACATATCACATTTTTGCTGGTTTTATTATCCTCAGTTGGTCTCTTTTGGAAATTTTGCGTGTTATGCTTCTTCCAGTTGAATCTTCTTCCCTTTCTATTCAACTTTATGAATTTCTTGGTCATGAGTGCTAGCTCCTCGTCGTTCATATCATCATCTAAATCTGTATCATTAGAATCAACGTTAGACTTTAAAGCAATTGACTTTTATCTTTAGGATCTTCTTCATCATTTATTTGTTCCACTTTGTACGACTGAAGCGTGCCTATCAGTTCGTCAACTGATAGAGGTATGATCGTTTAGGTTTCTCTAATTGAAGTCTTCACATGATTTTAGTCTTTTGAAAGCCCACGTAGGAGCCTATTGACTTTCATTGGTCTTGAGATTGGTTGACCTTGATAAGCCAGGCCATTTACAATCTCTGTAAAGCGACTGGACATATCAGTGATAGATTCTCCAAGCTTCATTCTGAAGGCTTCATACTGTCCGAGCATAATGTTTATTTTGTTTTCCTTCACACGGTCAGTTCCTTCGTAGGTAACATGCAATCTGTCACAAACTTCTTTTGCTGTTTCATAAGAAATTCGGTTATACTTAATAGGAGATAAGGCACGGTATAAAGAGTAGATTGCTTTCACGTCAAGAGCTTGTCTTTTGGTAAATTCAGCTTGTGTTGCTTCGTCAACATCAATGACTTCTTTTCCTCGGTCTGAAGCTAATGTTGTTTTAGGGTTGATCCATTTTTCTACAATATCTCACTCCAGAGGATATCTGGATATGACAAATGCATTCATCTTATTATTCCATACATTTACTCATTTCCATCGAAGTAAGGAGATCTGATGTTGCTCTGACCTTCAACCAAATCTGAAGCCAAAATACTAGCCATAGAAGATCTTTAGCTTAGAAGTAAAACACTTCAATAATTAAGTACACAAGCTCTAATATCAATTGTAAGTGTTAGTATAAACACCTAGAGGGGAGGTGAATAGGTGTGAAGACAATTTTTCGCAAAGAACAGTGAAAATATTTTACTTTTAAAACTGAGTCTGAAGAACAATAAACTTTGAGCTAGTTCAGATTTTAGCAGTTAAATAGAACTACGGACAAAATAAAGAAGTTTAGGAAAGAGAATATGAACACATAATTTATAGTGGTTCGGCTTAGATCAAGTCTACGTCCACTCTCCCACGCTGACAACCTTCTGGCTAGATTCCACTATGAATCAAAAGAAAATTTACAATATTGTGATCTCAATTTCATAGTGAAGAGTCTCTACTTCTCTCTCACGGAGTCACACTATAAATCTCTCTTTTTTTAGTACAACTTTGAGCTCAGAGTAAGAAGTAACAAGGGAATGGAAAGTTTCAGACTTTAGAATTTCTCTTTCACGCACGCTATCGAACAACTGAAGAGTCCTCCTTAAATACTCCTTCATGCCTTCTCGACCGTTGGCACTTTTCAAATGAATTCTTCTAATCAACCCATTGGACAAAATCAATTAAGAAGATCTCGAGTCGTTTGAAGATTGTGATGAAAACCCGTCAATCATGTTCGCCCATACAATCAGGATCTTGATTTTCATAAGCAGATTCTTTCCAAAAATACTTGCCATTCAAAAAGATTTGATGTATCCAAATTGATTCCAGTAAAGATATCCAATCTCGTAGATGATATTTCTAACCAGAAGTCCATATATAATCCATACGAACCAATCCCTTGAAAAAAGAAAGATAATCACTTATCTGGAAAAGTCATCATCCTTCACTTTCGTTCAGTCTGGAATTTGTCAGAGTGAGTAGATTTTGACACAAAGTCTGAGAGTTTTCAAACTTTGACAAAATCTGGGAGTCTTCAGACTTTGACACAAAAATCTGGAATTATTCAGAATAAATTTTGGATAAGTTTTGTCAGCTTCAAAACATCAAAAGAGTTTTCTCCAACACTCTGTAGCTATATCGGTCGTAAGTTCTAGAGGAGGATAACAATAGCTCCGTTTGCAGAAGTATCGAAGGAAGAGAGAAAGAGGGATAGCCGGCATTAATGAGCATATTGATATCTGGTGGTTGCATACAGCGGCGTGGTGTTCTGTCGTGGTTCGCATTTAAGGTAGTGCACCCCAAGGAAAGACTCGATGATGATGGATAGTGGAAGTTCGCAAAGTAGCATTTTTTTTCCCAATGGAAGCTTCTTGGAGATAATCATTGATAATAACATTGTATTGTATGGAATGGGTAGCATCCATCTAGATATGACGGTGTCAATCTGAAGCGATTGAGCCTATCAAACAAGTCAAACTGGGAAAGTAGCATTCCGTGAAAAGACGGTTAAAACAATGGCATCTGACCAAGCAGGGCTTTTGTGTAGAAATGCGTTGTAGATCATTGGAGTTCTCCTATTTAGCAATGAAGTGATCACAACCGAATGTTAATAATGAGTCGAGAATAACCCTAGGCTGCCACCACATCCGCTCTTGGCAACTGGGATTTTCTTTCTTTTCTTTTCCTTTTTAATAAATTTAGAGTGATGTTATCATGCTATGTGGTATGATTTGAATGGGAGACCACCGTCGAACCAAAATAAAGTAAAAAAAAAAAAAAAAGGTGTAAATTGGAGGGTCAAATAATAATTATGGACAAATTATTAATTGCATTCCTGGAGGGAGAAGAATCCTTTAATATAGGAAAAGGATATCAGAATTTTGCAATAATTTCAATTTCAAAACTTTTCGAGTGATCACTTGTATACTACTTTTGTAAGAAAAAATCCAATCACTTCAATGCTATCGGCAATATGTGTGATTAGAAAACCCAACGTGGTAATATTTTAACATAAACCATCTAATGTGACTTGCCGATAAGATGAAGTCAGTAAAAATAGTGCGTACCGTTGGTTTAGCCATTTGTTAGCCCTCAATTAATCCAAAACGTTTTTCAAACCCTAATCCTAAATATAGGAATCGAGGCAAAATTAATGTCCGTTTGGATGTTTTGAAGGGCTCTAATCATTCTTCGCCATGCTTGCCTCCATTCAAAAGTTATTGAGGCGGAGATTTGAAAGCTGAAGAAAAGGAAATCGCTTGGTTCCTCCGGCCTAGGCAAAGTCCAATGAGGTGAGCCCTAAAGAGGAAGTTATAAGTGAGAAAGGTACCGTTGGTTTAGATGGAAAAGGATAAAGAGATTGAGAAGGGCATCGATGGCGATAATAAACAACAACAAAGCAAAAGTGATGAGGTCGAACGGACTCTGTTGCAGGTAAGGAAGATGTTCCAAACGAGGATGTTGATGACGATGCAAAGAACACATCTGAACCTAACCAAAGAGGGCGACGTAGCAACCAGAAGCTGTTTGATCATTGGTGGCCGATTCTCTTCGGTGGAGCTTGCGGGTGTCCTAATTTTAGCATTGAATATGATACAGAAAACAAGACAGAACGGAGAAAAGAAATGCCAGAAAATTCTCGGAAGAAAAAGAGTTGATTTCCAGTGCCATAGTTTTGGACTCCCAATTACCACGACATTTCGTCCGTCGATTTTAAAAATCATGTCAAACTTAAAATATATTAAAAGAGCCACGTAAACCTCTTCACCACAACATATTGCTTGATAAACTTAATATTTTTCCACTAATTTGACGCTCAAATGATTGCTCCAAAAGTTTTAACATTTAAATGAGCATTCTGCAAAAATTATAGCATTACGTATCTTTTTTTTTTTTTTTTTCCTTTTCTTTTCAAAACTTAAAGCTACATATGTCCTTGAACTGCTTTGTCTGAGGCCTCATGCAGACCTCGACACTCTCTGACGTTAAACATTTAAAGGGTGGACATGTACAGAGCTGGAAAAAGCCATTGTACCAATGAGGCATATAGGGCATGCCGGCAGATAAAATATATGACACAATCCGACAGCCCACCTTGTTAGCGGCGTTTGTGGAAAACCAACCCTACTTTGGCGAGGTTACCTCGTAACAAGACACACCCAGGATCCAAAACAGGCCCCCTGGACTCCTCTGTAATTGGGGGAAAAAGAAAATTAGAACACCTCAGAGGTTCTTTTGGTAAAGGCATCTTGTTAGTTACTTTCAGCAGGTAAAGTACGCTGAACATCAGCAATAACTTTCGGCAAGTCTTCCTCCCGTTAAGCTTGTGGGGAAATAAGGGTCACGAGAGAGCAGAGGCTCAAATCAATTTAAGAGGAAAAGGTAACATCTTAAACCGAATCAATCAATGATCAAAACTCGCCCGATAATTTCATGTGGAAAAACAGATGATGAAAGTCGAATTTCCTGCCCAAGCATTTCTTCCGTCATCATGGTAAAATAGGCTTAACAAAAATAGAAACAGCGCTCTGCTGCAGAAAAGCAAAGATGAACAATGCTCAGCCATCTCTGTTCAAAAATTGCCCCAAGCATAAGATACAACTACTAGCATCAACAATACATAGATAAAGAGCCTATTAGAAAAAAAAAGCTAAGGACAATGCTTGATAGTATCTCCTCCGACCCGTGGTGGGTGCCACTCAAGTACCAATTAAACAAACCCAAATTCCTATTCCTCGCCCTGACTTTCATCCTTGACAAGCTTGATCATATCATCAATTCGAAGAATTGTTATAGCTGCTTCAGTTGCAAACTGAGGAGCAAAAGGGTTCCAAAAACAAATTATAGCAGCTGAAATCCAAATAATAATAATAATAATTAGTTATTGCACATTTGCACGCGTCTTCCTTACCTGTATTATCTTTACTTTGCTCATTGCTGGTTCAATGACACCTGCTTCTAAGTTGTTCCGGATAGTTCCTTTAGAAAGATCTAATCCCATGCTGCAAAGGTTGACATGAAACCAACGGGATCTTTATTATAAGAGCCAACAGAATAAAGCAAGCTAAGTAAGCTTATAATGAGATACTACAACACAAGCTCCTTATCAAGACGGTAAATGGTCTCATGAGTAAGGTCTTCATTTGATGCTGGTAAAAACTCGGATGATTGAATCAACCTACCCTTGATCCCAGTTAACATAATATAGACTTTAACAGTTTATGAATCCCTTTGTATTATTGCTTATTCCTATGACACTTAACTTGAAACAGTAAAATATATCAGGATCTTTTTTTTGTCAGAACATATCGACTCAAACTGCTATGTGAACTATCTTTCATCTCACTTGTTAAAACAAATCCAACCATATAATTGCAACTTTGAATGATAATATGTCCCTTCTACCGAAAAAAAGTGATATCCGTCCATACAATATTTTCTTCTCTGGGTAAAAGATATAACTTTCAAGAATTAGTGAATAATCTTACAAATTCTCTGGAAATCAAACCACCATCAACTCCATTCCATGACATCACTCTTTGGCATAGCAAATTAATTTACATCACCTTAAAAATTGTGTTCTACAGGCTTTTTGGACATCCAACAATGATTAAGGTATGTTGGTAGGGAAGCTATCCATCTGCCTAACAATTAGTTTGTATACTGTCATTTCATTTCTTGTTTAAGCATCTGCAAGTCTAAGCATCAGAGTCAACAAACTAAGCTGTGCAGAGGGCATGAGTACAGGTGAAATCACGTAATCTTGCTGATCAAATTCAAATTTGCTTTCCCTGGAAGTCACACAACTGTTCGGTCCTGATTATTATAGATGTTTCATAAAAAATTGCCTATACTGTGTCCACACGTGTTTATCCATGACTGTGGGGGTGATCTTGTATACAAAAAATTTCTCGGCACTCCTTGCAGTGAATTAGACTAAAATAAGCAGGAAATATCAATGGATTCAATCTTAATACATGGTTACCTAAACACTGGCCAACTACAAAAGACGTCATTGTAAATACACAACAAAGAATTACCTTGACAAATGCTTCTTGTCAGCCTTAGTTTGTGCAGTGTGGTGGTAAGCCCGTAGTTTTGCAACTAACTCAGTTGCATCCTTTGCAGCATTGACGGCAAGCACCTTCAGCAGAAAAAGATTTCAGAAAATATAGAAGATAATTTCCAAAGCACTGCCAAATAGGATGTGCTCCATTAAGCCCAGATAAAAATCCAAGTGAAGTTTGAAAAAACATCAATGCATGTGAATACAGACCTTTGGTATAATTAATAATGACTCTGCAAATTCTGCAATAGCCAACTGTTCACGGGATCCTAGCGTCGTTGCTAGATACTCCAAGTAGACAGATAAGGCAGCCTCAACCGCACCACCACCTGCTACCACCTGTAATCCCAGCATAACAATAAAAAAGGGGGGAAATGGGGAAGGACAAAGCAAAGCAATCAGAATAACGTTTGTAAGTACAGTGCAGAAATGCATATCTTACTTAAGTCATTCTGATACACACAATCGAAATGCTAATAGATTATGGGCTGAAAATGCTGACATTGTACACTCTACTAACAGCCAAATTCACAGGTGGCTGGTCCAGTTCTACAAGGAAATACTCTGACATTATCACTTAATATTTAGCCACTCCTAACATTATGGGTAAGATAGCTCTTTGGGTTCTTTTAAGTGACTTTATTTTGGTTTCTTTCTTCTTTCTTTTTCTTTTTTTTTTAATGAAAAAGGGTTGCACCAGAAGTCAAATAAGAAAATCCCTAACTTCATCACTGGAGACAAGCACCAGAGATGACATCTTCTCGAGTACTATATGCCTTGAACCTCTCTAGCTTAAAATTCAAAGATAGCAAGAATCAGTTATCTGGCAGGCAGGTCTAGCAAGCATGCCATCTCTCTAACTCAGAGGACCATTTTCAAGGGATAACAAAGGAAAATGAGCAAAATTCTTCAGGCATCAGAACTTATCTTTCTAGACCTGGCTATATCATAAGTAATCAATTCTACAAGAACAGCATCCTGAAGTTCGTCCATCTCATAGTTAGTTCAGTGAATAACCTAGACTAGCATCAACAGGCTCATCTTCAGGAAAATAAAGCGAGGCCAAAAGAATTACCGTGTTAGATTCAAGAGTCCTCTTAACAATGGATAGAGCATCATGGAGAGCTCTGTCCATCTCATCAAGCATATAGTCATTTGCACCTCGAAGAATCAAAGAAACCTACAACAAACAACCCAACTTGTATGAAACAGCTGATGTCTACCATCCCCCTCCCCCTCCCCCCCAAAAAAAAAAAAAAAAAAAAAAAAAAAAAGAGCCACAACATTAAGCAATCAGGCACAGTAAAGGATGTAATGATGTCCTTGGAGAACTAAACTCAGCAGTTAATATGAATGCTGAAACTATGACAAACTTCCTAAGGTCTATGTCAAACCAATACAATTAGCGTACATTATTCCAATATAGTTATCCCATTCAAAGACTTGAACTGATTTGAAAAAGCCTGAACTCACCGCACTAGATGTTTTTGTCCCTTTAATCAAAACCACATCATCATCAGAAATACGCTCTTCTACAACTTCATCTGCATGTCCGATAAAGGATGAATCATATGTTTCTTCTCCTTCCATGTCCGCAAATGTTGAAACCTGCATGTAGTCAAGGAAATACCAAGGTACAGAATTAGGATAAATCCACAGAATCAGGAATCTGACCCGCAGCACCAGCAGGAAAAAGAAAAACAACTGGCAGCAAAATCTAAGCAAAGTTATGACTCATGCTCACCCTCTCAATATACTCAACCCCCACTATAAGGCAAAACAAACAGAATATGCGACATCAGATGAGATGATGATAAGAACAAGAAACCACATAAGGGTGTTCCATACAGAAGATTCCAATAATCATTCATTGGCAAGGAAGACGAAGAAGGCATCTTACTCCCTCCAACAAGAATTAATCGGTTCATACAAGGAGACTTCTGCTCAGTTTGTTGGCATTTTACAAAGAGATTCGGTCAAGTCAAGCTTTCTCCAACATTGAAAACCCAATTAAAAAAAAAAAAAAAAAAAAAAAAGCTCATAACTGGCAAATAAAAACAGTGCGAAAGTTTTAGTTTTTAAAAGGCACGTCAACTACTGACAAGTCCAATAAAAAACATTTTGCTTAGGTGAAAATAAGTTCATTCTTATATGAAATGGTAAAACATCCTGTAGTAAATTAGATATCAAGGCAATGAAGATTAGTATAAACCCATCAGAAAAGCCATCCTGCAAAAGCCATCCTGCATCTTTCTTCAACATTTCAAGTCGTTGCTGAAATACATAACTCAGACATCAACAGATGCATCACATTATTTTTGAGTTCTCATCTTACTTATGCTCTTATTAGCAAAGTTTGAACAAAAAATGAACTGCCGGCAAGCTTTGAAGAAGAAAAGTTGGTGAACTTGCCATGGTTGCACCCGTTGCTTTGGCAATGTGACGCATATCCTCTTTCCGCACACGTCTCACAGCAATTGCACCAGCCTCCACGAAATACTGGAACATTAAACAGGTACAAAAGCAATTTATAAACTCTGAATCAAACAAAAAACCCAGATGACATAGTAGATCTTCATTTATTGAAAATCATATCAAATAGCATTACATTATATGACTGCAGCCAATTCAAGTAAAGACAGATCACTCACCTATGACCACTTCATACATGAGGAGAAGTTTTAAGAGATCATTTGACAAGATAATAAAACAAACATCCACATATATACTAATTAACAAAGGATGATGCATGCGACAAGAAATAACCAAAGAACATCGATTTCAAACTTATGTCTGCATGCTCATTTTACAACGTTTCAAGGATAATAGAAAGTAAAAAAGCAAATCATGTAGAAGATTGCCTTGAGTGCCATGTCATCAATCCCTTTTGTGGTCAAAACAACGTTGGCCCCAGCTTTCAGTATCTTCTCAATACGTTCTTTTGTCATGTCAGCTTCCCTAATAAAATGCAAATTTTCATTAGTGCCTGCATTTAGCAAACAAGACGAATACAAGTGGCCCACTATTTAAAGACTATATTTAAAGAACTATGAAGATCAGAAGGTAAATAAATCAACAGGCAAGAAGAGAACCAAAAATCTACCCAAGTCATATGAGCATATTGCATGAAAGAGTTAGTATTGAACAGTTGCCACAGCAATCTCATTCTCCTACACTAAGTACATTGCAAGATACACCCACTGACAATGATGACTTAGTGCGAGCTTGGTACAGTTGAAGCTGTGCTATAACTATGCTGTAGTTGTGTTGTGGTGTGCTATGATGTGCCAAAGCACGTGTATATATGGCACCAGATCTTTTAAAGCTGCTATGCTATAGCAACAAATGATTAATGCATTTGGCAAAGATGTGAGATTACTGTGGCTATCAAAATGACCACAAAACAAATATTTTGCTGTATATTTTGGTCCTTATAATTATATTTTTTTGGATATACCATTTTCATCATCATCATCATCTAATGATAAGTTGATAACTATAATATCTATATGTCCCCATAGTAGTAGTAGCAGTAATAATAATAGTAATAACAATTGTTATGTATATGCAAAATTTAGGGAGCCCAAAACAGTTACAGCCACAGAAAGGACATAAAGAAATAAAACTTCACTCTAGTGGAAATGCAAAGATCCGCCGCTCTAAGGAAATGACTTGAGCCATACAATCATCGAAGAGATGACAGACTAATTTACCAGCCTGTCAGAAAAAAATGAAGTCCACCATCTCTTTACCTTTGTCGAATTTTCTCCAGCTCCCTTGGATCAGTCACAACAACTTGGACACCCAACTGCATTTTAGTCTTCTGAAGATTGAAGTCAAGACATGCAATCTTTGCAGGGGAAACTCTAACAGGCATTCCTTGGGCAGCACGACCAGTATTCAATGCATATCCATTCAAAAGGTAGCTATCTCTGGCACTTTTCCCATGAGCTTTGAGAATATTGATCCCCTAAACATAAACAAAGGCATTAGTGTGCTTCAATGATCAGGAAAATTTTGCTTGTAACACAATCAGCCTGATAGGCCTTTACAGCAAACAGACTCATGCCATGGTTTAGTCTTTTTTTGGTAATGTCACTGCTGATTAAGATTAAAAAGAAGCACAAGAGCTCCATGTCAACACCTCCTACAGTATTATCCTGACAAGATATAAATACGAACTACTAACCTTAATAGGATATTTAACTTCCCCGCGGGCATTAGTCATTTTTACTGATTGTACTGCATCTACAACCTGAAAGCAAACTGTTATGTTCCAACAACAAAATAACAGGTTAAAATAATTACTTTATGCGCCATATACGATGCATCCCTTCAACAATCATCCTGGAATGCTGCACGCAATCATGAAGCATATAGAAAGGAAACTTGAAGTAATTTCATCCAGCACGAAAACATGACAGGGGTTCTACTCAAGAAGAAACCTTTAGGTTAAGCAGTTCAGGATCAACTCCCAAAACTGTTGACATGCCAACATGATTGACACATGGAAAATACATAGTGACCATATGCACAGCCTCACCAGAAAATATAACGAGCAACAATGTTCATACTATCTAAGTTCCATGCACCATGGCTCCTACCTCTCCTCTTAAACAAGATGCCTCCCTACTTGAACCACAACCATAAAAAAGCGGATAAAAGTTCCACTATTGTAGTGACTGTCAACATACCAAGTTTGCAAAGAAGTCACTGTCATCAGCAATCAACTTTGATGACATGCTTGTTTTGGCACAGTTCACAAGGGAATCTTTTCCGAGCTTGTCAACCTATGAAAAATCAGAAAGCATAATGTTCAAAAAGCTAGATCATAGCCAAACAAGTTTATCACCAACACGTGGAAATATAAAATGGCTCAGATCAATTCCTTAAAGAACCTTCTGTTTTCTGGATAATCTCACATCATGATAAAGCACAGAAACAACATGAAATGACTAATGCACTATCCAAATTGCATAAACTTTTCTTTGCCATTCATTCCTATATCAAATTGTGAACTTTGCAAATTATACATGCCCACAAAGCCATACCTTAACTGCCAATTTTTCATCAACATATTTACAAGCTTCCCTCATAGCAAGCTGCATAATAGGAAACACACAAAACATGAGATAACTTTGCTAGATAAACATGAGAAATGAGATTATCTTAATGTGCATCCATGCTCTGACTGCTGGTGTGTCAACTCCTGTCATATTCTAGTAGGAATGGAAATATAAATAGAAAAGTGGGAAACAAAATACTCACTCTGAAACCACTAATTATCGATGTTGGATGAATCTTATTCCTCACCAGATCATTTGCCCTCTGCGAAAGCAATGACAAGTCACTGATTAGACAAGATATCACTTTAAAGTAACAAAAAAAGGGGACAACCCACAAACTAAGCCGTGCCCAGCCTCAAGCAGCCACCATTACCTTAAGCAACTCTGCAGCTACAATGACCACTGAAGTCGTACCATCTCCGACCTCTTTGTCCTGAAGCTCAGCCAACTCAACTAATACCTGCATACCCCAGTGAAGCAAACATGAGTGCCTAAATCTTTAAGCTTCGGAATCTAGTCACATAACAAGAGGTGACTGTCCACCCACCTTAGCAGCTGGGTGCTCCACTTCTAACATCTTGAGTATGGTAGCACCGTCATTAGTAATTGTTACATCACCGATGTCATCAACCAACATCTGACTCGTTGAACAAGACAAGTAGAGATGCGAATTAGATTCTTAATCTCTACAAAGGGAAAGCTCACAGCACACAACCCGGACCAGATGCAACAGTCAACAGTAATCCCTAGAAGTTATTACCATTCCATACCGGATCGACCCTAAAGTTGAAGTTCAAGTAAATCATAGAGTTGGCATCATTAAAACTTCTGGTGACTCATTTCATCTAAATAAATTATTGAATCTCGCACGACCAGCAGCAAGTGCATAGCAACAAAGATAAACCGCTCTATGTTTAACATATCGTGTCAAATCAAATCAGCAGCTCTGAGAACATTGACAAAGCCGAAACGCAAACAATGGCGTCAATCTCAACAAACTTATAAGACCAAACAACAATCTCAGACCTAACTAAGCAACTGAAAATGAAACCAAACAGCGAGTAAATACACACATCGCCACGGAACCATACCTTGTCAAGGCCGACAGGACCGAGCGAGGACTTCACGATGTTGGCGACAGCCTGACAAGCCACCACTGTTCCAAATTTCCAGACGAAACACAACGTTCACAAACCTCACAGATTGTAGGCGCGAACGAGTAACCTCGACCGACCGATCGGAAAGGAGGGGAAAAGATGGAAAAGGACAGGAGTACCGTTTTGAGTGCGGACGTCCTGGCCGGACTGGCGCTCGCCTAGAATGTCGGGCGTCTGGGCTGAGAAGGCCATTTCCGTTGCTCCGGTTTCCGCAGAGAGAGATGGCGAGCGAAGGGGATCGGCGCGCGTGAAGAAGACGAAGAGGCAAGAGCCGCGAGAACGGAGGTAGCCGGATCTGCGGCGGCGGCGGCGGCGGAGGCGGTGGAGATGGAGGAGTCACTCGATGCCGCGAAGAGTGACTGAAGAGAAAACCCTCGAGAAAGAGAAAAGCTTCGGAGAAGGAAGAAACGTCCCCTCGTCGATTCGCGAAGGTTTCAAAAATGCGTGCGCGAGCGAGGGTTTTCCTATTTTTGGTGCCCCCACAAACGATGCCAGTTGATTTATTAAATTAATAACTGATATTATCGACCAAACAAATTTAGGTTAATACCTGAAAAACTCTAAACTGATATATTTGTGATAAATTTATTATAAACTAACATCAAATTGATATACATTTGACAAATTTACTACAAACCTAAGATATCTTTTGCGACAAATTTACCTTTTTTAGTTTTCGTTAAATTTTACTGCCAAATTATTAAATTAAATAATACGTGACAATTAACTGGTATATTAATTTGGGATTTTACGCTTCATTTGTTACAATTTACAATTTTTGTTATTTTTGTGGTATTAATCTAATTTAGCGGATGGTATATTTGTCTCAAATTTACTAGTTTAAGGTTTTTTGCGATCGAATAAATTAATTTAAGATAAATTTGTCAAAAATGTATTAGTTTATGATTTTTTATAGTCAAAAAAATAGTTTGAGGTAAATTTGTCACAAATGTACCAGTTTAGGGTTTTTCACGGTATTAACCCAAAATTTAATAACTTATTTCATCAATTAATTTTTGAAAACTTACCATAAAAAAATCCTTTATTTTATCCGTACGGACACTAATACCCAAAAAAAAAAAATTATCGACAATAAGCTCAAACTTAAATCATTGTGACAAGCAAACCCTCCTCCATCAAAATTCCGTCCGAGATTAGTCATCGGAGGCTTCAAGGTTGAGGCCACCATAACGTCTCGACCGGGGCCTTACATTAGAGAGACAACCATGGCCTCTTGATTTGCCCTAGGATGGCGATTTCTCTCTTCGATGGCCATGTCATATTTTTTTGCACTTTAGAAACAACGGTACTTTTGCTTCACTAGAGACATATCAGATCTGCATCAACTTCGTTTACCTTAGGAGTGAACTGCTCTAGAGTCAGTCTAGGTTTATCTAGATACTGAAACTTACCTGCCACAATCACTCCTCGGTTTTTAGAACCTTAAAAATTATCCCACATACCTTGCAATCTGCCTTGTCACAATTTTCAAGGTCTCCTCGGAAATTTGTCGCTTTTTTTTTTCCTTCACTTTTTGTTAAGGAAAATGATAATAAGCGCAACAATAAAATAAATAATATAAAGTTCAAAACATATAGCATAAAACCTACATTATAGAACTTCAATCCCCAATCAATGATTAAAATTGCTCCAAATTCTAACCATCTAAAATCAAGAGAAACAACAAATGTAATTAATCACTTAACAATAGTTTTAAATTAAATTATCGGAGTTACCCCAGTGGCCATCATTCCCACATAGGAAGGGGGAAGTGGGGAGTTCCACCTTTTCGGGGCTAAGGGTGGAAAGGTTTAGTTTTGCGTAGGCATGTCAAAAATTTGAAAGTGAGTTGATAGTTAGAGTAGAACATATAAAAAAAAAAATAGTTTAAATTATTGTTAAAAATATAGATTTACAAATGCCTAATAATAAAAATTGTTAAATATACATTCCATAGAAAAAAAATGTCAGAAAAGTCATAAAGTTATTACATTTGTACCAATTTAGTTTTAAATTTTTAAATCTAGTGCCAATTCAATTCTTCTAGCTAATTTGGCCGGATAATGCTGACGTAGACACCAACTAACTTAGTGACATGATTGGTGCTCACATGGCTAACTTTTAATAATATTTTTTTTTTTTTTTTTCCCTTCTTCCTCTCGTTAATGATCGACCACCAGTCACAAGTGATGGCTAGCCACCGATGACCTTGCCTAAATGAGGCTCACTGTCAGTTGCCATAGGCAAGGTTTCCCCTTGCCAAATTTGGTGAGGTCACCCTAACCTAAGTGAGGGTCAACCTCATCAAATCTGGCATGGCCAAGGTTGAACCCTGCCCAACCAAGCCTCACCTATGGCGGGTGGCGGCAAGGCCAGCTCAGCCATGGCCGATCATCGGCTAAAGGGAGAGGAAGGAAAAATTTAGGGAAAAAAAAAATCCATAACATATTAAAATATTGTTAAAAATTATCCATAATAGCGCCAACGGTGCCACATAGGTCGGCTAGCATCCACATCAATAATATCCAACCAAAATTAGCCAAAATGACCGAATTGCAACTACGTCAAATGGTTTATGACTAAATTAATACTAATAAAAAGTTTATGACTAAATTAGCATCAACACAATAGATTTAAAACTTTTTTGACACTCTTCCCTACATTACACAGCAGAGTATTTGTCACAAAAAACATCTGAACACCCAAATAAATAAATAAGAAATGCTGGATTCCAAGGATCAAGGGGAGGCCTTCTCAAAGCACTCATGGCAGCATATTGCAGATTACTCCGGATGATAGCCTAATAGTCCATTTATTAGAAAAACAAGAGATCGGCAACATAACTTGCCGAAAGTAAAAAACCAAGGTTCAACTGGCATTTACAAGGGCACTAAAATTTTCATGTGAAGAAAAGGGGATAAGAAAATGGTTAATGAAAGATGGTCAATATCTGCAAGACATGGCCCGCAAAGGCAACAAAGAAAGTCATTAATGATCTATTGAAGCTGATATTTTCCCTCCTTATCACCACCTTTAGTCCCAAATACATCTTTCTCACGTTTTTGGTTAACATCTGCAACCTGAAATTCTATAAATGTAGAGAAAAAATTAAAACCTGATCACTTAAGTCCACTAGGAACCAAACCAAATCTGTCTGGTTACCGATTCTTAGTTTGGTTTGGTCCAGTTCCCATCCAACAAAATGGAACTGGGAATTGAACTAAATTCCACCATGACCTAGAATCGGACCGAATTCTACCCTGAAATCATATTTACCCCTAGAACTTTGCCTATTGTTGTCCATATAAGTCACCACATAGGATTTTTTACATTGTCCGGGATGGAATTATAATGAAGTGACTGCTCATTACACTGATATAAATTTGTGATGTTTGGCGACATAAATAAAGTTGGAGGTGTTGGTGTTCGAGTCGGTGTAGTTTAGGGTCTTTGGTGGTATTTCTCCTTAATTTTATTATTACATATCTTATCACAATATTAATTAAAGTTACCAAAAAAAGTTAACAATAATGCATTTGAATAAAGCTATAATTGCTAGCTATATCTATATAAGTAAGTTATTACGCGGTATTCCATATTAGTGATCTTAATAAAGGCCACTCGAACCTTTAATTTGCAAGAAATTCAACATTTTCCTTGTAAAAAGAGCTTTTTGTTGCACTTCCACGCATTTGGATGGAACTAGGATCCATCTCTTTTTTATGTGCTTGTGTCACAGTCCGTGACTCTCCTATACTCGTGAACCCTTGGGAGCGAAGCTTGGGGTTATCGAGTGAAGAGTGAGGATGTAGAGAGGATGAACTCAACTGGTTCGTGGGAGTGGCATTAAAACGGTTGGTACTAGGAGTTCTAGGATAGAATGATTATATTACTTACAAACTCTAAAGGTGGGGTTGGCCTCCCATGCGCAAATTGGTCGGGAGTTGATGCTATTCTCTTGATGAGGCCATGGCAAGCCGAAACCAATTGTTGAGTCTAGAGAGATCTATTGTCTCGCTCGATGGGCTAGACGCCCGAGCCAAGCTAGGCATAATACAATATCATGTGAAGAAGATATTTGCCATATTGTTCACTGAAACAACTATAGAAGAAAGGCTGGCCTAGCGAATTCCGCTTGCCATGCGTTACACGAGTTATTCTGCGGCCAAGGAACTATCGACCCGTGATAAATGGTATCAGAGTGAGGATCCCTCCAGTCGGTGGGTGATTCGGGGAAAAGCCTGTGATCTTCCCAATCCTGTGAGGGCAGGGAGTGATCGCCGACGCCAAAGGAGCTCGGACAACGTGCGGCTCTCATCTAGCTTCTAGGATGGTAATCGGGGCATAAGAAGGAACCGAATTGCTCGGTGAATAGGGATACCGTTCCTGGATCAATGGGCGAATCTTAAGAGGAGGTCTGTGATTATGTTTCCACCAAGGGGGACCCTTTGTTGGCTTGTAGAGATCATGAGGAGCTTAGTAGGGGAAAGAAGGTGCTGCCACAAGGATGCAGTTGGCTAGGGGTGCCACATTTGTCGGGGAGCACAAGTGACTGGAGATTTACGAACAGCTTTGATCGGGGAAGTAAACAATGGAGTGGGTAACCTATTCTGTTGGGCGAGTGTTGCCATCTATGTAAGTCCCAATGAGTGACCTTGATGGTTAGGGAAACGCAAGGAAGCGACAAAATAGCTTGCAAGGAAGGCATTGCGAGATTGAGTGAGGGAGTTTGTTATAGTTCATGACTCTCCCGTACTTGTGAACCCTTGGGAGCAAAGATTAGGGTTATCGAGTAAAGAGTGAGGATGTAGAGAGGATGAGCTCAACTGATTCGTGGAAGTGATGTCAGGACGGTTGGTGCTAGAAGTTCTAGAATAAAAGGATTATATTACTTAGGAGCTCTGAAAGCAGGGTTGGCCTCCTGTATACAAACTGGTCGAGAGTTAATGCTACTCTCCTAATGAGGCCATGGCAAGCCGAAACCAGTTGTTGAGCCTAAAGAGATGTATTGTCTCGCTTAATGGACTAGACGTCCAAGTCAAGCTAGGCGTGGTATAATCTCGTATAAAGAATCTATTCACCGTATTGTTCATTAAAACAATTATAGAAGGAAGGCTGGCCTAGCGAATTCCGCTCACCAAGCGCTGCACGGGTTATTTCGCGGCCAAGGAACTACCGACCCGTGACAAATGGTATCAGAGCGGGGATTCCTCTAGTAGGTGAGTGATTAGGGGAAAGGCCCGCGATCTTCCCAATCTAGTGAGGGCGGAGAGTGATCGTCGGGGCCAGAGGGCCTAAAATAACATGTGGTTCTCGTTTAGCTTCTAGGATGGCAATAGAGCTATACGAAGGAACCAAATTGCTTATTGAATGGAGATAACATTCTTGGATCAATGGGTGAATTTTAAGAGGAGGTTTGCGATCACGTTTCCACTAGGGTAGGACCCTTTATTGGCTTGTAGAGATCAAGAGGAGCTTATTATGCAAAAGAAGGTGTGGCCATAGGGGTGCCACACTTGTCGGGGGAGCACAAGTGACTAGAGATTCGCAAACAGCTTTGATCAGGGGGAGCAAGCAATAGAATGATAACTGGTTATGTTGGGCAAGCGTTGCCATCTATGTAAGTCCTAGGGAGTGGCCTGATGGTTAAGGAAATGCAAGGAAGCGACAGAATAGCTCGGGCATTGCGGAATTGAATGGGGGAGTTTGTCATGGTCTATAACTCTCTCGTACCTGTGAACCCTTGGGAGAGAAGCTTGGGTTATTGAGTAAAGAGTAAGGATGCACTCAATTGGTTTGTGGGAGTGGCGTTAGGACAATTGATGTTAGGAGTTCCAAAATAGAAGGATTATATTACTTAGGAACTTTGAAGACGGAGTTGGCTTCCCGTGCACAAACTGATTGGGAGCTGATGTTGCTCTCTAATGAGGCCATGGTAGACTAAAACCAATTATTGAGCCTAAAAAGATATGATGTCTCCCTTAATGGACTAGACGCCTGAGTCAAGCTGGACGTGGTACGATCTCGTATAAAGAAGCTATTCACCATATTGTTCACTGGAACAACTATAGAAGGAAGGCTGGCCTAGTGAATTCCGCTCGCCAGACATCACACGGGTTATTCCACGGCCAAGGAACTGCCGACCCATGACAAATGATTTCAGAGTGGGGATCCCTCTAGTACGTGGGTGATTCGAGGAAAAGCTTGTGGTCTTCCTGGTCTTGTGAGGGCAGAGAGTGATCGTCGAGACTAGAGGGGCTCGGATAACGTGTGGCTCTTGTCTAACTTCTAGGATGACAATGGGGGCATAGGAAGGAACTGAAGTGCTCGCTAAATGGGGATAACGTTTTTGGATCAATGGGCGAATCTTAAGAGAAGGTCTGTAATCACGTTTCCACCAAAGGAGACCCTATGTTGGCTTGCAAAGATCATGAGGAGCTTAGTAGGTGAAAGAAGGTGCTACCACAGGAGGGTAATTGGCTAGGGATACCACACTTGTTGGGGAGCACAAGTGACTAGAGATTCGCGAACGGCTTTAATCGGGGGAAGCAAGCAATGGAGTGGGTAACATGTTTTGTTGGGCGAGCATTGCCATCTATGTAAGTGCCAAGGAGTGGCCTTGATTGTTAGGGAAATACAGGGAAGCGACATAACAACCTGCAACGAGGGCATTATGGAATTGAGTGGGGGAATTTGTTACGGTCCATGACTCTCCCGTATCGTGAACCCTTGGGAGTGAAGCTTGGGGTTATTGAGTGAAGAGTGAGGATGCAGAGAGGATGAGCTCAATTGGTTCGTGGGAGTGGCGTTAGGATAGCTGATGTTAGGAGTTTTACGATAGAATAATTATATTACTTAGAAACTCTGAAGGTGCGGTTGGCCTTCCGTGCACAAATTGGTCGGGGAGTTGATACTGCTCTCCTGATGAGGCCACGGCAAATTGAAACAAGCTATTGAGCCTAAAGAAATATGTTGTCTTGCTTGATGGACTAGATGCCTTAGCCAAGCTAAACGTGGTACGATTTTGTATAAATAAACCATTCGCTATATTATTCATTGGAACAACTATAAAAGGAAGCTGGCCTAGTGAATTTCGCTTGCCAGGCACCACACGGGTTATTCCACGGCCAAAGAACTACCGATCCGTGACACTTGCCTCAATCAATTTCATTGGTGTTGCTAATTAACAGCACAACTCTTTCTACTAAGTATTTCCTTTAATAATTTTATTAGTCTCTTAATATGGGACGTGAAATCTATGTAAGTCATATAACCATAACAATCAGAAAATTTTAATTGTTATCACGACTCAGCATTTTACAATAATATATAGTATGAAATGTAAATTAACCATTTGCGGCTTTGCACAAATGAAATAAATCCACCCTCGGACGACGCACGGCTGCTAACTATGCTATTTGACTTGGGTAATAAAATCGTTATTGTTTTATTTGATGTGATGCTACAACAGGGAAGCTATTGTGGATAAAAAAATCTTTATTTTCTTATCAAATTAAGTTTAAATTTTGTTTAGTTTCGGTACAAATAATTTATAATTATAGCAGGAATGCATTTCTTCCATTCCTTCTTTGATTTAGACGCTCCCCGTTACGGTGCTTTGATCATATTACCCGTTATGTAGTTCACTTCTTATCATGCTTCAATTGCAATTCTACGAAAGAGGTCCTCCTATTTTTAATTTTTACCTCTTTCTTTTTTTTTCTTCATCTCTCCGTTTTCCTTTTCTTATGGGTCTCAATTTTCTTTCTCCTTTTTTCTTTTCTTATGGGCATGGGTCCCAATTTTCTTGTTCTCCTTACTTCTCTTTATCTTCTCTCTTGCAGGTAGTTCATTTTTTTCCATGCCTTCCTACTCCTTAAGTCGCAAGGCATCGAGAAGGTGAAAATCTTTGATGTCAACACCGCCATTATCTACACCTTTGCCAGCACGGCCATCGAGGACACCATTGACCTTCCCAAAGAGCCCATTTACAGCATTTGGGATTATTGAAAAGGTTATTCTTCCAATTCAAAAACTAAAGGATAAACTACTTCTAAGGCGTGATCTTTTGGCTTTTGAGATTATATGTTAAATTAATTAAATATAAAATCACGTATTCATTTAATAATTTAAACTTTTAGAATAATTGATAGTTATCCTACAAAATTTCACACAATATTAGAGCTGAAAGTCTTGGGTTCAAATCTTTTTAAGCCCCATTTACCTCTTAAATTAAATTTCCACGTTTAGTACTAAGCCAAAAAAAGACTAGACTAAGGAAGTGTTAAAGTAATTAAGTATAAAACCACTTCTTCATCTAATAATTTAAATTTTTAGAATAATTGATGGTGGTCTCACAAAATCTCATAAAGAGATGTGGTACGTGAAAGGATTATGGTCATAATAGTCGAATAGTGTTAGAGTAATTAAATATAATACAATGTCTTTTGAATAGTTGGTCGTACTCTCATAAAATCTCATAAAGAGATGTTGTACTTGTAAGGGTTGTGGTCATAATAGTCAGATAAGTCAATTGAAAGGCAAAGATCTCAAATTGAACCCGCCTTTAAGGACCATTGGAATTTACGATGGTGAAACATAGGCATAGTGGAGTTTTTGAGGGTAGCCTAACAGCTGAATTGATAATATTTTTTTGTTAAGTTGCAACTTGTTACCATTGCAATACATTTGTTGTATATAATATGAAAATCATTTTCTTTTCTTTAATGGTCCTATGGGTATTCTGATGTATTTAGAATTAACATATTACGTGACTAGGTTCCTTCTTTTGTGCTTTTCCAGTGATTCTACAGCGTTTTTGACTTAGCATTGCATTTTAATGTTCCATGAAAAAAAATGGGAGGAGAACTAAAATAACATGAGACACTATAGGCATGTTTGAAGTGATAAATGGAAAGAGTGAATATTGAGGGACACTAATGGTATCATTGCTAGTAGGACATCAAAGGTGTGGAGAAAAGAGAATTACCTGCTAAAGAGAGAAGAGAAAAGCAAGAAGAAGAAAGAAAGTGGGACCTCAAGAAAAGAAAATGAAAATACAAAACAAAAGGAGGAAAAAAACAAAGGAAAACCACTTTGGTAGAGTTGAAATTGAAGCATGCTAAAGTGTGATCTACATAAGAGAAAATATGGTCAAAATACTTTAATAAGGAGTGCTTTAGTCAAAGAAGGAGTGGAAAAAGCACAAGTCTTATAGCACTACCTGTATTATGAATAATATATAATTATGCAATATATGGCTGATAATGTTATACATAAATATATTATAGCCAATTATTTTTTTAAATAACAATAATATAGTTTCATTTAATGTAAAAAAGAAAAAAAAGAGAACATATTGTGTATAATATAGTACATCTAATCATTAGTAAATATTTTAATTACTTTAATTATATATTTACTTTAATTATATATTAAGCCTATTTGATCATATGTATCAATGACTCAGTAACTAAAACATATGTTGATTATATTCCCTTTGGCGAATTATATTATAATTACTACACTATAAATGTACCTATAACAAGTGATATTTATCAAATTCATTTTCACCACCATGGACTTATATATTCATTAATCGTATATACATTATGTGTAGCTGATATAATTCTAACAATTTTGTTATCATAATTATCATTAGAGGGATGCTGTTTCCACATTTTTAATTGCTAGGAGCACAGAAGTGACCAGAAAATGCACGATCTCTCTCTCATCCCTCTTCTCTTCCAACCTAGTTGTCACTTCCCTCGTCGGGATTGCTTTTCAATCATACGAGATCCGAGTACTTTAACCGGAAATCCACCATTGAAGCTCCCACCAAAATCCTAGCACAAAAATATGACATAATTACGGAACAAAATTTCATTTTTTTTTTCTCAACATCTAATAAGAAATTTTTTCAATGTGATTGCGTCCCGTTGACACCTTAATGTTCACACATAATTCTCCTACCCTAGCATTTGAAAATCGTGAATGAAATTCTCTAGGTTTGACTCATGCAACCCGAAAAGAATGTTATGAATTGCATTTCTTCTCGTTTTCACGCATACAAGCATAATGAGAGTTGAATATTTCATAGCGCGAGCAATCAAGGGGACTCAAAAAGTTTCCAGAAAACCCCAACTTGATGTTCTAAAGGTGTAATTTTGTCTAACGAAGCCCGGCCCAACCTGGATAGACCCGTCCCGGTCCGGATTAAGCCCAATTGGGCTTGGTCATGTCTAATTAGATCCAATATAAATGGCCCCATCAGGCCCAATTGAGCCTAGTCAATTGAAACTAAGCCCAAATGGGCTTGGTCCATAGCTACCGGGCCCGATTTTTGTCTCCAAATTTCCCGGAGATTTCCTCTATTGTCCATCAGAAGTTTGCAGCATAAAATCTCCTTCTCCAGCTGTGAAATCTTCAACTAACTCCCCTCATATCAACAGAATAATATCAGTTAGTCGGTTGATAAAATCAATAGGTTATAGAGGTTTGGAGGTTAGTTCTTGGTTTTTTTTTTTTTTTTTGGGGGGGGGTGTGTGGAGTCTAGAGAGTCTTCAAGAACACTAATTTAAGTGAGGCTATTGATATTTCCAAGCCTTTAAAATTTCTTCCACAACCATTAGACAAGCATATTAAAGTTTATGAGAGAAAAACACTAAAAGTGTCAAAAGGTATGTACGACATTTACTTTAGTGTAAAAAGTTTTTGTTGTCTTAGTTAAGTGCCAAACAGAAAAAAAAAAAACTATGATCACTTAAGTGCTTTTGGCAAGAAATTATGTGGTTTTTATAACTAAAAGTTTTATCTGAGGTGACAATTTTTTATGGTATTAAAGTGATAACTTTTTCATTGAGAATGTCATTGAAGTGATTACATTTTAACAAAAACTAATACTAAAGTGATTATTTTTTAACAAAGATTGTGTGACATCCCAAATTTCACCGACCTTCATTAGTGTAATTAGATCATTAGGAACTTAGATTAATTAGATTGGGCCAGAAAGTGAACCCGATTGATCGTGAGAAATGTGTGGGCTTGAGAAGTAAGTAGGCCACACAATTTGGACTCGAAAAGCCGAGTGAGAGATTATGGGCTTGGACTTGGCTTGAAGCGGGCCAAGGTTCGGAATTATTAGATTTGTAGATTTAGTTTAGTGGGCTGGAATTGTTATAGATTAAGCCTGTTGAGCCAGAGATGAATATTTAGGCTCGAATGATTTTATTTTATAGATTATAGTTATGATAACTTGATTAATGTTTATAATGCTAATATCAATTTCTAACTTTAGCATTTTGTGATGAATTCTTTATAGACTAACATTGACTAGTTGATATGTTATGTCATGAATTTGTATAATTATGAAAGGATTGAAATCAAGTAGAAACAAAAAGGAAATTTGAAAAACATTAGAAACTAATGAACCGACTAATGACACGGATTAGAGACTAATTAAATTGAGTGACAAATGGCAAAAGACATCAACTTGGAGGCCACGGCATTCTCTTCTCTTCGTTTCTTCTTGCATGCGACACCCATGGTTTTGATTCCCATGAACCAAGACATGCAAACTCATGGAAAACAATCATTAGCAAATTTCATCATTAGTCTAGCCTAGGGATTAGCTTTGTAGACCTATTTCCCCCTTAAGTTTCGTAACCCTCTCTCTCTCTCTCTCCATATAAAACCGAACAACCCATCTTCATCTTCTTCTCTCTGTTTTTCTCTTGGTCGAGCAGTGAAGAACCAGGAGCAAAACCAGCGATTTCTTCTTCTTGCATGCTGATTTTGAGTGTTGATCTTGAAGCATCTCTGTGTTGTTTAGTAGCTGAAGCAAGGTAAGGAAAGATATGACTCTAAATTGAAAGTTATCCATTGTTTCATCAAGGGAGCTTGAGGATCTAACCAAACAGTGATGGATATAGTTTGTAGTTGCTGTTTTGAGGTTGATCTAAGCTTAGTGAGTGTTAGATTGAAGGTAGAAGCTATTGCATGTCACTCTTGAGTCTTGCATGTTCGAAATTCTAGTGTGAGTATGCTGTTTTGTTGAGTGAAGTGATGAAATGGATGCCGAGTGTGTTGTTTTGGTAGAAATTGTGATGAGTGACTCACGGATGCAACAACACTTTGAGCCAAGCTGTGGAATTGATCATTTGTTAGAGAAAGACATACTGAGGTTGCTTTGAGTTGCTGTGAGTAAGCATTGGAGTATTGTAGAAGAGATTTGTGGATAGACAAGTTGTTTAGTTGAGTTAGAAGTGAGAAAATTTGTGTATCTATTCTGTTCTAAGTGAAAACAGTTATGGAGTCTTCTGTTTGTGTTTAATTTTCTTTATGTATGTTAATAGAGATAAGAAAGAAACCTTTTACATGATAGAACATCTATAAGATTGAATTATACACGAAGCTATAATCATATGGATATTAAAATAGAGAGATAGAAGTGAACTTAGTGAAACGAGTAAACTGTTTTTGTAAGAAACAGATTGACCTTTACTGATTACATGAATTTTATGTAATTACCTAGTTAGAATTGGACTTCGAATCCTTAATGAAAATTGTAGAAAAAATTTTAAGGAATAACGTGTCAAAATTTGAGATTAAATGGATAAGCATTGATTAGTATAATGATTTTTCTTTGTAGATAGAAAGTCTGGACTCGGTACAGGATATTAGTAAGAATTATGGCGTTTGTTACTCTTAATACAGTGAGAACTAGATTTAAGTTCCTTCATGAAAAATGTTAAGCTATGTCTTAAATATAACATACTAAAATTTGGTAGCATTTCGACAAGAATTGATATACCTTATATGTTAGAAACCGAAACTGTACATTTAGCTAGTAATCTGTTTAAACCCGAGAACACATAATTGATGTAGTGACTTATCTATTAGACTTGTATGATGAACATAGAACCTAATAAACCTTATAATAGATGTTAGTTGAGTATGAGTAAGTCTCATATGTCAATAGAGGTGTAAGTGCATATAGAATCATGCGTGTGCAATGAGTGCGGTGCATAGTGCTTAATTATGGGATGAATATCTATTCGCCATGGAATGGGACATGACGTAATGGGTTTTATCTTATAATTTGGACACGCACGTGTGCTAGGTTCATGAGAGTAAAATAGATAGTTAGATACTTTAGAGTCTTTTCTTTTGCATACGATAAATGCATTAAATCAAAGGTGTGTGGTGTGAAACGTGTGCATAAGTGAGTGAATGAACCCATCGGTACCGAGATACTGGTGATGCCCCTCGGAAGTTGGGATGCCCTTGCTGAGTGGTCTTGGATGCCTCGGTAGAGAGATACCGGGATGCCTCGGAGTGAGATGCCCTTGTGTGTGATCAAGGATGCCTCGGTTGTGTGATACCGAGATGCCTCGGAGTGAGATGCCCCTTGCTGTGTGGTCTTGGGAGGACCTTGGTTGAGTGATGCCGGGATGCCTCGGAGAGAGATGCCCATGATAGAAATATTGTGGAAGTCCGGATAACGTACTTTCTGGAAGTGACTCGATCAGGCCGGTAGTGTCCCGGTTGTGACTGATTCGAGGGTGGATTTTATGCACACTAAATTTAATTATATTTGGCGAGTGAGTTCATCTATTATTGTTGCATTGCATCTCGACGTGAGATTGAGTTTGTGAAGGGTAAGTATAGAGATGGATGCATATAAGGTGATTTCTTACTTGATGTATTAGTATTGTTTATGCTTGTGATATACTCTCTTAGTGTCCTAAATTGTTTGATGATTCCCTTGTAATCTTGATAGCTGTGGATTGTTTAAGTTAGAGTTTTATCATTCTTTTGGGCAAGGTTGTTTGCTCATACCTTACATTTTCAGATTGATAGCATGGATGTACCGCCAATAGCTCGATACGGGGCTATAGTACGCCTCGATGTTTCTCTTCATGACGTGTATGATTCCGACATTGACATGACTTTCTCCAAGTATGAGGCTACTTTATGGATGGATGATGGTAGAGCTGACTTAATACCGATGACGTTCGTTGCATGGTTTATCAACCATGAAGGGGAGATGTTCGGCCCTTTACCCTTTGGAGCAGGAGGACCTGGAGCGGGGATGGACGGCGCCTAGACGCCTTTGATCTTGGGGAAGCTGACTGACTTTTGTTTTTTTTTGTAAGACGTGGGCTTGTGTGGGAAGCTCGTGGAGTAGACACCCTCACCCATATCCCTGGCTTTTGTTGCGCCTTCCTTTTGTTTTGTATATGATGTAAATATATAGGTGAAGAACATGGAACGAGTCCAGGTTGATAATTTTGTATGCCCCGATGATGATAAAATGAAAGGAAGCCTTTTATGATCTTGTCTATGTGCATTGTAGGATAACCTTATAATATAAATTTAGGATTTTAAATAATCCATGTTATACATGCTAACCTTCAATGGTAAATACTATATGTTATTCAAAGGAGTTTACTAGATCAATAAGATGTCAATAATAATTATAATTCCGCTTGCGCTTAGTACGTGACGCCCTGGGACGTCACAGATTGGCACTAAAGTAATCACTTTTTAATCAGCTATACTATGTCGTTTATGGGTTCTATGTTGATTGGGCACGTTGGCGGACCACATAGGATTGAGAAATTTAAAATATGACAATGTTGGATTTCCAATGACCCATATCGAAGTTGGTATTTAAATGATCATTTTTTTTTAACGTGATACTTAAGTGATCTGAAAAAAAACTTTTGGCACTAAATTGAGTGCCGTACACAACTTTTGACCATAGCGTGCTTCTCCCTGAAGCTTTGTTAAGTTTGCAAAAAAAAAAAATGTGACTTTTTTGGAGTTGTATAATAGGAAAATGACAATATTTTTCAATATTTGACTGAAACTTGAAAATAAATTAGAAAATATTTTCTATCATTTGGTGTGAAAAGTTTGATTTGATTTTCCTAAATAGGCACACACTATATGGATACTAGTAATGTGACATCTAAAAATTCCTATATTAATTATTAATATGTAGGAAATGTATGCCATAAATGTCATAGGTGGAATTCAAGTTGGATTTTAACATGGTAGTTGCAAGGCCGAAATTGTATTTTCTGCACCCATAGTCTTCCATGAGTGATTCTGTTAGGATTGAATTACTAAATATTTGCTATTGTGTTGATTATTTAGAGTGGCAATGAAGTGCATATTTGCATATTGGTTATTAATGAAGACTAATATGCTTCAAGATTACACATTGAATGAATAGTAGTAGGTTGGAAATTTACTGAATTAAGTCCTCTTAGAATCAAGCAATTCTAGCTAAACATTTTAGTGGGTTCAAAATATTTTTCTAACTTGTCAATGTTTGGAACTAATGTTGTTTTCCTTATTTACTCATTTTTTTACTAAATATCTTGGCAATTTATCATAATATCTACTTTGGAACCATATGGTTTAGCTATTTGTGACATTTTAATTTGACCACATCACCTCTATCTTTCACAACATGTTTTTAACCCAATTTTATCATTACTCTTAACCCATGGCTAGTCGTCCTTATCCTTTTGTATCTCATGAAAGCTTCTAAATACATTCCCCCTTGGTCATGTACTTGGATTGCCAAATGCTTAGAGTCCTCAACTTCTCTTTCTCTCGATCCTTACTTTCCGAATCTTCCCAGTAAAAGCAAAAAGTCCCAGTTTTATGTTGTTGAAGTTTCTAATTTCATCTTTTCAACTGATTACTAGGTGAATTATTGTATTCCCTCTTAATCTTATCAACCTAGTTTTGTTGCTTACAAAGATTAAGGGTTATTAATTGATGTTCTTATTATTTTGCTTTGAAGGTATCTAAAATTTTGATGTAAGGGTTATTAATTAATGTTCTTAATTATTTTGCTTTTGAGGTATTTAAAACTTTGATTTGCTCAAGTTTTTGTCCAAGGTCAACTCTAGGGACTAAGATTAACTTATTTTGGCCCGTTTGGTTCGACTTTTCCAAGGGGCTTTGGGCCCCTTGGTGAAAATATTTTGCGTTTGGCAAATATTTTTGAAAGCTCATTTGCCAAATATCAACATTCCCAATACTGAAAGCCCAGTGCTGGGGACGACCTGCTTTGAGCATTGGCATTTTGAAGATGCAATTTCACTGTTCACCGCATCACTGTTCATCTTGTTCTTCCCCGCCTGAGAGTCGGGCTTCTCCGGCAGCCACCATCGCCGCCTGGGGGTCGCACATCCCTAGTGACCATCGCTTGGGGTGGTGTGACTTGTGACCAACGCGGCGTCACGCGACCTCAGGCGGCATTAGATATGGCGATCTGGAGGCCATATTTGGTGGTCTGGTGGCCAGATCTGGCCTCCGCGACCTTAGACGACGGCGTCGCCTAAGGTCGCGCCCCCAAGTGGCGTTGCCTGAGGTCGTGACCTTAGGCAGCCAGATCTGGCCGTTCGGCAGTTGGCCGGTGGTTAGTTGGTCGCCAGATTTGATTTTCAGATTAGAAAAACAAAAATAGCAAAAGCCTATTACAAATGTGAGTTTTGCCAAACGGTATTTATGATAAAGTTACCTTTCAATGATATTTGAGATTATAATTTATCAAACGGTGTAAATTTCGAAAAACCCCTTTACCTCAAAGGTATTTGCATTCTCCCAATGGCATTTCCCCAAAGCCGAACCAAACGGGCCCTTTGTGTTCTTGACTTGATTGTTTGATGGTTGTTAATTTTGGTTTGAAATTCAATATTAAGTGTAAGAAAGTCATAATGATTACGTGTTGAATTGTTGTGTTCATTTCACTTGAATCGATGAATTTTTACACACCAAGGTTGTGATTAATCGACTTCCGTAAGATTTGATAGTATACAATTGGAAATGATGAAACTAAACAAGAAAGTGATTCTTCATAATTCAACTAAGTTACCGATTTCCTAGTAAATGTTGTTGATTAACCACGTTGCCGATTATTGAGTTATTAATGTTCGAGTTGTCAATTATTAAGTTGTCGATATTCATGTTGTAGAATATTAGGTTATCGATGTCCATACCGTCGATTCTCTAACTATGCTACTATTACTTGCATGAGAAAGGAAAAGAGATTAGGGTATCATCGCTACTCATTTAAGCATTGCATGGAAGAGACATGGCAAATGTATTTCGGTAATGATATGTATAAGACAATGTTATCTACCGAATGTTGATTTTGACTGTGGCTATGAAAGAAATAATAAACGGGTGTTGAATTCATTGTAGGTGTAAGGAAGATCGCACAATTTGAGTACTGTTATGTGATTATTTATGTAAAGTATTATGCTATTTTTTCATTGCCCATATATTAGTGGGGACGATACCTCGAAGTTGAGATGACCCGTGAGTCAGGATGCCTTGAGAGTTTTCGAAATGTCTTGAGAGTACTGTTATGTGATTATTTATGTAAAGTATTATGCTATTTTTTCATTGCCCATATATTAGTGGGGATGATACCTCGAAGTTGAGATGACCCGTGAGTCAGGATGCCTTGAGAGTTTTCGAAATGTCTTGGGAGTTCAGATACCTCGTATGTTAGGATGCCTCGAAGTGGAGATGCCTTGTGAATAGGGATGCCTCGAAGTGGGGATGTCTTGTATATCAGGATACCCCAGGGGTCGAAATGAAATGATATGCTAATAATGGATATGATGCTAGTCTATGTGTATGTATAAATGCAAATATCGTGTCTTCTTGGTGATAGCCATGTATCAAAGTATGTTATATCATTCATGTCATGACCCCAACTCCATCTCCAAGGTCTTCGGTAGTAGGGGTTATTTTTGCGACGTCCCAGGTGCGTCGTCGTCCCGTTTCTTTTTAATCTTTGATTTAAGCACATGCGAAAGCGTACATACAACACCCAGACAATAACAAACAGCTAGGAAAACAATCACTTGCGAATACACAATTATATTAGTTATATTTACAAGCCATTTTGTCACGAGCCATTATATTTACAACCATTACATGTTCTATGCTCAAAAGGCCGGGGTAAACCTTAGCTCCTCTAGTGAGACTTCAACTCCTCCATACCTACAATTCTAAAAAACAACGGGATGAGTTATGAACTCAGTAAGTAAAATTCCTAATTCTCTATTATGAGGATATCTCATCATCAAAATTTAGTAGGTATAACACTCGCAATACAATGTTAATGATAGATCAGTGGCAAACTTATTACTACACCTCGACTACATGCAGATGTCCATTACCGCATACTTTAATGCATGTTTACCTTTTGTATATCAATGAACACATCAACATATCATGCTTATATACATGCCAGCACTCATAAAATGATTCTTTTATCATTGTCCTGGTTCGACCAGGCCCTCTTGGCTCGATCGAGACTTCCAGCTTCATGCTGGGCTTCTTGGCTCAACCATGGCATTAAGGCTCAACTGAGACATTTGGGTTCAACCTAGGCATCCTGGCTCAACCAGGGCATCTCGAGGCTAGATTTCCCAAGGTATTTGAGCTCAAACCCAAGCATTCGGCTCAACCAGGGCATCCCGTTCAATGAACGAGGTATTGCCGCCAACGCTATGTGGCGATGGACTTTTTTTCCTCTTTAAGTGTATTACAAGTGCATCATACAAGCCGATTCTTACTTTTCTTCTTAGTCCACTCATACACGACCCAAAGGCATGCTCATTCAAGTGAGTGTATCATGGCTCTTAATATCATATTATATAATATGCCGGACACAATTCTCGATTTGTGGCTTAAGCTGCATGCTTGGCCGATGTTTGCACCAAACAAAACTTGGAATCGACATGCTTTAATGCCGATCTAAGGCCTCACGACTTAGGCCAACACGACTTGACATCGATTCTAAGCTGAGTGAATCTCGACTTCGTTCCGGGGTGTGAACACATTCAAGCATGCAAACAGGAGCAAACCATGCAAAAAAAACATTACAATATACACACGGCTTACATGGGTGCGCAAACTACTAAATTCGACGATGTAAGCTATCGCCCTAGCCAAGAGTTACAGATTCTACTTACCTTCGATGAACCTCGATAAACTATAGGTAGTTTACCAATAGAGGGCTATTCGATAAGATGGTGGACGAGTAAGGCTGAGAGAGGGAGAGAGGGCAAGAGAGAGTAAGTGAGGGAGAAATAGGACGGTGTGGTGTGATAATGGTAGGAGTGCCCCTATTTATAGAAAAATCTCTCATCATTATTTTTCCAAATGGATCGATAGGATTTCTTTGCGTGGCAAGCCTAGGTTGATAAAGTGGCAAGGCTAAGGAAAAAGATATGGCAAGCTTAATCCCTAGGGCCACACTTGTTTATTCTCTTACTAGGCCACTCAAGTCTTGTAATGATGAAATAGACAACTTGCTCTCCAAGTTTTAGGTTAGATGTCATTATAGCCTATTCTTTTAGGGAACAATTAAGCATATGACTCATCTTTTGCATTAATGCACTAATGTCCAAAAGTATTTAATGCATTCTTATCCCAATCCAAAAAGACTCTAGATGGGCTTACTTGTCAAGTTGGGTGTGCAACCCCTTCCCCCCCAAGTTTGGGGCGTGTGGCTCTCCATTCCAAGGTGAAAATAGTTTTGATTAACTTTTGAAATAAATGTCGTTTACCCTATCAAATGGGCTCGAAAAATTATGAAATTTTAAGTTGTAGAAAAGACTTAAATAATATTTTTTTATGAAAGAAACCAAGTCTAATTCGTGCTGTGAAAAGAGCATAAAATCACTGAATACAACCCAATAATCTCCTGTCAAGCAGATCTAATGACATAAAGAAGCACCCATTTTGAAATTCAAACCTTTACAAAAATCTTTGAAATTTTTCTATATTGTAGACATGGATATCCTTTAAAACTTTTATGAATGAATTATATCCATATTTGAAAAGGAAAATTTTATAAAAATTCGAGAAGACAACTTGGTCACTATTATTACTACACTAGGCAAGTTCCAGATGGTAAATGATTGGGCCTTCATTCTAACAATTTCACTTTAGAAAAATATGAAACTTAAGCATGTTCTAGATTAAGATATTTTGAACAACTTACATGCAAGAAGTTTTGTGAGATTCAAGTCATAAAGGGCTCTAGAAAATTGGAAAGTAGCGAATGTCCAAGAAGTTTCGAGAAAGGACTGGAAATCAAAGTCAAAACCTAAGGCTCCCAAAGGTGGCAAATTTATGGAGGAGAGGTGGCGCCTTACAAGGTTACTTGCCATCATTTTCTTAGGTCATGAGTCACCCCCTTTCATTAATTACTTGAGATACTTAAGCTTCCATACTAAGTACCTCCATTTAATGCATTTGATTCTTGTTCTTTAAGGAGATTGGCCTATCTAGCTTAGCCTTCTAGTTGGGACCAAAATAAGGGTCGAAATCGAGAATGTCATAATTCACTTGCATTTGAATGAACCATCTTATGCTATATTGTTAATGGTTTCCATTGGCATATCATAATAGGAAAGATGGTACATTTACTTTTGCATTTATCATCCATGATTGTTATGTATTGTTTTGATTTTAACATTATTTTGTTGATATCAGGTTGAGTGGTAATATGATTTATACCTTAGACTTGAGATTTTATTTACTGGATTTCGACTCACTCCTTATTTTTCAGACATGTTGGATGATCTCTCATTGCCATTGCTTTTTGCAGCTCTTATGCATTTCAAGTGTGTTTATGAAGATGTGCTTGTACCTGATTCAATCGTAGTATATACTGAGTGGATTTTGGTCATATGGATCGACATAGGTGTACTAGGGTGGATCCCTCATCAATTTGTTGCTTGGTACTTCAACATTGATAGGGAGTCCGTTGGGCCACTTAGAGGTTTCGATGGTTCTCCTGGTTTCGATGACGATGGCATTTCGATGGTGAAGTTGTCAATCTATAGTATAGTAGCACATCTTTGTGTAGACAAGTTTTGGTTGCAGGAGTATGGGTAGTATTGATAAGACTTGACTTTCTTCTCGGAGTTATGAGTTGTATTATGCTTCTTTTTGGTACTTGTACTAATACTTGGAAGAGGGTTACAATGGAAAAAGATGTATGCGTGAATCATTCAAACTCTCATGATTTCTTATAGGAGATGAAATTTCACTATGCTTATGGATACTAATAATAAATATAAATTAGAAATGAAAATGATATGTGTTGTGCATCGCACTCTAGGGCATCATAAGTAACTTGTGTGTGGGCAGCCAGGGAACTAAGTATATGCCCTTGAGTGCCAAGTTTGGCCTCGATGGATCTTGACTCGGGCGTCAAGGATCAGGGCACGAGCAACCGAGCCATGGGTGATGAGGCATTGGGCATGGAATTGAGGCTTTAGGCTTGGCCTTGATGGATTGGACGTAGGAGCTAGGGATTCGAGCAAGGGCACTAGGGTCTCGGGCTTGGCCTCGATGGATTTAGGCCCGTTGGAGACTTGGTCTTGGACACCGAGGACTTAGGAATTGTTGTTGGGGTTTTTGTGTTTAAGTAGAGAGTTTCGAGTCCAATCATCAAAACCTGACTATATTTTGGATAATGATTTAAAGAGGAAATCATTTTTTTTTTTTTGGGACTTAAGCATATGTTTTTCGTTAACTTATTTTCTAAGAGAACCAAACACTAAAAAATGTGAAAAATGTTTTGATTAAATTTTTTTTCGAGAAACAAATGGAATTTAAATGTGCGTTTGTTTCGTGGAAAATTCAATGATAAAGGAAAATGCTTTCTGGGAAAGTATTTTCCAAGAATACGTTTTGTTTTCTTTTGTTTGGTGATGTATAATTAAAAATGTCTTCCACTGTTTGGATCCCATTAGAAAATGATTTCACACTCTATTGCAACCAGAAAACCAATTGAATTTTTTAAATTAAAAAACTTAGAATTTTTAATTATTTTTGTTTTTTATTTACTTTTGTTTTTTGTTTTTTCTTTTCTTTCTTGTTATTTCTTTTTCTCTTTTCCTTCTTCTTCTCCTTCGCTCCTCTGCCGTGCCATCCCTTCTGCTTCCTCAAGCTGTTCATCCTCGCCTGGCTTATGAGCTCAAGCCTCGCCGCCAGAGGCCGTGAGCTTGCTAACTCACTGCCATAGGTTATGAGCTCGCTTGATGTGGCGAGACTCGAGCCTTGTCGCTGAAGGCCATGAGCTCGTTCAATCTGGCGAGGCTTGAGGCTCATTGGCCTCGGGCAAGCTTGAGCCTCACTATCGGAGGCCATGAGCTCACTCGACGGCCGACGACGGGTGGAGAAGAAGCAAAAAGAAAAAGAAGAAAAAAAGAAAAGAAAAGAAAAATAAAAAAAAAATTTGAATTTTTTTAAAAGATATTTTTACAAGAATAATTGTTTGTAAACCAAGCACTAAATCTTGAAAGTGACTAGTGAATACATCTAAGGGGGGTGAGTGTAAATAAAAATTTCACAGGACTTAATGAGATTGATCGATTTTAAACATAAGCAATATTCAACTTGAAGTAAATAAACAACCAGTAAGTAGAAATAATGAGTTCAGGGATAAGAGAAAGTGAACACAGAGTTTATAGTAGTTCGGCTTAGACCAAGCCTACGTCTACTCTCCTCGCTGACAGCCTATTGGCTGGATTTCACTAAGTATCAAAAGAGTTGTTACAGCTCGTGATCTTGACTATCACAGTGAAGAGTCTAACCAAACTCTCACACAGTCACACTAAGAGTTTCTCTCTTTTGTATACAATGTTTTGCTAGATGAAAAAGCAATATACTAGAAAATATTCAGACTTTGGAATTCTCTCTCAAGCACCGCATCGAACAACTGAAGAGTCGATCCTTAAATACTCCTTCATGCCTTCTCGACCGTTGGCATTTTCCAAAGGAATTCTTCCAATCTACCCGTTGGATAGAATCAATTAAGGTGATCTTCGAGTTGTTGGATAATTTGTGTTGAAAGCCCGTCAATCCTGCTCGCCCATACAAATCAGGATCTTGAGTTTCCATAAGTAGAACCTTCCAAGTTTAGCTTGCCTTTCAAAGATCTTCATATCGGGTAGTTTCCAATAAGAATAATCAATCAAATATTTATGAATTCCAGCTATAAGATCTTCCAACAAACATACAAAATGAATCTCTGAAGATAACATATCATCTGGACAATAATCCTGCATTTTGATAAATCTTCATACATCAGTCTAGAGCTGCCAGTGAGGATATAGACTTTGAGATAGAGTCTGGTGATTTGTCGGTCTTCAGACTTTGACAATAAAGTCTTCAGATCTTCAGACATAGACTTTGTAAAGGTTTTGTCAACTTCAAAATAATCGAGGAGTTTTCTCCAACAAATCTAAGCTTTGGTAGATTTAGAAAACATTTTCTGTTCCTTCAAAGGCAAAATTATTTTCTTGAACTTAAGCTTTGCTAGGAAAACTTTTTATTGGAAAACTTTTTTTGTTTATTAAGAAAGCGTTTTCCGTTGACTCATTTTCTTAAGCGAACCAAATGCTAGAAAATAAGGAAAATGTTTTCCCTAAAAATGTATTTCGCGAAACAAATGCACCCTGAGTTAGAAAATAGTTGCGGAAGAAGTTATTATTGTTGTGAAAGAAAAGTTTTGAAATCTTATATTATGGAAGACATTATATTAGCGTAAAAATATCATTACGCTGTAAGTAATTGAATCCATTTTGTCTTAGCAAACATAAAATCCTTGTAAGCATTTTTTTAAAGAATATGAACAACCATTATTCCATCAACTAATATTTTTATAGTCATCATACCATCTATGAATCACAATACAATTCTCACAATCAAATAAATAATAATCCACGATTCACAATAAAATAAATAATAATCCACGAATCATAAATTAAACCTTCCTTTTCCATTTCTTTTGAAATTCATGAGAAAAAAGTGCTTTAATTTGTTATAACACTTTGGGTGTGTTTGGTTCGCAAAAAATTCTATAAGAAAGCATTTTCTAAGAATAAGGTTAGTTTTCCTTTATTTAGTAATGTATGATCAAAAACATTTTCTGATGTTTAGATATTATTGAAAACTTCAATCTTATCACTTTATCTTAGGCAATAAAAAAAAATTCAATTTTTAAATAATTTTTTAATTTTTTTTGAAATTTTAATTATTTCTTTTCTTAAAAAATTCAAATTTAATTTATTGCTTAATTTTATTTTTTCTTTCCTTTTCTTTTTCCTCCCTCCATTGCGACCGGTTGGCCATTGCCACAAGTAACTTCGAGGCTCGCTTGGTGATGGCTACAGGCGAGCTCGAGCTTGAAGTACAAGCATAGGCTGATTACGAGGTCAGTGAGCTCAAGCCTCCTGGATATGAGTAAACGTTGACCTAGCATGAGGTCGGTGAGCTCGAGCTCCCCAAATCTCGCTAGATCCAAGTGAGCTTCGACCTCACCGAGATCTGGTAAGGTCGAGCCTCGTCAACCAGTGCTTGTGGCTCGCTGAGGCCGAGTGATGGATTAAGGGAGAAATAAAAAGGAAAAGAAGGAAAATACGAAATAAAATAAATAGAAAAATTAAAAATTGAAAAATTCAAGATGAGCAGTTTTGGAAAGTATTTTCACCTCTTTAAATATAGAAATTTACTTTCTTAAATTTATACATGAATATTTTCATTAACTAGAAAGTGTTTTTAGTTGAATAGCCATTTTCCGCAAACCAAACAGGTGAAAGTCCGGAAAATCAACTCTTGGATAACACTTTTCCCAAAATGAACACACCCTTAATGTGAACATTCATGCATAAATTGAGTTTTTCTAATAGGAAGAAATGAAAAATTATTTAAGAAAAAAAAAGAAAAATAAAATGTAGGGAAGGAGAAACTAATAGAAATTTTACAAACTATAAAGATAATAAGAGATAATTCTTTCTTTCTAGACTTGGCCGTTGATATCATCCACACTATGACTAAATATCCTTCCATTAAGTGTAATTGCCAACAAAGGCAAGTGGAATCCCACATCGTTCAACTGTTAAATGACATGTCTAGAAGACGTTGATCAAGCAAATTTTGCAATGGCCAATGTGAGAAATTCAAACTTTGCAGATTCAGATAGATTAGGTAACCTTTTTAAGGAACTATATATGAGAATAAACAATGTCTCTAGCGATTCCAATTTCTCCACACCTTGTGTGTCCGTTCCTCAGGAAAGCAAGCACGCTTAACAATTGTAGCCCATTTATACTGGATAACAATAGCCTCTCAAGCAGTCCACTCTTTGTCGTATCCACACTATGGAGTTTCTCCTGCAGTTGCCCAAGCACATCATCAAATTCAACCTCCCTCATCCAATAATTACAAGGGCCCAAACTAGATAGATTTGTTAAGTTAGAAAAGAGCGAGCTTTCCATCGATTGCTTGACATTGTATAACGTCAATTTTCAAGAATATATAAAAGCACCATTAGAAGTTGGGGTTAACACAAGTTATCGGAAGAATCCGAAGTTGAGAAAGAGTAGGGAAATTAATTGGAGGAAATGTGACATCTCTCATGACGAGTGCCAATCTGTTCAAATTAGATAGCCCCTCAATCCACTTAATCTTTGGAGCTCCTTGTTTTAATTTTGACGATCGAGGAGTGCCGGACAATATACCGAGATCGACTAAGTTACTTGCGTATGAGAGGTCAAAAGTTGTCCACAATACATGATAAGATAATCCCAACTCATTCAAACTCAAATGGAGCTTTAACAACCGTTCAAACTCACATAAGTCTTATCCAAATGAAGTTGTTGGAGATGAGAAAGCTGATTCATGGCTATGGGTAATCTCCTAGTCTTGTTGCTTCATAGGTCTAAAGTGTTATAAAAATCCCCTACATTATTTTGATGATGACAATGACGATCAAAGGCTACAAATATGTGTATTAGCTCAATAGCACTGGAAGATATATACACAAGCCACAATACAGATGATGTCATAAACAACACTAGATAATTTTGATATAAGAAGTGCTATGCTACTATCAAGAGTGCTATGTTGATGTCAAGAAATCACTATCGATATCTGAGGTGAATAAGATATTGAGCATTGGAGATATCTATAAGCTAGAAGAATTTTCAGATAAGGTGAACATCTAGAAGAACATTGATTGAGGGTAACAAGCAAGAAGAACGAGGATGTTCATGATGACTTGTGCTGGTGGCTAATAACACAACCTAGAGGGGGGTGAATAGGTTGCTTTCAAACTTTAATGATCTTTTGCGGAAATTAGCTAATCACTAAATAAAAATCAGCTCAGCCTAATGTTTGAGAAAACTTTAACTAACTGTATGTCAATGTATGTAAATGAAATGAAAACAGTGGGATGCAGAGAGTTATAGTGATTTAGCTGTATTCACAGGCCTGCGTCCACTCTTTAGACTAACAGCCTCAAGACGAGCTAGACTCTACTAACAATTTCCTTGGAAAGTTACAAACAACTAATACAGATCTTTTATACAATAGATACCACTATCTGGACTTAGTTGCTGTTAGGGGTGAGCGGTTCTTGGTTCCTTACAGGTTCCACTTGGAACCTGGAACCTACCCGTCAGAATCAAGAACCTGGAACCTACCTTGTCACAGGTTTCGGGGTCGGTTCCAAGTTCCAACAGGTTCCAACAGGTTTTTTTTTTTTTTTTTTCATTTTTAGTTAAAAAAATGGAAATGAATGCAGTAATAATAAACAAACTTGTCATTCATCAAAGAGATATAACACAAACAGCAAACAGCATTTTAGAAGCAATAATAAACAAACTATTTTTACACTCATGAACAATCCAGTAGTTCGAGCACATGATGGATGAAACGTGCTCTGACAGTGACCATAATTGCACTGCAGGCATAAGAGCCAGACTTAGCTTCATCTACTTATAATGAACACAGAGTTCATTTCATCACCCGCACGTTTCTATCAAATGATGTCGTGGGAAAAATCGTGTATTCCTTGCTATCCTACTAACTTTATGCAGGTGGCATACCTGGGAAAACTTGTTTAAATCAACAAAAGACTCATAGCTCATGCTTTGATGCAGCTTCTGATAAAGCGTCTTCAAGTTCCCAAAGATTTTCGCCAAAGTCAGCACTCCTCTCCGTTGTACTTGTCTTTGCGCCATTATCAGCAAGCTTCAGATCATCCTGGCATAAAAAATTCAGAAAACAGAGATTTTAGCCTCTGAAGGAGCAATATGTGAACTTACTTGCCAATGTGATTTCATTCACACTTAATAATTAATGGGATAACAGGTGATATTTTGCAGGTATATGAGTGCATCCAGGGAACGTGCGGTGGGATAAATGCCGTGATAGAAAAATAAGCAAGAGAAATCTGGTTCTTATAGCATCAGCATCATCAACTAGTGGAAGCTCTCTCAGTAAAATTGAGTCTATTGTTGCCAGATCCTAAAATTAAGAGAGAAAGGCACTAAATTTATGATCAAAATCCATATACCATTTTTTAGCAAAAGAGTAAATGACTGGATAAATCTGAGAAAGGGATAGACCTTAAATGGCATTCCTAGAACAAACTTTGTAGCAAGAGAACGGTAGAAATTTTCTGGGGCCTGCACTAACAAATTCTTGATGAAGACCACTTCACCAAAACTTACAACATACTTGCATCCTCTCCCCACCCAAAGAGAGAGAGAGAGAGAGAGAGAGAGAGAGAGAGAGAGAGAGAGAGAGAGAAGAGAAGTACACCCAAGTGAAAAAGTTCTCAAATATTTTCTATTTTGTGAAAGTTGAAACGATACCTTCAATTGATTCAAGGAGACAGACATGAGAACGGAACCATCACGGTGGAGGACACCTCCGTAATCCACCTCCTCGCCCTACTCCCATGTTAAGTATGGTTGTTAGAAAATGGAACTATCTAAAATTTTATGGCCAATGTCATTTTCAAGTTGATGACCAACCTCCTTTTGCATTGGCAATTGACCCGATCGTCGCTGGAAGTCAAAATAATGTCTGTGCTTTTCCTCAAATGGTGCCTGATGGTAATTAGAAATAAAGACGGGGCAAATAAGAATCCCAAAATGGTCGACTAATGCAGAATGATACAATAAACTAAATTAAAAACCTACCACCCCCTTCTGAAGCTCTGCTGCTCTCATACCGAGATTTGCCAGCCTTCTACAGGGATCTATCTCTTCTTCAGGTGGTTCAGTAAGAGAGACTCTGATTGTATTACCTAAACCATCCTACATTAAAATGTTCCATGAACTTCAAGGTCTAATTAGGGTATAAGGAGCATTTCAAATATCACCAGCAATGGCCCGTTATGCGCAGTCCACCAAATTCAAGCCCACACACATAAAAGAGCTAGTCATTGTCGAATGACCCTTCTTTCATTTTACTGACAGAAAAAAGAAAGACTGCCGCCACATTGACACTTCTTTCTTGTGGTGCAGGCTGGGAATCTAAAATCATACAATTCACGCCTAAAGATAAATTGTTATGGCATTTACCCTCTATCTTGTAAATTTATTTTTCTGTACAATCTCATCACTATAGATAGAATATATGCAAGTCATGCACCCACTTCTACAGCTACAAGGAAGGGGTTCAAGTCAAATGTGCCACAAGAGGTTGAGCAATTGATGGATAAATAATATAACCTGTTCAATATGCTCAAGTTCTTTCTGGTACTCCTCTGTGTATTCTATCTGCTCGAATTGAGCCCTTCTATCAGCTACAATATACAACCTTGTTGAGGAAGTGTACATCATACACAATTAACAACCAAGAAGGACTTCTACATACCAAAATTTCCTGGATTAACATGAATCTTGTCAAAGCATTCAGCCACCCGCAGTGCAACTAAAGGTGCGAAATGAATATCTGCTACCAGCGGGATATTGTAACTGCCAAAATCAACAGATTTATATCACTCTACATGAATCGTTCCATAACTTTCAATAGCAGTAGATAAAGACCTACTTTTTCTGCACAAGAGAGTTCTTTATCTCAAAGCATGCATCTGCTTCTCTCTTTCCTTGAACTGTTATCCGGACAATATCAGCTCCCTTGTCAGCAATTCTCATCACCTACAACCAGAACAGAAAATTAATAAAGGAAGATTCTTCACAAATGTGTGGTAGTACCAATGCTGGCCGCATGATTTAACTAGTCCACCACATCACATTTCCATAAAAGCAATATTTTTATGCCATGAAAATGTTTCAGTTACTCAGTTTCTTTCTAGCCTTTTAACTATCACCAGCAGTATCTGCATTCACCTTAGTCTCTCTTGGTCCTCTTCAACATGCAGATGCTTTGAACGAACCCGAACAGAAACTACATCTCACGAACTTTAAATGCATGAACTTTAAATGCATGAGCACGAGCGCTGCCTTAGCCAAAGGGGGGAAAGACTAAGGGCATTCGACTAGCTGAATTGGAAGGAAAGACAGAGAGAGAATAGTCACAAGAAGAGGTCAGCGATGGTGAGGGCGAGCGGCGGTGGTCGAGGGTGAGTGACGGTGGTGTCGAGGGCAAGTGGCGAGCTGCAGCAGCGTCGCTCGGGGAAAGCTCGGAGCTGAGCGAGGGCGCTACGGGTCGCGAGCTTCGGGGCACGGCGAAGGGAGAGCAGTGGCGTCGCGGGCTTCGGGGCACGGCGAAGGCAGAGCAGCGGCATCGCGGGCTTCGGGCGCGACTTTGGGGCACGGCGAAAGGCAGAGCAGCGGCGTCGCGGGCTGCAGGCGAGGCGCGGCGAAGGTAGCAGCGAGCGGAGCAGGAGCGACGTCGGTGCGGGCTGCAGGCGAGGCGCGGCGGGGATGCTACTTGGTGGCGTCGGGCAGAGGGCGAAGAGAGAAGGTGAGTGTCGTGAGACAGTGAGTTTCGTGAGAGACTGAGAGTGAGAGTAATTCTAATTTGGGGCTTTTTTAGCCCTAACCGGACCGGTTCCAATTTCGGTTCCCAGGGCCGGTTCCGGTTCCTATGAGAACCGGAATCGGAACCGGGAACCGCCGGTTCCCAGAAAAGGGAACCGGGAACCGCGCTCACCCCTAGTTGCTGCTCTTACACTTGTATACTTAAACCCTTACACAATTGTTAAATAGCATGAATTTCAAGACAGTATAATAGAGAGCTTATAGCTAAGAACAATAGGAGGTAAGCTTCTCAATTTTTATGTCGCACGTCTCTCTTTGGTTTTTTTTATGACATTATTTTTTATATTCTTTCTCAATCTATCTGTTGAAGATGAATTAGAGAGGTAGATAACCATTGGAGAGTTTCCGTTGAGTTGCTATCCAGGGAAGGTGTTGCCCATATAACTTATTTCCTTGAACCTCTAAAGACTGACAAAAAATGGCAATTGTTGCTATCTTCTCACCATAGTCTTTGACTAACCTATAAGATGACCTAGCTACTCTATTACACGCTTTATCTTGATTCTGCTATTGTGTGAATCCAAGTTTTTCAATGGCTACTTAACTAGCCCAATAATATCCTCGAATGTACTCGGTTGTTGCATCACCATCGACCTGATTTTTATAGCTTCGACATAAATATTATTCAATTGTTGATCTTTTAGGTTGACCAGTGTTGTTTTTCATAAAAGAACATTTGCAAACTTCTTTCCAATGAATCACATCATGGATGTTGTGTAGTCCTTTAGTCTAAACATATGCAATCATTATAGTAAGTAATATACAAAGGATAGCTTGAATAACATCAGAATAACTTGAAGATGTTTTCTTCGACAATCTCCCCCTTTTTGATGATGACAAAACTATCATGCAAATGTGAAAGAATAATAAATATTGTTTGAAAAAAATTGCATAAATTTAAATAGGATCTCCTTAGGATGTTTGGTAGTATAGCTTTGGAGATATGAACTCAGGTGATCTTTAACGAGATAAAGCATGGTTGGATGAAAGATCTTCTGCCCAAAGTGTGTCATCAAGTATTTTGGGGTTCATAGCGTAACAGTTGAATGCTCTCCTTGTTTTCATGATATACTTGGATGCTCCCCCTATTTTGATGAGTAATTCAATTCCATGTGACTATGTATGAGTAAGCAAATTTTTGTGCCAATTTATGTGCAAAACATTATGAGAAGATATTAGCAATTTGCAAACATTGTTAGGAGCAAATGTTATGAGCTTATAAACAATTTGCAAACATCGTTAATAGCGAATGTTATGAGCATACAGTAACTATAACATCCTGAAATTTTAGCCTTTGATTTTCACTTTAGCTTGTGCTTGTCGACGGAAGAGAAATTTGGATAGGTGGATCGCCCGATGGACTTTTCGTGTGCGCTAGGTGTGTGATGGCCTAGTGGGCCTATTTTTGGGCTGAGTTCGGGCTAAAGAGAGAATGGTGGATCGTGAGTAAGGCCCATGGGCTGGACATGTACCGAAGGCCCGGTTGAGGAGGATGAATGCCGAGATTTTTGGCCAATGTTTGTCTTGCGCGAATCCGAGTGATTTCGAATTTTTGAAGGCGTTTTCTTGTAACTTAATTAGTAATGTTGTGGTGCATGTGAAATTAATGGTGAACGTAAGATCCTTGGATATATGAAATTGCAACTTGGAGGTGTGTACCATGCTACTAAGTTCTCGGTCATGTTTATAATGGAGGCTCTTGGAATAAAGTTTTATTTGTGCCTAGTGCTAGAGGTGGCCGAAATTTTTGGACTAGGAAGAGGATTAGTTTTATTCCATTTAGACTAAACTTTGTTAGGGCAAATAAGCCAAGGGGAAAAGGACAAAATCTAGGATTTTCTGCATTTGGCTTTAGCTTCCCCATGCAAGTTTCGGCTCTACCCTCTTCCCCCCAGCTGAAAACCTCAACCCCTAAACCTCATGATGGCTCTAAAAACTTCCCTAGCCAATCTCCTCCTATGCATGGCTGCAGCAAGGGAAATTTCCTAAGAAATCAATCATTTTCCCCCAACTTCTGCTTCTATTTCTCCTTTCCCACTTGTTCTTCTCCTGCTTTCTTCCCCTCACACACCAAATGCCTCCCTCTCTCATTTTCTTCTTGTTTCCTTGCTATTCTTCGAAGGACCAGCGACTAAGGAAGCAGCCAGCCTTCTAGAGAGCTTGAGAAAGAAGGCTTTGAGTCCTAAACTAGGTAAGGGAATAAGCTAGGTATTAAACTTCGACATCCTCTTGACGCTTGAGGGTGGTTTAGCTCGATCTAGTGGATTTTAGGTTATAGGAGCTAGATCTATGTAGGATTTCAGCTTACATGTGTGCTATGATGTGTGGGAAGTCTTGCATATGAGTTTCTTGAAGGTTCATTGTTAATAAGCTTGCAAGAGACGTGCTCAAAAGAGCTGAGTTTGGATTTTTCTCCAGATCTGTAACCTGGACACCCAATGTTCGCTATTTTCGTGGGTGGAAACATGCTACGATTTTGAGGTTGCTTTATTCTTAAAGAATGTTCTAAACATCCTCATTTATGACATATATTTTACTCAATATTTTTTGGATTTAAAGGAACAAGATTTCTACTTCGTTGCATGCAAGTCAGAATCTCGTTTTATGCTGGAATTCGTGACCTTTTAGTGTTCAAAGAGTTTTTATCAACTCTTGGGGTTCGATTTTCAAAATAGTTTTTTCACAAGAGTTTTTCAAAACATCTCGACGTTTAACATAGTCAAATTTTAGAGCAAATGGATGAGTTTTGGATTTCGAACCAAGCTGGTTTTGGAAAACGTAATTTCTAGACGCGGACACGGTTTTGGTAACGATTTGAGCGATTTACTGCTCCTATTCTAGAAATATCTGGGTCAAGGTGTCATCATGAAAAGTGTTTTTTAAGTGTTCTTTATAACATATTTAAATTTGAGGATTTTCTGAACTCGTTTGGTTATGTTTCTGGATTTAATCTCGGAGACGTGCGAGTGGACTCGGTTTCTGTTGGTGAGGTCCGGTTGTGGTCTTGTTGCTGTTCTTGGTGTGTTGCTTGCTGAAAAATGCATATTTTGTGATTTTGGATGATTTTGGCATGCTTAGAACTTATGCTTGATGGCTGTCCATATGTGATGCTTAGCTTGTGTGCGGAATCATATGTGATGTGTTTGTAAGGCAGTGTAAAGGGCAACTCTGTTTTATGCATATTGATGCATTGTGATCTTAGCGCACTGAGCATGCTATGTGGTGATACATGTGTTTGCTGGTGGTGTTAAAAGTGTGCACTAATGGAAGATTGTGATGTGATGAAATGTGTGAATGAATCAAGTAAAGAGATATCCCATTGGATAGCGTTCCGATGATGCCCTCGGGGAGTGGGGATGCCCCAAATAGTGAGGTTTGGGATGCCTCGGTTGAAGTCACAAGGCCAGTGATCTTGGACACCAGGATGCCTCGGAGGGAGATGCCCTGGGGCCAGCGTCCCTTGGAAGTTTGGGCCAGCAACCCAGAAGTGACTCGAACGGATCCGGCTAGTGTCCTGGGTTCAATCCGTTTCGAGGGTGGATATGAGATGATCACACATTGAAATTAATCAACAATGCGTGTGAGTATATATGATGGTGTTGCCGTGTGACATGTGATGCATGAATGTGATTGTGTATGCTGTGTGATGCATGGATGGAGTATCTATTCACATTTAGGTGTAGTCTTCATACATTATACCCCCTTTAGCTTGTCTAGTCCACATGATATTATTGGTACTATATGCTGTCCTATTCGATGTAGTCCATGGTCTTGATGATTCACTATGTTGGTGTTATTTTCACTAATGAGTGAAGCTAGGATCTCATTGTTTAATGCCATACTTTATGCTTTACTGGGCATTGTTGCTCACCCCTTATTTTTCCTCTCAGATCATTAGCTATGGATGTGACACCTTTGGTGACTTATGGCACGCCTGTGCGGGTAGATGGCGTGTATAGGAACTTTGAGGATCAAGATTCTGGCATTGTTTTGACTCGTTATATTTGTATAGTCTAGATAGCTGATGGACGCCCTAAACCTTTTCCTATGCGATTTGTATATGTGTATCTCAACATGAATGGGAGTTTGTTTGGCCCTATCCATTGGTGATGCTTTGAGCTTGGATTAGGAGGCGCATGTGGTATGGAGGGATATAGTGGATGAGGAAAACTACCGCGTGGAGGAGTTAGGCACCTTTTTGGCCTCTCCCAGGTGTTTTGTTCAGGTCATCTTGATGTGTGTATTGCCATGATGTAATTGTCAAGATGTCGTTTTCCTCTTGTAATCCCTATTTATGATGAATGAAGAGAAGCATGTTATCAATTTGAAATTCGTTCTTAAGTGTAATGTCCTTATATGAAAAGTGTATATTCTTCCGCTTGGATAATAGAAATTAAAATTTATACTTAAGGGTCTAGAGTGACGGCCTGGGACGTCATAGGTCGTCACAGTAACAAATGTTATGAACAAAACAATTTAACTTTGGGTGGCATCTAGAGATTCTTCTTGCTGGGTGATCTCTTCTTTAAAAGTTTTGGACGTTCGACCAGTGGTACATGAGGATTTCCTTACAACCTTGTGAGAGGGACGAGCTTTGGGTGCCATGGGTTCGAGTGTAGAGGTATTTGTGTTCAGAAAGATAATAATTTTGAGTAGATGATGTAGAAGAGATGTAAAAGGATAAGTATGAGTAGTGTGAGTGAAGATGTGAATACTAACTCTCTATAAATAGGAGCAATGTATTTCACAAAGAGGGAGAAAATTAGACGTTTCTTCAACAGTAATTTTCTTATCCGTAGTTATTTCATATTCAAATTCTACCGATTAAACATGTAGTAAATTTGTATTTATAGATTTTGCTACAACAGTTGTAACAACTCTAGATAGGATATAGATGGTCAAAATGGTAACAAACACAGTACATGTGACGATAACTTTTTTGAATTAATACAGTAGGTACACACCTGTTGTTTTTCCGGTACCCGATGTTTTTCAACATAATTAACACATTAATTGAATGTTGTCATTCCATAGCATTGCATATTTCCAGTTCACCACATATGTATTCGAAGGTTCGCTTTTTTAGTGCTTTGGTGAAAATATATGCTAACTGTTGTTTTGACTTTACAAACTGTATACATATATTACAATTGTTAATATGATCTCTAACAAAGTGATGTCTTATCTCGATGTGTTTTGTTCTTGAATGTAGGATTGGATTTTTGATTAAATTTATAGTTGTGGCACCCCTCGACGGCCCCCGAACCGTTAGGGTCGCCACAGTTCGATTACCATTCTCTTGCTTGACCTGAAGGTCTATCAATCCTGGGGGTTTATATAATTTAGATCGGTCCCTGCGCAATTTATATGGCAGAAGCGTATCCAACAACTCCCTTCCCTATATTCAGAAAACGATGCACACCAACTAACCATTTTATATAAGTTAAAGCCGAACACTTTTATTTGCATAACTTGATGGACATCATTAGTCGGTACATCAAAATGCCAAAGTTTTCTATAATCGGCTATTTTTCAAAAGATGACCGACATCTCTTCCAATAGTCATATACTTAAAGTCTATCGATCAGTGTCGGCGTCCAAAAGTTCCTTCCTCTGTTGTCCTTCTCCTCACGGCCATATCCAACCACTCGGTCCATCTGCTGGTGGCGATGGCAGCAGATGTATCTTGTCTAGTCTGAAATGTTAGTCCCCAAACGGGGTGAGTACAACCACTCAGCAGTAAAAGATTCATCAAGCTATATCAAGCATTACTATTAATATCCAGATTCAAGTATGGTAGACAAAATAGGCAATTCATGAATGAGTATGCATCCAAACCATATAACTCTTCAATGCAACGACCAGTGCATTTCCAACCAATAAGATGCATCGTGTCCAGCCACACAAGTCCCGATCATGGGGCCAAACTGTAATGACACGTCCCATTCCATGTCATACAATTTAGTCCCATAACCAGACCACACTCACACTTAATATAATCATCAATTTTAATCATTCAAACGGTTTTATCCCCCCCAGAGGACCAATGTTTGCGTCCTTCTGGGATTCCGCACCCAACCTGGCATCGCGGAAGCCTCCGGGCATGTATTCAAAATACAACCGGGCATCCAAAGGGCATCGACTCATTCGAACCTCTGGGCATCTCGCACCCCACCTAGCATCACGAGGAATCACTGGGGACCATAGACATCCGGGCATGTATCATAATACAACCCCTCACCCTCCGGGCATGTATCATAATACAACCGGGCATCCTGACACTCCCGGGGAAAACCTCTGGGCATGTATTCAAAATACAACCAGGCATCCAAAGGGCATCGACCCATTCGAACCTCTGGGCATCCCGACTCCCGGGGCATCGTTGACCCGAGGGCTCAACGGTAACATTTAGCATTTTAATTCACAAAACATTTTCAAATGCTAAAACAAGATGTCTCATGGACCCTCTATCACATCTCAATATTGCACAAATATCCACAGCCAATACCATCATAACACATAGCCATTCGAAACACCTTCACTTTCGGACACTTTGGTGAAAATTCAAGAACAGAATAACCCGATTTTTACAATGCACAATTCTGGTAAAATTTTGAAATAAATACTAAATGGACTCAGAAAATTATGAAATTTTGAGAAGTTATAAAAGAAACATAGTGGAAAATATCTCATGAAGAATGCCATACCAAAAGAACTTCATAAAATTCGGTACGGTCCATGTATCACAGCTTTCAAAATTTCAGCATTACAGTTTGCACAGTTTCGAAAATAATTTTGATTAAATATCCAAACGAACTCTAAAAATTATGAAATTTTTATATGTTATAGAAAACACCTAGAGATAAATATCTCATGAAGAAATATAAATCCAATTCGTTCTAGGTTAATAGCTATAGACGATTTAGTTCCTCCTATTCTCGGTACTGTTTTTCCAGATTAAGTCCTTTCAAAGAAAATTCGTTTCACCGATCTACACATGTCCATTTCTTCTCAATTTTCAGTATGTCATTTCTCAGAATGTCATCTACAACTTCCATTAAGGACACAAGATCAAATTTCAACTGGATGATTTTATAAAAATTCACAGAATCATACTAGGTCAAGGTAACTTTTTCCAGATCCAGTTTCTTCAAAGGAAGATGGTTTCACCGACCTATACTTGTTCATTTCCTCTAAATTTTGGATATGTTATACGTCAAGAAGTCCTATACCACTTTAATTCAGGAGTCGAAGTGAGATTCCAACAAAAAAGCTACTTTACAGTCCACGAAATCACTAAAAGTCAGCACAACAAATTCCAGATTTTGTTTCTTCAAAGGAAAATAATTTCACCAAGAAATACTTGTCCGTTTCATCTCAAATTCTAGTATGTTACTCATCAAGATGTCCTCTACAAATTTAATCAAGGAATCGAAGTCAAATTATGGCGAGATAATTACAGAAAAATCAAAAAGTCGCCGAGGGTCACACTGTTCTTTACAAAACAGTTCACAAATCTAACAATAATCTTTCCTACTCCTTGAACTTCGACCTCCAGCATCCACATTCAAATGTATATAAGTACAGTACACCACATCACAGTTTTATCACTTCCAAAATTCTCCATAGTCAGCTTTTTAAATTCTTATTTCATGTGTAAATTCGAAATTCGCATTGTATGCCCTATTCTCACCTAGTTTCCTTGATCTAACTCTATCCTACATATCCAAAGTCCCACATGCAGCTCTAAAATTTTACCTTTCTCACATCTACCAACTCTTCTCTAGGTACTAACAGCATGCAACACATAGATTGAAGAACTTTTACTTGCCTTGATGTCCTACGGTTCAACGGCGTGTGGTGAGACGGCAAGGAGTGCGTGGCTCAGCGATGGCGAGCTTGAACGGCATCGACGGCGGCAATGCGCATGCACGGCGGGGACTAATCTCCTTCTTCTTTTCTCGCCGACTCACTCTCTCGGTTTCTCTCGCTCAAGCTCTCTCTTTGCTCGCTGGTTTTCCTTTTTCTCTATCTCTTCCTCTCTCGGTTACCCACTTTCACGAGCACAAGATCACTGGTTTTGTTAAAACCAGTCAACAAAAGAGAGACATGTTTCGGTGGCTGCAGGGCAAATGGACAGCTGGAATGGACGTGTCTTCAGCATGCCTCCCCGTGCATTTCGCTGGCTGTCCATACGCCAGCAACGTGGCATCATCCAGCCAAGCTTCAGTCAACATCGCTTCTTCATAGTTGACTCAAGTGTCGACAGTTAAGGGGTTTTTGGGTTGGTTTTGGGCCAGCAGATTTGTGGCTGCACGGTCCCTAAATAACATGGCCCAATTTCTTAAAAATTTTGATCCTTAAATTTCTGCACATGTATGGGGCATTCTCGGTCCCATGGTCTTCATAGTCCAACTAATTCTCCTTTCAATTCATTAAAATGTACTTGCTCATGACTCAAATTCTTGCATAGAAGAAGAACCCGACAAGATTGCATGGTGATTCAAATTCTTTTCTTGTCCCATATACACTTAAATGGTATAGTTGTGTAGTATTACCGCAAGAAAATGTACACAAATCGGCAGGGTCCAAAGTAGTGTCGATGATGAAGTCCAATAACAAATTCGTTAATCCGCGACGTGTTATTATTTTTGTGAGGTCGGCAAAATATACGGATGGATTTGGTCTCACTTAAACCTATGAAAGCCTTCCGACAAAATAATGGTTTTCTTGACGATTCAACCATTACTAAACGAAATGTATTGGTTCGACGACAATACGAACTAATGTTCGTGTAGAATGCCAATATCATAATCCAATGATACTCCCGTCACTCAATCTTGGACCGTCGCATATCCGAGGGTTGTTGAAATCCTCGGGTGCCACAATAATGCTGGTATAATCACACATGATAGGAATACATTTCTTATCTTTTCCAAAATCACTTAGTTTTTGCTTTATCCAAATAAGTTGAGTACAACAGCTTCCGAGGGTAATATATTTAGCCTTAATGGTTGAGAGAGCGATTGAATTTGGTTTCTTTGAAAATCAAGAGATCACCATATTTCCTAGCAATTGGTAAGTACCTGATGTACTTTTTCTATCTAATTTACAACCTGCAAAATCTATATCCGAGTATCCAAGAAGCATAAAGTCTGTATTTTTTGAATACCAAATCCCTAATTTTTGAATGGATTCAATGTATTGAATATTTGTTTGACAACTAATAAATGCAATTTTTTTGGATCTGATTGAAATCGGGCACATAAACAAGTGCTAAATAAAATATCAGGTCTAGATGCTGTTAGATACAAAAGTGAGCCTATCATCTATATAGCTTGGAGTCGATAGACTTACTTTTTTCATCTTTATCCAACTTGATAGAACATAACATAGGTATCTCAATTTTCATGTATTCTTCTAGACCAAATTTCTTTACTATTTCTTTTGCATACTTCTCTTGAAGTATGAAGGTGCCTTAAGGTGCCTTAAGGAGATTACTTGATTTGAAGTCCGAGAAAAAAGTTTAGTTTGCTGATCAAGCTCATCTCAAATTCACTCCTCATGATCTTTGCAAAATCCTTGTATAGCACGTCGTTAATGGCTTCAACAATTATATCATCAATGCATATTTGAACAATTAGCAAATATTTACCTTTCCTTTTGATAAAGAGAGTAGTGTTTAAGCTATGACCTTCCAACAGGTTCTAGAGACTTCTACCAATAGGAGGATGCAACAATGCTGGAATCTTAGCCCTTCTATCTTCTCGGTTTGAGCTTTGGTTTGCCTTAGTTTCTTTTCTTTGGGCTGAGGTTTATTAGCCCCCTCTTTTCATTTGGGTTACCATGATGCCCTTGCACTCCTATTGACATTTCCTAATGTCACCAAAAGTGCAAGTCCTTATGTTGGTGTTAGCCCCCCCCCCCTCTTTTTTGTATAGTTCCGCTTTGGGTTAAAGTTAATACATACCTTACTTTTACCAAAAAAAAGAGAGAGAGTAGTGTCTACCTTACCTTTTTCGAATTCATAATCTGTTAGGAAATTACTTAATCTTTCATACCAGGCTCTAGGTACTTGCTTCAGTCCACATAATGCCTTCTTGAGATGATAAACATTACCAAGTCTTCGCGTTTCTTCAAAACCTGGTTGTTGCTCAACATCCACAATTTCTTTAATCTAACCATTCAAGAATGCACTTTTGACATCCATTTGATATAGTATGAAATTATAGAAGCGAGTATAAACTAGTTAAGCATATAGCTTCTAATCTAGCAACAGGAACATAGGTTTCATCAAAGTCAATATCCTCCTCCTTTAGGTATCCTTTAGCGACTAGTCTTGCCTTATTACATGCAACATTACCTATTTCATCAAGTTTGTTTTTAGATATCCACTTGGTTCCTATTACCGTCTGATCTATAGATCTTGCAACTAGTTCCCATACATCATTTACTTTGAATTGATGTAATTCCTTTTACATGGCTTCAATCCGGCTTTCATCCTTGAGGGCATCTTTTACTTCCTTGGGCTTAAATTGGGATATGAGAGCTAAGGAATTTATCATACCTTTGAGAGATGATCTTGTTTTGATTCCTTCATCCACCTTTCCTATTATTTGTTCTTTAGGATGCTTAGACTTAAATCTCCAATCTTTGAAAGATTGACCTTAATTTAAGGGATTAGCTGGTGGTTGCGGTTGTTGTTGTTCATAAGCGACTGGTGCACGTATATGTATGACGTCTTCGCAGTCATCAGTTTGTATTCCTTTTTTATCTCCATTAATCTCACATTTATGGATTCTTATACTACCTTTGAATTTTTGTTAAAGACTCGATAAACTTTACTTGTAGTTGAACAACCAAAAAGGATATATTTATTAGTTCGTGCATCAAACTTTCTGATGTTGTCATTTTATTATTGAGAATGAAACATTTATATCCAAATATATGAAAGTAAAGTAGGGTAGGTTTTCTTTCTTTGTATATTTCATACGGAATTTTTTCTACCATAGGTCTCAATAATATTATGTTAAGAGTGTAATATGCGATGGTAATAGCTTCAACCCATAAATAAGTAGGTGCATTATTTTGGATCAACATTGTCCTTGCCATTTCTTGCCGTGATCTATTTCTTCTTTTTGCCACCCCATTCTGTTGACGAGTATAAGTAGCGGAGAAGTTGTGTTCCACTCCATTTTCATCACAGTACTCAATAAAGTTTTAGTTGTCAAATTCTCCTCTATGGTCAATTTTGATAGTGGTGATACTGTATCCCTTCTTGTTTTAAACTTGTCGAGCAAATTTCTTAAAAGACTGAAATGCCTCATTCTTATATGATAAAAATATTACCTAAGTGAATCTTAAGTAATCATCCACTATGACTAGACAATATTTTCTTCCTTCTAAACTAGTTGCTCGAGTTGGTCCAAATAGGTCCATATGCAGTGGTTGTAGAGATATGTTAGTGGTAACAACTTTGGTAGATTTAAAAGAGTTTCTCACTTGTTTTCCTAGCATGTTGCATTACAGGAGTCACACTTATTGTAATTGATTTTTGGTAAGCCACAAGCTAGATTTTTAGATGATATCTTCCGGATCTGCTTTGCATTGATATGACCTAATTTCTTGTGCCATAAATGTTCTTCCTTAATGGACATTAAATTATACAATTCCTCAAAATTGATATCAAGTAAGTAGATATTATCATACCCGTATCCAGTGAATATTTGTGATTTGTCCTTGCTGATGCCAATACACTTACCTTTTTCGAATTTTATTTCGTATCCTTTGTCACAGAGTTGACTTCTATTAAGGAGATTGTGCTTTAGCCTTTGTACAAATGAAACATCTTCAACAACTAGAATTTCCAACTTGATGTTTCCTTTCTTGATGATTCTTCTTTTATCTTTTCCTCCAAATGTGATTGTGCCTCCATCTATGGTTGTAAGCATTACAAACTTGCTGTTATCTACAATCATGTGATGGAACAACTGCTGTCTAGATACACTTGTTTCTCTTCAAGATAGCCTGAAATCAAAGTAAATCTTATCTCTCTTTTTTTTGGTAAACATATAAGCTTGGGTCCCTTGTGGTTAGGTTTTGAATCAGGATCAAGAGATCAACTAGTTTTCCTGAATTTCTTCTACTGTTTTGGATAGTCCATTTTGAAATGACCATATCCTTCATAGTTTGAACACTCAGGATATTTCTTGCCAGTGGTTTTAGTGAAACGTGTGACAAAGTGAGACTTGTAAAAATGTGCAAGAGGTTTGTGTTTTAATCTATCTTTTGTTTTTGGAAAAGGATTTGTCTCGTCTTCATTTCCTTCATGTCCAAGACCACTCTTGCTATAGTGAGGGATTTGGATAGAGAGAATGTGCAGCAAGGTTTTTGAACCACGAGAAAATTTGATACTGATTTTTGAAATTTCATCATTGCATTCTCATTTTCAATCTGTAGAAACTTTACTTGATTTATTTGAAGATCAAGCTCTTTCTTCATATTGTTAATGAGAGTTTTGCCAATGAGGTTTTTAGTAGTAAGATTGTGAACCTCCTTATTTTGAGCAGAAATTCTTTTTGAAGCTTTTTGGTTTACTTCAAATATTTCCTTTAAAAATCTTGCAATTCATCATAAGATGGTTCAGAGTCTTTTACATCATCTTTAACTAGTTTCGAGTCAGCCATGAGATAAAGATTTACTTCTTATTCATTACTTGACTTACATTCGGTATCACTCTATGTTTTAGCTTTCAGTGCCTTTTTCTTTTTCTCGAATTTTCCTTTCTTTCTCTTGATTGATGGACATTCTGGTTTTATGTGTCTAACTTTTCTGCATTCATAGCACATGTTATCCTTACATTTAGATTCTCCCTTGTTCTTGTAAAGCTTTTTCTCGTTAAGATTTTTAGATGATCTTTTTCCTTTATAGTTTCCTCCTTTCCTCATGAAGCTTTTAAACATCTTTGTTAGTAATGCCATGTCTTCATCACTTTCTTCATCATCAGAGGTTATGTCTCCATTTGTATCATTATGGTTAGCTTTCAATGCAATGACTTTCTTACTTTTAGAGTTGCTTTCCTCATTTTGAAGTTCAACTTCAGAGAACATGAATGTTCCTATAAGCTCGTTCATCGCGATTGGTTGAATCCTCATGGTTTCCTGTAGTGAGGTCTTCATGATACTCCATTTTTTGGGAAGGGCTCGTAGCAGTTTCTTTACTTTCTCAGCATCTGTGTAGATTTTTCCTTTAAGAGCAAGCCCATTCACTATTTCAGTGAATCGTGTGAACATTTTATATTACTTTTTCATTAGACTTCATCTTAAACAACTTGTAGTTCCCAAGTAGGATGTTTAGCTTTGTTTCTTTGAATCTTTCTATTCCTTCAAATGTTAGTATGATGCAATCCCAGATTTCCTTTGTTGTATTACAAGAGGAGATTCTGTTAAACTTAGAAGGTAACAGTTTATAATACAAGAAGTGTTTAGCTTTAGCATTAAGAACAGCTCTTTTTTAAGCTTCTTCTGTATCATTGACAGCTGCTACTTTTTGACCTTCTTGTCAAACATGAGCTAATACTTCTAGACCATTGGCAATTACTTTCCACATATCGAGGTTTATGGCTTTGATGTATGAGTTCATCCTTTGCTTCCAATAGCAATAATTGATTCCGTTGAAATATGGCAGCTTGTTGGGAACTTGAGCATCATTAGTAAAGAAGTCGTCAAGGTTAGTCATAATAAAGGATCTTTATACTCATAAGAAATGCACTTCATATAATGAGTAACAAAGCTTTGATACTAATTGTTGAGGCTAACACTACAACCTAGAGGAGGTGAATAGGTTATTTCAAACTTTGATGATCTTTTGCGGAAATTAGCTGATTGCTAAGTAAAAATCACCTTAACCTGATGTTTATATAAATACTCACTAACTATATGCCAATGTATATAAAAATATGAAAAATAGTGAGACATAGAGAGTTATAGTAGTTCAACTTTATCCTTAAGCTTACATCCACTCTTTAGTCTAATAACCTCAAGATGAGCTAGATTCTACTAAATATGCTTGAAAAGTTATAAACAACGAAGACTGATCATTTACATGAATGATTACACTATCTAGACTTAGTTGCTATTTTTACACTTAAAAACTTAATCCGTAATATAATTATTAAATAGTTTAACAACCAAAACAATTAGAGAGCTTTCAACTAAGACAATAATACGTGAATTACTTGATCTTTTATGTGTCACACTCTTTCTTTGGGTTTTCATAGTTCTCTTTTATACTCTTCCTCAATCTATCCATTAAGGACGATTCAGAGAAGTAGATGACCGTTGGTGAGTTTCCGTTGAGCTGCTATCCAAGAAGGTACTGGCCATATAACTTTTTTCTTTGCACTTCTGCTGACTAACTAAAAATAGCAATTATTGTTGTCTTCTCACTGCAGTTTCTAACTGACTTGTCAGACACCCTAATTACTCTGCTACATGCTTTATTTTGATTCTACTATTCTGCAGGTCTAGATCTTTTAACGGCTCTTTAGCTAATCCATCAAACATCATCTGATGTATTTGGTTGTTACGTCATCATCAATCCGATCTTTATTGCTTTGACATAAACATCATCAATACCTAATTTTTTTGGTTGACTAGTGTTGTTTGTTATAACAGGACATTTGCAAACTGGATCACACCATAGATGTTGTATAGTCATTTCCTCCAAACATCTGCAAACAATATAGTAAGTAATATACTAAGGATAGTTTGGGTATTATCAAAATCACTTGAAGATTTTTTCTCCAACACTTGGGACGATAGCATCACAAGATCTTCTCGATTCTTCAAAACTTGGAGGTTGCTCAACATATACTTTTTCTTTGATATAGTTGTTTATAAATGCACTTTTGACATCCATTTAATATAGTATAAAATTATGAAAGCACGTATAAACCAATAATAGATATATAGCTTCTAATCCAGCAACAGAAGTACAAGTTTCAAATCAATACCTTCTTCCTATAAATATCCTTTAGCAACTAATTTTGCTTTGTTGCGGACAACATTACCTGCTTTATCAAGTTTGTTTTGAAATATCCATTTGGTTCCTATTACTATATGATCTTTGGGTCTAGCAACTAATTCCCATACATCATTGACTTTAAATTGATATAATTCTTTTTGCATGGCTTCAATCTAATTCTCATTCTTGAGAGCATTTTCCACTTCTTTGGGCTCAAATTGAGATATGAGAGCCAACGAATTCAACATGTTTTTGAGAGATGATTTAGTTTTGATTGATTCATTCACTTTTCCTATAATCTATTCCTCAGGATGTTCACATTGGAATCTTCAGTCCTTGGAAGATTGTCCTTGATTTGAAAGATTAGTTGATGGTTGTTGTTGTTATTGCTTATAAGTGACTAGTGCAGATATTTGTATGATGTCTTCGCAGTCTTCAGTTTGCACTCCTTTTTGATCATCCTTGAGCTTCACATTTATGGATTCTTCGACTGCCTTTGGATCTCAATAGGTTTTACTCGTAGTTCAGTAACAAAAAAAATACCTTCTTTAGCTCATGTATCAAACTTTCTGATGTTATCGTTTGCATTTTTGAGGATGAAACATTTGCATTTGAACACATGAAAGTAATGCAGAGTGGGCTTTCTTCCTTTGAAGATTTCATATGGAATTTTTTCTAACATAGGTCTCAGCAGTACTCTATTGAATGTGTAGCATGCGATGGTAACATCTTCAACCTAGAAGTAAGTAGGTACACCACTTTCGATTATCATAGTTCTAGCCATTTCTTCAAATGATTGATTTCTTCTCTTTGCTACCCCATTTTGTTGAGGAGTGTAGGTAGTGGAGAAGTTGTGTTCTACCCCATTCTCCATCACAATACTCAGCAAAAATTTGATTGTCAAATTCTCCTTCGTGATCAATTCTGATGGTAATGATGTTGTATCCTTTTGCATTTTGGACTTGTCGGGCAAATTTTTCAAAAGAATGAAGTGCCTCATTCTTATGTGATAAGAACATTGCCCATATGAATCTTGAGAAATAATCAACTACTACGAGACAATATTTCCTTCCTCCTAAACTAGTTGTTCATGTTAACCAAACAGGTCCACGTGCAACAGCTGCAAAAATCTATCAGTTGTAATAACTTTTGTAGATTTGAATTTCTTACCTATTTTCCCAATGTACATGCATTGCAGGAATCACATTTGCTATAGTTGATCTTTGGTAAACCACAAACAAGATCTTTAAAGGATATTTTATGAATTTGCTTCACATTGATATGACTTAATTTCTTATGTCATAGATCACACTCTTCCTTGATGGATATTAGATAATAAGTCTCTTCAAAATTGATGTCAAGTAAGTAGATATTACCATAACTGTTTTCAATGACTGTTTGTGGTTTGTTTTTGCTGGTGCAATGCACTTACCCTTTTTGAATTTTATTTTGTATAATTTTTCATAGAGTTGGCTAATGCTTTAGAGATTATACTTTCGCCCTTGGACATGTGAGACATCTTCAACAATTAGGTTTCCTAACTTGATATTTCAAATTCCGATAATTCTTCCTTTGTCTTTTTCCACCAAAGGTGACTGTTGTTGTCACGCCCCGAACCTCGAGTGCTCACACATCCCTCGGTGATCGATAAAATTTGCGACGTTCCCAGGACGCATCGTCGACCCAATCGATTATGCACATGCGGAAGCGTATTAACTAATCCCCTGACCATAACAAACATGGGATAGAAATAGTAGGACAACCATATAAAACAAACCACACTGTTATAGACAAATTAGTTTATATACAGAGGCCAACTCTAAGGTCTATGTATAGGAGGTTTATCTTAAAAAGAAACCTCTAGGTCACCCATGCTCCTGACCCTTCTGCCTCAAGCTTTGGGTTCTTCATACTAGGGACTTGAAAATGGTAACCCACGACGGGGTGAGATATAAATCTCAGTGAGCTCACCCCCTAAACCCATATTAGGAAAAAAATACGCCTAAGGGCGGCCTAATCACACAACCATAGAGGACTTACCTCGCCTCAGTTCCCTCTTGCCCGTCAGCACAGTTCATATCATATATGCATATAATTAATGCACTCATCAATTGGAGCATCTCACTATCAAACCAATCAAACACAAGAGTCCTGATTATAAGGCCAAATTGTTATGACACGTCCCATACCATGCCACACAATTTCGTTCCATAATCAGGCGTGGGTAACTCATATCGATGGTTCAATCCACACTCGATATTCACTTTCAATATTCAAATTCCCAATTCCCACTCAACATCCCTACTCAATGTTCCGACTCCACATTCCAACTCAATACTCAAACTGAAGATCAACTCAAGTTCAAACTCAATATTCAAACTCAAGATTCAAACTCAATAACAGACTCAAGGCTCTAGAGGTGACCCTCACGAAGTCTCATTATCGTGCGGTACTTAGTCCTTGACCACATATAGCAATAGTACAATGCACTAGAGGTGGCTTACACAAATTTCAATATCGTGTAGCACTTAGCCCTTGATTACAAATGGCAATAGTACAAGGCACTAGAGGTGACTCACACAAGTTTCGATCGTGTAGTACTTAGTCCTTCGCTATGCATGACAATACTGCAAGGCTCTAGAGGTAATTCCCATGCGACTCAAGTCGCCATGTAACACTTAGCCCTTGATTACAATAAGCAAAAGTACAAGGCACTAGAGGTGATTCACATGAGTTTTGATATTGTGTAGTACTTAACCATTTATTTGCTAGCAACCAATCGATTTTCTCAACCCAACACATCCTCTTTCAATAGTTGCCACATAAAACAACAACAATAAACCACAATCATAGCACAATCTTTCGTGCCTCATCACGCATCACTTCTAAGCATATCACAAAGCAACCACATCACCAAATAGGCATGGTTCAGCAAGCATAGCATCAAGAACAATTACCAAAACTACTACCGGTCCTAACTGGCAAAAACGATCCACTTGCGCATCTTCGAGTTTAAATCCAGAAATCTAATCAAACGAGTTTGAAAAATATCCAAATTTGAGTATGTTCTAAAGGACACATAAACGAACATTTTTTAGGATGACACCTTAACCCATATCCTTCTATATTAAGCCCAATAAATCGCTCAATCCAGTACAAAAACTGGGTCCATTTCTAGAAAGTCTATTTTCCGAAATCAGTTTGGTTCGAGATTTAAAACTTGTTCATTTGATCTGCAATTTGACTATGTTAAACTAGAATATGTGACAAACAACTTTTGTGAAGAAACCATTTTGAAATGCGAACCCTAAGAGTTGATAAAAACCGCTAGAATCCTAAAAGGTCACAAATTACAACATAGTCCGAGATTCTGTTTGCAAATGAGTGAGCTAAAATATCATACTTTTAAATCTCTAAAAATATTGAGAAAAATAGTTATAGCTAAATATGTCTAGAACATTTTTCATTTAGGAATCAACCTCAAGCTCTCGCCCCATGTCGATCTACAAAAATGGCAAACGGTGAGGATTCAGAAACCAGAACTGAAGGAAGTCCACTATATTGGACTAATCCATCTTTAATGGTGCTAATATCACTAATTAGATTAATACTAATCCATTCTAACACTAATCTAACCATTCTAAATTATCAATAATCTATCTTAAGGCTAATCTAATCAACTCTTAAGCATAATTAACCTCATAAGCAAGGTTTAGTGAGTAAACTCACTGGTTTAGCGAGTAAACTCACTGGTTTAGCGGGACGGTGAGTTCACAGTGACGGCGACGTGGAGGCAAGCAACAAACAGGCTTGTGGCGACGCCAACGGAGGACAAACCAAAGCTGAAAATGGCCTTGCAAGTCACGGTCAAGGGGCTGGACTCAATTCTGATTTAGGCTAGTCGCGGGCTGAGCGGGGCTGGAACGGACGACTGCTGGGCTCTAGTGGTTCCGCTGGTGGTTGCTGGAGTTGCAACGTGAAGATGAAGCTGGATGTGGGTGGTTTGATGGCCGTGGTGGTGGGCGGTGATGTAGCAACAAGGGAGGAGCTGGAGGTGGCGGTTATGTTAGGCGGTGGAAGGATGGCGTGAGGAAATGGGATGGTGGGCTGAGGGGGTATGTTGGTGGCATTGGATGATGGTTGATGATGATGATGATGATGATGATGGTAAGAGACGCGAGGGAGGAGGGTTTGTTCGCTGGTGGGGGTATAGGGAATAAACATGAAAGGAAAATGAAAAAGAAAATAGAAGCAGGAGGATTCGGTGAAGTAGGAGGGCGCGCACGAAGAAGAAGGAGAGGGAAAGAGGGGGGGGGGGAATTGAAAGTCAAGGTTAGGACCACTTAGATTTAAGGGAAAAATATCTAAGTAATGATCAAAGTGGCCCCAAAGTCTTCTTATGCTCATCTTCTTGTCCCCAAAATACTTTCTTGAGCCTAATATCCCAAAATTAAGGATTTTTGGGCAGCAAAATAGCCCACACCTCCTCCCATCCGAATTTCACCGCTATTTTCCTTTTTTTGCCGAAAACCGATTTTTCCGCAAAATCCCAGACTCGACGGAATTTCTTTGAAAGACGGGGTGACATCCTATAATTGAATTGTGACATGCTCGAATGTCTGATTCCCAAAACCGAATTCAATTTCGTGGTTAATTTCAACCGAACGCGATTTTAGCGTGACCGTACTACTGGTAGCTTTTAGGAATTTTTAGTGCATTTGACCCGTGGTCGATTATTTTCGATCCACATTGTGCATTTTCGACTCATTGGCGACTCTCAATTGTCGTGAAAATCTCAAGGTTTCAAATATGGGCACCGGGTATCGAATCGATAGAAAATTAGGTTAATGCCGTTCGACGCGAATTTTGCAATCAAGTGGAATCACCCACACTTCAATTGCATGCTTCCGTCGAATCGACCTATATCCAATCACCAATCGCTTATAATGGTGCCATATTGACCATTGTCAATTATCACGGTCGAATAGTCGATTTATGAATTTGTCGCGTTTAGATTCCTTAACGGCTTCATCTAATAGACTAGTTATCTCGTGAGTGGCCAACTTAGAGAAAAATGCTATAGGCGCGTCGATGAATAACCCAATTCATTTCATCGAAAATAGGATTGAAAATCGGGATGTCACAGTTTCTCCATCTATGGTTGCGAGTATTACGAACTTGCTGTTGTCTCCCGTCATGTGTCTGGAACGCCCGCTGTCTAAGTACTTTTTTTTTTTTTTTTTAAGATTACCTGAAATCAAAGAAAATCTCATATTTTCTTTGTTACCCACATATGCTTGGGTCCTTTGATCTTGATTTAGGGTCAAAGGACCAGCTAGTCTTTGTAAATCCCTTTTGCCGTTTTGGACAATCCATTTTGAATTGACCAAATCCTTCACAGTTTGAGCACTCGGGAAATGACTTGTGAGTGTCTCTAGTGAATTGTTTATCAAAATGAGATGTGTAATAATGTACAGGAGGTTTGTGCTTTAATTTATTTTTTGTGTTTAGAAAAGGATTCTTCTCTTTTTCATTTCTATCATGTCATAGACCACTTTTGTTGTAGTAAGGAATTTGAATTGAGAAAATGTATTGTAACTTTTTTGAACTAAGGTAAAATTTGGTGCTGATTTTTGAAATCTCATCCTTGACATTCTCGTTTTCGACTTGCAGAGGCTTTACCTTATTTTTTTGAAGGTTGTGTTCTTTCTTTAGCTTGTCGATGAGAGTTTTGCCAATGAGGTTGTTAGTAGTAAGATCATGAACCTCCTTTTTCAAAGTAGAAATTCTTTTGAAGCCTTTTGGTGTTCTTCAAACATTTCTCTTGGAAAATATTATAATTCTTCATAAGATAGTTTAGAATATTTTTTCTCATCTTCTTTTAGTTTTAAGTCAGCCATAAGACAAAGACTTCTTCTTCATCACTTGACTTACAACCGGTGTCACTCCATATTTTAGCTTTCAACGCATTTTTCTTCTTCTCGAACTTTCCTTTCTTTTTTTTTTTTGATAGATGGACATTCTGTTTTTATATGCCCTAGTTTCTTGCATCCATAGCATGTAATGTCCTTACCTTTATATTATTCTTTGTTCTTGTAAGGCTTCTTGTCGTTAGAGTGTTTAGATAATATTTTCCCTCTGTAGTTTCCTCCTATCCTCATGAAGCTTTTGAACTTATTCGTTAATAATGCCATGTCTTCATCACTTTCTTCTTCATATTAGGATATTTCTCCATCTGTATCATCATGATTAGCTTTAAATGCAATAATTTTCTTACATTTGGAGTTGCTTTCCTCATTTTGGAGTTCAACTTCGTAGGACATAAAAGTTCCTACTAGTTCATCCATTGTGATTGGTTAAATCCTCATAATTTCTTGTAGTGAAGTCTTCACAGTACTCCATTCTTTGGGCAAGGTTAGTAACAACTTGTTCACCTTTTCAGCATCAATATAAATCTTTCCTTGGAGAGCAAGATTGTTACTATTTCAGTGAATCGTATGAATATCTATGTTACTGTTTCATCAGATTTCATTTTGAAAGGTCATAGTTTTCGAGGTGGATTTCAGCTTTGTTTCTTTGACTATTATTATTCCTTCAAATGTTAGCATCATGCGGTCCTATATTTTCTTTGCTACATCGCAAGAGGAAATTCTGTTAAACTTAAATGGTGATAGTGCACAAAATAGGAGGTGTTTGACTTTAGCGTTATGAGCAGCTCTTTTTCGAGCTTCTTTTGTATTGTTGACAACTACTGCTTTTTGACCATCATGTCAAGTAGAAGCTTGTGTGACAGCCTGATTTTTTATTCTGTTTTCGATTGAATGAGTTGGGCTTTTCATCGACGCGCCTATAGCTTTTTTCTCTGAGCTGATCATTCACGAGGTAACTAATCTATCTGGTGAAGCCGTTAAGGGATTTTAACATAACAGACTTGAGAATTCAACTAGAAATCGACCACTCGACCGTGCTAATCTGCAATGGTCAATACGACACCGTTATAATAGACTAGAAACCGAAGATAGGTCGGCTCAACAGAGGCATATGATTAAAGCGTGGGTGATTCCACCTGATTCTTGTCGAACATCACTAAACCGATTTTTCTATCATTTATGTACCATGTGCCTGTATTTGAAATCTCGAGATTTTCACGACAACCGAGAGTCACCAATGAGTCGAAGATGCCCAATGTGGCTTGAAAAGAATCGACCACGGGTCAAATGTGCTAAAAATTCCTAAAATCTACCTGGTAGGTTAGGTCACGCTAAAATCGCGTCCAGTTGAAATTAACCACGAAATTGAACCATATTTTAGAAATTGAATGTTCTGTCATGTCACAATTTATTTTAGGAACGTCGACTCATTATTCGAAGAATTTTCGGCAAGTCTGAAATTTTGGCGAAAATTCAAGAATTGGCGAAATTGGACTGGGAAATTAAGAGGACCATTTTTGTGTGGATTTTTGGCATTCGAGATGGATCCATTGGTAAGGAAAATCATGGAGTGGATGTAGATGCCTTGGCTAGTATTTTTGGGCACCATTTGGGATTAAATTGAAGGAGAATTGAGCTTAATTGAAGAGGGAATGTTGCAAATTCGTAGGTCCATGGGGCAACAACCTTTTGGACCATTTTGGTGGCTTGTTAGGGAAGTCTTGGAGGGGAAATGGCTGAGGATAGCAGCCATGGACTTTGGGGGCAAGAATTGATGGTTTGGGATATTTTGTGAAGACTTTGAGGCCCCTTTGTCCCCATTTCAACTGCAACTCCTCCTCCTTCTTCCTTGCTATAGTGTCCTCCATTGTTGCTATTTTGAAAGCTAGAAACCCAGTAGAGAACTAGAGAGACCACAACAGCCGTTGACTGCCCGCCCAAACTGCCAGAATTGTCGCGCCGCGCCGTCCCGCACCCGTCCGCGCGTCCCTGCTGTTTCTTGCCTTCTCGTCGTCCCCGCAAGCCTAGTCCACCGTCCCGATCCCCTGTCCAGCTCGCTTGAGCTCCTCCGTCGCCGTTCCAGCTGCCTGAAGCCTCCGCCTGGTCTCGCTACAGTTGGTGCCGTCCCGCCTGGCCATTTCCTTGAAATCCGAGCTGCTCACCAGCTCCTTCAGCCCAAGTCCAGAAGCCGAAGTTTTAGCAAGGGATGAGACTTTGTGGGTTGTTTTGGGCCCCGTCGGACCTCCCTTGGCATCGCCGTTAACCCAAGTCTCACTCGTCGTCGCGCCGCAGTCGCCGTGAACTCACCAGCTCGCTAATCCAGTGAGTTTACTCACTAAACCTTATATAGGAGGTTAATGATGCTTAAGGGGTAATTACATTAAGTTAAGATATATTAGAGTAATTAGTAGATTGTTTAGTTAAATTAGGTTAGTTAAATTAGTTAATTAGGTGGTTAGTGAATGTAGTTAGTTAGTTTAGTATTTTTTATGTAGTTAGGATGGTTAGAGTAATTTAAGTAGTCAATTAGGTGGTTAGATTAGCATTTCTTAGCTTAAGTAGGCATTTATCTAATTAATTTGTATTTATTTAATTAATTTTATAATTTATTTAATTGTTTAATATTTTCCAAAATTATACCAAGATAGCCGGTCGCCGGAATTTTGTGCTGATTGTTGTGGTGCAATTAATTTATGCAATTGAGTGATAATTTGTGCAATTGAGTGGTGATTGTGATTTTTATTATTATTTCAAAAATATGAAATTTTGGTATCTAATTAGAAAATGCCGGGTGTCGGGTTTTGACACCAAAAATATTTTTAGATACTATATCAAATAGTGGGATTTTAAAATGAAGGATATCAATTTTTCTGGTTCAATCTAACCGTATACCCACACACGATTATTTTTACCGGGTGTATTTAATACAAAACAAATAGGCCAAGCACATTATTTTAATTGAGGCAATTGAGTGCAAAGCACAATATCCTTGGTCGGGATTGGATGTGTGCATGAACATTATGAGAATCCGTCATGAGCCTTAGGGCCGGACGATGCTCCTTCGGGAATGCCCCAAGTCAACGGATGCCGGTCGTAATAGAGGCTGGACCGATGATCTCTTGTGGAATGTCGTCTAGATGTAGACGTTGCCATGCTTGATGGTGCGAGACGACGCCCGGCTATGCTGGAAAACCGCTGACTGTTGAGTCGGCCGTGGCCGTTGGGTCGTAATCAATTGGGACACATGATTGATTGAAATTGACGCGCCTGATTATGGGACAAAATTGTGTGGCACGGAATGTGACGTGTCATAACGATTTGACCTTATAATCGGGACTCTTGTGATTGATTGAGATAAAAGTTAAGGTGTTTCAATTGATGTGTGCATTTACTATATGCAGCTATTATATGAATTGTACTGACGTGCAGGAAGAGACTGAGGCGAGGTGAGTCTTGTATGACGTATGATTAGACTACCTCTAGGCGTATTTCCTTCCTAATCGGGGTTTAGGGCGTAAACTCGCTAAGACATTGTCTCACCCCGTCATGAGTTTAACTTTTCAAGTCAGTAGATGGAGGCCTGTCTGGTTCGTTTTGGACAGCCGCGGGGGTATACCGAGCAAAGTACCGACGTCCCTGTCCTCGGGAGTCCCTGGCTCCATGAGCTCATCGTGACCACTATCTTGGTCGATGAGGGCCTACCATAGTTGGTATCTCATTGATTCAGGACATGTTTTCGTCGGCCTAATAGGGTGCGGGAAGGTCCCCTTTAGGGTTTCGACGTACCCACCGTAGCGGGCGAGGGAGTAGCTGACCCACCTGACGGGGTCGTGATAAACCCGGATCCCAAGTAGATAAGGTCCGGGGTAGGGTTGGCTAGGTAGTCCTTTTTTGAGACCGTGACTTTTGTATATAACCTTGTAAGGCTGACCTGCTTGTTTATATAAGTGTGTTTGTGAAAGTTGTTGTCCTGCTTTTCTATCACATGTTTGTGTTGTTGTCTGGGGATTGCTTATTTCACTTCTGCTTGTGCATGAATCGATTTGGGTCGGCGACGCGTCTTGGGAATGTCGCAATTTTTATCGACCACTGAGGGATGTGCGCGCGCTCGAGGTTTAGGGCGTGACAGCTTGTGTAGGAGCTAGTACTTCTATGCCATTTGCAACTACATCCCACATATCTAGGTCTGCGGCCTCGATGTATGACTTCATTCTTTACCTTCAGTAGCCATAGTTGCTTCCATCAAAGTACAATGGCTTGTTGGTAGCTTAAGTATCGTTGGTAAAGAAGCTACTAAGGTTAGCCATAATAGAGGATCTTTTTTCTCATAAGAAATACACTTCAAATAGTAAGCAATAAAGCTCCGATACCAATTGTTGGTGCTTAACAATACAACTTAAAGGGGGTGAATAGGTTGTTTTCCAACTTTGATGATCTTTTGCAGAAATTAACTAATCGCCAAATAAAGATAGCCTCAACCTAATATTTGAGAAAAAGTAAACTAGCTGTATGCCAATGTATGTATATGGAATGAAAAAATGAGACACATATAGTTATAATGGTTTGGCTTTATCCATAAACCTATGTCCACTCTTTAGACTAACAACCTCAAAATGAGCTGGATTCCACTAACAATTTGTTTGGAAAGTTACAAACGACTAGCACTAATCCTTTACATGATAGACACCACTATTTGGACTTAGTTGCTACTTTTATACTTGTACATTAATCCCTTGCACAATTGTTAAACAGCACGAATATTAAAACCGGTATGACAGAGAGCTTATAACTAAGAAGAATAGGAGGTAAGCTTGTTAATTTTTATGTCGCACATCTCTCTCTAGCTTTCTATGACCTTCTCTTTTATATTCTTCCTCAATTTATTTGTTGGAGATGAATTAGAGAGGCAAATAGTCATTAGAGAGTTTCCGTTGAGCTGCTGTCCTAGGAAGGCATTGCTCCTACAATTTCTTTCCTTGAATCTCTGCAAACTAACCAAAAATGGCAACTGTTGCCGTTTTCTCACTGTAGTCTCTGACAACCTGTCAAACGATCTGGCTACTTTGCTACATGCTTGATCTGGATTCTTCTACTATCCGAATCTAAGTCTTTCAATGGCTATTTAGCGGACCCAATGAACATTATCAAATGTACTTGGTTGTTACATCACCATTGACCCGATCTTTATAGCTTTTACATAAACATTATCCACTCTTGATCTTTTTGGTTGACTGGTACTATTTTTTTATAGTTGGACATTTGTGAACTTCTTTCCAATAAATCACACCATGGATGTTACTTAGTCTTTTGGTTCAAACATCTGCATTCATTATAGTAAGTAATACATCAGGGATAGTTTGGACATCATCAAAATCATTTGAAGATATTTTCTCCAACAACTTAGAGGTATAAATATCGAGTGAGCAGTTGGATGGACCTTGATGATGGTGAACAAACCTAGATTGAGGATGCTTGGTGAAGCTTGGAATGACCTTGAAGATGAATAACTTGATAGAGTCGAATTTGCCAACATAATTAGAAGGATTAGAAGAAAGATTAGCATTGTTATAAGGTGTAGTGGATTGTTATTGGGAGCAACATACTATGAGCAGGAGCAATTGCCGATATTAGAGAGGTGGAAAACTACAATGATATCAATAACCTATGTGATTTTAGTGAAGACTATGTGCAAGGATGAGGATCTTGATAGGGAGGATAATAAGTCAAACATGAGGAGTTGTTCATGATGACTTGGAGGTACTATGGTCAATTTATCAGCAAGGTGATGTCTTTGGGAGCTAAGATACTTAAAATGATCATTAGATGATTAATTGCAAGTCATCCACATGGTTTTTCAGTGAACAACATCAACAGACTAGTAAGAATCTACACGTCTTGATTATTGTGCTGATATTTAGTCCTGAAAGGTGTTAGTCACTTGATTATCTGATTAGAGCATTAATCTAGATGAAAATAACCATTACAAATGTTTAAAATCCAAAATGGATCACCAAAGATGATTAGGAGTAGCTATAACAATAATGAGCAAAATTGACAAACTATATTGACAATGTTCTGGAAAACTGCCACTGTCAAAAGGCGTTGCTGATGTTAAAGAGCCATTATGCCAATTTCAAGCAACGTGTGACATCCTGAATTTTACCGACCCTATAAGTGTAATCGGACTATTTAGGGCTTCGATCATTTTAAAGCGGGCCAGATGACAAGCCTGATGGGTCGTGAGGAAAATATGGGCTTTAGTAGTTAACGGGTTGCACGAAGATATCGAGCATGGGCTTGATCAGTCAAAGGATAGGATATAGACTTGGGCTTGGCTTGGAGTGGGCTTAGAGTCGGGTTCATTAAAATTGTGAATTAAGTCTAGTGGGTCATGAAATATCATGGGATGAGCTCGGTGGGCCAAAGGCGGGTATTTAGGCCCAAGCGCTTTCATTTTCGATTAAGTTTATAGATTACCATTATAAGGGATTTAATTAGAAATTTTATTAAAAACTTATAAGCGATTGTAATTCTATTGTCGAACAGTAACTTTAGTAATTTCTCACGATAAATTCTTGTTTGTAGATTAGTGCCGAGATGTTAACATGTCAATTCGATTCGTGTGAACTCATAGATTCGTGTAGTTACGAGAGGATCGAAAATTTTGTGGATTCGAAACGAAACTAAGTAAAAGACGTTAGAAACTAATAGACTAACTAGCGACACGGATTAGAAGTTAACCATTCTCGAGCGCCAGGTGTCGACCATGAAGAATAATGCATGCAAGGGAGCCACGACACTCATCTCTTCCCTTTCGGTTTCTCTCCAACCCGAAGCTTCAGAGGAGACATCATTATTAATCATTTCTAATGATTACTTCTCTCCTTGGGATCTAAAATAAAAAATCTGCACACTCAAAGCTAGACTTCCTCAAAACTCACGCCTCTTTCTCCCCAAAAACAGACCCAAAATTCTCTCTCTCCATTTTCTTCTCCCTCCCCCTCTCTTTCGTGACTTGCAGAGAAGAAGAACTCAGCGACTTCAGCTTCTTCTTCTTTTTGCGCTCATTTGAGGGCAGAATTCCAAAGTGCAGCAAGCCACCAGTGAAGCCGAGCAACCAGTAAGGAAATGATGAGGTCCTAAACTAGAATTTATCCGTTGTTTGTCGAGGGAACTTGTGGAGCATGCTGAATGGTGGAGGATTAAGTTTGATGTTTCTGTTTTGAGTTAGAATAGGTTAGATGGACACTCAAATAACGATGTTGGTCTTTGCATGTGATGATTGGGGTTTGGATGGTCAAAGAATCGAGCGCGAGGGAGCTGAGTTTGGTCGAGTTGGTGGGTAGACAACTGCTGAGTGATAGATGGGCGTTGCATGTTGCTGTTGAGGGGTCGAGATGCGGATACTAGCCTTGAGTTGAGCTGTGGGTTGCTGTGTCTAGTCGAAGAGCTAATGAGATCACTTTTGGGTACTGTCGCAGAGGTGTCGAGATACTAAAAGAGGTTGTAGATGAACTAAATAATCTGGTTGAACTATAGATGGGGATAGTGGCTCAGGATGTTCTGTTTGGGAAATACAGAGATGGAAAACTTACTAGTTTATGCATCACTTGGGGTTTTAAAGGTGTAGTTAAAGAAAAGAACTAATTTTCTTAAGAGTGCCTTAACTATTTTAGGCTTCGACTACTAGTTGTAGAGATTTTCTTGCGAAAATGTGCTGGCGGGAACATTCTTTCTTAGAACAGCAAACTGACTTGCAGAATTCAGCAGAACCTTAGGTAGTTCTACGATTTTTCTGTAATTTTCTAGATGAATTTGGACTTTAAACCCTTCATGAAAGTTGTAGGGAACATCTTTAGGAACAACATATCAAAATTTGAGAACAAACGGTCGAGATTTGAGTAGTGAAATGTAGGGAACATTCTTCAGTAGGCACTTAATCTAGAAGTTACCACAGAATTTAGGGGTAAAGACAGTAAATACTGCTCTTTATACAATGAGATATAGGCTTATGTTTCTTCATGAAAAATGTTAATTTATGTCTCTTCTATAACATACTAAAATTTCGTAGCATTTTGATGATATTTAATGCACTTTCTGCTTCTGTTATTGAAACTGCCCGTGTTAGCTTGTATCCTGCCTTGATCTGAGACTGTGCAATGGATGCTGTGCCTCTTATACCTGATTTTCATGACATATAGGGAGTCTAATGGTCTTGTAATAATGGTTAGTTTGTGCAAGAGCATGCCTCTTCCATAAGTCGAAGTGTGGTCATTGTATGGTTACCAATTGTGGCATGTGTGTGCAATAAGTGCGACATGAATGAAATGTTGTGTGAGTATGAGTCCTGCTTGAAGTGATTATGTGCTCTTGAGGTCTTATGCATGCTATGATATGATATAATTCAAAAGTGTGATGTGAGGAATGTGTGAATTTCCATCGGTATTGAGATGCCGGTGATGCCCCTGGAAGTGGGATGCCCATACTGTGTGATCTTGGATGCCTCGGTTTAGTGGGATACCGGGATGCCTCGAAGTTGAGATGCCCCTGTGTGTGATTAGGGATGCCTCGGTTATGGGATATCTGGATGCCTCCGAGTGAGATGCCCCATGCTGTGTGATCTTGGAATGCCTCAGTTGTGTGATATTGGGATGCCTCGAAGTGAGATGCCCATGATAGCAATATCGTGGAAGTCCGGATGTGGGACTCCATAAGTGACTTGATCGGGCCGACTTGCGTTTCGGTGGGTAAACTGATCGAGGGTGAACTTTGAAATACACACTATAATGTAAATTTCACTTGGCATGTGAGTTTGCTTGTTGCTATTGCATTTCATCTTAGTTCAGATTAGGAGCATGAGGTATACATGTGCATTTAGCATGTTTGTTATGAAGTGACTATTCATGTGACATTTTAGTATTCATTTAGTTATACCTGTGACAATCCTGCCTTAGTATGTTGAGCTATTTGGTTGTGTTCTCTTGTTTTCTTTGGTGACTGTGGATTGTCTAGCTTAGGGTCTTATTATTTCTTTACTTGACATTTCTCATTCCTTTCTATTTTTCAGATTGTTAGTATGGACGTACCACCGATCGCTTGTTATGGGGTGATAGCGTACATCGATGTTTCTTTTCACGACGTATATGACCCTGATATCGAGCTGATCAACACGAGATATGAGGCTACGCTTTGGATGGACAATGGCAGGGTAGATTGGATTCCTATGAGGTTCGTTGCTTGGTTCATAAACCATGAAGGGGAGCTGTTTGGCCCTCTTCAATTCGGTGCTGGAGGACCTGGAGCCGGGGCAGGAGGTGCTTAGGCACCCAGATCATGATGAAGCCGAAGAAGACGTCTTTTTTTTTTTTTTTTTATGGACGTGGGCTAGTGTGGGGGTAGTGAAGTTAGGAACCCCTCTCACCCTTTTCCCTGGCTGATTACTTCACCCTTTTCCCTAGCTGATTACTTACACTTTTGTTATGAACACGTAAATATATCTTGTACATAAGTGAAGGACTTGTAAGTAATCCAGGTCGACGTATGTAAGCTTGAATGGTTTTAAAAGGAAAGTTAACGAAGCTTCTTATGATCCTTATATATGTTCTTAGTTGGATTGTCTAATGCTAGGTGACAGGACTATTACAGCGTGATCATGTGTTATAAAGCTTTAGATCATAAAATATCCATGTTATACATGTTAACCAATTAGTTTTGGATGCTATAGTGCGATAATTGAAACCAACAGGTCCTATCATGATGATAATCCGTAGAATTTCCGCTTGCGCTTAGTATGTGACGCTGTCGGGACGTCATAGCTCTGGTTGTTACATAATGTCCTACTATTGGCAATGGTAAAATCAATGGATACTTGAGGATTTAAATGAGGAATGGTTATATGAGGTGGATGGTTATATATTGAGTCTAAGAGAAATTAGGTTGGGTGGAAACGAGCAAAACGAGTCATGTGGTTTGAGAGTTCTTCTTAACTCTGTTTTTGTTAATGTTAGTTGTGTATTCCTGATATCAATGTTTGGGCCATTCTAATATTTGTAATTAGTGACAAGAGCAAACGTACAAATGTGATAACAATACGTGAGTTCTGATAATGTGATATATTGAAGGTGGTACTTGTTGATTGTAACTTGTCTTGAAGATTACTAGTGAATTTTAGCCTTATGATGGTTGTTAATATTGAGAGTGGAGGAAGGCTTGGGGATAAAGCCAAACCAAAATATATTTGCTTGTAATATCTTCTATCTCTTCAATATTAATATTACTTGTTCATTATCATCATTAGTTGTTAAGTAGTAGTGTAACGACCCGAGCCCCCCGAGTCGTTACAAGTAGCACACACCCAATTGCTATAATTCGTTTCTGCAAAAGTTTGAAGTTTAACTTGTATATTTCGTAAACGTTTCATAGTTTCCAAACAACATATTCACTCCCTCTAGGTTGTATTATTAGCCACAACATAAAATCCTAAAAAAGAATAGACCCCCAATTTCACTTGTAATTTCTCCTCTCAATTTCCACAGTACCAAGCCTTCAACTCTTTAAGTCTCCAGTATCCCTGCTACCTTTTGGAGCTCTTTTATTGCATTCTTGTTTAGACATAAAATCACCAACCTTTTGAGATTCCATAGAATCGGGTAATTCAATGATACATATTCCTCTCATATCTAGCTCAAGCAAAGACTCTAGCCCTTATGTTTGGTTCAGTAGCTTCTTTATTCGAGTCCAATGAAGACTCATCTTTCTCAACATTTTAAGATCTCTAATAGAATAGGTTAATTCTATGATTCTTGTGCTATCCAATTCTAATTCAAGTAGTGATTTCAATTAACCCATGGAATTCGAAAGTGATAAGGTAAATAACAAATACATAAAGACAAATACTCAAATTGCATCCCATCTTCAATGGAATGATGTTCTCAAATTTGCACCCTTTCTATGTTTAGCATTGCCATGAATTAATGCAAAGTGTACAGCAAAGATGTCCCAATTGTCTCTCTTCAGGAAACCTATTGGGCTGATTTGCAAGTGCTTTACGTGCCCCGGATTAGAGAGAGAGAGAGAGAGAGAGAGAGAGAGAGAGAGAGAGAGAGAGAGAGCTATCAAATACTAGCAAAGTTGTACAACCTTGAAGAACCAATTCTTCAAATTCAAACATTTCAAGAAGTTAGAAGTCCTATTTAAGCTTGGGAATTGAGTGATCCATATAACTTTCAAGTTCTCGCTCATCTAAAAAAAAAAAAATTAGCCAAGTCAAGAAAGGAAAATGGGTAAGTTTGATTCCTAAGACAAATGCTAGAAAAAGTCAAGCGAATGGTATGATGTTATACTAGGCATGGCCCCTATTCTCCCTATCTTCAGTAACTTATCAAAAGCTTGAGCATGACCGACTTCTCGAGACATAAGTTTGGTTAATTCTGAAGGGCAACAACTTCAAGAGAGCCAATTTAACTTAGAGAGAAGATTATTAAAGTCCCCCACCAAGTTCCTGCCCTCTAATTCCAAGAATCTTAAATTGGGTAGCTTTGAAAATTCTTCACTCATGAAAATTGTGCACTTTGAAGAGTCTTATTGGTCTTAAGTGCAATGACTTTGCCTGTCAATGGTGATAGGAAAAGCACAAGTGAACATTTAAATTGGATGAATAACATGGTGCCGTGCAAGTCTGAGGAGCTTGATTATGTTCAGTAATGAGACATATTATTGCTTCTTATAGCTCTAAATTGAGAAAATCATAAGAAAGAACTAATCAAGTTAATTTGACTCGAGTTGATTTTTTTTTTTTTTTTACATTTTATTGTTGACGCCTAAATTTTGACTATTTTACTTAGTTACTTATCATGTAAAAAAAAATTAGGATTTTCTATTTGCATGATTTGTATTTGCATAACTTTCAAAATCCTTATCAATTTTATTGCTTTTAAGACTAACACATATTGCAGAGAGCCAAAGGTGAATTCCATAAGTGACATGGTGGGGAATTCATGACAAAAAAAAAAAAAAAAGAGAGAAATAGACCTAACATGAGGTATTCCAACATTATTGAAGCCCAACATTAGAGATAAGCTAGAGATTTGAATTCCAACATTTTGGAGCTCAAACCTTAACTTGAAAGATAAGATGCGCCCAAATAAATTCTAATGTTATTGAAGCCCAAAATAGCTTGATGAGCTGGAAAACATGGAAACATGCTTTTCAAGAATGTGAAAATCTCGGAATTTCGAATAGTAAGCGATATTCCCAAAATTGTGGGAATCATATAAAATTGGGACATGATGGATAAGATAACATCATAAGTGCCCTTCCGCCACATCTCCGTAAGCCCTATCACATGGGAATTGGCGCCAATGGGGGTCATGTGCGTTGTAAATGCTTTAAATCATGTGCCGCGCTCATGCCTTTCTCACATGCAGGTAAAATTGCTAACCCACAACATTATCATGGATCATCGCATGTCCAATCGAGTTCCAAGTGGCTGACCATATATAAGGGACATCTTAGGTTACGTTTAGTTATCCGGATTTCTAACCATAATAGGATTGAATATGATAAGATATAAAATCTAGGGATTTGTTTTTATCTTATCAACCATTTGGTAAATGCACTAATAAAGTCGAATATATTTACATTATATCATATATATTATTCGATACAAATGGCATATTGGTATAAATAAACAAAAAATATTTACAAAGGGAGATGGTAAAAGTTCCTCACGACACTCTTGCCTACTTTATTTTTATTTGCTTTTTTATTTTATTTTATTTTATTCCTTTTTAAAAATAATTTCTTTTTTAATTTCTTTCTATCCCTTCCATCATTCTTTAATAAAATTTTATTAAATAGTAAATTGTACTAATATACGTAAAATGCTAAATACCTAAACTATGCAATAAATATACCTAAAATGTGTAATAAATATAAATTTATATTTATAACTATATATTGAATTTATATTATAAAGTAGAATTAAATTCCAATATATAAATAAAAATAATATTAAATTAAAATAACTCAAATTTTATTTTTTGTTATTTTGAATTTCTTATATTAGGATTCAATTATTATTTATATTTTTTTTGGTCGAAAATTTATTATTTATATTGAAATATAACTTTTTAAAATTTGTAAATTTAATAAGTTTGTTATTTGAGAAAAATAATTTTCTTATTATAAATGTTAGAAATCCTATCCACATTTATCTCATTTCCTCACGAGATAATTTTATCCAGTCTATATTCCTCTTATATCCAACTTTATCCTATCTTGAGCAGTCACCAAACGTAAGATAGGATAAAATTAGGAATTTTATCTTATCTTGAATTTTATCTTGACTGCCAAAGGTATAGTTTCTCTAAGAGCTTTTAATTGTATTATATTTTGAATGGCTAATGAAGAGGTATACTTATAAGCTCTAGAGTTCAATTCAAATTAGGAATTAAAAAAAAATTGATAAAATTTCGAGGATATTTCCCAATTATTGTTGATAGGTGCAATATTGGATGAAAGTTTGAGATCCAAATAAATTTAGGATGGATGGCGAGGATTAGATATGGTGGTTAGTCAAATGAAAAGGATAAGATTGCAATTTGATCCAATGATATGTGCAGATGGGAAGAGTAAAGCAATCGTTAGATTAATTGACAACTAAGCAATCAAATCTTATCAATAATATATAAAAGCAATCAAATTTATTAATAATATGTAGGATATCAACATAAAATCTCTAATATGTTTCGTCGTCTAGATTTCTAATCAGGATAGATTAGATAGGATAACATATGAAATTCAGAGATCTTTTCATATCCTATCAATTATTTGGTTATTGCATTAATATAGTCAGATATATATATATATATATATATATATATATATATATATCATGTATATTATTTGGTATAAATAGCATATTGGTATAAATGAACCAAAATTTTTTAGAAACAAAGATAATTAAAGTCCCTTGCGAGACTCTTGCCTATTTTTTTTATTTGCTTATTTTTTTTTATTTTCCTCTCTTTTTAAAAATAATTTCATTTTTATTTCTTTCTACACCTTCCATCATTCTCTAATAAAATTTTATTAAATAGTAAACTGTATTAATATATGTAAAATGCTAAATACCTAAAATATGCAATAAATATACCTAAAATGTGTAGTAAATATATATATTGAATATTTATTATGAAGTAGAATTAAATTCCAATATATAAATAAAATTAAAATAACTAAAATATTATTTTTTGTTATTTTTAATTTCTTATATTAGGATTCAATTATTATTTATATTGAAATATAATTTTAAAATTTGTTAATTTAAGAAGTTTTTAATTCAAGAAAAATAATTTCCCTCTTATGAATGTTAAAAATATTATTCACCTTTATCCCACATTCTCAATGGATTATTTTATTTGGTCTATATCATCCTTATATCTGACTTTATCATGTGTTAAGTAGATACTAAATGTAAGATAAGATAAAATTTATCACATCCTAAATTTAATCCTGACTATCAAACAAGACCTAAATTTCTTCGCGTTGGTCCTCTTGATTTTGGTGTGTTCCAGCACTCCCCATCATGAGTCCAAGAGGTCCTTGACATCGTCCATCACACTACGCCCACACAATGTCCTACAGCCATCGGCTATCCCCTCTTGGTACGGTATCATCATTTTCGGCCCTAAAATCCTCTATTGATAGTCTCTTTTGCTCATCAATGGCTTCTCAAGGTCCACTACCGTCCTTGTTGGCCATGACTTCTCCTTTGGTGTCCTAGGATTAGTTCTCCTTCTCAAGATTTGGTAGGTTATTTGACTAATGTGTTAGTTTTACTTTATATCATGATTTGATTCATGTCCTATGGTTCTTAAACCTCAGTCATTTTGATTCCCTTCAATTTATACCTTACATTAAACATGACAAAAACTGGGGCATAAGACCTTAAAGCCAAAAGGCTAGATTCTCAATTATGATTTCCATGTATTGCATCTATTAATTTGCATTTAGAATTTATTATGACTACAATCTTGGCATCATAATGTAAAAATTTAATTATTGCATATATATGTTTTTATAGATATTCATGATTCTTGAATGATATTGAATAATTTTCATGAGCATTGATGCATAATAATGATCCTTGAAGTTATTCTTTGATATAGCATTTCGATCCGATAGCCTGCGCTTCATTAGACTTACCGTTTTTATAAGGTATTCATTCATGTTGCATATTTGAGGTTATATTCTCTTGAGTATGACAATAATGTTGATATTGTAGACTGTTTACCTAGGTACCTCCAAATCTTTATGAACTTCTTATCCCTCTAGATGTGGTTCAAGTTTTTGCAACTTTAAAATATATGAAGAGATTTTCTCAACATCCCATGCTCCTATACCCAAAAAAGCCAAGTAAATTAGACTACGGATCAACGACTTCGTCCATTGACATTCCATTGTTATCGAAACTAGGGGGGCCATCATAGCCCCTAAGTGGTCCAACGAACTCCTCATCAATGTTGAAGTACCAGGCAATAAATCGATGAGGGATCCCCCCTAGTATACCTATGTCAATCCATAACACTAAGCTACACTTAGTATAAATTTCTGCCGATTTAGGTACTAACACATTTTAATATTCGCAGTCAAAATACATAGGAACTCTAAATTGCAGTGGAGGAGGGTGATTCATCCTACAAATCTGAAAATCAAGGGATGAACCAATGCTTAATAAATGAAATATCTAAGGTAGGAGATCATCTTGCCACTCAACCTAGTACTAACAAACAACATTAAATTAAGATGAGCATTAAGTAGCTATAAGAGGCAATTAAATGAATAAATGCACTATTCTTCTTATCATAATATGCTACGATGAACAATTTGGCATAAGACAATTCCCTCAAATGCAAGAGGATGTCATTACATATTATGATGCATGGCTACACTAATTAGACATGTTTTAATATATGCATCTTTACACATACATAGACAAGCATCACATTCCTTATTTCATCTCATCCTGAACATGCCTTGAGCATCTCGACAAACGACGCATCTCCACTGTGAAGCATCCCGATTACTCCTGGGGCGACATTGCACATGAGAGATCTTGACTCTTGAGGCATTCTTAACATTTTTGGGACATCTCGACTCCCAAAGCATCCCTAACACTTTTAAGGCATCTCAACTTTGAGGTGTCTTACCCATTAACTTATGAACGATGGAACAATTTAACATAATAATTTTCTTATTTAATCACACAGTAGTAATGCACATGATAACACTATAATCATATGATCTCCTTGCATGAACAACAAAATTGATAATCATTTTCAAGAATCGACATTTAGTACACAACATCTTTTAATGTAAGTTATTTCTGAAAAAAAAAAATTACCTTGCCCTTTCAATTGTTACATGCACAGGCAAAGATAATGACATGCTTACGTCTTTGCATTTCTCTTGCAAGCAATGATAACATACTCAAAGAATTGACAATTTGAACATCGACCATTTGACGAATTGATAACTTGACAATCAACAACTTAAGGAATCAATTATGTGCACGTCAACAATTCCAAGAATCGACCATGTAAACATCGATAACTCCAATAAATCAGCCATGTAAACATCAATAACTCTAAGAATTGACCATGTGATTAATCGGTAACACTTAGCTAATAAATCGGTAACTTAGTCGAATCACAAAAATATCACTCAAGCTTAGTTTCACCCTTTTCACCTAACATGTCACTGATTCTTATGGAAATCAGTAAATCGCAATCTTGGTATGTAGAGAGTCATCTATTCAAGTAACAAGAACCCAACGATTCGACACACTATTAACAAAAACCTTCACACACTAGACCTTAACTTTCAAGCCAAAATTAACAACCATCAAACAACCAAGTTGAAGGTACAAGGTAGATCAATCTAATTTAGCAGTTAGAGTTTCACTTACCTAAAATTGACTTGAGCAAATCAAAGCTTTAATTACATTCAAAGTAAAATAATCAAGAACATAAATTAACAATTCTCAATATGTTTAAGGGACAAAACTACTTTGATAAGATGAAGAGGAAATCCGATGCTTCACCTTTAATAGACTTGAAATATCGAAATATTCCAATGATAGACTCTTGCTTTTACTCAAAAGATTCGAAAGTAAAAATTGAGAGAGAGAGAGAGAGAGAGAGAGAGAGAGAGAGAGAGAGAGAGAGAGAGAGAGATATCTTGAAGACTTGAAGCATTTCAAAATGGTATTGAGAAACTCATATGAGTTACAAATGGATAAAAACAAAAAACCAAGGGTTAAAAGTAATGATAGCTTGGGTTAAAGATACTTGGTGGTTTTTTTTTTTTTTTTTTTTTTTCGTGTAGATACTTGGTGTTTGATGAGAGAGAATTGTACTAATCAAAGAGTGACATTTGGCTTAACTATATGGTTCCAAAGTAGATATTTTGATCACCGATAAAAAAAAAAAAAAAAAAAAAAAAAATTCGAACCCACTAAACGTTCCATGAAAGTTACCAAACGCCATGCAAAACTCAACTTAGTAAATTTCGACTATGTCACATATGTGTTATGCAATCTCGAAACGATCTCAGTTAAAAGCTAATGTGAGGATACACATTTCCACGTCACTCTAAATAATCAACCCAAGAGCAAATATTAATTAATTAATATAAAATAGAATCACTTTCCGAAAACTATGGACATGAAAAATACATTTTATTTCCATCGTACTACAACATTATTAATTATTAATTCAACTAAAGTTTCTACTTGTGACATCTGTCACCTTCATTTCTTACACATTAATTGATGTAGGAATTTTCGAATGTCACGCATGTGATATCAAGAAAGATGACTAATCTTTAATTTGTTGAGGATTCCAAATCTAATTTCTTTAACTCATCTTTCCAAAACTTTTTGCTTTTGCAGCAAAATGGGGAACTAATAACCTTAAGAGCAAATGGCAATTCTGTTTTGTTGGTAATTTTACGCGAGATATCACCATTGTCATGGGGCAAGACATCCATCCAGGAGGTATGTTTACTAAAATGTCAAAGAGCATGGAAAGAATCCATTTCCATCATTTTACGGATTTTGAACTCTTTAGAATATACTTGGAAACTACTCCCTTCATCCTGGTCTTTAATTAACAGATAGTTGATGTCCTTTGTTGTAATGGTGATTTTGCTTCCTCGACAAAACTAATCTCTCTTTCCGGCTAGTTGAGATATTGAGTCCCACTCATCCACCTCACCAAGAGCAAGGATAACTTTTTAGGATAAGGATATCACAAGTACCATAATTTATGTACGACGCTCAGTTGAACATTATAATTATTTTCAATCACTTGAGTGCAATAACCTTTTGAAAACATTAATAAAAAGTGTCATACCTTGTCAAATTTCTAGCATTGACTAAGTCCTAAGAGTGTGATCTATCATATGATAAGATCATTGGTTACTGATTGTAACTTATCTTGGTGATTACAAGTGCATTCCAACTCAAGTTGTGATTGTTAGTTTGGAGAGGTGATGTAGGCTTGGTGATAAAGCCGAACCACTATAAGTTGTCGTGTGTTATCTTTTAATCATCCTTATTTGATTTGTTATACACTGCTTCACCTGATCTCATTATTATTTGTTTCTCCTGATTTCCACATACTATTGCTAATTTCCACGTATAATTTCAAATCTTGTGAAAACAACCTATTCACTCCCCTATACGTTGCTTAGTTAACCTCAACACTTGGTATAAGAGTTTCGTTACTTGTTATTAGAAGTTTATTACTTTTGAGCATATGAATCTTCATCTATGGCTAACTTTATTGGTTCCCGTACAAGTAATTCTCAAGACCCTAGCAAGCCTCCATACTTTGATAGTAGCAACTATGGCTATTGGAAGCAAAGGATGTAAGCCTACATTTAAGCTACTGATCTCCTCATGTGGGATGTGATTCAAAATGAAATAGTAGTACTAGCTAGAGCTCTTGTTTAGCAAGAAAGAGAAAATGCTCAAGTTACTAAAGTTGAGGCTATTGTTTGCTTAGAAGAAACTCAAAGTACTGGACAGAATGCTAGAGCCAAACATCTTTTGTATTTAATAGAATTTCCTCTTGTGTGACCATTAAGGAATTTGAGATTGACTATAACTGTGACGGCCCGAGCGGCGGTGCGCGGGGAGGAGGAATGGCGGTGCGTCCGCGCCTCGGTCCCCGGACGTGCGCAAGGAAGGGATCCTCTCCCTCTTGTCCCACATCGCTTAGGGAGGGAGTCCAGGGCCAGTATATAATGGCTTGGGCCCTTTATATGTGTGACGCGTTTTAAAGCCGTGAGGACTCAGTGTCCAAAGCGGACAATATCACACAGTGGGCCCGGGTCGTTACAATAACTAACTTTAGAAGGAATTGACAGGGCGAATAAGACAGATGAACATTCTTCTTGAAAGTTATGGGCTATTCGAGATGAAATATGATGAAATAGTTACACGAATGTTCACAAGGTTCGTTGAAATAGTGAGTGGCCTATTAAATCGATGATATATCTTCACTGGCAAAGAAAAAGTGTACAAGCTGCTGAGAGCACTACCCAAAGAATGGAGCTACATAAAGACCTCCATATGAGAGACAATGATGATTCTACCATCACTATAGTTGAGTTGATAGGTACACTAATGTCCTACAAAGCAGAGGGCTTGAAATAATAATAACAATAATAAAAATCAAAGATAAGAAAGCTATAACATTTAAAGCTTATTATGTTGATGCAGATGGGCAAACATTAGTAGAAGACGACCTTACCAAAAAAAAAAAAACATTAGTAGAAGACAACAATGATGAAGACATGGCACCATTAATAAGGAAATTCAAGAGCTCCATGAGGAAATGAGGAAACCACAAAGGAATAAGATAGAGAAATTCTTAGAAGATAAGAATCCAAACTAGAGCAAAGAAGAAAATAAAGATAAAGATATTGTTTGTTATGAATGTAGGAAACTGGGATACATAAAGCCAGAATGTCCACTCCTCAAGAAAAAGAAAAGCAAGTTTGAAAAGAAGAAACGTGCATTGAAAGTTAAAACACGCAGTAACATTGAATGCGGGTCTAGTGACGATGATGAAGCAAATCTCTATTTGATGAAAACTTGGAAAGTGATGAAGAAAATGAGGTAAAGTTTTTTGAACCATCTTATGAGGAAATGTAGAATTTTTTTTTTTTGGAAATCTTTGAGGAGCACAAAAAGGCTTCCAAAAAGATTTTTGAGCTGAAAAATGAAGTTTCAGAACTTTGAAGCCAAAACCTTTTATAAAGAGAGGAACTCAAAAATTTGTAGAAGGAAATAATCATTAGAAATGAACATGAGCTTTCTCAAAAATAAAATGCTTCTTTTAAGGAAGAGATTTCAAGAATCAGTAATAAGTACTATCTCGGCCCAAAATACCGCAGGACACTCTCTATTCAAAGTCCTCAGTATAAAAAAATATGGTATGGGATTTAAGGATAATGAAGAAGAGAAGAATCTTTTTTGAGAAGTGCAAGGGAGATTGACATAAAAACCTTCTATATCTCTCAATGAGAACCATTATGCAAAACACTTCACAAGATCTGTTAGTCAACAATTGAAATTGTTCAATCTGCAATGAAAATGGTCACTTCAAATATGAATTAGAGTAGATGAAGTCAAACAAGATCCATTGGAGATTCAACATAGATTTAAAGCCTAACAAAAAAAGACCCAGATTTATCTTGGTACCAAAGAATTGATGATAATTTCCTTGATTGTAGGTAATCTTGAAGGAAAATAAGTGATATCTAGACAATGGTTGCTCACGGCACTGGAGACAACATCAAGTTTGAAGGTGTTACTCAAAGTTAACTGAGGAAATGTCACATTTTGAGGAAAAGACAAAGGAAAGATAATTGGTAAAGAAAACATTAGGTTAGAAAATTTGATTATTAAAGATGTTTCACTTATCAAAAGATTGAACCACATTGAGTAAGTATCACTTAACTTTGTGACAAAGATTACAAAATTAACTTCGAAGAAGGCAAGTGTGTTTCCATGAGCCAAGACAAGTCACGATCTTTTACTGGAAAGCATTATAGAAATATATGCTTGCTTGATGATGCCCAATGCTTAGCGTCAATTAGTGATGAAAGTAATTTGTGGCACACGAAATCAAGTCACGTCAATATGAAATAGATTCTCAAGATATCTTCTAAAGATCTCGTTCGCAGATTTCCTAAGATCAAGTATGAGAAGTCTGAATCTTGCAATGCATCCTTCTAGGGAAAGCAAGTTAGAAGTTCATTTAAGCCCATAAAAATTGTTGCCATTAAAGGATCTTTGCAACTATTGCATATGGATTTATTTGGACCAACAAGAACCATGAGTCTTGGACGAAAGAGATACGGTTCAGTTATTGTTAATTATTATACTCAAAATTTACATGGGTAATGTTTCTAGCTCACAAGCACGATGCGTTTCAATCATTTGTGAAGTTTGCATGAAGAGTTCAAAACGAAAAAGGATACGACATCACATCCACTTGAATTGATTATGAAGGAGAGTTTGAAAATAAAAGTTTCTGCGATTATTGTGATGAAAATGGTTTGGATCACAATTTCTTTACTGCCTACACTCCTTCATAAAATAGTATTATTGAAATAAGAAATCGCTCTCTTCAAGAAATGGCAAGAACCAATAATAGAAAGTTGTGTTCCTACTTACTTCTAGTAGAAGTTGTCACTGCAGCCCGTTACATCATGAATAGAGTACTTTCTAAGACCATTATTGGAGAAGACACCCCAGGAAATCTTCAGAGGCAAAAAGCCAACTATTTCATCCTTTCGTGTGTTTGGGTACAAATGTTAGATTTTCAAGAATGCCAGTGATAATGTTGGGAAATTTGATCCTTGGGCAAATGAAGGTATTTTTTTTTTTTGGCTATTCAACTTCTAGTAGAGCATATTGTATATTTAACAAAGCATCTTAAGAAGTGGAGGAATCCATTAATGTCAAGTTCAAGGATAATCTGCTAGGTATGCAGACTGATGATAGTGAAGATTCCATGCATTGGCTGATGATGTCCACAATAGTGATAACCGGAAACATAATGCTCAAATCCTACACCGTTAACAAAGGACTGGAAGTTCAAAACAGATCATCCTAAAGAACAAGTCCTTGGAAAAATTGATAAAGAAATCAAAACCAGGTTTTCATTTAAAGAATTGATGAATTCCATGGCACTGATTCATGAGATGACCCCCAAAATTGATGAAGCCATTGCTGATGAAAGCTGGATTAATCACCTCAGGATATTTCGCCTGAGAAAGGTCTTGACAGTTATAATTTTAAGATGCTTTTGTCTCTTAAAGAAACCAAAACATTTGGATAACAATCACGTGAACTAATCTTCCTTGGACGTAATTGAATTTTTGTTTGTGTTTCTTAAAATTACTTTGGGATCTAATTAATAATTTCGTAAGAATTGAAAGAGGGATATCTCTTTCTTCAGCTTTAATTGAATAATCAATTTTGAAAAGAATCTAAATTTAGATTGCTGGTAAATTTGATCTTGTACTTTTGGAATTCACCAATTGTCAACTAATATATCGAAATTTTCAATATTAATTTCTTCAACATTTACATATTTGATGTTGTGCTAGAAGTTGAAACAATTCTACATGATGCACTCATTATTTAAGGCTTATGCTATTTTCATCCTCCATTGGCTCATAACACTCTCTATCACATTGAATTGACTACTTTATCCCTTGTGGGTCCCACTCTTGATATAAGATGACTACTTCTTTTTTTTTCCTTCTTTCTCTTGTGTTCCCATTTACGCTAGAGACGAAATTAGCCATGCTCCCCTCAATAACATTTATTAAGGTTAAATGTGGGGCTCCCACTTAATTTAAGATTATTTCTTCCCTTCTTTTCTTCATTTTTGGTTTGTTCCTTTTCTTTCTCCATTTAGAATAAAATTTGTGTTTTTTTTTCTAGAAAATAGGTTATTTGATAGATAACTAAGTAAATATTGTATTAATACCTACTAGAATTTACCTCAGTGGCCATCTTTCCACATGGGAGGAGAGGTGCGGGGTTCGAATCCCCACCTTCTTGAGGGTTTGGCATGGGAACAATTTAGTATCAAGTGTGGATTTTGACTCTTACGTCTTGTAAGAAGGCAATACAAAAGTCTGAGAGTGAGAGTTAGAGTAGAAATAAAATAAGATCAAAAAAAAAAAACTAAACATTGTGCTAGTGAGTTGTAAGTTTCTCTCTCTCTCTCTCTCTCTCTCTCTCTCTCTCTCGCTCTCTCGTATTAGAAAACTATTTTTTAATAAAATAAACTAAGCACAATTAACAGTAAAGAGACCATCTACTAGTTTTAGTACATCCTTCATTTAATTATAACTTCAATATGTGCCATTATGTTGTAGTCTGTTATTTTAATCACTCAACTTTCAATTTATTTAGTGAATCTGCTAGTCCAATTTTTATTTATTTATCATGCCATCATTGCATGATGATAGCTACTTTCACAAAAAAAATAAAAATATGCCAAAGTTGAGTACATAAAAATTTCTAAACATTCAATATTATCATGCAAATGCAAAAGAAAATGATCCCTAAAATATTGTTACATAGGATACTATCTTTGCCTTGATTACATGATATAAGTAGTTGTTGACAAGAAATTATGGCAATTGTAATGACATTATAAGACAACCCATTTAAACCATTTGCAAACACTTAGACATATATATAAACATGTCAATTCTACATGCATCAGAATTTTGATACAATAATCAATGGAAAGAAAATCATCCTCAAAGTAAAAATGTACTACAATAATAAGTTGCACATGCAACTTACTATAAGATAGTCTGTTCAACCGCTTGGCTACCCAAAAAATGGTTACTCTCCCGAAAAAATAATTTACCCAAATTAGACAGTAAAATATTTCAATTACATCATTAAAAGAGTCACTATTCACATAAAACAAATATATTTGAAGGAAAAATTTTCAATGTTTAGTGCATGAAGTTCCAAATGAATTTGTGGGCAACTGTTCTCCATTCGCAATTTCATTAGCAATAGATACATTTAAGCGATTTTGGTTCTCTTCGCTTTGTATTCCATAGTGACTACATTACAAAAAACAATACGATGACTGCAATTTGTACTTGAATTCCTTTTGTATCTGCCTGTTCGGGTAATTCAATAGCCTTTTTTATTGCTTTGCGAAATGAAACTCTATTCTTTAACTATCCGGCTATAAATTTTGTAAGAATATTAGGGTGCCCATAAGGGTTGTAATTCTTGTAATAGCAATGTTGAGTTTTTGGTTCACACAATTAAGTTCTTTTTGTACATTCATCTGTAATTCTTCGATTCTTCGCGTCTTGCCTTCTAGTAATAACTTTGGGAATCCCATATAAATTATGACTTGAATCAGATCAATTCTTTTTCGAATTTCTATGCGTGCAATTCCCTCCACACCAGAGGATATTCTCATTTTTTTTTGTAGATAATTCTTGATACAATTTCATATTTTTTTATCTTCTTGCAGACCATCGGAATAATTTTTGGCTTGTGCAAACCAAATAGAATGATGACCTTGGGTTGCACCAAGTCTGAAACCAAGTGAATTTATTTTTTGTCCCATAATCCCCCACCCTTATCCATATAATGATATGTCATATCTGTATACTTCTTTTTTTTAGTAAATTCTGATAAATTTGTTCCAAAAATCATAGTTGAAAATATCATCATCATGGGATTATCTAGAGAAATAAAGTTAATAATCGGCGGAATGAGTTTATAATAAGACAAAAATGAATGAAACGTTGAAATATGATGTGTGTGGAAGAAGTGGCTAAGGGTTAAAAAAGTTGTTTAAAACAGATGTAGATGTAGATGTAGATAGTTTTGTCTTTTAATGAAGATAAAACAAAAGAAATAGCATTTCACCAAAAAAAAAAAAAAAAAAAAGCAGAAAAAGGAAAGGAAAAAAAAGCAGAAAAAAAAGGAGAGAAATAATCTTTAATCGAGAGTGAGACCAGCAAAAAATAATGTAGTTAATTTCATATAATTAGGGTGTCCAAAGTCGATAAAAGAGTGAAAATAGAGGGAGTTATTTTAATTAGTTTTAGTTAGTTTTCACTCGCCTACCGCTAAGGCTAAATCAAAGTCTCTTACCACCTCTCCGGGACTTACTAATGAGACCACTCTGATACGTGATTTCACAAATTGTTTTGTTTGCTGAGTCATCCCAGAGTCGTCCTGACGGTGAGTCCCGAAGAGTTAGGGGTGATGCTGGTTGCTTGTGACCGAGTCTTTGTGGTCTTCGCGGTGCTGGTTGCATTGGTGGTTATGGTGGTTGCTGGTTTGTCGAGTTTGACGGAGAGAGAGAGAGAGAGAGAGAGAGAGAGAGAGAGAGAGAGGGAGAGGGGGGGGGGGGGGGGGGTGGTCTGGTGGTGTAGCTTATGGTGGTCGCATGGGTGGTGGGGAATTAGGGATGAGCATGTGTTAGGTAGGCAGTTCTCACCCTATAATTAAAAACTGCTCATTAATGACCGGTTCCGAAAAAATTAGAACTAGGAATCACTCGTTAGTTCCATAGACCCACTTGTGAACCGAACCATTGGTCTGGTCTGGTTTCTAGATGCGTTCATAGAACTGATCCGGCTAGTTAATTTAAGCACAATAAGACTTGTCCAGAAGGAAATTGACCGCAGAAACTTGCTGTTGGGGTTCAAAGTGAAAGAATTTGCCTGTCTCAAAATTTCATTGCCATGGAGGTACGAGTGCTTGCTGTGTTATCACGGGCTCTAGATTTGTGGAGCAAATGAAGTTAAAAAATCACACTACTAGCTGCTCGTAGCACTTAGAATTTCAGGTTAGTAAATGACCGCCATACACAGATTGAACTCGAAATCAGCAAAGCCGAACGACAACGCAAATAATAACGCTACTTCCAAACAAACATAAAAAAAGAAACAGAGCAAAGCAACAGATTCGAATTTGAAATAAATCAAAGCAAATCCAATGTGAAACAACCTGAAAAAAGGAGCAACTAAGAGACTAAAGATCAACACAGAAACGGAATTTCAAAGAGTTGAAGCTCGGTTCAGATCTCAGAACCGAGTGATGCGATGGTTCGACTGAGAGAAGTGAGGTTGACTTTGAGGGACGGAAGACCGGAGGCGAGGCGTGAGAGGGAGAGTGAGATGAGGGGATTAGGGTTTCAATCTTTCTTTTGGTTCTTCTGTTTAGCGTCGCCAATAAAGGGAAATGACTTCATTGTCTGTTTGCACTTCACCATGAGTAAAGTGAAAGAAAAACTTTAAAAATTATTATATATATATATATATATATTTATCAATTCAGTTCGGACAGATGAGTGAGTGAATGATTTCACGTCTAGAATTAGGAATCGGATCATTACTTATTAATTTTAATAAATCGGAACTGGAAGCCGGATTGGTCTCTGCTGGAACCGTCGGTTTTGGACTCTGGTTTCGGGCGAGACAGGCAATTCCCGGTTGTTTTGCACACGTTAAGAGGACGATGGCAGTTGCTTATGACCGAGTCTTGTTGTGTTTATGGTGGTGGTCGCACTGGGGGTGGCGGTAGTTGTTGGCTTGTCAAGTTTGATGGAGGCGGCTGAGTGTGATGGCAATTGTTAGCGAGTACGGATGGCAGGTGGGGGGTGCTACTTTTTCTAGATTTTTGTTTTTTTTGGGGGAAGAGAGAGAGAGAGAAGGGGGGGGGCCGGCGGCGTGGGAAGGGTTGCGTGTAAATATTATAATTATTGATTACGTATTTCTTGACATGAAATAATCATTCAAGCAAATTAAAAGTCAAGTTATCATGTTAAGCGTCCATGTCAGCTAACACCTTCAGCGATTTTAATGTAACGATTTAAATAAACAGAATTCCAAAAGTTCAGGATTTAAAAAAGAATAGTAATAAGAGGCAGTGGAAAACTAGGTTCAAAGACCAATGGTCTCAACACCCCAAAATCAATTCCACATAATTTCCCGATCTACATCATCTCATGATAAACTCAATATGTACATATACCTAGTTTTTAATGCCAACTGATATAATAAAAATCTTTTTCCTTTCGCCCTTTCCTAATCACAACTGATCATCTATCTCGTCGCACGCAAGCTGAGGACGATTGGTCATTTCCAAAAGGTCTCCAGTCATTTAAATTTCTTTTCAATAACTTGCTTTGAATTTTCTATGAAAAGCAACTGATTTCTACGCATTCACCTTAGTAGCATTCATATCGTTTTTTTTTCCCCAACCGTCTCCTTGAAAAAATAGTCAGCATTAATTCGAGAACTTAACGTTAGCCCCACGATAATGCAATAAGTGAGGTGGATTGAGTGCTTGTGTCAAGATGAATGACAAACTGCTAAATGTAAATCACAAAACATCACGACGCCTTACGCTCGACAATGGGATCGAGTGCTTGCTTTAGAAAGGCTTGTAGTTGCAATGTGAATCCTCCTCAGTCAAGACTTAAAAGTGTTAAAACCTTAAGCATTCATCGTTTTGTTTCCGTTTAATCTTTTTTCTTTAAACCGGGCCAATCTTGTGAAACACCCTATAAAACCTATGAAGTGGTTAAGTTCATACATTTGATTTATGTGGATGATACCGACCAAGAGAAGCCTGCAAGCATTTAGTGAGATTTAAACAAGTGAACTATAATTCCAAAACTAGATATCTTCTAGTACCCTAACTAATTATGCTAGTCCTACGCAATAATTCTTATTATTAAACTAGTGATAATCCAAATCACGATGTCATTTTCTTGTTTCTGAATGGGCCTTTTTACAATATTTTCTAGGCTTATGCTCTACTCTTGAGTAAAAGAAATCTGATAAATTTTTATTTGCATATATAGGACAAATGACAATGAAGAAGTGAAATCACGTGTTGATCAAAGTTATGAACATGCCTAAAATATTTCCGGCCGAAAGTGAGTGAAGAAAAATGAGAACTTGAAATAATAAAATAATAAAAAGTAGCAAAAAGTTAAAACGTCTTAGCTTTGAGAGATGAAAAATGTATTAATTGTTTATCATGATTAAGTGAGAGTAATGCCACTTGCTATGAGTAGAGTAGTGCCCGGATCTGAATTCAGACTGAGACGTCCATCTCTCTCTGCCTTTTTATCTTTTGACAACGTCAGGTCAACCATTGTGAAACCAAGGTAGTGATTGACAGCACAAACCGTTGAAATCTCAAGTGCCTCATACAGATCCGGTCAACCTTGTTCAACACTAGTGTTTCCACATTTCACCATTGTTAATCCGAGGTAGTGATTGACAGTAGGAACTGTTGAAATCTCAAGGGCCTCATACAGACCCGGTCCAACCTGTTTCCACATTTCCAACTCCTTTTTTGTCTACTCTCTCTCTCTCTCTCTCTCTCTCTCTCTCTGAGAATAGACTGAGCTACACAATCCGTTAAATATCTTTCTTCTTTTTGTGGTCAATTTGCCATAAAGTCTCATATAGAAATGCAGGCGTGGAGGAATGCTTCCCACAGAATCTGATGAAGAGACATGCTCATACTTGAAGTCATTTGACATTGGCAAAAAGAAATATTTATCCATAGAATTAGAGATAGCAACAGTAGAGAAACAAAAAAAAAAAAGTTTATAAGTTATTGCTTGAATGACTTATAAATTAGTCCTCGAACATAGGACCGTATGGTGCAATTCACTCATATTCATCAGTGTCCGTGATAGACTCCACAGTGTTTATGTTATTCTTTCAATATGACATACAAGTCATTACTTAGCGTGGTAAGTTCATATATATCAAAAGAAAAAGTTGAAAGGACTAGCAGTTTCGCACCCTTATTAACAAATATGACACCAATTCTTTGGTGATCTTATTACTTATAGTCAAAAAAAAACAATGGACTACCAAACCGCAGCCACAGATATAAAATTAATTAGTGTATCCATCTTACTGATAACAAATTAAACCCATTGTCTAGTCTCAAATGAAATTAAATTAATTCTAGAGACATTTTTTTTAATTAAAGACAAGTTAGTTCACCTTAAATGAATAAGCTTCGGTCTTACAGATTATTTTAGTAGATGAGTGATATACGAGTTGAAAGCTTAAAAGGTGGCCCAAATGTGACATGCCTATGTTGATAGTTCCCCACTATTTATCGCATTCATAAAGGAATATTTGGTTTGAGTAATAAACATTTTTATTGTTAAAGTCTTAAGTAATAAACAAGTGTCAAATTAAAACATAAATTGATCGTGTATTGATAATAAAAAAATGTCCCGACTGGTTGCCATAACTTTAAAAAAAAAAAAACATACATAGAGAAAGATATGATGAGATTAAAAAAATCCTCAAGAGCTTTATCATTCGTGTGTGTGTATATGTATATAGCTTGCCAATTGTTTGAGAAATATCCAACAAAGATTCCGATATAAAAAAAGGGTCGTAGATAAAATAAAATAAAAACCCCTACATCTAGTATGCGACCCTAGTGGTACGTGGTCACTTGAAACCATCACGACATATGGAAAGTAGGGGTGAGCATGGTTTAGGTGGGTGGTTCCCACGTTGGAACCGGGAATTGCCCACTAAAGACCGATCCCGAAAAATTGGAACCGAAACCCACTTGTTGATTTTATGGATCCACCAAGGAACCGAACCGCCGTTCCAGTCCGATTCCCAAGTGGGTCCACAGAATTGGTCCCCAATCCCCACAAAGTTTGTTCGGCCCTATATTTGGATTGAATTGTGAGCCATTGATTTTGAATAAGGATTAAAAACTTGTTAGTTAAAAACTTAATTTCTTTAAAAGTCATGGTGTGGTCCTCCTATGGTTTTTCAATACCGGAAATATGTAGAGAATTGGACTCCACATTAAAAGTCCTGACCTCTATAGAAGTTAAAACATTAATCACTTGATTTTTTTTAATGTTAATCTAATTTATTCATGGAAATGGCTAAAGAGAGACATAATTATACTCTTAAAACAAGTCATTGACTCTCATGGACATCTCCAATCAGTTCTCTCATTCTTCTACGTTTGTTTATTTTGTTTTGGTTGAGAAAGCAAGTAAATGGATTATTAGAATGAAAATAAAAAAGTACGAGGGTTAATCCAATAACTTCAAATATACATATGTACGTATATAGTTGGTCAAAAAATTACAAAATAATTAAGTAATTGAGATAAAATTTCTTTTTTTTTTTTAAATATATATACCGGTTCGTCTAGGATCGGGAACCAAATCGGTACTTACCGATTTCACTAAATTGGAACTGCAAACCAGATTGGTACTCACTAGTTCCATTAAATTGGAATAGGGAACCAGATCGGTCCCTCATGGGAACCACTCGTTTCGGTCCAATTCTAGGCGGTCTAGCCGGTTCTTGATTTTTTCGCACACGTCTAATGTAAAGTAGCCTATATGGGAGAAGTCGCCATGGTGTGGGGTCCCTGACCAAAGCAAGTTGGTCGTAACCCTCACAATTCAGTCAGAGAGAGAGAGATCATACGGCGGTGGTCGTAGCCCCCAAAATCCAGTTATCGCATAAGAACGGTTAGCAATATTAGGATATTTAGATATCTCTTAAAGATATTTGAAATATTTTCTTTTATTTCAATATATATTTTGATTATACATATCAAATTTGATTTCTTCAATCTATTTCTATATATCGAATTATATAGAAAATTCCACAATTCTCTTTTCTACTTTAGATTAACTTGGTATTAGAGTCTCCTTTCCTGAAGCAATCCTAGTGCACCGGGTGCACTTCACAGCTGCCAGCCAATGCACCTAAGAAATTTCCCAATTTTTTTTTTTTCCTACTTTGCACCCATGCATCCAAGCAAATAAATCCATCCCCATCGGGTGGCAATGTTCACGCAAGTGCATCATTCCCATAAGAGTAAATGCCATGGTGATTATGTTATGATGTCTCTAACGCATCACCAAGTCGAATTTTTCTTTTCTACGGAGGCATTTTTCAACGCCGCGAAAACGTGTCTTCGCACAATAATGTTTCCCTTAATAAGCCCAGCTTATTTCGCTTGTTGTAACCACACCAGCTGTATCAACTACATCTAAATTATTGTCTTGACAGCAAAGTCGACGGCAAAGGACATATGTCACTACCTAACCTCGAGTGAACCACCTAGGTTTGACTAATGAATTACTAAGTTTAAACTTAGCTCGGGCTCTCCCTAGCCCATAGCAATTCGCTACTTAGGTTCAAGTTTTTAACATGCAAATGATTTTTCAATTAGGAGTCACCACTAATCTATTAGTGGGTCGATTAGAAACCCAAGTAAAGTAACGAGAGATTTACTTTACTCCTGCGAATCAGATATTGTGAGTTCGGGGACTTGATTACGTTAGATTTCTCTAACGCCCTTTCGGTACCTTTCTCTTTTATTTAGAAAAATTGTTTTGCAAGCAGTTTGAATTGATTTTAATTTACTTCCCTAACATGTGAGGTGATCATACGAATGCTCGACCATTATTAAACACTCAATGAATCAAATAAATTACACCAAAGGAATTCAAACACCAAAACAAGTAATTTTTTTTTTTTTGGGTTTTCTCTTGTCTTGAAATTTTAACTTATATGTCATGCAATTCAAATAAATGGCCTAATTCTAATGACGGGCAAATTCTAATTAAATGGATCTAATAACAATTACTAAATGATATGCATTTCATAAACCTAATTTTATATGACATGCGCATGATATTTTTGCATTTTTTTTTATAAAAATTCGTAATTAAATATTACTAACAATAAAAATCTAACTAAAGTGAGATATTATCTATTTTAAGTTAGGAAATAGACTAATTCGAATCCTATCTTAACTTAGAAATTTATCTCAACATGCAATTTAATTCCAAAATATTATCTAACCTAGATATCATCTAAATATGCGTTATAATATAATTAGAAAGGTATCTAACTATTCTATCATGCAATTCTATCTAGGAACTAATCTACATGATATGCAAATGCAATCTTTTTTGTATTATTTTGGGATAAATAAAGCAATTAAAGTAAGATAAGCACTTAATCACTCAAGATCATATATCATCCAATCAATGCGAATAAGGAAATAATATCCAACAAACTTAAAATTTCACAAATAAAAATGATGAATTGATCTTAAGCTTTAAAGATCAAAATATCAATTTTAAAGATTCCCACGAAATCAATAATTACATCTAAAGCTTTATAGATGGAATCAAAATTTATATGTGGTTGCGAATTAGGAAATAAATCCTAATTGGGAGATATGTCTATGAATATTAGGAAATAAATCCTAATTGCGAGATATGTCTATCATTCATAGATATACATGTTCGATATTAATAGACATATATTAGGCAGTAAAATATGCGAAATATAGTAAAGATGAGTACTTACCTAATTTGAGGATTCTCTTTCTAAGTTTGGATCAAGCGTGATCGAAACGGGATCGCAACCGGCTCCTTAACGGGATGGAGAGTAATGGGTGGCAGCGACATGGCGATTCATGAACTAGGACGTCAACGACAGCGGGCTCGGCACCTCATAGGAGCTGCGCGTCAGGGCTCCACGGGCAATACGGCAACGTCGGACTTCATAGCTCAAGACAATGGGGACGCCATGGGGATAGCGACTTGGTCACGAAGGAACAACGATGACCGTCAACAACTCACGGTGCAAGGATGGTGATTCGTGGATCTTGGCTCTAGATCAAATCGTGGCGATGGATTTGGCACGGATGACAGCGTCGTTGTATAACTTAGTTGCGACAACGACCTGATTTGGACCTGCAAGGTTGCTGCAGAGATGCCCTGATAGTGGAAAATCTCCAATGGCAATTCATCGTTGAAGCAATAGCAGCAGAATTTTGAAGACTTCTTATGCAATGGGATGTTCGGACTCTCCAAGTGCGGGTCTCCTCCTTCAAGTGCAGAACGTCCGTTCTTTCTCTATTCTCTTGTGGCTGTGTACGAATTGTGTAGCCTCCAAAACTTCGTGGTTGTTGATCACGGCCAGGCGGGAAGTGAACGATGTTGCTCTATCATCGGGGAGGATCACTGGAAAGCTGGTCGTTGTCAATGCAATGGACGATCGGCAGCAAGGTCGGCGTCAAGGTGCGGCCACGAACTCAGCAAAGTCACGACCATGAAGGGTCTCGACCCTGACCCCTTCAGCTCTCTCTCTCTCTCTCGTGTATCTTTATGTTGTAACCGTGTATTGAATTGTGTGGCCTCCTCTTTCGTCTGTATGCAAGACAATTTATAGGCGAGGGACTGAAGCTTTTTCTAAAATTTCATTTCCTTTCTCATATCAGGATACACAAAGATCACCTCCCGAATGCAATATTCATTTTTATTTTCGAAATCTCTTCTAACCTTGTTTGATTTCCTTTGTATCTTTCCACATTGGATTGCAAAAATGAATATTCTCCACCGATTTTTATCGCATATTGCCAAAGATTCAAGATTGTAATGGGATTTTTTTGAATTCCAAATCTTGCAAAGATGAGCTCGTAATATCTCCTTGTTACACTTGTCCTTTCCAAGGATATATGAATAGATTGCATGAAAAAAAAAAAAAAAAAAACCCTCCGTCATATCACCAAAAATATCAAATTGCCAATTCTTTTAATTTTTGGTCATCAGAAAGTAACTGGCTATGAATGATCAAGTCAAATCTATCCATCACCGATCCAATGCAAATGCGATAATAAATAAATGCACCTAACATTATATGCTATGCAGAGAGTTTTTTTTTGTTTAGAGATTAAAAATTAATCCCTAATTTTGTATGAAATAAATGAATGACCGGATCGCCAAAATTTAGGTGTCAACAACTGCCCCTATTTGAAGGTGAGCTCGCAGAGGTTGCATTCAAATACAAATTGAGATCTAAATTTTGACTATGCAAATGCAATGTGATAATTTTTTTGTGGGGATATGTGTTTTGATGAACCCATTCCCATTTTCTAATGCAATGTAGTAAAATATGATGCAAATGAAAATGTGCCTTTGGTTACTTACCTAAGGATTTGAGAAAGTAAACTTGGATATAGAAGGATTTTGTAAATCATGGGCTGCGAAAGCTCGTAGTGCAAGAGACTCTGAGCTACAGAAGCTCGCCAAATTAATGAGGTGACTCTAGGCTGCGAAGGCTCGCTAGACCGATGGAGAGAAACTCTGGACAACGGAAGCACGCCATGTCAATGAAAGAGATTCCGGACTACAGAAGCACACCGTGTTGATTACGAGGAACTCCAGGGTATGGAAGCACGTCGATTTGATAGGGGGACTCTAGGCTATAGAAGCACGCTATGTCAATGAAAAGGAGTTTGGGTTATGGAAGCACGCCAGGTCTAAAATTCTGGGCTACGAGAGCACGCCGTGTCAATTAAGAGAGACATCGGGCTATAAAAGCATGCCGAGTCAATGAAAATGACTCTGAGCTACGAAAGCACACCGGGTCAATATAAAAGAAATTTGGGCTACGGAAAGACGTCGTATCAATTAAGAGAGACATCGGGCTATAGAAGCACGCCGAGTCAATTTGTGTGTTTGTTTGACCATGCACGCAATGAATGTCATTTTTGTGGAACAGAGGTTCCATTTTATAATGCTATATATGGAAATGCTAATGCAATCAATAAAGGAACATACCTTGAATGACTTACCTTCAAGGAGGGTAGAGTAATTCAAGATAGTTAGTGTTACACGTTCAGGACCCTTACCTTTCTACAGTCACCTAGAATATTAACATGGCTTTGCAAGAAAAAGCTATTTTTCTAGGACCCGTACCTTTCTACGGTCGCCCAGTATGGCAAAATTTGGTTATCTAGGACCCGAACCTTTCTTTGGTCGCCTTGACAAAAAATTGCTTTTCTAGGACCCATACTTTTACAATCACCTTTCTACAGTCGCTTGAATGGGAAACAGCTTTTCCAGGACATGTACCTTTCTATGGTTGCTTGAATGAGAGATAGTTTTTTCAGGACCCGTACCTTTTTACGGTCACCTGTTAGAGCAACAAATATTGTTTAGGACCCATACCTTTCTACGATTGTCTAAAATGAGGTTTTGCTTAACTAGGACCCAAACCTTCCTTCGATCGCATAGCATTGAGGCATAGATCATCTGGCCAGGACCCGAACCTTTCTTCGATCGCCTTAATTAGATTGAATCTGGAGAAAAATCTTTGGGGGACAGCTTGACTGAGTCGAGTGTCGGTGCACTTGAGAGAGAATACTTGCACAATGACAAGCATTTAGAGTATGGGTAGAGATATTTTTACCTGGTGATATCTCTAATTCTTGGGAATATGTTTCTTGAAACTTAGTCATAGGAGAGAAAAGAAGGTTCATCCGTGAAGGTCTTTCACCTCCTGGTAGAAAGAAATTTGAATATCGAGGACACACCTCGGATATTCATAAAGGTTTCTCGCCTCCTAGTAAAAATAAATTTTGGAATATCTAGGACGTGCCATAGATATTCGTGAATGTCTCTCACCTCCTGGTAGAGATAAGTTTTGGAACATCAAAGACACATCTTGAATGTTTGTGAAGGTTTCTCACCTCCTAATATCATGAGGCATTCTAAAAGGAACCTGAATGTTAAGAGCTCTTGGGTTTTCGAGAAAACATTACCTTATTAGAGCAAAAATGCATTTACCAAAGAAATAAGCAATTAAGGCTATTCTGGAACGCACACTGCAAAATCCACTGAAATTTTTATCAATTCAATCGAGGCTTATGCATAATAACTTCTGCATCACCCAAATTTCCACTGGAGAGAATTATCATTCAAGACAATTTTTACTCATGACATGGATTGCCTAAGAATACTAAATGAGAGACTTTCAGTTAGAAATGACTTTCATTCACTCTCATTTAGAAAGGGTATTTTATGAAAATCACTCCATCTCACCATATCGACAAGAGTCCGAGTATTCTCGCAAGCGATACGACCTTACCAATTTAAGAGGTCTTTAATAGGGACCGTAATGTGAGCTTGGTCAGTAGCTTAACAAATGGACTCTTTGAGTCAAGGCTATTGAAAGAACAACTCTGCAATTATCTTCGGGTTTACAAGTCAAGAACCTTGCAAAATGAGAAAGAAATAATCTTGCCCGCACTTCTTCGAGCGATGCTTAAGACATGTGAACCCCTACATTAGTTCAAGTGCTCTAATTAGAAGAGACTTTGCAAGGGACGTAACGTAGGCTAGGTTCATGGGTTGAGAAATGAAAGATTGTTAGGCTCAAAGATGTGTATAGGGATTAAAATTGATTATCATCTAGGCATTGTCGTCGGTCTTCTCCTACACTAGCAATTATCATATTGGATCTTCATCCACGAAAGTTACAAAAAATTAGAACCAAAATCTTCCGTTTTCTACACTTTTTGACTTCTTGGCTCACTTGAAGAATCAAACAATTTCCTTTTACTTAGTGAAGGATTGCTTGTGTTAATTGTTGTTTGCGATTATGTCGAGATATCACTTGAATCTTTAAGAAATTCGAGTTCAAGATATTTAATATATATTGATTCCACAACATTATTAGATTCAACATCTAATCATTGATAAGCTTTAGAATTTTCAAAACATCCAACAAAATATTTTTTACTAATTTAGTACACTTAGGATAAGGAATTCTATGATAAGCAAGGCATCCGCATACTTTAATGTATTGGATATTCTGTACCCTTCCTTTCCATAATTTAATGGAGATATCTTAAACTTCTTTGAACAAAGTTGTTATGAACATGACATGCGGTAAGAAGTCTTTTCTTTACAAATTGATTGGCAATTGTTTTTTGTAAGATCCTGGAATTAACCACATCTACCTAAATTTGATTCTTCCTTTTTATTAGTCCATTTTGTTGTAGTATATACAGTGCATTTGCTTGATGCACAATACCATTTAATTTGTAAATATCAAAATGCACCAGTTTAAGTACCTTAGTAGATCTTTCTACATTTGAGAACGATTTCTTAGTCATATTTGCTTGTAAGTATATTCTTTAGTCTTTCTTATTTAGATTATCATATAATATCATACCATTTTTATTCACAAATCTCAATTCATTATAGCCAACATGAGATAATCTGTGATGTCATAACGAAAATGACTTAAGCATAAAAATTGAAACAAAAGTTTCATTTATACTTATCTGTCAAGACCATGAGTACTTGATGCACCCATTGTCTTCATTTTCATGAAAATATACCTTAACATTCTTGGGAATTTTTGTTGTTGATGAAGATAAGACAGCAGTTTATATTTTTTTATATTTTGATGCATGATGAAGATTGTAAGAATTATTGTGACCCACATGATATGATTTATTATATGGTTTAATAATTATTGAAATGCTATAAAATAAATTAAATATTGGTTATGAGAAGTTGCGACTCTAATAAAATGAATAGGTGCGACTTATATGGAAGTTGAAAAGGCGCTTTGATGGAAGGCACATTTTGATAAAAATGTACAAATAGAGTCTGGTCCTCTCTCCACCCACATGAACAACAATAACATAAAAGAACTCGATATTCTCTCATCCATCGATAGAATACATTAAAGAATAGTGGGTTAAGGGAGAGAAATCTGATTTCTTCATTTGGTTCGAGTTCTTCGGTTTTCCACAACGATCATCATCAAGGGTAACGCTATGGATAAAGGTATGTCTTCATCTATTTGCGAAAATCATGAAGATCAAATATCACTGTTTTCTTTTGTTTTTCCGCATCAAAGAATTATATGTATTTTCTAACAATTGGTATCAGAGCGTGGTTTATGATCTCATGATTTTTTCATTTACAAAAAATATTATAATTTATGTATGATGATTCGTTGAACGATCATGTTCATACTATTTATTGTTGTTGAAATGTTTTCGGATGGTTCTGTTGAAGAAAATCGAAATGATGAATGTTTTCATGGAGAAAATGTCGAAAATGGAAGAATTCGGGTGAAACAGGGAACAAAACAGCGCAAGGGAGAAAGGTCCGTGGGACCACGCGCGCACTGCAGTTGCAGGCGCGTGGTCTCCACTCGCCCAGTGCAGCAGCATTGCCGCGCGTGCAATGCACGCACTCATGCGGCAGTTGTTAGGCGCCTGCTACGCACGCGCCTACGTGTTAGGCGTAGCGTGCGGGGCATGCGTCCATGGCGGATCAGGCACCTGACGTACCGAAGGCCTGTTCTTTTACGTTTTTACCCCTATGCCATTTTTTTAAATTCCCATTTTGTCCTTCTCGCAATTTTATGGTTCTTCCCTTGCTGATTACTTACCATTTTGCCCCTAGATTATAAATTTATGGTTCTGCCCTTATGGAATTATGATTTCACGGTTCTGCCTTTGCTGATTATTTACCATTTTGCCCCTGGATTATAAATTCATGGTTCTACCCTTATGGAATTATGTTTTTACGATTTTGCTCTCATGCTTTGATTAAGTTTTTTGTCCTTGTATGCAATTTGGGAAATATTTGTATTTTACAATATTAAAAATTCATATTATGAATGGTTTGTTAGTCACCAAAGTGGCCAAACCTTGAAATCTTTTGAATTTTTTATATTGTAAATTGTTTTATTCAATTACCCATGATTAATTGATGTTATATATGAAATTGATATGTTTCATATCATTATTGGTGTTATAGGTATATTGAAGTTCATTTATTATAAGAACTTAGGGATTAACCAAAAGGTTAATTATTTTCTTATATTCATGAACGTTATGGTTAATAATTAATATGACTTGTTAAATTTATTTGTATATCCAAAGATAGCAAATAAATTTTAATAAGATATATTTATAATTATCAAATAAAAGTTATTAGCATCATTATGGTTTATATATATATTTGTGTATCATAGGATCGTCCAAAGGAGAACTATGATGTACATGTGTAGTTTAATTTGAATTTGATTAGGTGATATTCTCAAAGCATTAATGTATGAGTATTTTCTTGCACATTTGCAGTATTTGTACCTGTTTCACTCCATTCGCATGCTTCATCTGTTCCCTTATTGAATGGGATAAATTTTCCTAATTGGAGTGAACAAGTCTAGTTTCACTTAGGTGTCCTAGATCTTGATTTAGCGCTTCAAGCTGAGAAACCAGCTGCTATTACTGATGAAAGTAGCGATGATGAAAAGTATTTCTATAAAGCTTGGGAAAGATCGAACAGACTAAGCTTAATGTTCATGCGAATGACAGTTGCAAACAACTTAAAGACTTCTCTTCCCAAGACTAACAATACTAAGGAATTTATGAAATTTGTGGAAGAGCGTTCTCAAACTGCTGATAAGTCACTTGCTGGTACATTGATGAACACACTAACCACCATGAAATATGATGGTTCGCGTACCATGCATGAGCATATACATGAGATGACGAATTTAGCAGTAAAGTTAAGTACTTTGGGAATGAACGTGGATGAGTACTTTTTAGTACAGTTTATACTTAATTCCTTGTCTCATGAGCAATATGAGCCATTTCAAATGAATTACAACACTATAAAGGATAAGTGGAATGTAAATGAATTGGCCAGTATGCTAGTTCAAGAGGAAACAAGGATAAAGAATCAAAATGCTCATTCGGTTCATCTCTCAAGTCATCAAGAAGTTCAAAAGAATTTCAAGAGGAAAGGTGGAAGAAACAAGAAGAAAGATTACACGTCCCGAATCACTCTTCAAAGGCTTCTCAAATCCACAAGAAGGAACACAATCTTATTAAGTGTCATTTTTGCAACAAAATTGGACACTTGAAGAAAGATTGTCTGAAATGTAAGCTTGGTTCGAAAAGAAAGGTAAGCATTGTGCTTTAGTATGTTTTGAATCAAACTATACTGAAGTTCTTCATAATACTTGGTGGATTGATTCTAGTGCCACCACTCATGTGTCAAATACGATGCAGGGATTTCTTACGACCCAAACCATGAAACCAAATGAAAGTTACGCGATTACGGGGAACAGAAACAAAGCTCCAGTTGAAGGCATTGGCACTTAACGTTTGATCTTAGATACTGGGCATTATTTGTATTTGTTTCGAACCCTTTATATACCTACATTTTCTCGCAATTTGGTTTCTTTGCCAAGACTTGATGTAACGGGATTTTATTGTAAGTTTGGTTCTGAATCTTTCAGTCTATTTAAGAGTGATACTCTTATTGGAACTGGAACTTTATGTGATGGTCTCTACAAATTTAGAGTTGATAATACTTTTGTTGAGACATTAATGACCTTGCATCATAATGTTGGCACTAAACGAAGTTTGGAGAATGAAAATTCTGCTTACTTGTGGCATAAACGTTTGGGTCATATATCCAAGGAAAGAATGCAAAGATTAGTGAATAATGAAATTCTTCCAAATTTGGATTTTACTAACCTTGGAGTATGTATTGATTGTATTAAAGGTAAACAAACAAAGCACATTAAGAAATGTGCCATAAGAAGCACATTAAGAAATGTGCCATAAGAAGCACAGAGCTTCTTGAAATTATACATACTGACATATGTGGTCCATTCAGTGTTCCATCTTTTGGTAAGGAAAGTTATTTCATCACCTTTATTGATGATTTTTCACGTTATGGTTACATTTATCTATTGCATGATAAGTCCCAATCAATGAATGCACTTGAAGTGTATATTAAAGAGGTTAAGAGGCAATTAGATAGAAATGTGAAAATAGTAAGATCGGATAGAGACGGTGAATATTATGGAAAGTATGATGAATCGGGACAATGTCCAAGTCCATTTGTTAAATTCCTTGAAATACATGGTATTTGTGCTCAATACACAATGCTAGGTACACCACAACAAAATGGTGTAGCAGAAAGGCGTAATCGTACTTTAATGGAAATGGTTAGGAGTATGATGAGTCATTCATCTTTATCCTTATCTTTGTGGATGTATGCTTTAAAGACTTCTATGTATTTATTAAACAGGGTTCCTAGTAAGGCAGTTCCAAAGACTTCCTTTGAACTGTGGACAGGAAGGAAACCTAGTTTATGACACCTGCATGTTTGGGGTTGTCAAGCAGAAGTAAGAATTTACAATCCACATGAAAGGAAATTGGATTCAAGAACAACCAATGGTTATTTCATTGGTTATGCAGAGAAATCCAAATGGTATAAATTTTATTGTCCTAATCATAGTACAAGAATTATTGAATCTGACCACCGCCTGCGATGGCCCAGTTGGATAAGTGCTCCCATGATGTTCACCAAGGACGGAGGAGTTCGAATCCCGCTGGCCGCACAGGATCTTAAGCGTGACGTCGGGGTGGTGGGTCCTCCGCTAGCGTCGCCCCAGGGTTTACCCACCAGCTGCCGGCTGTACGGGGTTCCCTGGGTATCCAAAAAAAAAAAAGAATTGTTGAATCTAGAAATGCTAGATTAATTGAGAATGATGACATCGGTGGGAGTGAAAGAGTGCGTGATGCTTGCATTCAAGAAATAAGGGTAGAAGTTCATATACCCAAAGCTTCTAAAGTTGTTGTTCCTGATATTATAGTACAACCTAACAATAATCAAGAACAACAAATTAATGAATAAACACTCCATAATGAAGATGTCAATATTGAACCTCCAATAGCCGAGTCATAAGAAATAGCATTAAGAAGATCTCAAAGAGAAAGGATATCGGCTATTTCTGATGACTATATAGTTTATCTACAAGAGTAAGAAATTGACTTAGGAATTGAAAATATTCCAGATTCATTTTCCCAAGCCATGGAATGTGAAAATTCTAATGCATAGTTTAATGCCATGGAAGAAGAGTTAAAATCCATGCATCAAAATCAAGTTTGGGATATTGTAGAATTGCCTAAAGGATGTAAAAAGGTCGGGTGTAAATGGGTCTTTAAGACCAAGTGCGACTCAAAATGCAATATTGAATGACATAAAGCCAGACTTGTCGTAAAGGGTTTTACACAAAAAAAAAAAAATGCATTGACTATAAAGAGACATTTTTACCAGTCTCTAAGAATGACTCAATTAGAATCATTATGGCTTTGGTGGCTCATTATGACTTGGAGTTACACCAAATGGATGTAAAAACCGCATTTCTTAATGGGAATTTAGAAGAAGAGGTTTATATGGACCAACTCGAAAGCTTTTCAGTTAAAGAAAAGGAACACATGGTATGTAAATTAAAGAAGTCAATATATGGACTTAAACAAGCTTCCCGACAATGGTATCTTAAATTTAATGATACCATAACTTCATTTGGATTTAAGGAAAACATTGTTGATCAGTGTATATATATGAATATTAGTGGGAGCAAGTTTATTTTTCTAGTTCTGTATGTTAATGATATTTTGCTTGCTGCTAATGATCTTGGTTTGTTACATGAAACCAAGAAGTTTCTCTCTAAGAATTTTGAAATGAAGGATATGGGAGAGGCAACATATGTGATAGGAATAGAAATATTCCATGATAGATCACAAGGATTATTAGGATTGTCTCAAAAAGCCTACATTGAGAAAATTTTAGAGAGATTTAATATGAGTAAATATTCAGCAGGAATAGTTCCAATTAAAAAATGTGACAAATTTAGCCTTATTCAATGTCCGAAAAGTGAATTGGAATGAGAACAAATGAAAAATATTCTTTATGCATCTGTTGTGGGGAGCTTAATGTATGCACAAACTTGCACCAGACCAGACATCAGTTTTGCTATCGAAATGCTGGGCAGGTATCAAAGTAATCTTGGAATGGATCATTGGAAAGCTGCAAAGAAAGTTTTTAGATACTTGCAAGGAACGAAGAATCATATGCTCACTTATAAAAGATCCAATCATCTCGAGGTGATTGGATATTTAGATTCAAATTTAGCCGGATGTGTTGATACAAGAAAATCAACGTTTGGTTACTTGTTTCTTCTAGCTGGAGGGGCAATTTCATGGAAGAGTGCGAAGCAGCCAGTTATTGCTGCATCCACTATGGAAGCTGAATTTGTGGCATGCTTTGAGGCCACTATTCATGGATTATGACTACGGAATTTTATTTCAGGGCTTGTGATTGTCGACAGTATTGCCAAGCCGTTGAAAATTTATTGTGATAACTCTGCAGCAGTTTTCTTCTCTAAGAACGACAAGTATTCTAAGAGTGCTAAGCATATGGAGATCAAATACTTGTCTGTTAAAGAAGAAGTTCAGAAACGAAGAGTGTCAATTGAGCACATTAGCACCAATCTTATGATAGCAAATCCCTTAACAAAAGGACTGTTGCCCAAAACATTTAATGAGCATGTTAAAAATATGGGCATTATTGGACGTCATTAATGTTTGTATTATGATTGTATTAAGTTTATATTTTTGACACTTTGAGCTCATTTATGTGTTTCTGATATTTTCTGTTTTCTATTTAGTATACGTTATGGAAACAAATGAATGTTAAACGGGATAGTTTCTAAAGAAACATTATAGTTGGACTATTACTGTACTTCTCATTTATGGATCATGTTAAGTAAAGTGCTATAGTTGTAGTGCATGGAAGGGACTATGTCAATTAATGACATACAACCGCTATGACTCGCATTAGTTTTCTTTACTTAATTGTGATTATTATGTGATTGCCAATTTAATGAAATTTTATAGCATAACGTTATTGTGCACATTATAGTCTTTATTAAACCAAGAAAGGAAAATCATATGGGCCAAGTGGGAGAATGTAAGAATTATTGTGGCCCACATGATATGATTTATTATATGGTTTAATAATTATTGAAATGCTATAAAATAAATTAAATATTGGTTATGAGAAGTTGCGACTCTAATAAAATGAAGAGGTGCGACTTATATGGAAGTTGAAAAGGCGTTTTGATGGAAGGCACATTTTGATAAAAACGTACAAATAGAGTCCAGTCCTCTCTCCACCCACATGAACAACAATAACATAAAAGAACTCGGTATTCTCTCATCCATCGATAGAATACATTAAAGAATAGTGGGTTAAGGGAGAGAAATCGAATTTCTTCATTTGGTTCGAGTTCTTCGGTTTTCCACAACGATCATCATCAAGGGTAACGCTATGGATAAAGGTACATCTTCATCTATTTATGAAAATCATGAAGATCAAATATCACTGTTTTCTTTTGTTTTTCCGCATCAAAGAATTATATATATTTTCTAACAAAGATAACTGTTTATAAGGTATTATTTGCCCCAATTATTATTACTGTCGGGTTTAAAACAAATATACCTCTACAACATACACTAAAGTCACAAAGAAACGAGTTCAAGAATTGCTTAATTTCCCTTTTGGAATTTTACCTTGAATGAATTGCCAAACTTGTGTGTGAAAAGAGAGAATATTATGAAGAGGAGAAAATTGTTTTTTGAAAAGTTGTGATGAACAATATATGATTTGGTCCTAGTTATAGACAATCAATTAATACATCTCTTGAGAGTAAGTACCTTATTCCCATTTTATATAATTAACCATCACTTCTATTCATGTCAAAAATCACTTTGTCTCACATCCAACAATCACTTTTTTTAATGATAACAAACTATTTCAACGTACATTATGAAATGGCAAATGGGATAACATTTAGCTTAAGAGTCATTTTGACTGGACTCATGCGCTTGTAGATGTTCATGGGTATCAGCCAAGGGGGGAGAAGACCAATGTGCTTATTTCTTCATAATGTCATTCTCAAAAAATATTGGTGTTGAATTGAGAGAACACATGAATAGTGAGCGACGACATGTTTTCTGTGTTTTTCCTTCTTTTTTTTCCTCAATTAAGAGAGAATATTAAATCTGAACGACCATTAGGTGAAATGAATGTTGGTTTGGGGCATTTATAAATGCGATAGACACTGGTATATAACAAGTTCTTTTCTAGCTGACTGCTTTAGCAAAATATGGACGCAGAAAAAGTAGCTTAGTGAGTGCATTTTTGTCATTGTATACCGATGACTGGTACTAATGAAATAAAAATAAATAAAATAAGGCTCTTCATAATTTATTTATTTATTATTCGACCCAAAAAATACTTTTAGTTTTTTGATAATCAAAGATGGGTTGGGCAACCAACTTAGCTATTCTTCTAAGCATTATGACGAAAGTTTCACACTCGCTATAAAATGATCAGTTTGAATAATAGTTCCTCAATCCACTCATAGAAATCTCAAAGTTTCTCAACATGAACTTCGTATTTTGGATTAGTAGCAAAATAAAATAAGTAAATAGTCATCGGTTGCTGGTGCCCGTCTTTGTATTTTTTTCCTTTTGTCCTCTTTCTCCTTTTTAGCCTAAGAGGGAAGGTGGATTCGCATTCCTCTTAGGAGAAATTACACGCAAGTGCAGCAAAGTAATGGTCGTCAGGTGCCACGTTCGGATACACCAGAATTTCTCCATGAACGCAAGAGAAAGAACAAAGCAAAGAACTCAATTTCTGGGAAGGTTACTTAAATGATTCCATAAGGGAAAATTGCACCAAAATTCCTAAACCATTTTGTAGGTAGCACGATCGAGTTCTATACGTTTTAAAAAAATATAATTGAATCTGAAATGTTTTAAAAACACGGAGATTCAAGTTCTAATTTCGTTGTGGTAGCATCTGGTAGACACAATTTCAGACTATTTGGATTTCCCACAAAGTTAAGCATTATTCTTTTATGACTGGGACATGGTCATGGAGATCGGCGGCCTTAATTTTTATAAAGCAACTTGCAAGCCACATGAGTTGGTTAAGTCCGAACATTTGGCTTGTGAAGTGGCTCTTTCCCTAGGTAATTTGTACGTAGTTGACAGAATTTAAATAGGTTATGTCCAGATCTGGAAATCTCGCAATATCCCAATCAACTACACCAACCCGAGGGCTTCATTAAGCGTTATTTTAACCCAATAATAAAACATGTGAGTTACGTCTATCTCGGAGTGTAAATTGGCTATCAACTGAAATTAAAACTTAAATTTTATTCCTAGTCTAGCGCACATCCAATCTAAACTAATAGCGTAGAACTTGATCCTAGACCTCAATTCGATCATTAAAAAGTCAATTATTCATTTAAACTGAAATTCATTAGAATAATAGGACCCATGCGGCAAACTTCAAGCAGTAAAAGGTAGTTTTCAAAAGACTAGCTAAATTCTGATTCTCATCCGATCAACGAAAAAATGATGAACTGCGAAATCGAAAATTCAATAGCGTTCTTTCCATGATTGTAGGCATCTAATGTTGATCGACCAAAACTTTGATTGAATCTAGAGGATTAGATTTGATTGTCGGCTATTTAGACTTGGCATTTAAGCTAGCTAATCCAGCAGAGGGTTTTACACCCACCCCTTTTTATCCCTGATGTGGGAAGCTACTATACCTATCTACCCAGCAGTAGTTAAGGTCAAAACTTTGACATGGTGTCTACCTTCACCATCGAAAGGCCCCATAATCTCATATTAATATTTGTCTTCCCAAGCGGGAGGAAATATGGGGGTGACGTTGCGAATTCTTTTACCCAAGGGCGGATCTCTTGCTTGTTTCTTTCTCTAGGGTCTTTTAAGGACCTGGTCATGTCCAATAGGCATCTAATGTTAATTGACCAAAACTACATGGTCAGGTCCAATAGGCATCTAATGTTGATTGACCAAAACTTTGATTGAATCTAGAGGATTAGATTTGAGATTTAACGGTGGGATTCAGGGTTTTATTTTAAATCCGTTTTTGCTTGATTGGAGCCCTATGGTTTTGGTCCAAATCGTACTTATATGGTGCAAATAGGATGCCACCCCCTCAAATTCATTACTTAATTGCACATATTCACATAAATCCTTCAAAACTTTTGACGTAATTTACTAAATCGATATGTATTCTCAAGTTCTTTTTGGAAAAGAATATAAAAAAAAATGACTAAAATACGATGCTTGTTTTCATGTCATCTCGATTTTTCTTTTTTTAAAAAGGAAGTTAAGGATACAAGGCTTTGTTTATTTTGTGAAAATGAATGATATAGAAAATATTTTTTTATAAATAATTACTTGTATCAAATAATTTTCATTATCGACAATAATTCATGTCTAAATATTTTTTTGGATGAGGACAAATACTTTTCTGTCTATTTTATTTTTGTCTATGATATAAGCGATAACTTTGAGGAAAATATTTTTCAAATCATTTATTTTCTGTAAAACAAACGGATTTTAAATATTCATAGTAACGAAAACTTGGGGCCTAAAGTGCAACAAATTTAGGTCAACAAGATGGGAGGAATGTGCAATTTCTGCTTAATAGGGGACCGAAAAGACTAAAGTGAACACGACATCCGCAAGCGGAGCAGAAACTAGAAAAGCTGATCTGACGTACTCCACAAAGAATCCCACTCCAAATAAATAATACTCAGCAGCCAGACAATTCATAGAACAACGCGACGCGAGCTAAGTGTTCTTCATTTCTCATATCCAATTGGCTCTTTTTTTATTCCTTCTTTTTTGCATTATATTGAAATATTTTAGCCCTCTCGATCCCGCATATGTTTTGCGCTCCTCTATTATTCCTTAACCTTAAGTGACCTTTTTTATTGAATTTTTGGGTGGGTCTCTGATACAAATTTTTTAATTAGGGTTACTCGGTAAGTTTTGTTCTCGTAAAAATTTGACTACCAAAAAATATTTTCCCCCTTTTTTTCAGAATTTGAATCATTTAAGAAAATTAGTCAATCCAAAAGATTGTCATAACCAAATGAAAATCTTTTTTAAGTGTTGATTTAGTCCGGACTTATGTTCCCGACACCTAGAGCCCGATCCCTAACGGTCGGACCCAGGTCTCTCTGGCAATCGAGGACGAGTTCTCAGAGAACCAAGAAACCAACATCCGGACCCAGATCTGAAAATGCTCAATTTGAGCGAAACAAACAGAAGATGAGAACGAATTTCAGGAGGGGGGAGGGGGGCATACTTGCTCGGACTTCTCTGGTGTGGTTGCGGACAATGAGATACCGGCCATTTTAGAGAGCCCCAAAGGGTATATAGCCAAGCTAGTTGGGTCCAAAACGTCAAAGCACCATTCCAACTTTAATCTGCCTCTCTCTTTTAGCTCCAGTTTGACAAAGAAGAGACATAACAATATCACCGGATGTTCTACACTATTTATGATCACCATGGCTTGCCTCTGAGCATGTCTTTCTGCAGCTTCAAAACCTGCATATGTTTAATTTTTATCCTTATATAACTGAATCAGTCGACAACAAAAATTAAATCGAAGCTCCCCCGCTCCCACATGTCTCCTATCTCGAACGCCTGAGTTTATCGCTCAGCTATGGAATGAGTAACATATGAGAGATAATTTGATCATTTCGAGTGAGATTGATTCTTAAAGAGTTTCCCATATTCCATGAGCAATTATTCCGTTACCAATTAGCTTATTCAAAAAGGCGACACAGAAGAAAGGGGAAGTGAAAAACTGATATCAGTTCAAGAAAAGCTATGTGAGAGATGGACAGCATCATGATCAACAACAGGCAACTAGGTTTTGCTGTTAAACAGTGACAAAAAAATTCTTTAGCTAGGTGAACTTTCTCAGGTCACATCCGATTGATGTGTGTGTTACTGCGGCCCAAAGTACATCAATTCCCTGAAAGGCTCGGAACAATCTTGCTGAATCTCTGGTCGGCAAGCCTCATACTTGGAGACCGTCGATGGATCGACTACAGAGGTCATGTCATTCCAACTGTAGCTGCTCTCTGGAGTGCTGCTCGCTTGACTGCTACAGTTGCCGCAGAAAGCTTCCAACAGCACATCTGAGCTCTGTTGGTTGCTATAGACCGCTTCATCTTCGCCAACGTCATTTGCAAAATATTGAAGCTCGTTCCATGCATTCGGAACAGCCTCTTGGATGGTACTGATGAAGTGGGGATTTGATAACTGAGAGTTGTCGCAGCATATAGAGTTCACAGACTGGAAAGAACCAAGTACGTTGCTCAAGGGTTCTGTGAGCATGTCAAACTTTAGTGAAGGAGAAGGAGGAATGTGAATAGGGTTTTGGAAATCGCCCAAAGTGCTAAAGACCGATCTCAGGTGGTCTTCAGAGAATCGTGCTCCGACACAAGTAAGCAGATCGCTTGGTGATCCGTGTTGAGGGATGTTGGGAATTTCATGGAGAGCCGATGGAGTAGCGAAGTCTGGTAGCTGGGGCCAGTACTGGTTGTAATTGATGGTCCCGTTTCCGGCACCATTCACCATCGAACTTTCCTTCTGATCTCTCTTTGTAGCTTCTTCCTTCAAACCGTTCGTGATCCGTCCAGTGCTGCGCTCCTTTGGCTGCCGGCCGAAGAGCTTCTTCTTGAGCCTCGTGTTCCAATAGTTTTTAATGTCGTTATCGGTCCTCCCTGGTAATTGCGCAGCAATGATGGACCACCTACATGAGCATCGAACGAGAGAGAAAGTAAGCACTCGGTTTGAATAGGCAAAATTTGATGGCTAGAGCGATGACGAATCTGATTATCTCGGGATATTTGTGACAAAGAATGAGAGGAAGACGCTAATTAAATCACCTGCTTCCAATGGTGATATAGAGACTACAAATTATGTTCTCTTCTTCCTCAGAGAAGGCGCCATGCTTGATGTTCGGCCGGAGATAATTGAGCCAACGAAGCCGACAGCTCTTACCACACCTCTTGAGGCCTATATTAATAATACGAGCAACTTGAAGAATAAGAATCATCTTTCTAAACTCAACAAGGCGACTCTCGATTTGGTTCATCAAGAAGAAAGTTGGAAAGGAAAAAAAGAGAAGAACCCGCTCTGCCTCAAAGCGTGGGACATACCGATCTTCTGTGGCAAGGCAATCCAGTTGCCGCCGGTGCCATGCTGCTCGATATAAGCCTTGAGTCTGGCATCTTCCTCGGGAGACCAAGGGCCTTTCTTGACATTGGCTTTGTCACAGCAAGGAGCTCTGCCCATGTTTTTCCTGCGTCTCAAAATTGTTATGGTGATCTCTTGAAGTGTGATTCGACCTCTCTCTTTTTTCTTGAAGGGTAGATGTCAATCGGGGGGATAATGATAATGTTAATATATATGCACGCGAAAGAGGAGGGAGGGGAGAGACAATAATGGCTGGAGAAGGAAAGACATGGAATTGGGCAACGAGATTTCAAAAAAGTAGGGATTAGAAAAGAAAAAAGAGGAAGCTTTATGAATATAATAATGGTGGGTATTTTGAAAATTGCCCCCGAACAGGTCCGGGGGTCTTTCCTCTTGGCTTGTTATCCCAGGGATCGGGTTATACGCACTATCGCCATCCCACATTGACTCTCTCTCTCTCTCTCTCTCTAATTTAGGGTTCACTTGGATTTAGTATGAATAAATTTCAGCAAACCATGCATGGAGAGCGGGATATCATTTGAAAATATTATTTGACAAACCTAAAAATGACATATATGGACGTGAGTTTAACGTACATAAATTTTGCGACATAATTAACAAAATAACATAGCAATTTTTTCATATCACTAGCTGACATGATTATAAAACACATATACAACACGTGAACATGAATTGTCAGTTTCAGCTGATTGATAGAAATAAGTCGAATTTGTCTTATTTTTCTTTTATATATTTTGGTGACACAAGTGCAAAAATCCAATTACTTAAAGGCTTATGGAACAACATATAAGTCACCACGAAACAGTTAAATCTAAACTTTAACATGTGTAAGTGGCCTTAACTCAAGAACAGTTTGTATGAGTTTGTGGGATTTGAACAAGTGACCTCCAGCTCATAAAGCTAACAATCTTGTGTGGTCCAATGGATTGCATCAACATGAGGGTTTAAATAACTCAAATTTGAGTGTGAGAAGCCATGGAGGAAAAAAAGAAAAAGAGTTCAAAGCGATGGCTCTTGATGATGTTGAACTAGAAGCCTAGAAGGCATCTTCGCATCGGTCATCAGATGTTCATACAAATTGTGTGTCCAACATATTTGCGTAGTTTCTTCATAGTAAATTAGAGTTCAGCAATTGCGTAATGGATGACGCTCTTCGTATGGCGCACATAATGGATCGAGAAGAGAGTTAAAAGAGTACTACCAAGCAAAGAAAATAAGTTGGTTGAATGGTTCTTGGCTTACGCGCATAGTTGGAATGGCTCTTCATGTACCAACGCAAGCGGACTTCCCTCAAGATTACCAATTTAGTATTCAACCTATTATAGGGGTGCCAATTCAGTTCTAGATTTTCAATTTCGTCAATATAGTTCTAGACCTTTATTGCGAAATTTTAATGTAGTCCTAACTTTGAGAGTTGATCGGATTTGTTATATATGGAGCATGCAACAATGATATTCGTGCGGTACTTCGATTAAAAAGTTGTCATACAAACGATGCCTTCTCTTCAAGGGTCTAACACTTGTCTTCTAGTTGATTTAATTAATTGCACACACAAATTTGCATCATGCATGAATGTGTACATATATCCCAAATTTGGGGGAAAACATAAATTCGAGATTCTACTTAATCTCCGTTTATTTTACAGATAACAACTTCCAAGAAAACATTTTCCAAATTTTTTTGTGTTTGTTTTACGGAAAATGAACTAATTGTGAAAAACATTTTCCACTAAGGAAAAAAGGTCTTCTCAAATGGAGGAAAATGTTTTCCATTTTTTAAGTTGGGGAAAATATTTTCTTTACTCACTCTCTCTTATCTCACACCCCACTAGCCCGTCTTCTTTTTTTCTTTTTTAAAAAATTGAAATTTTTAATTATTTTTCTTTTTCTTTTTTCTGTTTTTCTTTTTTTTTTCCCTTTTTTTTTTGCCATCTTCTTCTTTGGCCAGTCGTCAGCCACCGCTATGGTCAGCAACTGGCCACAAGCGAGCCTCCAACTCACCGGCCTTGGGCAAGCTCGAGGTTCGTCAATGCTAGCCTCATGCTTGCTACTCACTAGGACAGCAAACTAACAATGAGCGCAAGCCTCAAGCTTGCCAATCTAACCGATCTGGCAAGGCCTGAGGCTAGCAAGCTCGAGGCTCGCCCTCACGTCCGCCGATCTTTGGTAAGCTTGAGCTTGCCTTTAACTAGTCGCCGTTTATCATTATGGCCGATGACCGGCCAAAGAAGAAGATAAAAAGAAATATGAGAAAAAGAAAAATGAAAATTAATTAAAAAAATCGATTTTTTGTAAATAAAAAATATTTTAAAAAATAAAATAATAAAAGAATTATTGAAAAGAAAGTGCATAAAGAAAAATATTTTTCTTATCAAATAGCAAAAAATGCGTTCCACTTCATTTTTAGGTTTTAGCCAAACACTAGAAAATAATTACATTTTCCTATAATGGCTTTTTGGAAAACATTTTCCAGAAACGCTATATTTTCCGCAAAATGAACGGAACCTTAATTTCATTAATGAATAACTATAACACCAAGTCATTGATGAACACGACCACACAAGTTTTTTTTTCTAATGGATAAAGGGATTGGAGGAGTCATAGAAGAGATGTTTTATCATTCGTCACTAGTAACTATAAATATAAATATATCAAAAATCACAAATCTATTATATGAATATCAATTCAGTCCTTTTAAAAAAAAAAATTACTAATTTAGTCTTAAACCTTTTAATATTTTGTTAATGTATTCATTCTAATCAATTTTAGACAATAATTACCGATGTAAACACTAGCCATCTTAGGTTGCATAATTAATGCTATTATGGATTTGCAAGTTTTTAAGCATTTTTCTAATTTTTCTTAATTTTTCTTCCTTTTTTCCTTTTCTTTTATTTCTTTCTCTTTTTTTTTTTAACTTTTTTACTACGTCCCTCCACTGATCCACAACCTCCTCTACCAGGTACAAGAGAGGGCTTGGACAAGGACCGCAATGCCCTTGCTGAGCATAGCGAGGGCTCGTTTGCCCCTTGTCGGATTACCACGCCTAGATCTAGCATAGGGGTTATAACCCTCACCTAGATCTAATATAGGCATCTCGGCCCTCATCTGTGGCTAGTAACCTCTACCAGCCATCACCGTGGCCGTAGACTTGTGATGAGAAATAAGAAAAAAGAAAATGGAAAGAAAAGAAAATGAAATGAAAAAAATAAGTCATAATTTTTTTAAAAAATTGCAAAGTGTTAGCACCAATCGTGCCATTTGGACATTAGCATTTATATCCACAAGTTCTGTCAAATTGACAAGAATAATTATATTGGCAAATTGTCAAAATATTTAGAACTAAAATAGTCAAATTGAAAAGTTTATGACTAAATTAATATCATTATAATATATTTCGGACTTTTTTTGATAATTATTCCAAATAAGTATGTAAAATACCATTCCCTAAGTAGGATTGGCTATGTAACATATTTTTTATAATATTTGGTGCTCGTGAGTTTGGGAAAATTCCAAATAATGGCCTAAAATACCTTTTTTTTTTTTAAATAAAAGTTTGAAGTGGACCTTGTTTCAAACAAGTTCTTGAAGTGACTATGTCTATTTTAGATAAGGATCTAACTTTCCGATTAGTCAAGGGCATTTTAGTCATTTACCTTTTTTGAATTTTTTTTCCTTTTCTGTTTCTTTTTTTTTTTTTTTTTTTCCCTTTTTCTAGTTTTTCTTTCTTTATCGCCGTTGGTTGGCCATAAGCGATGCTGGAAAAGGCTAGGCAAGGGTTGCCCTCGCTCGTCTAGCAAGGGCCACCTTCACCAACCGCTAGTAAGGTCAAACAAGGCCTGCCAACCTTCACCGACCACAAGTAAGGCCACCCTCGCCAGATCTGGCAAGGGTTCGCCTTGCCTAGGGCCTACGAGGGCTCGGTGACTTCGTCGTTTGTTGGCGAGGGATGGCCTCGCCTGGGTGAGGGTTGCCTCTCCCTGGGGGAGGCCAAGAGAGAGGTCAGCCCTTGCCAGAGGCCAATGAGGGTCACTAAGCCCTCATCAACCTAGGCGAGGGCTGGCAAGCCCTGGCCTAGTTGGCCCTTACTAGCGGCCACTAGCCCTTGCTATAAAAAAAAAAAAAAAGTGAAAGAAAAGGAAAGAAAAGAAAAGAATAAAAAATGATTTAAAATTATAATTATAATTGGACAAAAATATCATTGACCAATTGGAATATTTAGCTAGCCGACAACAAGTAAGGTCAAACCTTTACTTGAAACAACCATAGGCACTTTAAGCCCTTATTTGAAGCAACCATGACCACTTCATATCCTTATATGATATAATGTCCACTTTGGACCCTTATATGAGAAAATGATAGCATTTTGGGCCCTTATTTATAATTTTTCCTCTAAATTTTGTCCTTAGTTGAAAAGTTGTAGTGTTGAATTCATTTTTGCAATTCAGCTCGTAATCGTGTCACCATTAGGCAAAAAAGACACGTTTGTGATGGGAGGACTATCATGATTCAACAAGATTTGATCATTACTCTAAAAGGCAATGCACCAGACGTCATCAAGAAAAAATTGTCATAACATTTAATTTTTTTGGGGGAGCTCTTTTAGTTGCTAAAGATCCATTTTCTTAGTGAGTAAATTGGCAAACAAAAGCAAGTCTCGTATTGACTTTGGGTAAAAAATATTTTTGTAACATTGAAGGAGCTGTGAAATCCGAATAGACTTGGGAAGGATTCAATAAAGATTGTTAATTGGGACATTGGGTTCTAGAAAGATTAACAGACTTCAAACCCAATGTGTAATAGGAGTTGACCCCACCTTATACTTTGAAAAACTCAATTCCACCTGGAGATTGAGTGAAACCTGAGCACTTTGTGCAATGGGTGAAAAAGAAGAAGCTAAAATCAAGCTAAAGGTCTAGAAGAAAGGTAAGAAAGAAATAATAAAAATCTAGAAGCTAGAAAGTGCTTTCTATCATTTGGGACGATGAATCCGTCTTCGATTTTTGTTAGGTCACCAAACGAGAGACCCCTAATATGGTTTTGCAAAGAAACATAAACTACTAATACAATTTTATTTTTTTGTCAAAACTACTTGAATTTGGTGTCACGTCAAATAGCTTAAGTTGACTTTGGCAATTTCTACTGGACCCAATCCCTTTAGATGAGACCACCAGAGAGCAATCTCTTATTAGGAGTGCCCTGAACTGTTGTGGTCTAGTAGATCTATTGTAAAGTCTATAAGATAGGGATGGTTAATAAGCTGGATGGTACCATGTAGCATTCAATGTTAGGGAAATTGCAGCGGATGGCTTGTCATTTGTAACGAGGATGCAATCTAATGATGGCCTATTGCATGTCTAAAGGGCATGGGTTAATTAATTCCTTTAGACTTCTAGATCTGGATGCTCTTGGACTTCTAGGCTTCAACATTTTTAGAAGGGCTTTCCTAGGATAGTAAATTTTGGACTACTGGGTGACTAATAATATGTTGTGAGTTATAAATTCTTAAAAGAATTGACTCCACAATAGTTTTAAATTATTTGTCATTTATTTGTATAATTCAAAATAAATTATTATTCTCACGATGGATGAAAGACAGTTATACAAGCATTTCTCTCTCATTAAAATTCATTTTTGAAGTCTAAATTTAATGTGAATTGAATCATTGCGAGCTCCACAACTCACTCCTCTCTGACTTAGCTGTCTTCATGCGCAGGCCAACATTCAAGCGTTCTAGAGTCGCTCCTCCTCTCACGCCCTCTCTGTTTCATCCCGCTTCTAGAGCTGTCTTTGCGCGGCGCTGATCCTTCCACGAGGGTGAGAATTCTCGGAACCAGACCCCGTCAACACCAACGTGTCTAACGGTCAATGCGACTAGTCTCGTCCACCAATTAGTATGCAAAAAGTTGATCCCGGATTCTACCCTATGCGCAATCCTTAAAAAGAGAAGGGTTGAAATCACATCCTCGCACTGTAGCGGAACGATTATTAAACAATTAATCAACAGGAGCCGGACGTAATTGATGGCTTTCTGGGGGGAGGTGAAGGAAGATGATCTAACACGACAATTGTGGAAACAAGGACATCCTATGGGGTCCCAAACCAAGATCAAGGACATGATAATGATTCAATGTATAATTGTTTCAAGTTACATCCTTGATTTTTCCTTGATTATATATTGCTGTTGTTGTAATTGTTATTATTATAATCGTAATGATTATTATTATTTTATTATAGTTGGAATTCCGTGGACAAACGGTTGCCCTCTATCACATCAATGGCGTCAACAATTTAGACCTTATTGCCTGTCCCTTGCGATTTCTGCTCTCTTTACAGCTGCATCGTTTTCTCTCGGCAGCCTCGTTGGGAGCCCCGTCTACATGGCAAATCACTTGCGAAATAAAAATAACCTGTATTATTAAAAAAAATTAATTTAGACATCCCGATTAGTTAATGATTTCCCTATAGCTTGTACCTCTAAGGTCAATTAAATATTATTAATGGATTAAAGTCGCATATGTTGCACTTCGCACTAAGAATAATGAGTTATTAAGGCTCATTTTATTTCGTGAAAAATGAATGATTTGAAAAATATTTTCCTAAAAATAATTGTTTATATTGCTTGAAATAATTAGTTAATGAAAAATATTTTCATTATCGACAATAATTTATGTCTAAATATTTTTGTGGATGATGAAAATATTATTCATTTATTCATTTCTATAAGTGATACCGACAATTATTTTTAAGAAAATATTTTCTAAATTATTTATTTTATGCGAAAGTAATGCACCTTAATTGACAAGTTTTGATAATTACGTAATTCCTATCAAGGAAAAATAAATATAATATATTTTAACTAAAATCGCCAAAATTAAATACAGGGAGACTTAAAAATACCTCGCCCATGGTATTGGTGTGCGTGTAGAATTTGAATAGTTGGATAAAAGATAAAAATAAATAAATAAATAAGCGTTTAAAAGGAACTTTGAAAGGGTAAATGAGGAAAAAAGGAAGACTCGTGGAGGAAGAGATGGAAGTCAAAGCCGGCCGGAGCAATAAACTTGAATAAAAGAATAAATTAGGTTAAAACTTCTTGATTTAGTCAAATGCGATATGCCCAACGGGTCTTGCATACTACGTGTGAATGCGAATGCAATCACATACAGATATAGATCTGGCGGATGCCCATGCATCCAGAACAACCAAGAACTTTTCTCATAAATACTCATTCTTACCTGTGGCCGCCCTCTATTTATTACATTAAGCTTATGGATCGGACAATGTGATATAGTGCCAAAGTCAAATTCTGCCCGGTTAATTTTGCATATGTGCTTGTACGTCTCGCTCGAGTCAGCATAATCTAATAAGATTTTTGGAATCCTTGGGTTTAAAATTTTATAATCCTCCAGGTTTCGTCACTCTTTTATATATGACCTAATCAAATAAGCTCAAATAATCTCAATGCAGAAATTATGGACCCACCGTATATGAAGGTTTAATCTATTTCCATAATTAAATCCTTTGTTAATGACGGCCTCAAGCCCAGGATAGCCCCTAAGCAAGTGGGATTCTTCACCAGATTATTGTCACGGCAGGACAGCATCCCCATAAGTGAACTAGATTACGATAGCTTTTTGGAAAGTTATCTCACCTTGCTTTAAGGTTTTGGGGTTTGAAAGCTCCAAGTATTAATGCCTCCACCAGATAGCCAATAAATACTTTGTTGGCTATAGCAGAAATTACAAAGCTATAGCCAATAAATACTTTGTTCTACGCAGCACTTAATTTTCACACAACTCCGCCAAACCCAAATGGGCCAAGCCTCGAAAGGAGTACTCAAATAATGACCGTTTTGAGAATGGATTTTACTTATGAATCAAGGCACAAGCTTTCTCCTGTCAAATCGGGAGACTTTGGTGTTACACCTTCCAAGTTAAAAATAGGACCGTTGGAGTATCCACTCCAGAAATTTAGTATATTGAGAAACAAACCTGTGGCTTACATAGTTCTTAATTAAGGGTTTCTATCTCACTAATAAAAATGTGATTACCGTCAATAGGGAAAAACATAAAATATCAAATTAAAATCGACTCGAGGAACCCAAAATAGTAGTCAAGTTGGTCAACACTCACTGCCAACTTGAGTTCTTGAGGAAAGGCTTTCTGTCCTTGAAATTATTTTATTGCTGTGAATTTTTTGTGTTTCGATTGATTCATATACTCTTTATATATATGTGATCTCCTTTTACCTATTAGTTTAAGTTTACGGATTTGTCATTCTAACATGGTTTCAGAACTAGATTTACTATTTTTGCATTTACGTCCATCCTGTTATTCAAATTCCCCGCGCCATTGTTGATGTAGTTTTTGAGTTAGGCATTCTAATAAAATAGAAATAAAAATAAATCTGACATCTTGAGCTTATCCCTCAAGCTCTAGCCATCATAATTACGCAAAGTCTCCCTTGCAGTAATTTTAAAACATGATGGGAAAACCCTAGCTGGAAAATATCATTTACTATGGAGGGCGGATCCACGGCAGATTATAATGAGTTCTTTTTCTCTTCTTCTTTCCAACAAATTTTATCAGAAATCAAGTCGAAGTTGTCCGAATGGACTTCACATTAACGACAAAACTAGCCAGTAAAGTCAAAACTATAGTATAATGTTGTGACGAAGAATTTGAAAACAAAGGTCAATCGTGAAGTTTCCATCTTAAATTCCTATTTGGAGCTATCACGTAACTTACGCTTTGTTTAATTTGCGGAAAATAAATAATTTGGAAAATATTTTCTTAAAAATGATCGTTTTATATTACCTAACAAGCATGAATGGACAAAAAATATTTGCATCACTCACGGAAATTTATTGTTGTCGATAATAAAAACAATTTTGATTAGCTAATTATTCTAAACAATACAAATGATCATTTTTGGGAAAAAATTTTCAAAATTATTTATTTTTCACTGAACAAATAAAGTATAAATCTATATAAAAGTAATTTTTTGCAAATCTCCAAATCTTTTAGAGAACCAACTTTATCTAAGCAATATATGGACTTAATTCAATGCATAAAAATTGATTCAGATATCACTTAACCGCTAAAAATGTTTTCAGTGTCATTTTTTTTTTTTTTCTGTTTCATACTTTAAACTATTAGCTAGGGGATGTGCAAAAGAGTACTTGCAAAAGAGGTATGACCAGATAGATTTCAAGATGGGTATTAAAGGTCGCATATTATGATCACGGGATCTCAAATTTCGTCATCGGTGAGTGCAAAGTGGGTTCCGTTCCGTGTCTGTGTTCATACTCACTTTGTACTCTGTGCAGGATACCCAATAGAAAGAAATGTGACACCTCTATAAAGGAACATGGTACCTTGCATATGATTTAAGAGTATAAAAGTTCTTAAACATTTATAATTTTCTCTTTTTCAAATAACCTTTTCACGACTAAATGTGTGAAATGGAGGAAGCTGATTTAATTTTCTATTTACTTTTTATAATTTTTATTAAATCAACTTAAAAATCTTTGATAAGCTGATTTAATTTTTTTATTGAAGAAAATTTTTTAAAGTACCTAGGATTACAGAGTTATCTAGAACTTGTCAACACGTTTTCAATATCCAAGGTGGTTCTAAGAATATGAAGAAGTAGGTTTCAAGTTCCAGAAACTAAGAACAATATGACCGGATGAGTTTCGGGGCAAGACAAATACTCTACTCACCTGGAAACCTGCGTAGCTGCCATCGGCAACCACTCTCTGCTTTTATATTTTTTGGAAAAAGGGATTTGCCATGGGAAAGTGAAGTGTAAAAGTCTTCAAGGGGAAAAGATGGAAATGGTCTTTCATATGGGGGCCACCAGCATGTCCGATCATCTCTCTTCCTTTATCTTGTTTGTCTTATTTGGCTGTAGCTAGTGCGTAGCTTGACCTTTGCAATGCAACGTTCTTTAGGTCTTGCTCAAGTACAATCTCGAGGTAGCTATCTTCCAGAGGCAATCTTCAAATATCTCTCTCTCCCTCCCTCCGCATAATGATGTTTCAAAAAGTCTTACTTATTCTATGAAAGTTGAAAGGTCATTTACATATATATATATATATATAGGTGTTCATATCAGTCCATATATAGCTTCTTACTCTCATTTCTTGTTACATACCTAATTATTAATAAGTGAAAGCTCTTTTCAGTATAAATATATATGTTCAACAATTTTAGCATGTCCAGAAAATGGTTCCAAGATGCTTATCAATCATATTTCCTAACAATTTTATATATCCATAATTTTGGTCACACATGTGATACAAACTACAAGAATAAAGACAACAATTAATTGTCTAAAGTTATTTATTTGTATCTTTTAGTAAAATTAGCTGATAAAAAATAACAGTAATCCACGCCTGAACATTTTCGTTGAAGATAACTATCTTTCATCTATTCATTTTCATTAGTAATAGAATCGATCGTAGAAGAATATTTTTTTAGGATCGTTTGATATGAACTTGCTCCTTCGCAACTTCTCAAAAATATAGTGTAACTTGTTAATGGAAGTAGCTTTTCTATTTGATTTGTAATGTATGAAAAATGGGTAATTAGGGGCCATTCACTTAATGGGGAAAAGGGTTCGTCATGATGACCAAATGATGAAGTTGCGGAAAGATGAACATGATTGCGGAATGTGCTGCCCAAAGGTCAAAAAGACAAGAGGACAAATGGTCTGATCTTTTACAGATGATTTTCAGCGCTCACACACTCATGTCAAACACGTCGCCTGGTTTCGAGAGTGATTGACTCTTCAGAGACTCCAATTCTACTTTTGGTGCGATATTATTTCCTACTTTTTAAATGTTCCCGAAATTGACCGCTGCATAATTAAACATAATTAATTAAGAAAAGAAAGGTGGAAAAATCAAAATTAACTATTGCTAATCCTCCTTTGTGAAAAAGTAGTGAGAATGAGAAAGTTGAAAGTTCATAAAGTTTTTTTTTTGGTAAAGTTGAAAGTTCATAAAGTTATTATAAAGGAGGTTTCTAAAAGCTACGACTATGTGGGAAGTGGGAACGAGAAAGCAATTATGAAAAGTCGTGGCTTCCAAAAAAATTATTATTATTTTCGTCTCATAAAAAATTTAAAATAGTTATATCGTGACACATTTACTCAAAATTATTTTGTGTCTCGCGAAAAATCTCAAATTTATGCCCTCGCCTAAATTTATCCTATATTTAAATGCACACGTGTTAATAATTTTTTTCACGTTAGATCTATTTTACAGTCATCTAGCATAGTTGGCATGTACCAATTTCACGAGACGTTGGATGAAATAATTTAGGTTAGTGATACCGTTTTGGTTTTTTCATGTGAGATGAAAATTAATTTTGGGTAAACATGTTACGTAATACCTTTTGAGAATTTTTATGAAATGAAAATTGGTTTGGGTTAAATGTATCATGTAGAATCAGTGTAAGATTTTTTTTAATGGTATTAATATTAAAAATTATCCAATAACTTCAATTATTAGCTTTTACTTTGCTTTCCATTGATGAATTTTTTTGGAAATTTATAATTTGGATAAATTTCATTTTGTCTCATAAAATCTGGGCAGTTTAATACCTAAAGTTCATATGGTGTCTCGCTGTCTCTCCATCATGTACTTTCACAACTTGAAGTTCACGCAAAGTTCGGGTCGTCAGTAAATGGTTCGTTAGAGTTAAGTCAATCCAAAAACATAATTTATACAGTCTGTTGAATGATTTGATGCATTTACCCAGAAATTGATCTGCTTTTCTGCCATAAGACAATAAAACTTCAGCTGTAGTTTCGCTGTCATTTTGTCTCATGTGTTGCAGCATGCAAAGACTGAGAAATGGTTCTGATTGTTAAGAACGCAAACTGAGAAAAAGCAAAATTGGAGGGGCCAATTGTAAAGCAATTGACTTTGGATTTTACCCATGATCCTATGTTTAAATTTAGACATTTCTCGTGTCAATCTAATTTCTTTATATAAGTTGTATTACTTTGGCAACATAGCAAGGGTTCCCATATTAACATGAATATTTTTAAAATTTGTTACCTTTTTCTCATCTATTAATCGTGGAAATTTCCTAAGTTGAACTTTATGCTACCAGACCTTAGAATTCCAAATTCATATTATTCTTACCATAAATGATTCGCTCAACTTGCATTTTTTTTTCCAGAGATTATTACATAAATTCAACATTGTTTGCTGGAGAATTTGATTTAAAATTTTGTAACATGAAATTATTGTGGAGCAGAGCAAGTCAAGTGGAAAAATTCACATGCCTGCTAGTAGGAGTGAGCATGGTCCGGATTGAGTTGGTCCACCCCCTAACCCTAGGACTAACCAGCACAGTATTGATCTTCAATTTTTAGGACCAAGAATCGACCATATTGAGCCTAGGATTGAGAACCAGACCAACCCAATGGCTTCAATTTGGTTCCCGGGTTAATCCAAGACTAACCGATAATTTTTTTATTTCATTTTTTGTACTCTCTAAAAAAGCAAACCTACAATTGCAAATTACACATCCATCGACAATGCGACATTATGTAACCAAATTATAAATACCATTACATATTCAACAAATTTAAGATAAGGCTTAGAAATTTCACACATGATAAATGCAAGAAACCATAAAAGGGATTATGACCGCTCATAGAGATATATGACAAGATGGGAAGTTGAGTGACGAGCAAGGAAGTTGAGCGGGATGAGTGTCAAGCAGCAAGCAGGGAAGTTTTTTCCTTTAATTTTGGCAAATTGAAGATTAAGAGAACAAAGACTAGTACTAGAGGAGGATATCGTGAAGAGTCGTTTAATGTTGTTTACACCATTTTGGACGTCGTGAGAAGCCATTTAATGTTGTTGATGCTATTTGACTTAGAGTTTTCTCTTTAGAATATATTTAAAAAATTATAAATAATATATTATATATAATATATACGCAGTTAGGGTTGATCGAATTCAATCGACTCTCGAACTCGATCCTAAGAACTAATCCTCTCGATCTTGGTCCAAGAGATCCTAAGACCAAGGACTAACCGGTCCCCTTAACTAATCCGCACAAGATCTTGGTCAGAGATCCTAAGACCAAGGACTAACCGGTCCCCCTGGGAACCAAACCAAGACCAACAGGTTTGGGCCTGTCTACAGTCCAGGATCCGCTAGAGCTAGAAATGGAGTACATAAATGTCTCATGCGGGACATGGACCGGGGATGGGCCATTTCTAATGATAGTGAGGCGGGTATGAGGAATGCAACTCTCGCACCCCACCCCGCCTCATTTCTTCATCACGGGGCCGGGCACCATATCCATTCATGCCCCTTGCCCCGCACGCCGAGGTGGAAAAATTAGCCCCATCCCCACCTCAAAATCCATTAATTGCAAGTTCTATCCATCTTTAGATAGGTAATTTATAATTCATCCGATCGAGCGCAGCGTCGTCTGCCTAGTTCGAGTGGTGGGTATACACTTTCGAGTTATAATTAGAGTTGCGACCAGTAAATAAGATTAAGACGGTCATATTCAACACGATTCCCTATCACTATGACCGTTAGACATAACCCATTCTTGAGATAAGAAAACTCGGAACCACACGGAGCAGAACAGAAAACCGAATATAGCACCATGGAGTACACTATAAGGACAGAGTAAACATGAATACCTAACCGGTCCGCCCTACAAGCCAGTTGAAGCAAATCTCCAAAAAAAGACATCCTCACACCTTTATCAAGTTTTAACCATCCGCAACTAGAATAACAAATGTTTTTGCCATTATGAGACAGCCCCATAAGAACTGTGACTGGCTCTTCTGTGTATCTTATGGCCATTGCACTCAACACGGCTTATTAATAAACAGCATTGGACTCAACACTTGCCCCAGATATGAAGGAGCTCACAAGGAAAGGGGTTTCAGATAGCCGGGTTCTTCATGTTGTCATTAGTTAGGGAAAACAAACACCATTCCCATGAAATAGTTCCGGTTAATAATTCTACAAATACATACTACATCACTTAAGCAATCAAGCAACAATAATTTAGTAAGACGGGAAAGTAACAAACAACCTTAAACATTGATGCTATGCCTAATCTGAAGCATGAAAAGTCCAACATCTCTCTCTCATCTGAGGAAAAGCTACAAAGAGAAAACCAACAGCTCCAAGACTAAACATGGTCTCTCGCAACACAACCATCTCAGAACAATTGTCCCCATTCAATCAAAAACCTATCTACATCAATCACCCGCCAGAGAAAATGAGCTTCATAGCTTTACTGAAAAAGGACTGGAAGTCACGGATACCAAAAGACTAGAAAAGATCAAACGAGCGATATAATTGCATCACTTGGCCTATCTCAGTTCAACAGTCCAATTCATCTTGTCATCAATGAGACCCATCTGCAGTCTGGTGAGTACAGAATAAAGCTGTTGTGCGACGACTCCGAAACCCCCCTCAACATAAGTCACCCTGCCAAAACATTACATCGCAGAATTATATTCACGTACTTCTTGTTATGAGAACACGCCTATCAACAAGTCAATGTTCACAAAAAAGGCATCTCTCGTTTAACACAATGTTTGATGTCACTTTGATTCAAAACAAGTGCGCGTGTCCAAAATGCAAACTTAACAGCTTAGAGGGATGCAATGGCTGTTCTTTTCTATGCAATCAAGGTGCGATCATTTCAACCCTAGTTATTGCACTGTTCAGTGAATAGGCTCTGAGTGGGACCAAGTCATGTCATGTTAAGGATCAATGGTGGATTTACCTTCTACCGCAATAAGTGATACTTCCTACTGGTGATACAACCACAGCTGTCCCAGTGCAGAAAACTTCATCAGCATCAAGCAACTCTTCCACTGCTACAAGCCGCTCCTCAACCTGCATTTTAAAAAGCAAGCATCAGAAAATAGTGACTTAATATACATCTCTGCAAAATGCTCTAACTGCAGAATGCAGAAACAGCATATCCACCTGTTAACACCCTCTTGACAATAGTTAAACTAAGGAGAAGCAGCTCCATTTTACATAAAAGCACCTGCTCTATTATTCATGTTGCTAAAGGCAACAAAAAGTATTCTAATTGATACCACATGAACTAACGAGCATTACAACAAGGAAAAGTAGCACATTGCAATTCTTGAGAAACAAGAATGCACCACACAACTACTGAGAATTCAAGAATGAGTTACTTTCGACCAACCCACAGCTATATATAACCATCAAAAGAAAAATTGTCAACATTTTAGCACACGGAACAGAAGGACTGCTCAAGTCATAAGCTTGACCACAAGTGTGTTTATTCTAAAGAGCAGAAAGCCTATAATGGGCAGTTTCATAGATTTTTTATGAATTGCCCACAGGCTATCAGGAACTATGCAGGAAAGGCACAAAAACCTGATGAAAATCAAGTGGAATTGAGTCAAGGACTTTGATTATGGAAGTTCATATATTTTTCTCAGCACAATGGCTCTTGAACCCCATCATATTCATTAAACAAATTAGCAATTGTAGTATGAGGCTACACCATAAATAAATGATAAGAAGAAATCTTCCTTAGGGGGGAAAAAGGCATCAACACTCTGAAACGAGTAAACTTTACTTCGTGAGAGCTTTCATTTTTCCACTTTTGGCATCTACATTAATCCAGCATGACTAGCCCCCTCATTTTTATCATCCATATATCTATACCATTTCTAGCCCCTTGTTTTCTATTCTCAATCATTCTATCAGATAAGAAAAGACATAAAAAGTGGATTACAAAGGGGGAAAACTAGCACTGGTTGGTCGTATACTACATGTGCACAAGCATAGTATCATGCAATGACTGAAGCGATGATACCTAACAATATGCGTCGACTGCTTGCTATCAGAGATGGAAAAATGTACCTGGAAACCTTCACTGCGAGCAACATCAATTATGCTCTTCCTCGTAATACCTGGTAGGATTGTCCCTTTTATTGCCGGCGTACTTATAACATTACCCTACAATTGCATCCCAATCACATTATTAGCCAAAATTATCCTTTATGCACAGAATGATGGGATGCAGGTGAAGATAGTTGCAGAACAATTACCACTCATCAGGATAACATACTGTAAAAATAAAAGCCACAAATCCAAAAGCATTTAATTAAGATTTCTGAAGACATTGGTTTAGGAATACCAATACAACACAACAGTAAAAAAAAAACATAAGAATATAATGACTGGCAGTACTCTCAAATTTCACTTTTGCCATCAGAAAGTGAAAACACTCTGTTTACAGACAAGATTGCTGCAAAGAGGGACACTAAGGTCTAAATAGGTCCAGTCTAACCAAAATAGCAATTACTTTATTTACATAATTAAAAGAATTGAGGCTTCTTCACACTCTCATATGATGCAGAAAAATTGGTCCCTATCTATCAAGTCAAATCACAACTGGAAACTTCTTTTCCTTTTCTTTCCCTGAGAAAATTTGGTGCAATCGCACACTTATACTTTTGAAGATGACTTTATCATCTCACTAAATCTGCATCAACTCTAAAAATTCCAAACAATTTGATCACGCAACACTTCCAATAAATCAAAGTTGCTACAAAAGTCCACTGAAATGTAACAGAACTGACAATAACCACCCCCAACTTTCAACACTAATTGCACTACTTTTCATATTAAAGGTAATTGCATCATCAGGTTCAACAGTCCAACCAGACCAGAAATTTATATCCAAGTCAACATTTGAATAATAAAGAGAACAGACATAAATTGATTGCAGTCCCATGAAAAAAGTGCCTTCACTGCTCTGCTTCATAATACAGAAATAAGGGTTTATCAGCAAGACTCTCAAGTAACACCATGAATAAGAAACAATTCTCAATAAAAAAAGGCTTAAGGACATTAAACATCCAAACCAAGATTGCTGCATGCTAGTCAAAAGAACAGAAAACATAGGACTTCTCCAAAAAGGTGAGTCTAGGAATGATGTTGGTTGCCACCAGGTGACAAAAGTCCACGGCAAACTAAGTGTCATTTTAAGTGCAACACAAAGATTACATATCCGTAAAAATTCATGATCTCTTGTCTATGATGTGCTGAGCATGATCTGTAACTATGACTGACATAGAAATGCATAGCATACTTTTATGTAGAATAATTAATTATGAATCATGGTAACTTGCATAAAGCATTCTCATAAGCATATAAGTACCTGATCTCACTCATACTTTATCAAAGCCCTATTCAGAAAAGGTAGCCATTCCTTAGGATGCGTTGATTTCCCAAAAAACTTTATGATAAAGGAAAATGCTTCCAGGAAAATTATTAGTTTTTATTTGTTTGGTGGTATGCTGAAAAGCACATAAAACTCTATTTTAAGATAGAAAGTGAAGAAGGTACTGAGTATTTGTGGTAAGAGACTAGTTATGCTTGGAAAAAAGGTTTCCTCTATTCACTGGGAATCCGTCTTCCTAACTTTAGGTATGGATGTTTTCTATAACCGTAAATGTTTTTCCATTAAATAACCAATTTCAATGAACCAAACAAATGAAAATTCAGAAAACTAATTCGAGGAAAGCTCTTTCAATGAAACAAACACACCTTAGTTTGTTTACCCAGTATTCCATGTAAAAAAACAAGATACTTTTAGGTCAACAAGCACCCACCTGTTGTGGTGGCAAAATCATGGAGCTAAAGCAGTCAAAAAGTCTTTAGAGCTTGTTTCATGGAGAACCAATGAGAATTTTATAGATTTTTAACTGACAAATGTTCCATTAATACAAATACCTTCACAACAAAAATGTTGCAAGAAGAAACCTCCTCTAAATACTTTTTGTGCACACAATCAAGGTAGAGAACATCTGAAAAGCCTTTGGCTTTGGCAGCAGATTGTGCCTTCAGAACCTACAAGACAGAATCAGAAAGAAGACATCATCATTCAAGTTCACATACTAATACATAAATCTAACGACAAACACTCATGCCTCGCTATACTGACAAGAAAGGCCCAAGAGACATTTAAGAATGGCTGCCCCTAAATAATAACAGACAACAGGGAAAATAAAAAGGAAAATGAGAGAGCATTCTCAATTATACTACGGAGAGACAAAATGGATGTAAGAGACAAATAAGTAGATCTCAACAGATACGAACACAGAAGAAGATGAAACTGAAGTAAGAATTGACCCCAATAGGGTTAAGAATATTGTCTCAATATTTAGTTTGTTTCTAATTTTCTGCTCTCTCATTATACTATAGAGATACAAAATGGATGTGAGAGACAGTGAAGTAGATCTCAACAGATACGAACACAGAAGAAGATGAAACTGATGTAAGAGTTGACCCCAACGGGGTTAAGAATATTGTCTCACTATTCAGCTCGTATTTAATTTTCTTAAAACATGTATCATAGATACAAACAGATATTCTCTCTAGGAAACATAGCTTGTGCAATGAAATTATAAGAGATGTTTTTCATTTGGTATTCCCAATTTACTTGTTTTCATTTGGAAGCTGTTTTGAAAGTGCTGGCAAACACATTTTCTAGGCTGTTTTTGCTCTCAAGTGGAAATTGAAAATAGAAGATTCATGAACCAAAGAAGGCCTTAGACTCTCACAGTCCAAGAAGGATAAATAAGCCATCAATCACATATATCACATTGGTTTTCTTTAAGCTTCAAGTTTAGAAAATTTAGTGAGAGAGAAGAAATAACTTTCACAAGCGGAAGCTCCCCTCTAGATGCTCTCAAAATTGAAACTATTAGAAGGACAACAAGACAACATCTTAATTTTATTGTTTAATTAAGTGAGAATTTTTTACTTCCGTGCAATCATTTACTGTAGCAAGTAATCGCCATGAAGAAGTAAACACTATAGAATAAAGAAAACTTGAAGACGGAGATATACGTGCAGATACACACGTCAACTACCTATCTAGAGGCTATTAACAAAAACAAGCAATCTGAAATCAAGGAAAAAGACTTGCTTGCTTACCGCAGCATAGTTGCCAATAGTCTTGACACCTCCAGTACCACCAGGGGTAGCTCGATGCAGTTCGTTCTCCACCACCAAATGTATTGGTGCTACACCTTCCTGTCATTCATATTGGAAGGCATTGGTTCAAACTAAACATAAGGGAAAGATAAAAAAAAGCTGCCAAGTCAACAGATAAAAAAACTATCTGGCAAAAGAAACTCCTAATAGATTCAATTATAATACTACCAAATGATGAGAAAAATAGAAGCCCTTTGAGACCACTTCATGTCAGAGATTCAAGTCTACCATGATTGATCTCCTAGTTATGTTCAAGTTCATCATGACAACAAGTACAGTACAAGCAACTTGTTCCAAATATAGAGACAGTTTACAATAGTACAAGAAAGAGACAAAACATGAGGAATGACTTGTTACTAAAGCATACGACTGAAGTGAAAGCTAATAAACTTGATTTTAGACAAAAGAATATGACAGACCTTGAAGTAGTTTCCCACAGGTGAAACATAGATTAGAAAGGTGTATTCAGGAGAAGGGGCAAGACCAAGAACAGCTCCACTCCCCATGAGCAAGGCCTTATGTATAAGGAACCTTTACCGTTTGGCGGTATCTGAAAGAAAAAAATTTACGGGCTTAAAGCAAATAGCAGAGAGAGAGAGAGAGAGAGAGAGAGAGAGAGAGAGAGAGAGAGAGAGAGAGAGAGATGCATATGCAAAGTGGATTTCTTACCCAACGTTTATTTGCTAATACAGTGGCCTTTACAGCCTCAACAAATTGTTCGACAGTGGGTGCCGGCATGCACATACGATCTGCTCCCATTCTCATACGCAGTGCATTTTCTTCTGGGCGAAACAAAAGGATATTACCATCATGTTTCCGGTAAGCTTTCAGACCTTCGAATAAACCCTGTGTTGGAAGAAAGCACATAGGCCCACTAAATTAAAGGTACAAACACAAAGATATAATAGACACTAAAGAATAAAACGGCCTTAAGAGCATGAATATGACATCTTCTTCATTCCCACAATCGAAAAACAAAAAGGTAGCAAACCATACATAAATCCTGAAATTTTAACTTATTATGTCACCAAGCAAAATCTAGCCAGTAAGTGCAATGCATTTATGGATAAAAGGAAATTAAATTTTGGTGGAGTCTGGACCAAACTTAATATCTGACCTGGCCATAATTTAAAACTCCTGCGGAAGGGCTCAATTCAATGTTCCCGAAACGCCGTAATTCACCTTTAGAGAAGTTTCCATCTCGACCACATTTCATTGTGTACATGTAATCAGTGGACAGCAATCCAAATCCAAGGTTCTCCCAGTCTATGTCTGCTAATTCCTTTACCTCACTGCTGTGTTCAAAGAAACATGTCAGCAACATATGCAGGTTTCCCCTTTAATTGGGCAACTCAATCAAGCTGTTCCTTAGGTATCTAACCACTGCCTCAAGATTTCCACCATTTCTACAAGTCCAAATTCGGTTTACTGATCCTGTAATAAACATTGAAAGCATATTTTGCAACCAACATAGAGCCTTGGGGCTAACCACAGACGACAAATCGCGCTTTAATGAAACAATGAGCAAGCTCTTTGGTGCCATTATCATTGCCACCTATCTATTACCCCTTCCCAAAATTCCATGACTTCACTACCCTTGCCCTGAAAACCTTATAAACAGCTAAGCAGATTCTTCCAGAATTTCACGCTCGAAACACCACAATGATGCAATGCATTCAAAGCCATTTTCTAAAGACTCTCACAAGGAGAGAGAAAGAAACCCAATATCGACTGCGACAAACAGGCGAGAGAGAACCACCTGTAAGTGTCAGATAATGTGGCATTGCACGTCAATGGAGAGGCCGGTTGTTGCAGAACACCGCAAAAGGTGAGTGGGTATTGCTTCTGTAGCTGCAGAAAGAAACCCATAAAAAGACCCATCATTCCAATTCGGACACATAATGAGAGGGATCAAGACATTCCTTTTCCCCTCAGCTATTATACCAGTAACAATGAAAACAGAACTGACCCTGAGAGATGCGGCAGAGGGGTGTCTCTTCTCAGGGAAAAACGAAGAGGGCCTGAAAGCATGGCCATGGCGAGAGGGGCCAATCAGGTAATTCGGCTGGGGAGCTGCCAGCGCTGGAGTACTCTCCATTTGAGCTTCTGCGCGACTTCTGGTTCAGAGAGACAGAGAGCAGAAGGGAGAATATAGAGTTGAGGTCTTTGTGGCTGCTCTGTTTCCGGGTCCTATTTAACCTAGACGATGGCTGCGTAATGGCTTGACATAAACTCTAGATCTGCCCAATTTAATGGGAAAAAAAAAAAAAGAAGATTCGCTGGAAAAAGTCCAAGTCAAAATCTAGCACCTAATATAATAAATACGATTTTTATTAAGAAGTGTTTGACGAGATTTAATTACCAAATTAAATTAGAAAATGGATTTTGTTAATGACTGGCTAATTAACATTTGGAAAAAAAAAACATTTTCTTTCTTAATATTGTACTTAACACATTATACAAATTTAACTTGATAAACCCACCAAGAATTTTCGTGCTTGCGTAGCGGGACTCACTTTGCCGGACCAACCAGACAAATCCCACGTGGAGCTTTTTGTCTTTTTGTGGCTTTTGAAACCAACAAAATAATATTAAAAAAATTAAAGTGGAGTAGACATGCAATCTGCTCGTGCAAATCAAGTATCAGGAGCTGTGAGGACTGACGAGGAACGCAAAGATATTTCCAAGGGTATCTCTGGATTCTCTCCTCACTTAGATTAGACGTGGATTGCTCGTTATTTTCTTTTCAAATAGAAAGAACCTTTTTATTTGAAAAAAGGGAAATTAAGTAAGTATTTGCCTATCGGAACAACCAAAATCAACCTAGAGGATTTAAAAAAAATAAAAAATTACTTTTCTCTTTTCGTTTTGCTATTGAGAGGTGTTCAGATCAGTTTTCACGCATTTTGATTAGTCCAACTCCCTAGGCAATCTTAGTAGTTTACTCTTTCCACATCGATCTAGTGCTTTCAAATTTTTTATCACAAAGTGTTTTGAACAAAATTTGAATTCAAAACTATAAGGAGAAGAGTAAATGACAATTATCTAAAATAGGTCCTTTTTAAGAAATGATTACCTAGATTGATCTTTCCATAAGCTATATAGTAAAATAGACTTCTTATTGCTACGTTTGGAGATTACCCATATGTCACGAATTGAGTCGATTGGCCTCAGTCATGGGTCCATGTGACGCTAGGCCAGCCAATTCACCAGGCCAACTTTCCTCTTCAACAGTCGTTCACGTGGCTTGTATCATAAAGTGCCTCATTGTGATTGACCATTCCAAAACTCCGAACAAATTGGACATCTCATTATCCCAAGTATGATATGCGTCTAAATCCAACGCAATAACTAGTTTTGGCCTAATATGGCCATCATCAAATAAGATGCATCAATTCTCGACTAGTTTGTGCATATTGACCAATCTTATTAGCAAAAATCTTATTAGCAAAACTCCCTAAATATTGAAGCAGACTTCAATTGTACTAAAGTTACCAATAAAAAAAAATACAAACAAGCATCTTTTTCTTTTGACAATAAATATTATCAACAATCTAATTTCAGGGACACCTATTTATAAAAATTAACTAAACCATTTCAAGTGACATACAAAGCAATAAAAACAAAACGAGATAAAAGTAGGTTTGCATTTTGTTACAAAACATATAAAAGATAACTTAATCCCTTACAAGACCATTCAATCTATGAAAAGGAAATCAATGTCCTAATAAGAGACATAGAAAAACAAATCGAGTACTTGAAAAAAGATATATTATATTAGGCTACGTTTAGTAGTCAGGATAAATCATATATTTAATACTTATATGAAATAAGATAAATATGGATATGATTTATAATAAAATGTGCTTTTTTCGCTCATTTTTTGACTTAGACGCTTATCATATAATTCCTTTTGTCACCCACCGCTTTAATTATAATTCTATAGAAGTGGTCCCCATTTTTGTTTCGTCAAATGTGATGAAACTCTTTTTATTTTATTTCTTCTTTTTTCTTTCCTTGCGGTCCCCTTCTTCTATTCTCTCTTCTCTTGCAAATCCACATTCAACATAATTCTTTCGCAAATCAAGGAGTCCGAAGTTGGAGTTGAGCAGAAGCAAGAGCCGTGTCAACAAGGTGGTTCGGGTTGGTCTGGTGGTGGCGAAAGATGAAATCATTCCGGGCTTTCCACAGCTGCCATAGTAGTGCTGCAATTATCTCAAACTCAGGTACGTTCGTTTTCTGTGCAAGTAGGTCAGCAAGCCAAGAGTCGATACGGTTTGTGTTGTAGTTTGTGATGGTAACCTGCACTTTGGGGTGATTCCAAATGTGCTGGGTCCAGGGGCAAAACGAAAATAGGTGCTCTGTGGTTTCAGGTAAGTGTGTAGAGCAGAGTGTGCACAGTGGGTCTGGGGTAATGCTTCGTCGGTATAGATTAGCTTTGGTAGGTAATGCGTTTTGACAAATTGACCGGAGGAAAGTGCGAATCTTGGGGGCTGTTTTGGTTTTCCATATCTCGCGCCATAATTTTCTTGGTGTCTCGATAGGAAGTGGATGCGCGAGAAGTTACCGCGTTGATGTTACCCGTTTGATGATATTATAGGCGCTCTTAACAAGATATTGGCCATCTTTCGTCCCTCGTCCATAAGAGTTTGTCCTCGGTAGATGCTGGCCACAGCTTAATAGTTAGTATTTCTTTGACTATGTGTTCCTCGAAAGAAAGGTTGAGTAACTGAACATTCCACTCATTCTGATTTGGGATAATAAAACCTGCAACTTTGTGAGGTTCCTCTCTAGGTGCTGGGCCACCTAAAATTCCCATAGATAACCAGTTGTCCTCTCTGACTTTGATGTTTTGGCCATTACCTACTGACCAGCGAAGCTTCTTGATAATAGAATCTCGTCCTAACAGAAGGCTATGCCATCCCCATGACGGTCTAGACCCCTTATCGGCATGCCAGAATGTTGTATTATGGAAATATAAAGCTTTAAAAATTCTACTCCACAAAGATGATGGGTTTTGGAAGATTCGCCAAGCTTGCTTTCCCAAAAGAGCTTTATTAAAAATTTGTAGGTCTCTGAAACCTAATCCTCCATTGTCTTTCCTCTCTTTTAGAATATCCCAGCTCTTCCAATGAATCCCTTGTTTGTTGCCATTGTTTTGCCACGTAACCGAGCTTTTTTTGTTCAAATGACCTTACAAATAGATACGGGAACCTTAAAAATCGACATTGCATACTGCGGTAAAGCTTGAACCACCGATTTCAAAAGAATCTCCTTCCCACCTTTGGAAATCAGACTTTCTTTCCATCCTTCCAGCTTGGTATTTACCCGTCCTAGGATCCAAGCAAACATATCTTTCTTAGATGAGCCCCAATCAGAAGGAATGCCTAGATACTTGCCTGTTTTGTCTAGAATTGGCATCCTTAATTCACTTGCCATGTTTATCTTAAGAGTGTCAGGGCAGCATTTACTTAGGTACAGACCTGATTTATTTCTATTAATTTCTTGCCCTGTGGCTATACAATACTGATTAAGGATGTTTGCTAAATTTTGACACTCCCGGGTGCTACCATCGAGGAAAAAAATGGCATCATCAGCAAAAAATAAATGCGATAGGGTAGGACATCACCTGTTTAGTTTTATACCCCGTAAATGGCCCATAGCGACAGCTTGGTGGATGATGGTGGATAGCATATTAGCCACGAGGATGAATAGGTAAGGTGAGAGAGGGTCGCCCTGTCTGATTCCCCTTGTAGGTTTGAAATATGGTAGAGCTTCGCCATTTAACTTTACGCTGAGAGAGGTTGTCGTTACGCATTGCATCAGCCAAATCACCCATTTATCCTGAAAACCAATTTGGCGAAGATAAGCTTCCAAAAAATCCCATTCTATCCTGTCATAGGCTTTCTTCATATCCAACTTTAGGATTGCCTGGAATTTCTTCTTTCTGGTGCGAATTCTGAATTGATGTAATACCTCTTGAACTATCAATATATTGTCTTGTATTTGTCGCCCTGAGCCAAAAGCACTTTTCTGTGGAAATCAACTCAGGAAGGCAAATTTTCAATCGGTTCGCCAAAACCTTTGAAATAATCTTATAGATAAAATTGCATAAGCTGATGGGTCGAAATTGATCTAACCTCTCCGGGCTGGGTACTTTTGGTATCAGACATATTTCTGTTCGGTTAATCTCTACAGGCATCACTCCAGTAGTGAAAAAAAGTTGCACCGCGTTAAACACATCATCCTGTATAATATCCCAATGATTATGATAAAAAAGACCATTTAGGCCATCGGGTCCTGGCGCTTTGGTGGCGCCAAGTTGAAATGTCGCTGTCTTAACTTCCTCTCTTGTAACTTCAGCGGTTAATTGGGTGTTCATTGTGGCTGTCACAACTCTAGGGCATTGCGATAGAGTAGGTCCATAGTCTCTCTGTCCAGCTGAAGTATACAGATTTTGAAAGAAAGTAGTTGTCATGTTCCTTACCTGAAGTGGCTCTCGTATCCACTGCTCATTTTCATCCTTCAACATGCTGATTGTATTTCGTTTCCGCCGTTGTATTGTAGTTGCATGAAAGAATTTGGTATTTTTGTCCCCCCACCGCATCCAATTGATCCTAGACCGCATCGCCCAGTAGTGCTCCTCCTGTAGCCATATATTCTGAATTTGTTCCTTCAGCGAGTTAACCTAATTTCTGTTGTGGTCACAAACAGGTTGATTGATATGATGTTGAAGTTGCTGCTTTAAGGTGTTTAGTTGATGATGACCAGCGGTATACTTTTGTTTGCTCCATTGGGCCAGTGCAGCAGTTGTCTTCCGAAGCTTCTAAGAGATAGTAGATGGGTTATTCGAGTCAGAGGACCAAGCATCTAAAATCACCCTGTGGCATTCAGCATCTTGAAGCCAATAGGATTCAAAGGTAAACTTCTTCCTCCCCCTGATTGATCTGAGATGTGTATTTAAGATTAGTGGACAATGATCCGACCCTAAGCCAGGTAAAGCATGAACTTCAGCTTCCGGATAGGTTAGTCGCCAGTCCATAGTGCATAATGCTCGATCAATCCTCTCCTTAACCACTTCCTCACCACTCCTATTATTCACCCAAGTGTAGGCACATCCCTTAGTTTCGAGATCCATCAAAGCACAATCATGTAATAATTCTCTAAAGGAGTGCAACCGATATTGCTCAGGTGCTCGTTTACCCACCTTCTCCCAGTGGTGTAAAATTTCATTAAAATCACCAATACACAGCCAGGGTAGAGTATGTAGTTGGCTGAGTTGCCGCAGATTGGCCCATAGATGTTGTCGCTGTTGAAAAACCGCCGGTGCATGAAGATAAGTAATGCCCATAGATGTCATACTCATATCAACAGAACAGATAGTGTCAATAAAATGTGAATCATGAGTATGTACAGTAAGTGTGATCGGCTCATGCCAAAAAAGGACCATCCCTTCAGCCAAGCCTTGGGGATTCACCACAAAACTATTTTGGTACTTCAGTTGCCGCTGTACGCGCCTTATAACAGGTTCCTGATTCTTTGTCTCCATCAAAAAGATAATATCGGGCCGTTCTTGGGCCACTAGGGCCTTTAAAGCTCGAATTGTCAGGGGATTGCCCAACCCCCGACAATTCCAGCTGATAATTTTCATTTGTCCAGCGGTGGCTTTTTTGGGCAAGCCACCCTGGCCCGTGTTTCTACCCCTTCGGCTGCAAATATAGGGGTATCCATAAGGAGTGAATCGTCTAGTTGTACATTGACATGAGAGCATGTCTCATAAGGGTTATAGCGCTTAGCTTTCTTTAGGGGACTTGCCTTCGTAATCAGTCGTGGACCTTTTAGTTTTTTGCTGGCTGTGGATCCCTCAGCTGTGTTACCCCCTAAAGTTAAGTTGTTCGGCTCTTTTTCTTGCTGTGTAGTTGCTCCCACCGAAGAGAGTTGCAGGGCAGGCGTTGGAACACTCTGAAAATTCTGTGCTGGACGAGTCTCCGTTGTTGGTTGTTGAAACATGGTGCTCGGAGGTGCTGCAGGGAGTAATAAAGGCGAGTACTGTTGAGTTTCTGGTATGATTTCGTCCCCCTCTGCTTTGTCTGGTAGCTGTTCATAGAATGCTGTCCAGAATGGGCTGTGGTCTCTAACCTCTGCCCTCAGCCAGGGACCATAGGACAACTTATCTTTACCTTCAGCTTTTGCATCATCAAAAGGAATAGTCGGACAGTGTGTGGCATAATGGCCCAAGATGCCGCATGAATAACAGTAGTGAGAAAGGCGCTCATATTTAAAATCTATCCAGATATTCTTTCCCTCCAGTCTGATTAGTTTCCCTGATTTCAGCGGTTGTTTGAGGTTTATTTCCACTCGAGCCCTCCCTATTTTGAAAGTAGAACCTTCTTTATGCTTGAGAGTCACCTGCTGTACCTGGCCAAGGTGGCGAACAGCCCTAGCTATCATACTCTATGTGCATCGTTCCAAAGGAAGTCCCAATACTTGCACCCAGAACTCACTAGTCGTAAAGTCGTAGCAATGGAGAGGCGTATTTGGCATCCAAGGTTTTATAATTACAAGATGGTTGCCAAACAGCCAATGGCCATTATCTAGTATTCTTTGCCGTTCTGCTTCTGAATTGAATTGAACACATAAAGACCGTCTTCGCGTTGCGAAATTTGAACATGATCATTTCGCCAAACTCGCTTTAATGTGTTCTGAAAGGCTTGAAAATTAATTGAGGGTTCGGACAGGATTTTACCCACTAATATTGAGGTGCATTCTTGCAGCTTCTCCGGCGGTACCTCGTCATCCCAGACATCCACCTCTTCTTCGGACCAGAGTCGGCCAAGTCGGTTGCATAGCGCGGCGAGACGAGCATCTTCGTGTTGCTGGGCTTGAGTCATAACGAAATTGGTCAAATTGAGCAATAGATGCGACATGCACAGGTTCGAATAGGTGACCCAGAAAGAGATCCCAGTCGCTGGGCCACCAAGGAGACCTAGAGAAGAAGTTGGGAACTCGAGAGAGGAGAATCGGCAAATGCAATGGAAATTACCCCATGGAGACACTAACGAGCAAGGATATCCGGTGGAGAAGACAGCTACTTCAATGTTGATAGTGGAATCACCATCGATCGAAAGTGAGAATGGAATTGGGGAACGAGAAAACGAAAGAAGTCGATGGTTTTGACAAGGACATGAGGGTATGTCTGAAACAGAGAAACCCAGAATACGGAAACTAAACTCTACATTTTGAGAGAAAAAACTCTACATGGCGAGAGTTTTTTTCTTTCCCCTTATAGTCGTACGGCATTAAAAAGGTCAATATTTATTAGGCCAACCCAGCCGTCCTACCCACCTTTGCTCGCATAGGCATCAGGTTAACTGTCGGCCTCCCTAAGGAGCCCCATTTCATTTCCGCATGCAACCCCTTCTTGTACTATGAAAGGTAAATTGAAAAGCACCGTCTCTTTCTAATGTGAATCGTTGTAGAAAGATCGTTTACGAAGGTCCAGATGGTGCGAATTGCGAGCCTCGACCTCCAATCAAACCTATGATTGACAACCTTGGTATGAACGTGACATGTTGACGAACGCGTGTCAATCAACCAACGTTATAGACGCCATGAGCGAAAGAATTCGCTATCTCGCTCGATAAGTCGAATCGACCGCCACAAGAGAATCTTAATAAAGGTCAAGTCCTCAGAAGAGCAGTAGAAAAGAACCTCTTAATTCTTTTCCTCAAAAATAAAATATGTCTATGTCTCCAAAGAAAGTCGGCCAGTCCTTAATATAGGTTTTTTAGCAGCCACACAAACCCTAAAACCAACCCTAAAAATCTAATGCGTAATATTCTAGAATATACCTAAACAAGAAGATATATATATATTTGACTTGGTCAAATATTTGATGACCAGATAATCAAATTGCGCCAAGATTTCCATGATTCTTCAAGATTCCATCCAAGGTCATCTCTACGCCAAAGATTACGCCAAGATTTCCAAGATTCTTCAAAATTTGATCCAATGTCATCTCCACACCAAAGATCACGAACCATGACGCCAACAGCTTGCCTAAATTACTTGGCTCGCGCTCGAGTAATCGAACCTAGTAGGAATAGACGATGGGTCCCTAGCACCTCCTCCTCGATATGGCTCGATGTCCACATCATTCCCTTCCCCGTGCAAAGGATTTGCCCTCAAATCATCACTTGCATCGAAAAGAGTCAAGTCAGAAACATTAAATATAGCACTAACGTCATACTTACCTGGAAGATCAAGCTTATAGGCATTATTATTAACTCTTTCCAACACCATGAATGGTCCATCCCCTTGTGGTAATAACTTAGAATGTCGCTGCTCAGGAAATCGCTCCTTGCACATATGAACCCAAACACAATCGCCGGGTTCAAACACCATTTCTTTGCGCCCTTTGTTGGCTTGCCTTGCATATTGATCAGTCTTGCGCTCAATATTTGCACGCGTCTTCTCATGCAACGCCTTGACAAATTCAGTTTTCTTTGCTCCATCTAAATCCACACGCTCATCAACAGGTAAATGGGTTAAATCTAACGGAGTTAGCAGGTTAAAACCATAGACAACCTCAAATGGTGTAAATTTAGTAGCAGAATGCATGCTCCTAGTATATGCAAACTCAACATGTGGCAAACAATCTTCCTAAGATTTATGTTCTTTTTAATAATAGCACGCAACAATACCCCTAAAGTTCTATTAACTACCTATGTTTGACCATCGGTCTGTGGATGACAAGTAGTAGAAAATAACAACCGTGTTCCTAGTTTTTTCCACAATGTTTTCCAAAAGTAGCTAAGAAATTTAGAATCTCGATCTAAAACAATTGATCTAGGCATGCCATGCAACCGTACAACCTCCCTAAAGAACAAATGAGCAACATGAGATGCATCATCAGTTTTATGACTAGGTATAAAATGAGCCATCTTTGAAAACCGATCAACAACCACATAAATAGAATCTCTACCATACTTAGACCTAGGCAATCCTAACACAAAATCCATAGAAATATCAGTCCAAGGATGCGTTGGAATAGGTAATGGTGTATACAAGCCATGCGGTTTAGTTGTAGACTTCGATTGCTTACAAGCAATGCATCTCTCACAGACACGTGTGACATCTCTCTTCATATGTGGCCAATAAGAATGTTCATGTAGCGTTTCATAAGTCTTATTAATGCCAAAATGTCCCATTAAACCACCACTATACACTTCTCGCACCAGCAATTCACGCAAAGAACACTTAGGCAAACATAGTTTGTTTTCACGGAAAAGATAACCTTCACGCTTATAGAATTTATCAAATGCAGTATTTTCACATGCTTCAAATACTCTCCCAAAGTCATCATCATCAGTATATAAGTCCTTAATATGCTCAAAACCTAAATACTTTGCTTCTAAAATAGTTAGAATCGCATACCTTCGAGAAAATGCATCGGCTACCACATTCTCCTTACCTTTCTTGTACTTGATCACATATGGAAAAGTCTTGATGAACTCCATCCATTTAGCATGTCTTTTATTCAACTTCTGCTGCCCTTTCAAGTACTTCAAGGTCTCGTGGTCGGTGTGGATGACAAACTCCTTCGGCCATAAATAATGTTGCCAAGTCTCCAAAGCTCGCACTAAAGCATACATCTCCTTATCATAGGTATGATAACTCAATGTTACTCCACTCAATTTCTCGCTGAAATAAGCTATGAGACGCCCTCCTTGCATCAACATGGCTCTAATTCCTATACCAGAAGCATCACACTTTATCTCAAAAGTAGCACTGAAATTCAGCAAAGATAACAAAGGAGCATTAGTTAACTTATCTTTTAGCAAATTAAATGCTTTCTCTTGCTCTTCTCTCCACGTGAAACCCACGTGTTTTTTGATAACCTCGGTCAAAGGTGCGGCAATGGTGCTGAAATTTCTCACAAATCGCCAATAAAAACTCGCCAATCCATGAAAGCTACGCACCTCTCCTACGGTCTTAGGTGTTGGCCATTCACGGATTGCTTTGACCTTTTCTTCATCAACCTGTATACCATTAGCACTAACAACAAATCCTAGAAATACTAATTTGTTAGTAACAAAAGAGCACTTCTTTAGATTAGCGTACTATTGCTCAGCCCTTAAAACCTGCAAGACAGCTCGCACATGCTCAATATGGTCATCAGGGCTTCGGCTATATATCAAGATGTCATCGAAATGGACAACCACAAATCGACCAATAAAAGCACGCAAAACATGATTCATAAGTCGCATAAACGTGCTCGGTGCATTAGTTAATCCAAATGGCATGACTAACCACTCATATAATCCATACTTGGTCTTAAATGCAGTTTTCCATTCATCACCTTCTTTCATCCTGATTTGATGATAGCCACTTTTCAAATCGATCTTAGTGAAAATGCAAGAACCATGCAACTCATCCAACATGTCATCTTACCTAGGAATAGCATGTTGATACTTTACCGTAATGTTATTAATTGTTCGGCAATCGACACACATTCGCCAAGTTCCATCCTTCTTTGGCACCAACAAAACAGGGACATCGCACGAACTAAGACTCTCTCTCACATACCCTCACTCCAATAGTTCGCTAACTTGCCGCTGAAGTTCCTTTGTCTCCTCGGGATTGCTTCGATATGCGGGTCGGTTAGGTATTGGCGCACCGGGAATCAAGTCGATTTGATGTTCAATGCCTCGAGGAAGTTCATTAGGAAAGACATCTTCAAATTCCTGCAATAAAGACACAATAGGACTAGGCAAACTTGGGTCAAGATCATTAGTAGAAAACAAAACCTGCTTGTACAAGCATCGATCGGTCTAGAACTAAAGCTCTCCTCATATCACTCGATTTTGCATAAAAATTCTTTTGTCTATTTTCTTTCCTCTCTTCTTTTCCCTCGGTTTTTACCACAATTCTCCTCTCGGCCTCTCCTTTTCCTTGCGTCTCAGACACACCACATAAGCCCTCGGATTTCTCACCTTTTCTCTCTCTCTCAGCTTCTCGTTGTAACTTCAACTGATCTTGATACACCTCACTAGGTGTCATTGGTACCAAGGTATAAGTCTTTTGATTCATCACTAATGAATACCGATTAGTATGCCCATCATGATGTACCTTTCGATCATATTGCAATGGTCTTCCAAGCAAGATATGACCTGCTTGCATAGGTACAACATCACACTCTACCTCGTCCTTGTATCTCCCTATCTCAAATGGAATTCAAACTTGCTTCGACACCTTCACCTCACCACTATCATTTAACCATTGAAGTCTATAAGGCCTAAGGTGCTTTGTCGTTTTCAAACCCAATTTATCCACCATAGTACAACTTGCCACATTCGCACAACTACCTCAATCAATTATCATATTACAGATCTTACCATTCACCACACATCTTGTATGAAACAAGTTATCTCTTTGTTGGTGATGCTCCTCCTCCTTTACTTGCACACTCAGAGAACGTCTAACCAGTAATAAGTTTCCTTTTATAGCCACTTCTCCATCACTACAATCCTCCAATGGTGGCATCTCATCATCCTCTTCTTCCCTCTCACTTTCGGACTCAACATCACCATGTCCAGTCATGATCATCACCCTTCTATTAGGGCATTGATTCACCATATGACTCCTGCCCAAACACTTAAAACATTTAATTTACGAGTTCTAGTGTTAGGGTTTTTGGTTTTACCTGAAACCGGATTCATTCCAACTTTACCGTCTCTTTCCTTCTCCTTTGAGGTTTCAATTTTGGTGTTGTTTCCTCTCCAATTTGGCTTCTCATCTCTCTTCCAATTGGATCTCCAATTCTGGTTTGAACCTCCTCCACTCTTGTGATTTCGGTCCAACTTCAATTGCCGCTCAACTTTGATGGCTTTGTCCACCAATTCCTCCAATTCAACATAGTGTTGCAGCTACACCACCCTTGCTATGTCTCGGCTCAAACCACTCAAAAATCTTGACATTGTGGCCTCACGATCCTCCACCAAATTAGCACGGATCATGGCAATCTCCATCTCCTTGTGATACTCTTCCACGCTCTTATTGCCTTGTGTGAGATTTTGTAACATTTGAAACAAATCTCGATGGTAATGACTCGGTACAAAACGCCTCCTCATCACCGCTTACATCTCATCCCACGTCTTTATCGGTCTTTCACCATTGCGCCTCCTACTAGTCACAAGTTGATCCCCACCAAATTATAGCATAATTAGTAAATTCAACAGCTGCAATTTTTACCTTTTTGAGCTCAGAGTATCGTTGGCAATCAAATACCATCTCCATGCGTTTCTCCCACTCTAAATACGCATCGGGATCATTCTTCCCTTGGAAAGAAGGAATCTTCATCTTGATATTGTCAAGTTCATTATCTTCTCGGTGTCTAAACCCTCGGGCTCCATTCCATCTTCCAAATCGAGCATCTTGATCATCCTCCATGTTGGTCTCATCATCATCATAATGCTGCTGCCTTCTAGGTCGTGTTCTAGAGGTGTCTCGCTAATGTTGCGGCCTTCCTCGGGGTAGCTCTCGGTCACCATCAACCCTCATGCCATTCTCCATCATTCGGCCACTAAGCTCCTCCACTACGGCCCTCAATTGCTGGATGCTTTCCACGAACGTTTTATCTCTTCATATGGAGTCAACCTCCCTTTGATTCACGCTTTCTTCGCGCGACATATTTTAGACCTGCAAGTAAACGTTAGTCACAAAAATCCTCACCAATCGCTCCCTCACGTATTTCTCTCAAGGTGTTTGTCACTCCTCTCATGTTTAACTTAAGTCTAGGCTTTTTTTTTTCCTCAATTAAACTCACACACTCTTGCCTTTTCCCTCTCGTATTCCCTTTTCACAAGCTCTTTATCGGACTCAAAACCTGTCTCTCAATCTCCTTACGACAATCAATTCAGCAAGTAATAATCTCAAACCAAGTACAACTTTCGAAATTCCAATTGAAACGCAAATCACTACTGATTTTGTTTCAATTCGGTCCACTAACAAACGAGTCGCCTTCTTGATTTTTTTTTTGTTCGGCTATTTTTTTCTGCCGAATCTGTTTTTTTTTTCTCTTGCGCACTTTTTTTTTTTGTGTGCGTTTTCTTTCTCTTCTTTTTTTTTTCTTTCTTTTTTGACGAACTCAGATACAATTTAAGATGCTAGGAAAAAAATTAAAACTAATAGCAAACAACTACGTATGGAAGCACAAAAGCAATCGAATCCCTAAATTGGCTAGAACCAAAACCCTAGCTCAATAAATCTCAAATTGCTGAATATAAACATAAAATTAAAGATAAATAGACCTTGTAGAAGCAAGCTCTTATACCAAATGATATGAATCGTTGCGGAAAAATCGTTCTACGAAAGCCCAGATGGTGCGAATTGCGAGCCTCGACCTCCAATCAAACTTGTGATTGGCAACCTCGGTATGAACGTGACCTATTGACGAACGCGTGTCAACCAACCAACGTTATAGACGCCACGAGTGAAAGAATTCGCTATCTCACTCGATAAGTCGAATCAACCGCCACAAGAGAATATTGATAAATGTCAAGTCCTCGAAAGAGCGAGAAGAGAACCTCTCAATTCTTTTCCTCAAAAATAAAATATGTCTGTGTCTCCAAAGAAAGTCGGCCGAGTCCTTAATATAGGCATTTTAGCCGCCACACAAACCCTAAAACCAACCCTAGAAATCAAATGCGTAATATTCTAAAATATACCTAAACAAGAAGATATATATATATATATATATATTTGACTTGGTCAAATATTTGATGACCAGATAATCAAATTGCGCCAAGATTTTCATGATTCTTCAAGATTCGATCCAAGGTCATCTCTACGCCAAAGATTACGCCAAGATTTCCAAGATTCTTTAAGATTTGATCCAAGGTCATCTCCACGCCAAAGATCACGAACCATCACGCCAACAGCTTGCCTAAATTGCTTGGCCCGCACTCGAGTAATCGAACCAGTAGGAATAGACAATGGGTCCCTAGCACCTCCTCCTCGATATGGCTCGATGTCCACATCACTTTCTCCTCTCATTTCTAGATTTTTCTCTAGATGTAATGTGTTTGGCAGAGTTCCTTGAAGTAAAGTGAGTGTTTTGTGAAAACTCTCTCATGGCTTTCTAAACTCCTCTTCTTCTCCAGCCTGATAGGATCCTCTGAGAAATGCAGCTCGGATAGTTAGAAATGTTACCATCCTGGTTCTATTTGGGTGTCTCTAGACTCTAAACTGAAGGTCAGAGTGGTTCCCTGCTAAAAGGCTGTCCCTGCAGGGCATGAACGGGAGATGTTTGCCCAACATGAAACTGACTCCGTCCTCCTTAGTTCTAAGTCTAGGTCCATTCAGTGGTATCAAAGCCTTGAAGTAAAGTGAGTGTTTTGTGAAAACTCTCAAATGGCTTTCTAAACTCCTCTTCTTCTCCAGCCTGGTAGGATCCTCTGAGAAATGCAACTTGAATAGTTAGAAATGTTACCATCCTGGTTCTATTTGGGTGTCTTTAGACTCTGAACTAAAGGTCAGAGTGGTTCCCTGCTAAAAGGCTGTCCCTGAAGGGCTTGAACGGGAGATGTTCGCCCAATGTGGGAAGGCATACTTGCAGGAAACTGACTCCGTCCTCCCTGGTTCTAAGTCTAGATTCAATGGTATCAAAGCCATGGTTTCATTTGTAATATATCTGTTTCATGCGTTCAGTAGGTGAATCCAGTGCTGAGAAGATCTCTTTACATCATGATAGATCCAGAGATACTTGAAGCACTTGTTTCTCTCGCTCCATCTCCATCTTCTTCAACCCCTTTAGATTTTTCGCATTTCCAATGCTTCTAAGATAGACTATCTCTATGAAGTCTCTCTTAGTGACGAAACTAAGATCTCTGAAACTCAACTTCCTCTTATGAACCCGTATTCTGCCTTTGCTAAACCCACCTTGTCATTTTCACTCATCCGCTCTATTCGCCAACTCATTTGTCAAACTTCGAAGGAGGTAAAGGAGTACGTACAATCCTCCAAGTTTGACTAACATCCCATTCCAGCTACTGAAAAGGAGTACTTTGTTACTATTCAGATTCCTCCAGAGTTTCCCAGACAATGGATTAAGCAGGGATATTCTCATGTCCATTATGGCGTTGTTGGTCTTGCACTTACTTTTCATGGCCGTAAGGGGTTGCTAGTCGTAGCAAGAATAGCTCTATTGGATACTTGGTTCCTTGAATTCCAGCATGCTTGTATTGGTACTATCCAAACCACTTTGAATGCTGGAACAGTCTTTGTGACTTTGTATCCAAACTTCAACACTGCTCTGTCAGATCCACAGCTACTTTCTTTTCTGAAAGTTCAAATACAGCTCACCGGAGCACCTCAGACTGCTGACTCTATTGTTGCAACACTACACTACCAAATGGTTTATCGAGTCCAAAACCATGCTCTCGATTTAAATTTCCACAATGGAAATGAAGATGCTCTATTCATCTCCATGCAGAATGACCAAGCATCCTGCATTCATGTTCCCAGACAGATTCCAAAAGAAAAATTGGCCACACTCCTTCCAGAAACTTGGATCACCAACTATGAAAAGTTGCATCAGAGTAACAAGCATTTCCAGTCATCTGACTCAGAGTTTGTCAGAAAAAAGGATGGAACTGTTTCCATCAAATTTGGCAAGGAAAATGAAGAAACTCCTTCTATCTTCCAAAACTTTCTTCATGATTCAACCATGTGTTCCTAAGTCAATCTGCGAGCCAGATCCAAAAAAGCTTGTTCGACATTTCAATAGTAATGGACATCCTGTCCATTACTACAAGGACAAGTATGGTCACTGTTTCTGGGATCCTTTTTGTCAATGTTCCTATTGCACAAATTTCCCCGATGAAGTAGATCCAACTGCCAGACCACGGCGGAAGCATAAGAAGCCAAAGGACCCCATATACCAAAGGCACCTGAACGGAGACCCCTCCATTGATACCCTTGGTGAGTGTGACAAATTTCAGTTTATGGTTTCATATGCCCCAACTCCATCACCAGAGTTCACTGCTCCTCCCTCAGTTTCACCATCCCTACCCCCATCACCTCCTCCATCTCCTCCTCAGAAAAAACCAGCCATTTCCCCGTTTTACAAGCCAATCCTAAAGTAGGGAAAGAAACATTTCTACCCACTTGAAGTCCCAGTAGAAACACCACCCAGCTCTTCCATTGCTATGTTCCAAGAAACAAACTTTCCTCCTCTGGTTCGGGAAAACTCCAAACTCTCGGTTCCCGCTCCAGAAGAGTTTATAGATCCACAAGGCAGATATAGGCATGTTCATAAGATACCTGCCCTTACTGATGTGGATGAGCATGGAAGACAGAAAAGAACTCCTGTAGCTGAAGCAGTCCTAAATTGGCAATCGGGGACTTTATTAGCACACAAAATGCTTTTAAAGCAATTGATTCCAAGATTGGGAATGTACAACATGATCTTCAAAAATATAATGAGACCACCAAGAAAATGCTTTCAAATTTCCAGAAAAGGCTTCATGCCCTGGAATATGGACAGCATTTAGGATATCATTATCTTGAAAGTCCTCAGGCAGAGATCGAGAAGCTCGAAAGGCAAATCCAGATCCTTGAAGAAGGAAGACTCAATCCATTTCCGATTACTTTGCGAACAGAACCTCTCCCTCCTTCACCACCTCAGACGTCTATCTTTGCTTCTATCACAGGTATTCCTGTTAGACAAGATAAGACAGATGTAGCTGCGATGAGAAATCGTCTCAAGGAACTAGATCGAATAAGGAAAGAAAAGGGAAAGGAGAAAAAGCCCGAAGAATCTTCGCTTGTCATAAGAGAAAGGCCGGATCAATTGATGCTATCAAACCCATTAGAATCTTTTCTCAGAGATTTGGGTAATCAAGAACCACAGCCTGATCCTGTTACTTCACAACCTCCACTACAGATTGATCCTGTCATTTCGACAGACCAAGCTCTGTTTCTAGCAAAATCAACATTTCCAAACATCTTTGATACTAAATCAGATTCGGTATCACTCTCATCTTCATCAACTTTTTCAATCCCTACCATTGATTCATTTCCCATAGCACCAGTAACTTCATCAATATTTATGGCCGATCCTCCAGACCATGATATGGAATCTAACCCTTCTGAATCAGAGGTTGTCTAGCCAAACAATTCCTCTCAGAATGTGTCAACTTCATCAAAACAGTTTTTCACCATTGATGACATTCCTTATCACAAATGGCCAGAAAGACTTGAAGAATTCCATACTTGGCTAAATACCCAAGCCATTACCAACCAGGACAAGTATGATGTTCTTTTTAACTTTGTCACAAGGTTTACAGATAGCCTCAAACTTTGGTGGCAATCTGTGTCAGAACAAGATCAACTTCACTTTTTACTCTCATCAAACTTTCAACATGCCATTACTCTTCTATATCATTTCTTTGTGGGGAAACCCGTAGACCTCATAGAGCTCAAAAGAAAAGAATTTTTCAAAAGAAAATGCTGCTCTCTTCAGAAAAAACATTTTGATAAGTATTATCGTGAAATGCTTAAACTCTTCTATCAGATTGGAGCTGATGCAAATCTGAAGCATGTCTTTTTGACCTCTATCCCCAAAGAATTATCTCAAACGGTAGAGAGAACCTTTCTGTTTAAACAGAGAATGATCCAAGATGTTCCATTGGGAGAAATCCAACAAGAAATTCATTTGTGCCTTGAAGAATTGTGTATCAAAAAGCAAATGATCCAGACTTATGTCAACGACAACAAAGTACTTGACGCAGCTTGTTCTCACCAGAAGCTAAAGATCAAATACTCCAAGAAAGACTGTGATGGTTCTTGTGGAAAATCTTCCAGAAAAAAGAAAAACTTCAAAAAGATCTAGATAAACAAATCCAGGCATGGCTCTAAGCATTTCCGAAGAAAGAAGAAATGGCGATACCTACGCAAAAGGAAAGATTACTCAAGCCACAAGAAGTCAAATAGAGGTTTCATCTGCAACCAAAAATGACATTTTGCCAAAAACTGTCCTCAGGCAAAAAAAGGTCAGAATCATTTGATACATCATATAGAGAATGAAAATGGTATTTCTCTTGAAAATGATGATATCGAATCTCTATTTTCTGCGGATGAAGAACCATGTGAACAAACTATTTGTGTCATTCCTTGTTACCAAACTCCCAGTGAAACTGATTCAGATTCAGATCATGAAGATATTTTTCACATCTCTCTGACTCCTTCAGAAGAAAGCACTGACATATTTTTAAGTCAAACTCATTGTCCCCATTTTCCTATGAAAATTTTCACTTCAAAGTTTGCCAAGCCAATCACTGTCATTGCTCTTATAAACACTGGAGCAACTTCTTCAATCTTAGACACTAAAGTTCTTCCTAAAGAATATTGGACTTCTTGTGTCCGGTATTTCAACTCTGCTTCAGGAGATACTTTCTCTACAAATGTGAGAACCACTCCGATAACTGTCTAGTTTTTTCCACAGTGCTCCATAACCACAAAAATCTTTGGCTCAAGTCTTCCCAACAAAGATTTGATCATCGGTTGGGATATTATGACTCAGATATCTCAACTTCGCATCATTCCTAGAAAATGTCTTAAGTATAAAGACCAATTTTCTAAATTTGTCAACATTCAAAGACTTTTTGCCATTCAAATGAGTCTGGTAGACCCGATCATGCAAAAATTGATAGAATCTTGTTCAAAATCTCATTATGAGTTCGCTCAAAAATGTTCTCACCCTTTATGGTAAAACCCAGAGTTCTTTGTTCGACTTCCTTTGAAAAAGAATGAAGATATTAATCCAACCAAGGCAAGTCATATGGGAATTAATCCAGAACACCCGATTCTAGCTCAAAGGGAATGCTCAGAACTATTGCAACAAGGCCTTATTGAGATTTCACATTCTCAGTGGGCTTGTGAAGCCTTTTATGTTAACAAACGTGCTGAGCAAAACCGAGGAAATATGAGATTGGTAATTAATTACCAGCTCCTTAACATTTTCCTTCAAGATGATAAATTCCCTTTACCTTCCAAAAACTCTCTTTTTGTTAGACTATCTAAAGCCCAAATCTATTCCAAATTTGATCTCAAAGCTGGATTTTGGCAATTGGGCATCCATTTTGAAGACAGACCCAAAACAGGGTTTTATATCCTAAATCAACACTTTCAGTTGAAAGTTCTTCCTTTTGGCCTAAATGTAGCACCATCCCTTTTCCAAAAGGCCATGTGCCGAATTTTTCAACCAATCATGTCAAGTGCAGCAGTTTACATTGATGATATTTTGCTCTACAACCCTGATGAGCAGTCGCACTGCCAACTTCTTGAGCAGTTTGCTGAGATTGTGAAAAGGCATAGAATCATGTTTTCTCAAAGAAAGATGAATATTGCCCAGACAGAAATTGAATTTCTTGGTATGCATCTTAACAAAGGGATATACTATCTAGGGCCACACATTGCTTAGGAATTGTTGAAATTTCCTGAAGAAAATTTCACCACAAAGCAAGTTCAACAATTTCTCGGGATAATTAATTATCTCAGAGATTTTGTTCCAAATCTTGCAAAGTTGCTAATCCCACTACAGATAATGTTGAAAAAGAATTCCCCACCTTGGGGAAAACCTCAGACTAAAACAGTTGCTGAACTCAAGGAGATCATGCAGACTCTTCCTCCTTTGCAAATCCCATCAATAGGAAAGAGAATTCTCCAAACCGACGCTAGTGACGAATACTAGGCCGCCATCCTGTTCGAAGAAATTCATGGTAAGAGACATCTGTGTGCTTACAAAAGTGGAAAGTTTTCCCAGGCTGAAATGCATTATCACTCCACTTTCAAATAAATCTTGGCAGTGAAAAATGAAAAAAAAAAAAAAGTTCGAATTTCATCTCATTGGCCATTACTTCCTGGTAGAATTGGATATGGCATCTTTCCCTCAGATGACCAAATTCAAACAGAAGTAGGTTCCAAATTCTCAACTGCTTCGATGGGCTGAATGGTTTTCAAAATACTCTTTTGAAACCAAACATATTATCGGGAAGAAAAATGTGCTTGCTGACTTCTTATCAAGACCAAAAGCACCAGCAGAAATCAACATGCATATCATGGGGCATGCTTTTCATACTCATCATCACAATGAGAAGTACAAGCTTGAGAAAATAAAAAATTGGCCAAGCTGGAGATACCCCCAGGAGATTATTGAGCAAATCCAGAATGACAGTCTTATTGAAAATCTGGATAAACTCATGTGGCAATGCCACACAGATCTATTCAGACTCAATGAAGGTTCGATTCTTTATCCTTTTGGATTAAATGCAGATTATTCATTCATACACCCTCTAATCTGGAAGGAATATGATTTTCCTAACCAACTTAGATGGTTATTATGGTATTTAACCAATAAGTACTTAATAGTTATTGAAGTTCTAACCAAAAGATTCATTGCCAACCTCACCAGGATATTTGGACTCGACTAAAGAAAAATTGAAAATGAGAGTGACAAAAATCTCTTAGATTTCCTCAACTGGTTTTATCCTCCCACCCAATGGAAATATCTCTTGTAGAAAGAACTGAGAATCACACAACCAAACCCTGAAGCCCATACTATTTTGTTTTTTCGACGACCATGGGCTTTTGTCACTAATAATGGCAACATCATCAATGCCCCCCTAAGTATTGGTACCTCATCATACAAACCTGTTCCACACAGTGCAGAAGCTCGAGTTCACAAGTCCTATCTAGGACTTGATGGTTGTTGTGAGCACTAGTACCGAGAACTTCAGAAAATCTTATGTCAAGAAAACAAAACTATTCCTGAAGATGCATGGAACTATAATGTACCAACTGTATGGGATCATTATAGCCTGGCACCAGAAGCCAAGAAAGCATTTGAGCAATACAGACAAGCTGCATCATCACAAGAGCACGAAATGGCAGACACAGATGACTTTGCTCAGTCCTTTCAGGATGCACAGTCCTCTCAAGACCCTTATGCTAAATGGGGAGGTCCTCTTTCCCAAGACTCCCATGATCAAGGACCTTTGTCCTCATCTCAAGGCATGAACACGTCCTTCTATGCACAAGCATCTAATTGGCCTCAGCCAAGCATTCATGCAGAAGCCGACAAAACAGACTAGGTACAAGAAGAAGCATCCGCATCCACATCATATCAACTGAACCAGATCCTCTCACCAGAAGACCTCGAAGCACTTGAACAAAAATATGATGAACATCTTCTAGCAACAGTGCACAGCTCAGATGACTCGAACTATGACTACAATGCTCATGACGAAAGAGACCATTGAACATGACCACTGTCCGTACAATTTCACTGTAGCAAGTTACTGTTCACTTTTACTATAGCAGTAGGCTAGGGAAACCACTGTTCACTAACAATGTTCATACCGTGCGAATAATTCCCTACCGAATGCTTTCAGTGCCTCTGTTTGTTTCAGGATCTATGGGCTTGGTCCTTGTTTGTGTGTGATCTCTTATTGCCTATAAAAGGCGAGGATGATGTAATGTGTTGGACAGAGTCCCTTGAAGTAAAATGAGTGTTTTGTGAAAACTCTCTCATGGCTTTCTAAACTCCTCTTCTTCTCCAGCCTGGTAGGATCATCTGAGAAATGCAGCTTGGATAGTTAGAAATGTTACCATCCTGGTTCTATTTGGGTGTCTCTAGACTCTGAACTAAAGGTCAAAGTGGTTCCTTGCTAAAAGGCTGTCCCAGAAGGGCTTGAATGGAAGATGTTTGCCTAATGTGGGAAGGCATACTTGCAGGAAACTGACTCCGTCCTCTCCGGTTCTAAATCTAGGTCCATTCAGTGGTACATAAACTTTTTACTTATATCAATTTAATTTTAAATCTTTTAAAAACTTCTCAATTTAATTTGTTTGCCAATTTTGGACGAAAAACGTTGACGTAGACTCTGATTGACTATTGAGCATCTTACGTGGCATGACTGGCATTGACGTGAATAATTTTTGCATATTTTCATAATTTTTTATGATTTTTTTTTTCTATTTACTCGCCACAAGCGAAGGCCGGCAAAAAAACAAAGGAAAAAAGGGAAAAATTTAGAAAAAAAAACTACAAAAAATGCAAGAATTATTCGCATTAGTGCCGACCACGCCGCGTAAGATAACTAATGGCTAGCTGGCATACATGTAAATTATTTCTAATCAAAATTCACAAAAATTACTAAATTGATAAATCGTCAAAAGATTTAGGACTAAATTGATATAATTGAAACTGAGACAATAAGTTTAAACTTCTTGGCTGATTTTTCTCTCATCTTTCCAGATTTGGCCTTTTGTCAGATTATTTTAATCCTTTCTTTGTTTGGATTTTTAATAGCAAGTTGCAATGTAGTGATTAGTGTAGGAGATATTTGTAGTGGTATAATGTGGAATGATTCAAAGTCAACTGGAGCATTGACATTATCTCCCTACATATAGGAGCAAGTGATCCATATGTGAGTGTAGATAAATAAAAGGTGTCTCCTCCATGTGTAGTGTAGGCATAAAAGTCAAGTAATAAAACATGTCTAGAACATCAGACGACTTGTGTGCTTTTAGATAATACGAAGAGGAATTTGAATTAGTGGATTAGTTTGATTATGGTTTTCAATGCGGTGTCCGAGTGTTGGAATGAGAATTTGGCCTTTAACAAATTAATTTCTCGGAACACCGCTGCTATATTGCTGCGTTTGTTCTTTCATATGGGCTGTACCTTTAGGCCATAAACTGCAGTTGTGTGTAGATTTGAACTTAATGTTAGTTTTTGAACAATCATCTCACAATCGCATATATTATGTTATTCTAAGTAGCCGCGGAGAGTTTGCTCTTATAGTACTAATCAAAGAGTACTTATTTCGCTTGGGCATCCGCTTGATTCTCAACGGGTAATATTCAAGAGTATTCAAATTGCTAAAATGTATTTATTGAGGATGAAAATGCAAATGGATGGAGCAATCCATCAGGCTAATAAGTTCATTTGAAACTTTACCCAGTAATTTTCTAACTCGCGATCTTTTAAGTAGTGTCCAAAGTCATCTTCTTGCTCAAGGTTATAACATTTCCATTAAAATATCAAGGAGAGACAAATAAGTTCTTCTTTATCACGACAGGAGCACATAAAAAAAGAAAGACATACAGTTATATCATCCCATTTTAAGTCGACCTAGCATGTTTAAATTAATTCAGACATTAATACCAAACACATTATACACATAAGAGTACATTCTTAAACGTATTTTCTCGTGTCAAATAACTCATTTATATATGTATGGCATTTGGATTCCCAAACTATGACACCATTAATACTATCTCGTTTGTCAATTAATTTGACTCTATCGTGACAGTATAATAGTTTTATTACATTATAACATACAATGAACTTCCCGATTCAGAAAAAAATGACAAGATATTTTGGATACTTTACCTCTAATTTTAGTGTCAAAGCGAATTAAATAGTAACTACTCTGTTCACTAAATCACATATTAAATACCTATTCTCATATGTTGTAGTTCTACTAGAGCCTTCACGACAAATACATCATAACTTTCATGGCATCATTGCCACTAAACGTGCCATTAGTTTCGAAAATCTACAACTCAATAGCTACTACTATATATGAGATGTGGCATGATTCCTACCTTCGGTTAAACGGAAATGTCAGACATAACCTGTTACGGATATTGGAACACTAGGAAAATACAGAAAAGAACACAAAACTTAAATGGCACCATGTAGCACACTTGTCATAGTTACATCGATCATTCAAGTGTTTAGTCCAAGTAATTATGTCAATGCTGTTGCTAACTCAAATTGACCTGAAATACAAGGACACAGTTAACACGAATAGCCAACCAGGCCAACCTTACAAGCCACTTGAAGCAATCTCTCACCATAGACATCCACACACGTCTATCGAGTGTTAACCATTCAACATGGATTAACTGATGTTTTGGATAATATAAGACACAGCCCATACAGACTGCAACTGGCTCTTCAGTGTCTCTCATGGCCATTGCACTCAACACGGCCAAGTAATAAACAGCATTCACTCTTCGAACGACTTGCCTCAAAATGAAGGGCAGCATAGCCAGGCTCTTCATATTGTGATTAGTGACCTGTAACAAGCACCATTCCCATGAAATAGTTCCGGAGAGTAATTTTACAAGTACATACTAGATCACTTTTCGATCAAGCAAGAAGAATTTAGTTAGACATGAAGTGTCACTACTACTCAAAAGCAGTTAAATTTGGTGAAAAGAACAAGCAACCTTAAACATTGATGCTATGCCTAAGCTAAAGCACGAAAAAGTCCAACATTTCTCTTTCATCTGAGGGACAGTTACACTTGTGGGAAATATACGAAGAGAAGACCAACAGTTTCAAGACTAAACATGGTCTTTCACACTGCAACGGTCTTAGAGCATTTTTTCACAATCAGTCAAAACCTATCTACATCAATCACCAGCCAGAGAAAGGAGCTACATAGCTTTACTGGAAAAGGACTGAAAGTCACTGATACAAAAGACTTGAAATAAATCAAATTAGTGATATAATTGCTTCACCTAGCCTATTGCAGCTCACAGGTCCAGTTCATCTTGTTATCAATGAGACCCATCTGCAGTCCAGTGAGTACAGAACATACCTGTTGAAGTCACCCTGCCAAAAAGTTACACAGCAGACTTAATGCTCTTGCACTTTTTCTTATGGACACACATATAAACAAGTTGATTTTTCACAAAACAAGGAATCTCTTGTTTAGCATAAAAGTTAGTGTCAGTTTGTTTCAAAACAAGTGCTTTTCAGAGTTCAAAACTCAACAGCTTAGAGGGATGAATGGCTGTTCTTTTCTATGTAATCAAGGCGCAATCATTTCAATGCTACTATTGCACTGTACAGTGAAGAGGCTCGAGCGAGACCAAGTCTATGCCACGTTAAGGATTAATGGTGGCAGTTGTTCATACGATAAATGAACTACTTTGACACTTTTTGAACTTTGAAACGAGCTTTATAATGATGATCGTTGACACAGAGTCACTAGTCATTAGAAGCAATCATAGCCAATCAAATATGAGTCCCAACTAATAGTGGCTTTACCTTCTACTGCAGTAAGTGATGCCTCCTACTGGTGATCCAACCACAGCTGTCCCAGGACAGAAACTTCATCAGCATCTAGCAAAACATCCACCACTACAACTGCAAGCCGAGCCCTCAACCTGCATTTTATACGGCAAGCATCAGAAACAAGTGACCCAATATACATCTCTGCAAAATGCTCTAACTGCAGAATGCAGCAACAGAACATCCACCTGTTAAAACCCTCATGACAGTGGCTAAACTAAGGTGGTGCAGCCACATTGTATGCAAAAATGCCTACCATATTATGTAGGTCACCAAAAGAAACAAAAAGTATCCTAATCGACACCGCATGAACAAACAAGCATTAGGGCAATGGAAAAAGTAGCACATTGCAATTCTTGAGAAACAAGGATGCATCACACAACTACTGACAGTAGAGAGAGTTCAAGAGTGGTTACTTTACACCAACCAACAGCTGTATATAACCATCAAAAGACAAAAAAGTGTCCAGATTTTAGCACATGGAACGGGAGGACTTCTTAAGTTGTAAGCTTGACTATAAGTGCATTTATTCTGAAGAGCAGGAAGCCTCTAATGGGCAGTCTTATAGAAAATTTTTCATTTGTGCACAAGCTTAACAGAACTATGCAGGAAATGTACAAAAACCCAATGCAAAATCCAGTGCATTTGATGCAAGGCCTTTTGATCATGGAAATAAGCATATATTTCTCAGCACACATATTCTTGAAATGCACTAAAAATCATGAGCTAAATTAACACTTGCAGTATGAGTTTACACCATACATAAATGACAAAAGGAACTTTCTTAGGGAGGGAAAAAATGCATCTACACTCCCCTAGTGTGTGAACTTCACCTTACTTCCTAAGAGCTTTAATTTTTCCTCTCATTCCATCTACATTCTTCTAGCATGACTAGCCCCTTGGTTTCCATACTCCATCAATCTATAGCATATGCCCCTCCTTTCTATTCACAATAATTCCATCAAATATGAAAAGACATATTAGGTGGATAACAATGGGGAAAAACTAGCACTAGTTGGTTGTAACTACATGTGCCCAAGCATAGTATTCATGCAACAATAGAAGCATTGATACCTAAAAATATGCACTGACTGCTTGCGATCAAAGAGAATGTTTTCTTTAACCCATCAGAGTTTGTGTTTCATCACCCTTAACTTATTCTACAATTGATTGTCATAACAATTAACAAGTTATCCAGGTAAATGAACATGAATATGGCAGTGTTTGCCAGAGAACATAATCCATTATAAAAAGCTTCTTATAGTGCACCAAAATCTAGAACACTCATTAGATGAATCCACTGGCAATCTTAGTTACAAAGTATGCTACCTACTCTGTTCGTGCTACCCCCACTGAATCATGCAAATACCTATCCATGAAAAAGAGAATTAAGATCTACAGCCACAGAACCAGACCTTACCTTGGGATAACTCAGATGGTGACATTCTTCACAAACACATCATCTCCTGAATTAATAGCTAGTAAGTTCTTCACCTGCAAGTTGAATATGAAGCCAATTAGGGAATAGTTTGCAGATAGGTCAGTATCATTTAACTGATCTGACTATTGATTTCCCCCCTCCTTTTAATAGTGCAGGTAAACTGAAGCAGAACTCATACAATGATGCTAGCTGCAAGGCTATCCTTTTGAAATAAACAATGCAATTGGAGGAAGTAAATCATCAAGAACAAAAAAGGCTCTCTGGGAGTCCAATGAGCAAGTTCATCAGCTGTGCGGTTGAAGCAGTGGCTTGGATGAGTAGCCGACCAAGTGACTGTGTGAATTGATTAGTTTAACGTGACACAAGAGAAATCCAGTGTTCAGTTACAAATCCATTTTAAAAGGACATGTCTAAGCGGTGCTGTACACATCATATTTATCACAATATTAATGGGAAATTACCAATATAAAACCAGTTTATTTCTTGGTTGCTCATATTTTAATGGATTTCTTCTGTGACCATTTTTCCAAAATCAACTTGAGCAAATCTCTGACCATTGCAACTAACACCAAGTAACGCCTCCCCTAAATAGGTGAGACAAATGCCATGTTATATTGTATAATTGAAAAAAGTTCATGCTACCTGTGAAGTTTGGCACTAATATCTATGGCAAAAAATTCAGATATAGGAATAATCGCAACTCTTGCAGTCTCCTCAGTGAGTTCAAGTGCTCCTGCGATTATAGTTCTCTCATTGCATGTATCTTCGCCACCTTTTCTGCCTGATGCATCAAAGCCCACTCAGTTGTAAACACAAATTTGAAGTAAAGAGTTGCATATCACGGAATAATAACTAGCTGCTATTAGATCAACAAAATGAGCATCAAGCAGGATGAAATTTGATAATTCATCAAAGTCCAGGGTATGGATTTGCATGTATGTTCTTACCTCATTACCGTGTAAATCAACTATTTTTTTCAACTCAGCATGGAAAAACAGGGCCTTGTATCCTTATCCTAGAAGGAAATCCAAAAGCTGCCAATATACAATTTGCACACTATTGTCAGAATCTTATGATCATATTAGCCTAAAAACTGCATTAGTGGATTTAGCTAATTCTTGTGATACGAAATCTCACCTTGCTTATGGGATATGCAACATGAAAACAGATGAAGACAAGAACATGGAGACTAATGCCACTGCTGCACCAATTGCCAGACCATACCTAGAATACACTGCTTGGGTAAAATCTGTGATGGAGTGACGGGTACATTCAAATTTGAACATACACCGAGTAAGATTAAAGGAAGCCCAATCCCAGCTGCCCAATGCAACAGTATTAACAACACAGAGTATATTAAGTTGAACCGAGGATTTCTGCTCCACTATCCTTCACTACCTTCAGTATTAAAGCTGAATAATTTGAATCACTTTATTTACTACACTGGAATCTATACCTAAAGAAAACCCACCATGATCAGCACATAATAGGAATTTTCCAAGTGTGACAAGTGACAAGTAAGTGATACATATTTTTGAGGAATAAACTCTAGTAATTCCCTATCAAGGTGCACCGTACCAAAGTTTCACTGGAATGAGCAGTAAAGATCACATTCCTAGATGAGGCCCATGCTCATCAATGCAACTTAAAATAAGCACCCAACAATGAGAACATACCTTGCCAAACAAAAGTATCAAGGTCATTGAAATAAGAATAGCTCCCCAAGCTGTTACCGAACTATCAAGAAAGATAGGCAGTGCTGGCAACTGCAAGTGCAACAAACAAAACAGAGACATGAATCACTTGCTCATCAAAATGCAAAGGAGACAATTCGCCTCATTTACATCCATAGCAGCAGCATTGCAAATTAGTAGGGTGCACAGCAGCAAATGTTGTCGTCGAATAACCGGAAATATCTTCTGTAGTGGAAAAGAACTGATCTTCAGTCAATAGTGTAACAACCAGATGATATGTATCTGAAAGGCTGCAGCTCTAGCAACAGATCATCTGTCTTCCAGGATATTAATAGTGAGACTACTTCAGTTCAGAGGAAGTCAGTAAGCAACTTAGCAGCACAGTCTTTATAAAATAAAAGATAAACGATAGAAGAAGATGGAGTATTTGCTCAGAGAATATATTGCAAATGTGCAAGCGTGTGAATCATTCGTGATGACACAACCACTCAAACAATTGGGATTCAAAAGCTCACTGGAGAAGAAAAAGCTTCAACTTGGACTACTTGAAGGAGCCAAGACAAGACAAGAATAAGTTGTCATTGAAAATAATCTCCATCAACCAAACTCACCATTGGAATGCATCAGACACATACATATGAGAAAGATGGCTTCAGATACTGGACATGAAAAGGCACATCACATGCCAAACAAATTCAGACAGTAAGTACAGCACACAGGGAAATTGTGGAGATTTAGGAGCATTTATCTGATGTGAAATCACTCTCATGAGTCCTCATGATCTTTCACATAGTAAAATATCTCATGAGGTCTTAGCCCACGATGTGAAAACAAATTCAGACATAATCCATCCTCCAATTTGGCTAAATCAAAGAACGCACAGGACATGGGCCAAGTCATACCAAAGATCATATTATCTAGAACCTACTATAAGTAACATCAGAGTAAAAATTTGGAGAACACTTGTGATAAAAGAGGAACCTTATAAGATAAATTTTGGGGTAAAACCATGCATATTAGCAAGCTCTCAACAGTATCCATGTAAATTCAAAAGTACACACTCATGGGCTAGTATGTATATCTTTTACTTCACTCGACAGAGGAGCACCTACTCTAAGTACTGGAAGTTCCAGAAAGCCTTGACCATATAATTGCAGAAAATTCTACCAGACTTTATCACGGCTCAGCTCTCACTTAACGTCCTGTTTCTCAAGTCTTTAATGTTTCCAATACCAGAATAATGTATATCTACTGTTCAACGGGATTAACATCTGATCCAGCTGCAACCACGTTGCTTTGAAACCCCATAGCTCTTCAACATCTTCCTCACATTTGCTGCCTCATCCCATTGACCTGCAGTTGCATATATATTTGACAAAAGCACATAAACCGATGGATTGTCTGGCTCGTTTTTTAGAATCAACTCAGCAACAACTCTTCCTAGCCTTAAATTGTTATGAGATGCACAAGCACTGAACAATGTCCATAATGAGCCAGAATTTGCTTGAAAGTGCTGACTATTTATTACTGTTTCAGCCTCATCAAGATATCCGGCTCGACCAAGAAGGTCAAGCATACATGAGAACTGGTCCTCTTGAGGTTTAAGGCCAAACGTATTTAACATTAAGTCAAATATGCGAGCACCATCATTAACCAGACCAGAATGACTGCAAGCAGATAATAATGCTGTAAAAGTGGCTAGATCTGGTTTACACTTGGACTCATTTCGCATTGCCTCAAAACAATTCACTGCTTCCTTCCCTTTCCCATGCTGAGCAAAAGCAGAGATAAGGGCATTCCATGATACTGTGTCTCTCTCAGGCATCTTATTAAACACTCTCAAGCAAGAGTCCAGAACTCCGCATTTTGAATACACTGTAATCAGTCCATTACTCAAAGAAGCCTCTGAGAGAAATGCATTTCTGATGATGTAGCAATGAATCTGTTTTGCATGTCCCAAGGAACAGAGGGTAGCGCACATGGCCAGAGCAATACTGAGAGTATATGCATTTGGCTTAAGTTCATAAATAAACATCTCAGGTAAGTATCGTAAGCCTTGTACTGGAAAACCATTTGACAGCAAACCAGAAAATAGGGTATTCCATGAGATCAGATTTTTTAAAGATATGTCTTGAAAAACTTGGTAGGCATGCATCATCTTTCCATGTTTAGAATATGCCAATGTTAATGCATTGGAAGCCTGAATATTCAAGAGGAGCCCTTTTTGGTATAAAAGGGCATGAATCATCTCCACTATTTCTGTTGACTCGGAGCTAGTTAACAAACTTCCAAAGGTAAATTCATCAGGTTCGAAACCAAGCCTTTGCATTTGTAGGAAGGTCAAAATCACTGATGTACCCAAATTTAATTGAGCATAGCTGGAGATCATGGCATTCCAAGACACAAGATCCTTCTTATCAAATCTATTAAAAACCGTCTTGGCTGCCTCCAATATGCCACAGCGAGAATACATGGTAATTGCAGCATTAATAACTGCAGTACAAGATTCAAGACCCCTTTTGATAGATTGAACATGTAGTTGAGCAGCACCTCTCTTGAATGAACACGAACTCATGAGACTTACAAAGGTGAGCTCAGTAGGACTAAGCCCAGACCTTTGCATTTCCCTGAACATCAAAAGAGCCTCCTCATCTCTACTTATTCCCACAAGACCATCTATCATTGCATTACTGGTGATTTCATCACGCACTTCAGCATCATCAAAGACTTTGTAAGCATCACCAACACATTCACTGTTGAAGTACATTGTAAGCAGGGAATTTACGACTGAGGGCTTGATCAGAAATCCCGTCTTAGTAACTAAACAATGCACCTGCCTCCCGAACTCAAGCAGCTCCAAAGAACACAAACTCAGCACACAAGCGAAACTATAATTATCATGCTTGACACCCAGCTCATGCATTTCCCTGAACTTGGCAAAGGCAATCTCTTCATGCCCATTATCTGCACACCCAGTAATGATGGCATTCCAAACTGCCACATTCCTGTCAGGCATTTCATCAAACGCCTCACAGGCATAGTCAACTTCCCCTAGCTTCATACAAGCCGACATCACTGTCGTCCATGAGTACACATCTGGGTTCTCAATTTCCCCAAACACCTTTTTCACTGAACCCACATCTTCCACTTTTGCATAGAGCAAAAGAAGGGTGTTTGCGACGTGTGGGTAAGCTTTGAAGCCAGCCCGAATAGTGTGGGCGTGAAGCTGCTCGCCAAACACAGCGTTGCGAGCATTGGCACAAGCAGTGATGGTGCTGGAGAGAGTGTAGTGGTCCGGCTTCAAGTGACAAGTCTCACGGATTTGGACAAACAGTTGGAGACATTCTGTGTAGAGGCTGGAGCGAGTTAGCTTCGCGAGCGAAGTGTTGAGCCTATAGAGTTGTTTGGCTGTGCTTTCTACTGTATTTGCACAGACGAATGGAACTTTCATCAGCTGGTGCGAAACCAATAACCCTCTGAGCTTCTCAATGTGAGAACTAATTATTAACTGAGAATGCAGGGAAGGAAATACAGCCCCAGAAGTATTTTGGTGTAAATTGCTTTTGGGTTTTGACTCAACGAACCATTTCAGTATTCTAGTCCCAATAGCACAAGCTGATCATAAATAAAGCAAAAGCCTCAAGAGTTCAAGGCCAAATAGAACGGTTCTTTTTTCAAGAAAAGGAAAAGTCCAAATTTTGGAAGGCAAACTCCGTTGGTGAATGGCGCTGCCACATTGTGGGTGTTGAATGGTCAGTGAATGACCAGTCGTCTACAGAGAGCTTCGTCTGACGGAGAGAGGTGAATAAAAGAGAGTTAAAGCCGAGTTCAATGTTCCCGAAACGCCGTAATTCACATTTAGAGAAGTTCCCATCTCGACCACATCTCATGCTGTACATGTAATCAGTGGGCAGCAATCCTAGGTCTTTCCAGACTAAGTTGGCTAGCTGGGTTACACCTATCCTGTGTTCAGAGAAACATGTCAGCAACTAAATTGCACTGCACATCAGCAAGATGACAGTTTGAAGTTTTCTACATACTAATTACTAGGGGTGTTAATGGGTCGGGTCGGGTTGGGTCGGGTTTTGATGTTACCCGATCCGACCCGAAACATAAGGGTCACATACTATGACCCAACCCGAAACACATTAGACTTGCATCGGAAATTCGGGTCAGGTCGGGTCGGGCTTTTGGGTTTTCCTTTTCTTTTTTTTTCACCTCCCTTTTTTCAATTTGTTCCATTTAAAAATGTAATTATTTTTAAAATGGGTACCTGACCCATCCGGTCCCTTCTACACCAATGAATTGGATTTTCTTTTTTCTCTTAGTTTACTCTTATGAGTTTAATAATCAGCAACTCCTATGGTAACCAGTAATATCACAAGCACGACTTCCTTTCGAGAACAAACTTTATACTCATCAAAGGCAGATTATTCTCACAATAAAAGCTTAAGCTATGGCATTCAAAATGTAAGACAATTTTGTCTAACTAGGGTGACATACCTCAAATCCCAATCTCAGGTCACGTCCCAATAAAATGAATACAAAGAATTCAAGACACTCGAGAGAAGCCAGAGAGGCCGGTAAAAACTTATCCACTTTTCCAGGAATACATGATATTTAAGGGCTGTGCTGTTGAATATTTCAAAGCTGAAAACAAAAACACAAAGGCCATTAGATATAATAGTTGACAAGGACAAAAGTGGATCATATCCATGGAGACAATAGATGTCTTAAGACTGTTGAATTGGACCAAAACCAGGTAAAAGGAGATGGAGGAGGAGGAGGAGGAGGAGAAAAAAGAAAAGCCCAGGGAGGCAGGGGATGGCCACCAGATGAATCTACTCTCCAACGCAGCTCACCAAACCACAGATATCCTGGGCTTCCTCAGTTTATAGAGATAACATGTTTTGTGACTGTAAGTAGTAATATTCAGATCTAAATGCTTCACATCAATTAGGGAAATCTGATCAAAACCATTCAGTGGCAAGTCCCAGTCAGAGATGAAGAAGAATAACAGAGATTAGGGAACCTTTTACACAGCACTAAACTGATATCTCAAAACTCATCTACTCTCACAGTATGTGTCCCTATCATTTTTAGAGCCAGCGGTAACAAAAGGTAGGATTTGAACTACAAAAATTGCAGCAGCATCCAATAATTAGCATAAGCTTAACTCCTTTCCCCATTTAAGAAGGCAGATAGAGCATTACGTTTATCCCGACAATAAGCATTATACAGAAGGTCCCCATAGTCCTCAGTTAAAGATTGAAAGCAAATGTCCGGCATCCCTTACATCAAGCCGCATCCTATATGGGAATAGGATAAGCTAAAGAAACTTAATTTGCCTCAACATGGGAAAAAACCTTCTCAGCAATTAACCAAATATGCCGGGAGGATAAAAAGCAACGGGCAACACCTCGGACACCCACAACAAGCACGAGACGGATCGTTTGCATTGAACCAACCACAACTGGCAAGAGAAAGCAATTACCTCATGGCGACACCCCGATCATCCGCGCAGCTCCGATGGGGAAAGCATCCCTGAAATCGGAATCGCCGAACTACTAATTACCCATCATACGAAACAAAAACTCAAACTCAAATCAACTACTGAAACTAAACCGCCAAGACGAGATCACGCCTACCCAGAACGCAAAAAGGAATCTTTCGAGATGGGTACCGAATTTCCCGGCTAGAAAGAGAAGGAAACCCGGGCGCAAAGGAAGCTCTTTTCGATTCCTTCTCCGCTCAAAAAGTTCAGGGCTCGTCCCCCTTTTTCTCCCCTCTTCTTTCTTCTGAAAAAGCTGAGGTTTTTGACGACGGGGAGGGACGGAGGACTGGAACAAGGACTTCCACTGCTGGATCAGTGGGCAAAATTCCAGCTTCTGGGCGGCGCGTGGTGGGTGGGGGAGGAACCGACTGACTACGGAGGAGCCTGTAGATTCATCCGGCGGCCATCCCACTGGGGGCGGACGTGGGCGTGGCGCTTCCAACGTGTGTTAATGAATTATTTTCAATTGTTTGTTATGTGTATTTCATGTGGAAAAATTTTAATTTGCAAACATTGGGATTAGAATAACATAAGTGTCATAACATTCAAATAGCAATCACTTAAGTATTATAACCGTTTCCTTGGACCACTTAAATGTTATAACTTTTGAAAAAAATTCACTTACTTGAGAACCCTATCTACCCCGATACTGAGTTGCAATTCTTCCGATAGAAAGCTCCTTCACCTAATTAAGTTATAACTTTTAATCGATTTTTTAAGGGTAGTTTTTTTTTTTTGAAAAAGTCCATCCAAGTTTTGGAAATCCAATGTGGCATAATACTTGTGTTGATCGTTTTTAAAAATTTATGGCATTTAAGTGAGCATCGTACGTAAATTATGAATTCAAGTGATCAAAAAGATACTATGATATTCAAGTGAGCGCTGTGCAAAAGTTATGACACTTATAGTGTCTTTTTTCCAATGAACATCAATGATATATACTGGACAAGCATAATAAACTTATTTAATGTAATTTTAACTATACTTTAGTAAGAGTTGAGCCATAAGCATATATTATATCCCATTGATATTTTTGTATCTTGTCGTGCTTAATTAATCTTTAAAAAATTTATTTTTGAGAAAATTTCAAATAAGAGCCTAAAGTATAAACTTTTTCTCAAAAAAGAAACTCAACATATTTTCTTAAATAAGAGTCTCATGTGGCCAATTTAATCTCAAATAGCCCGGTTTCACCAATTAACCAAATTTTGTCCATATCCAGCGGCACTCTTGCCCGATTACATTTTTCGTTTTTTCTTTTTACTTTCTCTCTTTGTTTCATTTTCACCAACGCATCGATCAAGTTCGAAAACTAGTCCATACAATCTCGTGGAATTATACTCTCCTCTTGCAAATCCAACTTTAAGAGTTTTCTCCTCAGATTGACGGCCAAGCTGGTTGGTCCTCTCGATGGCCTCCTCTTGACCGATGCAAACTTTGTGCAAACTTTGGGCAAAATTTGTGATTTCACATGACTCATACATTTGATTTGCACCTATGGAAAGCTATGTAGTATCATACCGTTTCCTAGGCACGTCCAAATCTCAACAAGTGTGCAAAAAGCGAAGCTAACTTAGTAATGTGAAATCACACAAGATACAAGAAATTACACACTTAAAATCCTCTAATTTAAATGATTATTTAACTAATAACTCAATATTATCCTTTTTTTTTTTTTAAAAAGACTTTTTATTTTTGGAATTCATCGAATCACTTGTGTAAGGTAAGAGTTTGGGAGAATCCTTCCGTCTAACATTTAATTGACTCGAGTTTTGCCTATGGAAAGACCGTTACCCGATGTTTTCAAAGAACTTGTATTATCTCTTGCGTGCGGGCAATCCAATTGTCTACCATGAATAAACTGTGAAGATCATGAAGATCAGTCCTAGCGACCAGCAATAAAATCACCTTGAATTCACGTTCTCTCAAGCTCCACAGCCGGCTATTGCTACTACTCCTTTGCTTGTTCGACCAATCATTACTGCGTCTTTCAGAGCATTAGGGCCATTGGCGGTACTACGCCGCCACTGTTGTTTTACTAATGGATCAACTTTAGAAATCTAATTGGAAGTTCTTACAATATTAGTCAGATAAGAGATATGTAGTCATAAAACAATACTTACTTGGTCTCCCCATTGATGCAGCTGTATCACGACATATGATAACTAATGCTCTTGAGAAATGATCAGAGACATTAAAATGGTAGCAATATATAGCATATTTTTTTGATTGACAATGCAACATAAATGAATCGTAACTTTACTATTAAATTGGGAGTTACAGAGATCAATAGAGAAATAAAAATAAGGAACAATTAAAGGAGGCGAAAAATTTACGTGGTTTGATCTAATGTCGAAACCTACGTTTATGGGAAGAGTTAACAATTAATCTATTAATAAATCGGAGAATTAGAGGGTTACAATCAATAGAACACTCAAGTATTTCCCGACCCTAATTTATATCCAATACCCATAATTTTTAACAACTCAACTCAATAGACTTGACTTCATATGTACAAATCTCTTTGAGCTCTCACCTCACTTCGTCTCTTGAGCTTTCTCAACTTCACAATTCAAGTGCTCCCGAGAAGCTCTCTATTTAGGGAAAATTCCAAAAAGAGACCCGAAGTACAATCTTTTTCTCAAATAAAAGCCCGAAGTGAACATTGTTTCAAATAAGGACTTGAAGTGCATTCATTTTCTCAAATAAGGGTCTAAAGTGGATGTTATTTCAAATGAAGACCTAAAGTGGTTATATTTATTTCAAATAAGAGCCTAAAGTGGCTATGTCCGTTTCAAATAAGAACTTGTCTTTCCAGTGATCAAGGATATTTTCGTCATTTGTCATTTTCCCCTTTTTTTTCTTTTTCTTTTTTTTTTCCATTTTTTTGGCTGGTTTTTCTTCCTCTTCGCCAGTGGCCAGCCCGACCACTGACAATGCCCACAAAGGGCTGGGCGAGGCCGCGGCCTCACCTGGGGCCAGCACGAGTCGACGCAGATGGCCCTTGGCGAGGGTCGCCACGCTCAGGTGAGGCTGCCCCTCACTTGTGGCCCGCGTGGGTGGCCCTCACCGGCGGGGGCGACCCTCGCTTAGCCCTCTGTGGGCATCGCCAGTGACCGATCAACCACCGGTGAAGAGGAAGAAGAAGAACCAGAAAAAAAAAATGGAAAGAAAAAAAGGTGAAATGCAAAATGTCAAAATATCCTTGACTGGTCAGAAAATTTAGCTAGTTGGCAATCGGCGAGATTGGGTCCTTATTTGAAACAACCAAAGCCACTTCGGGCCTTTATTTGAAACAATTAAGGTAACTTTAAGCCTTTATTTGAAACAAAGTCTATTTCGGACCATTATTTGAGAAAATAATGACACTTCGGGTCCTTTTTTGAAATTTTCTCCTCTATTTATATAAAAGGAAGTGCTCACTCTCGCTTATTACGGGTGAACAGGTCTTCCCTTCTTTTCGGCTGCTAAGGAGGATATCAATGAATAAAACAGACCAAGCAATAGGTCGAATTATTCAATGGAGAATAAAAAATGAGTGATACTATAAGCACAAGAAGAGTTTATTCATGAAATTCCTCGATATTATGATTTTCTCCTGACTAATTCCTTCTTTATTTTCTTTTATTTTCATTTAAACACTAGCTAATTGAACTCGGAAATAATTGTTCAAAATTGGATTTTAAGTAATTATTTTCCTATCAAAGCATCTTACAATTTTCTCTTTTTAATTTTTAATTTTTATTTGGGCAACAATACAGTAGGAGCCTAGTATAGACTAGTGACGCATGGGCGGTAACATGTGGTGCCGAATGACCTCACTTGGACGTGTCCAAGTGGGGTCCTTTGATCAAATTTCCCTCTATCCACATCCGATTTCGGGACTTCTTTATGGCCCGCAAAACAAAATTTCTGAATTAATTTCTGAATTTTTATTTTCTGAATTAATTTCTGAGTAATGAAATGTGTTTAATAACGACTCAAAATTTTTATTTCTGAAATAGAATTTCGTTTGATAATAAAATAAAATAGCTATTTCTAGGGAGATAGCGTCCGGCGTCCGATAGCGGGCAACCGGCGTAAGGTGTCCGGTGTCAAGTGTCCAACATCCGGCGACAGGCAACTAGTGACCCGCGGTGGGTGTTCGGCGTCCCACGGGTGGTAGGCAGGCGGTAGGTGGTGATGAGAATGAATGAGAAAAATAGTTTTTATTTCTCACTTTTATTTTAGAAATAGAAAATCTTAAAATTTTAGCTTCTAATTTCTGCTCCAAATCTATATTTGAAATATAAATTTCGTTCCAGAAATACAAAAATGAAATTGTCTTACCAAATGGATTTGTATTCCAAACATGTTTCGAATAACAAAAAAATAAATAAATAGAGATAAAGAAATTTTGTCATACGTGTCCTTAACGGCAAACAACGATTTTTCCTGGTTTTGATACAGCTGGGAGAGGCCATTGCGGGTCTCAAAGGCCACCGAAGTGTAAAAATCGAAGGCCAGGACTGAAGTGGCCTTTTTGGGTCGGTTTTATGTTAGGCTTGTTTTGTATCTCTTGTAGACGAAGTCTTTGCAGAAAAAGGAAAGTCTTAAATGGTCAATGAATAACTTTTTTGCGCACGAGTGTAAATAAAAAACCGAAGGCCAGGATCAAGGCGGCCAATTTGAGTCCAATTCTATCTCAGAGCTTGCTTTGTATCTGTTGTTTTGTTCGAGTAAGAAATTGGGGATTATTTCACTCCATTCCTTGAATTATTATGGTCAAACCTCTGGCCTATTTTTTTTTTTTTTTCTCCTTTCGTTGTATTTAGAGCCCAATGAGTTCATTATCTTGTCTTTGGGTGGAAAATAATACGCCTAAGAGACTGTGGATAAGGACAAGCCTTGGATTGTCTCTTTTTCCACAATGCAGATACATTCGCAGGTTTTCAAAGCTGTTCTCGTTTACGACTTCAACAACTAAAGTTTGCATAATTACGAATACAGAACATGATACTAGTAACAAATTGCTTGAACACCATCAAACATAGTTTAATTCAAGCATAAAAAATTTTAGTCAACTGAATTGGCTACTTATATTCCACACTTGAAATACATTATAGGTGGACTTTCACCTAAATAGACGAGTAATCTCTTCTACGAAACATAGAGTAGAGGACAAGATCTTGATAGCTTCTCTTCTCTAAGCTTACATTACAATCCCAATGGCCATCATACTGCAAATGTAAGGCATTGCTATCAACTAAATCGATATGGGCTTCCTTTTGCAGTTATAAGACAATGGCCTTGACAAATTTCGTCAATTGAAGTGTTTTGCAACAAAATCAATAACAAGAATTGGCTCATGGAAAAGCTTTAGCCGACATGTCTACAACTCAAGAAAATTGCATACAATGAATCTGTACCATTTAGACAAATATGCAAGATCGTTTAGACAAATATGCAAGATTGACTGATCTACACAAACAAAGATAACCGGCTGCGCCAATGAAGTACCTATTTTGACTGAGAGCCCATAGGTCTTAGAGACCGGTGGTATCCTCTCTCATGCTCTAAACTATCAACAAAGTCACTTTAAGCCCTGAATCAAGCCAGAAAAATGATTGTCCTATAGTAGTATACCCATGGTGATGAATTTAGCAAGTCAACAAATGGATGGATGGGGTGTTGGAAATTTCCTATAATATGGGCTTACATTAATTAATTGATTTTCTATTTTAAATAATCGGGTTAATGGATATTCCAATATTTGTTGAACCCTAAAGTGATCTTATTGAATTGGGTTTTGGCATCTATTAATAACGGGCCTAGTTGAGCAGCAAAGTGTAGGCAATTGTGTTTAATTGAAGCCCGTAATGGGAGGGGCCCAGTTAACACGCTATTGATTAGGGTTTGCTAGGTCCCCTCTCTAGCCTATAAAAGGGTAGGTTATACCTATCGTTGCTTAATCCCATTTTAAAGCTATATCTTTGAAATAGGTCATAGAGAGGAAGATCGGTATTCCAATAGATCCCCGATTATCGAGTGATCTACTTTTCTTCAAGTGAAGTAATGGCTCAAACAGTACGCTTTAATTCCGCTGTGTTTATCTATCTTGGTGTTTTACGGTCATATATGGATCCGCTTATTCTTGATTAATTATTTGTTTATATGAATAATTTACTTACATGTGGTATCAGAGCCGATCATATATGATTGTAGAACCCAAATATTTTTTTTTATGGACAAATTCGAAATCCTCCTCTTTGAGCCGAATATGGACATTATTTTTTTCGTGTGAATATTTTGCTTGATTGATCCTGAAACTATGGGGCTTTTGTTCTACATGTCAAGATATTTTCAACCATATATAATTTGCATAATTTCGTTGAGAATTGAGAGAGAATTTTAGATTTGAAATTCTAGGGTTTATACGTGAAAAAGTTCTAGATTTTGCAAATTACTTGCAATTGATTGATGTTTGTTGTAAACCGTTGCATGGGTATTGTTATATATTTGTTTTAGTATCTTTTGTTGTATTGAATTGAGTTTTTAGGGTTTAAATTTAAGAAATTCGAAATTCGGCCATGGGAGCTTTAGTTCGAAACTTCGAAGCTTGCATGTGGTAGATTTAGTTGGTTTTTTCTCCGTTTAATTCATTATAGTCAATCATATTGATGTTATATGCAATATACATGAATAAATTTCATAAAAAAATCAGTGTTTCTATGGTATTTTGGAGCTTCGGGTCGAAACCGGGTCGTGCGACCCGGTTTTCTGCAACTTCGGGACCCGGCTGGAGGTTGAAGAAGACCCTCCAGCCGAGCCGGACAAATGGATGGGCGTAAGCCCATCCTTTCTTTTTTTTTTTTTTATTATTATTTTTTTTTTTAAGGTTCTGGGCGTAGCCCGGAACCTTTATTAAAGAAACATAAAGGTTCTGGGCTCACGCTCAGAACCCAGAGCCCAAAATTAATGGGCTTAGCTCATTCTTATTAATTTGTATGTTTTGAATTAGTGGGCCAATTTTATTCGCGGCCCGCCCGTTTTAAGTGGCTTGCGTGCGGGCCGGGCGCAGGTAAGGGCCCGCGGGTTGGGTCCGTATTATTAAAATAATATTAAAATAATAATATTAAAATTAAAAAAATATATAATTAAAAAAAACTTGTGGTAAAAATTGTTGTTTGAAAAGTGCAATATGATCATTGGAAACACATGTTGTGAAGTGTTTCATATTGTTTGATGAATTTTGGAGTTCCCTATTGATAAAAATTAGTATATACAATTACTCGCCCAAAGGGGGTTATTGTGTATGTTAATTTGGAAAATAGCATGAAGTTTAATTCCCATATTTAAAAGATGGGGATGTATAATTAAAAAAATATTTATCTGCTCAAAGGGGATAAATGTTTTGAAAATTATATGTAATTCCCCTCTATATTGATATTATGGAGATGTATGATTTAAAGGATTTGTTTGCCCAAAGGAGATGGATCCTTGACAATTATATGTAATTCTCCTTGTTGTTGCTTTATAAACTTCATGCTGTGTAAAATAATGGTGCATTATACACTCTGCCCAAAGGGGAGTTTGTAATGTATTAATTATTTTTGTTGAATTGCTTATTGCCCATAATTGATCCTATTGCATTATGTGTGTCAAACAGTTACCTTTGCTGTAAATAACAACAATGCCACGGTTGAAATGTTAACTGGATCAAACTTTAAGAGATGGAAGCAAGATATAGAGTTTGCTCTGGGCATCGTTGATATGGACTTGGCTCTACGTGAGGATGAACCTGCCAGGCCCAATGATCAAAATACTGCATATCAAAGGGCTCATTATGCTAGATGGGAAAAATCTAATCGACTGAGCCTCATTACTATGAAGAGGTCCATTGCTGAGCATCTCATTAGTGGTTTGCCGGAAGATACGAATGCCGACAGTTCCTTGAAGCAAGTGGGAGAAAGATATAGAGTCTCGAGATAAGGTCTGAAGTGGGAACTTGTTGAGTGAGTTAACGAACATGAGGTATGATGCTACTATGGGTGTTAGAGAATTTATTCTGAAAATGGTCCACATTCAGTCCAAACTTAAAGCCCATGAAATTGTCCTTTCGAGAATTATATTGTGCATCACGCCTTAAATGTTCCGCTTTGCTGAATTTAGCCGATTAAGACTCGCTTATAGTGCTCGAATGAGACATGGAGCGTTAATGCCTTGATTACTAAGTGTGTGATTGAGGAAGAGAAGCTAAAGAAGGAAAAGCATGAGTCCGCCCACTTAACTACCAATGCCAAGTTGAGTTCATCTAGAGGCAGGTGGAAGCCTAAAGGGTCAAATGCTCATGGTCCAAAGAAATGGCAAGACTTCAAGAAAAATGGGAATTATGGGAGAAATGGAGATAGGGATTTCAAGTGTTTTCACTGCAAGAAGCGGGTCACAAGAGAGCCAATTGCTACAAATTCCAAGCTTGGCTAAAAACAAGAAAAGAAAGTCACCAAGGTGAGTTGATGGTTTGTTTTGAATCAAATTTGGTTGATGTTCCTTTGGATTCTTGGTGGCTTGATTACGGTGCTACTTGTTCATGTGACTACTACCTTACGGTGGTCTCACAAATCTAAGGAATCCAAGTCGAGGGAGTCCAAGCTTAAAGTTGGAAACAATATTGGAGTTGATGTGGAGCGCATAGGGACAGTTGTTTTGAATTTAGATTCTGGTTTTCAGCTTACCTTGAACAATGTTTTTTATGTTCCCAGTTTTAGGAGAAACTTAATATCTCTTTCTTCGCTTGACAAAGCTGGATATTGTCTTCATTTTGCGAATAAAAGAGTGGATTTGAGTTATGATTCCAAAATTATTGGGAATTGTGTTTTGTCTGATGGATTATATCGATTGTCATTATCTCCCGATAAACCATATTGCTCTTTCAATGTCGAGAATATTGTTGCAAAGAGATCTTTAATCAAAGAAAGATCTTCATTGCTATGGCATAAGCGATTAGGGCATATCTCCAAAGAACGGGTAATGCGACTTATCAAGGCTGATATTCTCCCTCCTCTTGACTCAGATGATACTGAGACTTGTATTGATTGTGTGAGGGGAAAATTAACTAAAACCAAGAAGAAAGGCGCTACTCGCAGTCAAAATCTATTGGAGATTATTCATACTAATATTAGTGGGCCATACTCAACCACCTTGTGTGGAAATAAGTACTTCATTACGTTCATTGATGATTTCTCCCGTTATTGTTATGTTTACCTAATTAAGGAGAAGACTGATGCTTTTGAGATATTTAAAGTGTTTAAATCTTGAAGTTGAGAAACAATTGGGAAAAATTATCAAGATTGTCGTGTCTAATCGCGGTGGTGAATATTATGGGCGATATACTGAGGCTGGACAGCAAAAGGGACCGTTTGCAAAATATTTGCAGGACTGTGGTATTGTCACTCAATATACAATGCCCGGGAGTCCTGATCAGAATGGTGTTGCTGAACGGCGCAATCGCACACTCATGGAGATGAAACGAAGTATGATGGGCAGTTCTAACTTGCCTGAATACTTATGGGGTGATGCAATTAAGACAGCAACTTATATATTGAATCGTGTACCTAGTAAATCGGTTCCGAAAACACCTTTTGAATTGTGGACAGGGAGGAAACCGAGCTTGAATCATTTTTGAGTTTGTGGTTGTCCTGCAGAGGTGAAAATTTATGATCCTTCTCAGAAGAAGACCGAATCCAGGACTACCAGAAGTTACTTTATTGGATACCCTGATCATTCTAAAGGGTATAGGTTCTATTGTCCTACTCGCGGCACTAGAATCGTTGAATCTCAAACCGCCAAATTCCGGAATTAGATGTTGCTTAAAAGAGTTCTTCTCAATCTTTTGAAAGGGAAGAACCAAATAAAACGGTCTTTATTCCATTGCCCATCTTGCATGATGATTCTATGCGAGATCCTAGCGAGTGGAAATTCAGCAAGAAGCAAATACGAAAATATGACAGTAGATCCTCCCATTACAAATGAAATTCCCAGATGAATGATGCGGCTCCACAAATGCCACGTTCGAAGATCACAGCGACAAAGAAGACCTACGCCTCTAAATGATTACCATGTCTATCTTGGTGAAGCTGATTTTGACATTGGAAGTATAGTCGATCCGACGACCTTCAAAGAAGCTCTTAATAGCGATCAGGCAGATAAATGGTTAGGAGCGATGAAGGACGAGATGATTTCCATGTCAACTAATCAAGTATGGAAACTTGTTGATTTACGATGGGCATAAACCGATCGGCTGCAAATGGGTATTCAAAACCAAGAAAGACAATAAAGGCAACATAGAGAGATTCAAGGCAAGGTTAGTCGCAAAAGGGTACACACAAAGAGAAGGCATTGATTATACCGAAGTCTTTTCCCCAGTGTCCACTAAAGACTCCTTTCGGATAATCATGGCATTGGTGGCTCATTTTGACTTAGAGTTTCACCAAATGGATGTCAAGACAGCTTTTCTAAATGGAGATCTGGATGAAGAAGTATATATGCAGCAACCTGAAGGGTTTAAAGAAGCTGGAAAGGAGCATATGGTGTGCAAACTTCAAAGGTCTATCTATGGTCTCAAACAAGCATCACGTCAGTGGTACTTAAAATCACAAAGTAGTGAGATTGTTTGGCTTTGAAGAAAACAAGTATGATCAATGCATCTACATGAAAGTAAGTGGGAGTAAATATATTTTCTTAGTACTTTATGTAGATGACATTTTACTTGCTAGCAGTGATGTTGATCTATTGAATGACACAAAAAGTTTTCTATCTACAAAGTTTGATATGAAAGATCTTGGGAAGCCTCTTTTGTTCTAGGCATTGAGATTCATCGTGACAGATCTAAGAAGGTTCCGGGGTTATCTCGGAAAAATTATATAGATCATGTTTTGAAAAGATTCAATATGCGACCGCAAGTCGTGTGATGCTCCTGTTGTGAAAGGAGATAAATTGAGTATAGAACAATGCCCCAAGAATGATGTTGAAAAAGAAGTCATGAAGAATGTTCCATATGCTAGTGCAGTTGGCAGTCTTATGTATGCACAAGTATGTACCAGACCTGATATTGCTTTTGCTGTGAATACTCTTGGAAGATATCTATCGAATCCAGGTCAAGAACATTGGGTTGCAGCTAAGAAAGTGATGAGATATCTACAATGGACAAAGGACTTCATAGTGTATAGCAGAGTTGAGGACCTAAAAGTGATTGGATATTCAAATGCTGATTTTGCTAGTTGTTCAGATGATAGAAAATCAACTTCTGGATATATTTTTATGATGGCTGGAGGTGCTATTTCTTGGAAGAGCACAAAGCAAACCTTGATTACGAACTCTACAATGTATGCTGAGTTTGTAGTGTGCTACGGCGCGTCAATTCAAGCAGTTTGGCTTAGAAATTTGATCTCAGAATTGAGAGTTGTGGACTCTATTGCTAGACCTATGGTGATCTATTGTGACAACACTTCAGCTGTGTTTTATTCCAAGCATGACAAGATCAGCAATGCGTCCAAACACATGGAGATCAAATATTATACTTGTTAAGGACTTAGTCAAAAAGGGAGACATTGTGATTGAAAATATCGAACCGAGTCCATGTTGGCCGATCCTCTAACAAAAGGCTTACGACCTATTTTGTTTAAAGAACATGTAAAGAATATGGGTGTCTTAGATTCTTTTGATTTCTTTTGTTAGTGGGAGTTATATAATTTGTATTTCTGGATATTATAGTTATATGCAGATTGATAATGCTTTTATGATGTCTATTAAAGCATTTATTTTCAATGATTATTATTGTTGATTCTATTGTTATCATTTCTCCGTTGATCGAGAAATGGAAGTATAAAACAGTATCTTTAAACAAATTTTAGTTTAAAGATGACTGGATGTCACTGATTATGAGATCTCATGTTGGATTGTGACATAATTGTGCAATTTCATGTTGTTTAGAAATCGCACTGAGGCAATTTCATGTTGTTTAGAAATTGCGCTAATGCAGTTTCATGTCGTTGAGAAATTACATTAAGGACCGATAAGAAATAATGTATATCTTGATCACATGTTGGCACTATTTCTTACTACACTACTAGGCCCATGATCCATGAAAACATAATACTTATTATATGTGATTATGGAAGGTCTTGTGTTGTGGTATTTTCTTAACACATTGATCTCCATAGTCCTATATTGAGGTTATATAGGATTGGATTGGTATTGAGATGCCATTATTGGATTATTATTTTTTAAAAGATGTGGTCACATAAAACAAAATTTTCAGTTATTAACCCGATAGTGTCTTTTTCAAATATAAAATCCTTTTCAAAATAAAATAAGTTAATTAATGTAGCCCAAGTGGGAGAATGTTGGAAATTTCCTATAATATGGGCTTACATTAATTAATTGATTTTCTATTTTAAATAATCGGGTTAATGGATATTCCAATATTTGTTGAACCCTAAAGTGATCTGATTGAATTGGGTATTGGCATCTATTGATAACGGGCCTAGTTGAGCAGCAAAGTGTAGGCAATTGTGTTTAACTGAAGCCCGTAATGGGAAGGGCCCAGTTAACACGCTGTTGATTAGGGTTTGCTAGGTCCCCTGTCTAGCCTATAAAAGGGTAGGTTATACCTATCAGTTGCTTAATCCCATTTTAAAGCTGCTATACTGAAATAGGTCATAGAGAGGAAGATCCGGTATTCCAATAGATCCCTGATTATCAGAGTGATATACTTTTCTTCAAGTGAAGTAATGGCTCAAACAGGTATGCTTTAATTCTGCTGTGTTTATCTATCTTGGTGTTTTACGGTCATATATGGATCCGCTTATTCTTGATTAATTATTTGTTTATATGAATAATTTACTTACATGGGGAAGCAAGAGTATATCATACGCACAAGTTATCCTTAAAGAAAGTAATGTATATATATCTAACCATCATGTTACCAATGCTAAAAATGATGTCAGCAAATCCAAGACATCCCGATTACAATAAAAATTGAATATGGCACCATGAAAACTCCTAGGCAGGCTCATAATTGAAACAATGTCAAGCTATTATTGAGACCAATTAAAATCACGAGGAATAATATAATATAAAAATCGAAGAGAAACAAAAATGGGGGCTATTTCATCAATAAGACGAAAACAACAATAAGCCGCACAAAACACCACGAATCTATCTAAATTAAATACAGAAAGCCCATGAGCGATGTTTTCAATTCATCAAATTAGGAAAAATTTTAAAAAATTATATCCATGTGATTTTTTATATAGATTTGGTCAAACTTTGACCCCCATTGACTCGATTTTTGTATTTATGAAAAGCCCATGAGCTGATATTTTCAGCTCATCAAATTGGAAAAACTTTTGAAAAATTATATTCATGTGACTTTTATACAAATTTGGGAAATTTTGACTGATGTCCCGCATATCTGAGTTTTGCACCTATAGAAAGCTCTATAGTATCACACCATTTCCTAGGCAATTTTTTTTTTCTTTTTGTTGGTCGGATTTCCTAGGCAAGTTCAAGTCTTAACATGCGTGCATGAAGCGAAACTAACTCAGCAATGTGAAATCACACAAGATAGAGGAAATTACCCACTTGAAATAAATTCAAATAATTATTTGACTAAGAATCTTGATATTATCCTCAATCATAGAAGAAGATTTTTTATTTTCGAAATCGATCGAATCATTCGAACTAAAGTAAAATCTCCAACATTGCACAATGTAAGGGTTTGGGGGAATCCCTTCGTCCAACGTTTGATTGACTCAATTTTTGCATTTACAGAATGCCCATAACCCAATGTTTTCAATTCAACAGGAACTTGTATTACCTCTAGTGGACAATCCAAATAACCATCAATAAACTGTTGAAGATCATGATGATCAGTAGTAGTGACCAGCAATACAGTCAACTTGAATTCGTGTTCCTTCCAACATGATGCCTCTAATTAAAAAATTAAAGAGTGGTCAAAATGTTTATTTAGTGCCAAAACAATAAAAAAGGCTTGACTTCTCGCTTGAGGAGAATTACTAACAACTTCCTCATTTTCTATACATAAAACACATTGGTGTTGGAGGGCTGATCTTACCATGTAGAGAATCTTTTTACGATCGTGGACTAGCCTCTTCCTACCCAAATGAGACTGTCAATATTGTTTGGCTAGAACGCTTAACATCTCCTTAATGGTTTACTTAGAAGGAACCATGAAATCAATAGATACTTAAATTATCGTGTTTTACCAATGCCAAAAATGATGTCAGCAAATTCAAGGCATCTTTACTACAATAAAAGCTAAATACGGCACAACAAAAACTCTCAAGCACAACTCATAATTGAAACAATGTCAAGCTATTAAGACCCAATAAAGTCATGAGGAATAATATAATATAGAAACATATGAGAAACAAAAAATATAGGAACGATTTCATCAATCAGACGAAAACAACAACAAGCCTCACAAAACACCACAAGCCTATCTAAATGTAATACAGAAAGCCCATGAGTAGTGTTTTCAATTCATCAAATTAGGAAAAGAAATTGGAAAGATCATATTCATGTAATTTATTATACTAATTTGTTCAAACTTTGACCCTATTCGATTTTTGCACTTATAAAAAGCCCGTATCTAACGTTTTCAATTCATCAAATTGGGAAAACTTTTGAAAGATTATATTCATGTGACTTTACACAAATTTAGGCAAATTTTTGAGCGAGCATGATTTCCCCACTGACGTCCAATATACTTGACTTTTGCACCTGTGAAAATCTCTGAAATATCACAACATTTCCTAAGCATGTCCAAATCTCAACGCGTGTGGACCAAGCGAAGCTACCTCAATAATGTGAAATCACATAGAATACAGGAAATTACACACTTAAAATCCTCTAATTTATATAAATTATTCGACTAAGAATCTCAATATCATCCTAAATCATAGAAGAAGAGTTTTTGTTTTTTTTTAAATTTATCGAATCAACCAAATTAAGGCAAAATCTCCAACATCGCACAAAGTAAGAGTTTGAGAGAATCTATGTCAATTGAGGGTCATTCGTCTGTCTTCAACATTACCTTTAAACCCCATATTTCTGGATGCTTGTTTAGGAGGGTCGCGACAAGGTTGGCGTGGTGGTGGAGAAGGACTACCATCAAAGTTTCTCAATTTGATAAATAGAATATTTTTGCATCTACGGGTATAATTTTTCTGTCGACATCCCATTGTAGAACAATCTTCATGTCAAGTTCAGCGTGCCTATTCTCTCCGTCTCTCCCCCATCATTATTAATAAGGTGGTGGGTATACAAAATGGGAGATTTAGAACCATCCTCAAGAGATGTTTGCATAGCACATTTCTTATTTTGAGGAACGACCAACGCCATATCATCTAGGAGACAAGCTTCCAAACCTTCATCAAGATAAACAGGAACCTTCCAACCCATTTCAACATCATAGAGAAGGCATGCATTTGTTCGATACATACTCCTTTTAGTGACGAGAGAAGGGATCAATTGTGAACATATCAATGAGAAAGGATCTTTAACTCCTTTTAGTGTCTATATTAGGTTTAGCACCGGTAATGATGCTGTTGACACTTAGATTTTGGTGACACAGTTGATTGTTTATTGCATATAAAAAATTAAGGACCGACCCCAGTCCCAATAAAAAATATGAAAATTGCATATAGATTTTTAGATGCATTTCGATAATAATAGGCCCACATGATTGTGTTGCATTGGATCAGCAGTGGGTGGTAAATGGTTCTGAGCTTAATGGGACTAATTAAGCCGGTTAGTTGAAGAATTAGAATGAGCTAGCGGAAGTATGAAATGCGAGCCTAATGAATACTCCACATGGCTAGAAATTGCATGTGCCACACATGAGTAATCAAAATTGGAAAATTTGAGAAGCAATTAGGTCATTACATTGCCAAAATTTCGGTCCTATGGCAGCTCAAAGTAATCAACACGATATTCCAAGATATACGTATGTGAGAGATTGGGAGGTTATTTTGTTATTCTTAAAATTTCTCTTGTATATTGGCACATCCACTTCTACAATACAAAAAGGAAATATGAGAAGGCAAAAGTACAAAAGGAAGAAAGTACGTTGAGACAAGATTCAGTCAGCAAAATAAAGAATATTTGGTTGATGAAATAAAGAAAGAAAATATGCTGATATCGCAAGAAGAAGTCGGTGAGGGGGCATTATAAAAACAAGTGTGATTTGCAAGAGAAAAAGGAGGCCATACAACTGATACACACGGCCACCCAGGGGGCTACACAACTGAGAATACCCGGCAGCCAGAGAGAGAGAGAGAGAGAGAGAGAGAGAGAGTTGGGGGACGAAAGAAGGAAAAAGCGTGCTCGCTCTGTCCCTATCCAGGTGTTGCAGCCGCCGTGCCCACCCACTTCAAGTCGCCACCAATTGAGGTCGCTGCTGCCAGTGATTTTGCTCCCCGCCGCGGTTACGCATCGACGACGTGAAGCTGTTGCACTGCCTGTCGTGTCGATTCGCGCCGTCCCAGTCAAGCTCCACGGTACGTTGCACCTCCCTTTTGATATCAGTCCCCCGGCGAGTTCCTGTAGTGTGTTCCGGATCCATCCCTTCTGTGAACGTACCACGTCTCCACTGCTGCAGCTGTCTTTCCCTGTCGGTTTTGGCCTTACGCTGCTGTCCACCCACGCTCCCCAGACCGGCGTTGCTCCGTACTCGACGAAAGTGCCGCTTTCCCTAGACGCCGATCCACCCACGTGAGCCTAGCCCACTCCTTGCCTAGCCGCTGTCATGCATTAGTGATATACTCCACGGCGACAAGTCGCCGCTCTCGAGCCTGGTTTGTTTTGCTGCTCGCGCTGGCCGATCCAATCACTGGACAACGCTGTTTTTCCGATCCGGTGTCAAGCCAAGGGGTCGGTTTCTCTGTTTTGCATCAGAAATTCCTCGGGCCCGCTGTGACTCACTGAGGCTCCCACCGTCGCTGCCTTGCCTCAATATCACGAGCCGAGCACTGCCCTCGCCATCAATCCCTTAGCTGTGACCGTCGATATCCCAGTTAGTCCCCATGAATCCACCGAGCCGACGGTCCCTCCACTAGTCCGTCCTGTGTCTTTGCAGGTTGATCCGTGAGCATCATCGTGAAAGCCATTGAGCCGAATCCTCACGGCCCAATTACGCCAAGAATCCCACCAATCACCATAAGGCTGCCTAGCCGGGACATCTATCGGCCAGCATTGACACGTCTACAGTCCACCAATACCAAGGGGGACAAGTTCATTGTAACTTATCCATAATCACGGCCAAAGATGAGTTCAATTCAGCAGCTTATCCAAGCGTGCCCGTTGACCACAGAACCAAGGATCCTCTCGTGATCTCCCTCCCATCACTGCAAGTCGTCCTCGAGCACCATTGTGAACACTCATCCCGCCGAGCACCAGTTCCTATTTTGATTGCGCGCTTCAAATTAGGTAATGACCTAATCCGATTTGATTTGAATATTTAATTGCTAAATTTGGATTGATTTCATTGTCTAATTGTGATATTCGAGATTTAGGCATTATTTGATAGGATTTTATTGACAAATTACATATAATCATTAATTTGAGGGTGTGTGTTGTCTTGACAATCCTCGCACCAACTATACCGCTATTATTGATTATCACGACATAACTATATCTCCTCTTGAATAGACTCTGAGTGTGATGAATAAAATTAGATTTGAGTTGCTCCAAGAATATTACCTGAAAATCTTGTCATTAGAATCATTAAACACATATGAAAGGTTTTGTCAGTCTTTCAAAACTTATTGAGAAATTTTCTCAACAATTTTCCTCATTTTTATGAAAACAAAACTTTACATTTAAAAATATATTTGTGATCGAAATGCTCTATAGATAGCATGATTTTTAATAAAGCATAGAATATAATCTATAAAAATCTTCGTTGAAACAAACTCTAAATGATTAGCAAGAGTTTCTTATAGAAGATAGAGCAAATTAGAGTGAATAGAATTATAAGAAAATCTATGCTCTGATTATGGAAGTACAAGATAGGAGATGAAATTTTAACCACGAGATCCATGAAACCTTTTGTTTTAGAATGACTCCCCTTGCATTTAAGGAACATATAAACTACAAGGACATATATATAAGTTATGAGCAAAAGTTTTGCAAGTTCTGTTACTATAATTTCTCTACCTTTTTGTCAGCATGACAAACTATAGAATATGCAATAATAATCCATAATTCAAACCATAATCTAGGGTCATACAATCAAACCAAGCCAAAGTATTAGTGCAAATTACAAACCACACTAAAACTCAAATGAAACAAAGATAATAATCCAAACTCAAAAGAAATCAACTTGATAAGCATTTTGAAAAAGTTCGTTCCGAGGAGGATGGTTGGGTAGGATCTAGAACTAGAGATCTTATAGTAGCAGGTTCAGGAGGAACATGAACAAGATGATAAAAATTAAGATTGGCCACTGCATCCTCGACTTTCTACATTTTCCTTTCTTGAGCAAGCTATTGTATCTGATTTTCTACCAAGAGCTTAATATCTTTCATATTTTCCGCTAGATTATTCTATTCGTCCTTTATTTCCATTAAGGTTTGCAGAATAATGGAATTGTTATGATCAAATGTTGTGTCTGTTTGAGAAGCAGATAATAAACCAACATTAGCAGCAGTGATATTTGAAAGTGCTAGTATAAACACCTAGAAGGGGGTGAATAGGTGTGAAAATAAATTTTGTGAAATGCAGTAAAATTACTTTACTTTTAAACTGAGTTTGAGGAACAACAGACTTTGAAAGAATTAAGACTTTAACAACTATTTCGAAATACATAAAGATATTAGAACAAGTAAAGTAAAGGATTTCAGGGAAGAGAAAATGAACACAAGATTTATAGTGGTTTGGCTTAGATTAAGTCTACGTCCACTTTCCCATGCTGATAGCCTTCTAACTGGTTTTCACTATGAATTAAAAAAGTGTTATAGCCTTATAGCATCGACTTCTCAGTGAAGAGTTCACAAAGTCACTCTTTAGTGTTTCTCTCTTTTTCGAATACAAGTTTAAGCACCGTATGATAAAGAAAAAGGTGATTTGGAAGCTTCAGACTTTGGAATTCTTCTTTCACATTCTCTATCGAATGACTTGAAAAACCTCCTTAAGTACTCATCTATGCATTTTCGACTGTTTGGCACTTTCAAGAGGAATTCTTCCAATCAACCTATTGGACAGAATCAATCAAGGAGATCTCGAGCCGTTTGAAGATTGAGATGAAAGTCTGATGATCCTGGTCGCCCATACAATTAGAATCTTGGTTTCCATAAGTAGATTCTTTCCAAATAAACTTGTCTTCCAAAAATGATTATTCCGTTCCGTGATTGATTCCAAGAAAGATGACCAAAAAAGTAAGTGATATTTCCAATCAGGAAGCCATATATATCCTGTTCGTACTAAAGCTTTGAAGGAAGAAAAATAATCCTAAGTCTGATTATATCTCTGTTCTTCACTTGCGTCAATCTGGGTCTTTGTTAGAGTGGGGCAGACTTTTTATGTAAGATAGACTTTGAAAAAATTACACAGAAGTCTCGTCTTCCTCAGAATGAAAATGAGAAAAGAACTAGAAAAGTTTTGTCAGCTTCAAAATCTAATATGAGTTTTCTCCAACAATCTCCACCTTTTTTATGGTGACAAAAGTTTCATACAGATTTAAAACTTATATCCTGCAAAACAACACTTTAGCAGCACATGATAACTTATAACATATTATTATAGAGCTGAATGACATTGATTCTGCATCCACAAAAAAAAAAACACATTAGTCTTGACAATTTAGAGTTCAAGAGTTCAAGAATCACAAAAGTTCAATCCAAATTCACAACCACAAAAGTTAACTAATTGCATAACATAATATATTGCCAAGTTCAAACAAACATTCAAACAAATATGAACTTTTAAATCTGCTCTCATTTCTCCCCCTTTTTGTCAATAGCAAAAAGAAAAAGAAAGTCAAAATAAAAAATGTGAATAAATATGATATAAAAAGATGGAGTCATTCAGGGTTGTCTGGGAACGAGAACAAGTCAGAAATCCTCCAACGATTGCACTGCCTCCTCAAGCTTCTCTTGGCACTGAAGATATACATTCTCTACTTTTGTTACAGTCTGTGAAGCCTGTTGATTCAACATCTGAACTTGAGTATCAAGAGACTGTACCTTGCCAGTTAAGGAATCTAAAGTAAACCTTAAGGCAGTATGTAGCTTCTGGATTTCAACTTCCATTGCATATTGATGTGCTTTTATCTCCAAAAGGAGTTCTACTATCCTTAGATAGTTTGCATCAGGTCAGTTTGGGCACTAGCTTCAGCGAAGTAAATCTGTGGAGTATCTAGAAATGGAGGAACATCAACTTGAACGCTTGCAGTTTGTTGCTTGTCCTAACTCGGAATTTCCTCTTCAACGTCAACTTCAGGGAAATGAGATGCAAAGACATCTTCGGCATCTGCAGGAGATCGACTAATGCCATCACTAGTAATGGGTGCAAGAGTTTTTCATTATCTCCCCATGTTTTGGTGCCTTCAGGTTGAGACGAGATTTCTTCTTCTTGTACCTTTTCCTTTCCAGTGTTAGATCTCTTTTCTTGTTCAGTGTCCTCTCTTTCAGATGCAGCATTTTCCCTATTTTCTTCATTGTCATCCGATACTGGTATTGCACCAGTGTCTCCTTCAGAATCTTCATCTTCATTCTCCTTCTCTACTGATTTTTCAGCATCACCCTCTTCATCTTCTTCTTCTTCTTCTTCTTCTTCTTCTTCTTCTTCTTCTTCTTCTTCTTCTTCTTCTTCTTCTTCTTCTTCTTCAGAATCAGGATAACCTTGAAGATTTCGCAAGGCGAGCGCAAAATTGTCAGATCATCCTCCTCTTCTTCGTCCATCAGGAGGATAGACTTCTTTTTTCTTTGAAGTCTTTTGGACAGTATCTTTCCTTTTCGCTTCCTTGCAGCAGTAGATCCTTCCTTCATTTTGCTAGATGATTCCTTCTTCAAAAGATCTAAAGCCTTAGACAAATCTTTTAGCCTCATTTTGGAAATCATCTTTTTTCCTATCTCCATAGGAGTGAGAGTTCTTGAACGAAGTTGAGAGGGTAATTGGATCTGAAAGTGTCTGAACAATCTTGTGATCAAGGCAGAGTAGGGCAATTGTCCTTTTTCTTTCATCACAGTCCTATACATATGCAAGAAGATAGTATGTGGCATAGAAAAAGGAATTCCATTACAAATTGCCCACATTATTTTCACCTCAAATCTCGAGACATCAGTCAGCCTTGGTCTAATGCAATTGATGACAATCTTGTGCAGTAGAATGTTTGATGCTGGCATGCGAGAGTAAGTGATACTCCCACTCGACAGTTTGTCCTTCACCAGAAATCGAGTGGCTTGACTGATGGAAACATTAATAGGTAGAAAACCATTACGTTCTACTCCCAAATTATCAGCCAGAATATCCACATCTACAACAAACACTTTATCACAAATAGTGAACTGAATGTGAGTTTGATCTAGGAAAAACAGATTAGAGTAAAAATACGATGTTAACTCAGGATAAGCTTCTATTGTCTCTGCAACTTTTCAAATTAAAGATTGGCTAACCTTTCCCTCAAGTTAACCTTTATGGAGTCAAGTAAGTCTTGAGCTTGCTGCGAATCGACTCAAATAAGCTCTTCTCCAAAGGTTTTGTGAAGATATCTGCCAGTTGATTCTTTGAATCAATAAATTGAACCATAATCTCGCCATTTTGGACATGATCTTTTATAAAATGATGACGAATCTCTATGTGCTTTGCTCTTGAATGAAGAATTGGATTTCTTGTAAGGTTGATAGCACTTGTGTTGTCGCATTTGATATCTGTGCAAGATTCTTCAATTCCAAAGTCTTTTAGTTGTTGTTTTATCCATAGAATTTGAGAACAACAACTCCCAAGAGCAACATATTCTGCTTCTGCTGTTGATAATGCCACCGTACTTTGTTTCCTCGAGAACCAAGATACCAACATTTGTCCCAATGATTGACAAGTGTTAGATGTGCTCTTTCTGTCGATTCTACAACCGGCTAAATCAACGTCAGAATAACCAAGTAGAGTAAAGTCTCATTCTTTTGGATACCATTGACTCAGCTTTGGAAAAGTCGCAACATATTTGATGATGTGTTTAACAGCACTTAGATTAGATTCTTTTGGATTAGATTGAAATCTAACACAGATGCACAAACTGAGTAAAATGTCAGGTTTAGAGGCAGTGGGGTAAAGAAGAGAACCGATCATGCTTCTGTATAGTTTCTGATCTACTTTCTTTCCTCCTTCATCCTTGTTCAGTTTTGATGAGCTTGACATAGGAGTTTATGTTCTCTTGCAATTCTCTAATAGAAATTTCTTGATAAGATCTTTGGCATATTTCTCTTAGTGAATGAATATACCTTTCTTTGATTGTCTAACTTGCAATCCTAAAAAGAAGGTCAATTCACCCATCATGCTCATTTCAAATTCATCTTGCATAGATCTTGAAAATTTATTGCAGAGATTTCATTAGGAGAACCAAAGATTATATCATCTACATAAATCTATATAAGCAGAAAATCTTTTCATTCTCTTTTTATAAACAGAGTAATATCAACTTTTCCTTTCTCAAAGCCATTTTCTATTAAAAACCTACTCAACCTTTCATACCAAGCTCGTGGTGCCTGCTTCAGACCATACAAAGCCCTTTTTAATCTGTAGACAGAGTCTGGTTTTCTTGAATCTTCAAATCCCGGAGGTTGTTCCACATAGATTTCCTCTTGAATGAATCCATTAAGGAAAGCACTTTTGACATCCATCTGGAATAATCTAAAATTTTGATAACAAGCAAAAGCAAGTAATAATCTAATTGCTTCTAACCTTGCTACTGGTGCATAGGTCTCGTCATAGTCTATCCCTTCTTCCTGTGTGTATCATTTAAACACAAGCCTTGCTTTGTTTCTAATTACTTTACCTTTCTCATCCATTTTGTTTTTGAAAACCCATTTTGTTCCAACTACAGATTTGCCTTTGGGTTTTGGAATCAGCTCCCACACATTATTGATGCTGAATTGTCTGAGTTCTTCCTGCATAACTTATATCCAACTTTCATTAGACAATGCTTCTTTTACTCCTTTTGGTTCTATCTTAGAAATAAGTGCTAATGCACTGGAGTCTTCTTTTCCTTTGGATCTGGTGTGGATCCCTTCATCAATTTTGCCAATGATGAGTTCTTTTGGATGACTTGACTTGTGCTTCCAGTTGCTATTTGATTTGAGAATCTATTGATCCTCTGTTTCTTCTGAATCTTCTTATTCTGCTTGTTGCTGTACTCTAGAAGACTAAACCTCTTCGGGGGAAATAGACTATATTAAGTCTAGAACTAGTTCAGACTCTTCAAGTTGAATCTGATCTGGTTGATTTCGCACATAATCTTGAAATCTAACGTTCATAGATTCTTCTACAGATTGAGTCTTCTTATTAAAGACCCTGTAAGCTTTGCTTGACATTACATAGCCAAGAAAAATTCATTCATCCGATTTTTCCTCAAATTTTCCAGATCGATTATTTGCATTTTTCAATATAAAGCACTTACAGCCAAAGACATGAAAGTAGGAAACATTTGGCTTCTTTCCTTTATATGCTTCATAGGGAGTCTTCTCTAGGATAGGCCTTAAAAACACCCTGTTGATAATATAACATGTAGTAGAAACTGCTTCTGCCCAAAATTGAGAGGATATTTTGCTTTCTATCAAGAGAGTTCTACCCATCTCCTATAAATATCTATTTTTCCTTTCCACAACCCCATTTTGTTCTGCATTGTATGGAGAAGAGAAAACATGTTGAAAACCATATTCATCACAGAAGTTTGCAAAATCCTGATTTTCAAACTCACCTCCATGATCTATTCTTATGCTTGAAATAACATAACATTTCTCATTCTGAACTTTCTTGGCAAACTTTGAAAAATATGAAAAAGTTTCAGACTTGTTTGCCAAAAAGAATATCCAAGAGAACCGTGAATAATCATTCACGACTACTAAACAATATTTCTTTCCGCCAATACTCTGAGTTCTTGTTGGCCCAAAAAGATCCATATGAAGAAGCTGCAAAATGCTACTAGTAGAGACCTAATTTACTAGTTTAAAAAAAAACTTCTGACCTGTTTTCCTAAGACACAGGGAGTGCATAACTCAGACTTCTGGTGAGCCAAATTAGGAAGCTCTCGAACCAGCTTCTTAGAAGAAATTTTGGCAATATGCTTCATATTTACATGACCAAGCTTTTGATGCCAAAGACTTGCTTTATCTTGAATAGAAATAAGGCACTGTGAATTTTCTGGATTTACGTCCTAAAGGTATATGTTGCTATTCCTTCGCCCAATAAAGGATAGAGAGAAATCTTGAATTATTCCAGAATAAATGCCTTCTAGAAAGTTTATTTTGAATCTTGATAGTCAGACTTCCAATCTTCACTATTCCATATCCTATAATATTCACTTTGCTATTTCCACCAAAGGAAACTTTTCCTCCTTTTAGTCTATCAAGCTTTATGAAGCAGCTAGTGTCTCCTGTCATATGCCCATAACAGCCACTATCCAAATACCATTTGATTTTTCTTTTAATAGTGACCTGCAATTAAAAGAAAAACTCAAACTTTCTTTGGTACCCAGATTTTCTTGGGTCCATGGGTGTTAGTGTTATAAACAGTTTTTGCCCAATCTTTCTTAACTAGTCTCCAAACTTTGGGACATTCATTCTCAAAATGTTCTGAGCTGTTACACTTAGAACATTTGAGAGCACTTCGGCCAACAAGTTTTACAAACACTTTTTAAAAATGATTTTTGTAAAATGTTTTTGCCGGTTTTTGTCTAAGTCTCTCTTTTACTTTAGGAAAATCAATTAAAGAAGTAATCTCATTATTCATACCTAAACCAAATTTGTTAAAATAAGGTAGTTGAGTTGTAAGAATTTTCTCTAATTTTTCTGATCGTTTTGAAAACCTTTTTGAAATATATGAAATTTCCTTTTTCAAAACAACATTTTCTTTTGAAAGAGAATCGGAATTTTCTTTCAATTCATCGAAGCTTCTTTTTAGACTTTCAAACTTTTCTTTCCAAGAAACTTCATGTTGCTTGAGTTTTGAATTTTCCTTTTTCAGTTCGGAGATCCTTTTAAGAGAGGATTTAAGATTGAGGCAAAGTTCATCTATATACATAGAAATTTTAATAGGAATTTCTAAGTGACTTACCTTGATTTCTTTGTCAGAATCTGAATCAGTGTCCGTCTCTGATTCTAAGTCTGACTCTGAGTAAGCCATCAGATATATGTTTGCAAATTCTTCTTCACTTTCTTCGCATTCGGTGTCACTCCAGGTTTTTGCTTTAAGAGCTTTCTTGTACTTCTCAGATTTTCCTTTCTTCTTTTTCAGCAATGGACAGTTTAGTCTGATATGCCCCTTTTTCTTACACTTGAAGCATATAGCATCCTTGTTAATTTCAATGTCCTCTGTTGGTCTCTTCTGAAAATTATATGTGCTTTGCTTCTTCCAATTCAATCTTCTTCCCTTTTTTTATTTAGTTTTCTAAATTTCTTTATCATAAGGGCCAACTCTTCATCGTCCATATCATCATCTGAATCTGTATCATCAGAATCAATATTAGACTTTAATGCAATTGATTTCTTACCTTTTGGATCTTCTTCATCATTGATCTGCTCTACTTCGTATGATTGAAGTGTGCCTATCAGTTCGTCAACTGATAGAGGCATGATCCTCTGAGTTTCTCTGATTGAAGTCTTCACATGATTCCAGTCCTTTGAAAATCCACGCAGTAGTTTGTTGACTTTCATTGGTCTAGAAATTGGTTGACCTTGATAAGCCAGGCCATTCACAATTTCTGTCAAGCGACTGAACATATCAGAAATAGATTCTCCAGGCTTCATTCTAAAGGCTTCATATTGTCCAAGCAGAATATTTATTTTTGTTCCATTCACACGGTCAGTCCCCTCATAGGTAACATGTAGTCTGTCCCAAATTTCTTTTGCCGTTTTACAAGAAGAAATTCGGTTATATTTAGTGGGAGACAAAGCACAATATAAAGAATAAATTGCTTTTGAATCAAGAGCCTGTCTCTTGATAATTTCAGCTTGTGTGGATTCATTAGCATCTTTCTCAACCACTTCTTTCCATTTGTCAGGAGTTGATGTTGCCTTTGGATTAATTCTTTTTTCAACAACATCCCACTCCAGAGGATCTTTAGATCTGAGAAATGCCTTCATTTTGTTCTTCCGCACATTATACTCATTTCCATCAAAATAAGGAGGTCTGGTGTTACTTTGTCCTTCAATCAATCCTAAAGCAAGAATACTAACCATAGAGGATCTTTAACCTAAAAGTAAAAACACTTCAACAAAATAAGCACCCAAAGCTCTGATACCAATTGAAAGTGCTAGTATAAACACCTAGATGGGGTGAATAGGTGTGAAAATAAATTTTGAGAATGCAATAAAAATACTTTACTTTTTAAACTGAGTCTGATGAACCACAGACTTTGAAGGAATTCATACTTTAACAACTATTTCGAAACACGGAAAGATATCTGAACAAGTAAAGTAAATGAGTTCAAGGAAGAGAAAATGAACACAAGATTTATAGTGGTTCGACTTAGATTAAGCCTACGTCCACTCTCCCATGCTGACAGCCTTCTAGCTAGTTTTCACTATGAATCGAAAAAGTGTTACAGCCTTATAGCATAACAAGAAGATTCAAAAGAAATAGAGGATCAATAGATTCTCAAATCAAATAGCAACTGGAAGCACAAGTCAAGTCATCCCAAAGAACTCATCATTGGCAAAATTAATGAAGAATCCGCACCGAATCCAAAGGAAAAGAAGACTCCAGTGTATTAGCACTTGTTTCTCAGATAGAACCAAAAGGAGTAGAAGAAGCATTGTCTGATGAAAGCTGGATAGAAGTTATGTAGGAAGAACTCAAACAATTCAGCATCAATGATGTGTGGGAGCTAATTCCAAAACCCAAAGGCAAATCTGTAATTAGAACAAAATGGGTTTTCAGAAACAAAATGGATGAGAAAGGTAAAGTAATTAGAAACAAAGCAAGGCTTATGGCAAAAGGATACACACATGAAGAAGAGATAAACTATGACGAGACCCATACACCAATAGCAAGGTTAGAAGCAATTAGATTATTACTTGCTTTTGCTTGTTATCAAAATTTCAGGTTATTCCAAATGGATGTTAAAAAAGCTTTCCTTAATGGATTCATTCAAGAAGAAGTCTATATGGAACAACCACTAGGATTTGAAGATCCAAGAAAACTAGACTATGTCTACAGACTAAGAAATGCTTTGTATGGTCTGAAGCAGGCACCACGAGCTTGATATGAAAGGTTGAGTAAGTTTCTAACAGAAAATGGCTTCGAGAAAGGAAAAGTTGATACTATTGAGAAGTCGATGCTATGAGGCTGTAGCACTTTTTCAATTCATAGTGAAAACTAGCTAGAAGACTGTCATCGTGGGAGAGTGAACGTAGGCTTAATCTAAGCCGAACCACTATAATCTTGTGTTCATTTTCTCTTCCCTAAACTCCTTTAGTTTACTTATTCTGATATCTTTCTGTGTTTTGAAATAGTTGTTAAAGTCTAAATTCCTTCAAAGTCTGTGGTTCATTAGACTCAGTTCAAAAAGTAAAGTATTTTTATTGCATTCGCAAAATTTAGTTTCACACCTATTCACCCCCCCTCTTGAAGTGTTTTTACTTCTAAGCTAAAAATCATCTATGGCTAGTATTCTCGCTTTAGGATTGGTTGAAAGACAGAGCAACACCAGATCTCTTTATTTCGATGGAAATGAGTATAATGTGTGGAAGAACAAAATGAAGGCATTTCTTAGATCCAGAGATCCTATGGAGTGGGATGTTGAAAAAGAATTAATCTAAAGGTGACATCAACTTCAGACAAAGGGAAAGAAGTGGTTGAGAAAGATGTTGATGAATCCACACAAGTTGAAATTATCAAGAGACAGGCTCTTGATGCAAAAGCAATTTATTCTTTATATTGTACTTTGTCTCTCACTGAATATAACCAAATTTCTTCTTGTAAAATAGCGAAAGAAGCTTGGGATATGCTACATGTTTCCTATGAGGGGACTGACCGTGTGAAGGAAACAAAAATAAATATTCTGCTTGGATAATATGAAGCGTTTAGAATGAAGCTTGGAGAATCTATTTATGATATGTTCAGTCGATTTACAAAAATTGTGAATGGCCTGGCTTATCAAAGTCAACCAATTTTGGACCAATGAAAGTCAACAAACTACTCTGTGGGCTTTCAAAGGACTAGAATCATGTGAAGATTTCAATCAAAGAAACTCAGAGGATCATGCCTCTATCAGTTGACGAACTGATAGGCACACTTCAATCATACGAAGTAGAGCAGATCAATGATGAAGAAGTTCCAAAAGGTAAGAAATCAATTGCATTAAAATCTAATATTGATTATGATGATACAGATTCAGATGATGATATGGACGATGAGGAGCTGGCCCTTATGATAAAGAAATTCAGAAAAATGAATAAAAATGGAGGAAGATTGAATTGGAAGAAGCAAGGCACGCAGAATTCTCAGAAGAGACCAACGGAAGACATTGAAACTAACAAGGATGTTATATCCTTCGAGTGTAAGAAAAATGGACATATTAGACCAAACTGTCCTTTGTTGAAAAAGAAAAAAGAAAAATTTTAAAAGTACAAGAAAGCTCTTAAAGCAAAAACCTGGAGTGACACCGAATGTGAAGAAAGCGAAGAAGAATTTGTGAACATATGTCTGATGGCTCACTCAGAATCAGACTCAAAATCAGAGACGGACACTGATTCAGATTCTGATAAAGAAATCGTGGTTAGTAATTCACAGATTCCTATTAAAGTCTCTATGTATATAGATGAACTTTGCATCAATCTTAAATCCTCTCTTAAAAGGATCTCCGAACTGAAAAAGGAAAATTCTAAGCTCAAGCAACAGGAAGTTTCTTGGAAAGAAAAGTTTGAAAGTCTAAAAAGAAGCATTGATGATTTGAAAGAAAATTATGATTCTCTTTCAAAGGAAAATGTTGTTTTGAAAAGAGAGATTTCAGATATTCCAAAAAGATTTTCCAAGGGATCAAAAAAATTAGAGAAAATCCTTACAGCTCAAATACCCTATTTTAACAAATTTGGTTTAGATATGAATTATGAGACTATTTCTTTAATTGATTTTCCTAAAGTAAAAAAGAGACTTAGACAAAAATATGTAAAGACATTTTACAAAAAAAACAATTTCAAAAAGTGTAAAACTTGTTAGCCGAAGTGCTCTCAGATGCTTTAAGTGTAACAGCTCAGAACATTTTGAGAATGAATGTCCCAAAGTTTGGAGACCGGTTAAGAAGGATTGGGCAAAGACTATTTTCAATACTAACCCTCTTGGACCCAAGAAAATATGGGTATCAAAGAAAGTTTGAGTTTTTCTTTTGATTGTAGGTCATTATTAAAAGAAAAATCAAATGGTATTTGGATAGTGGCTATTCTAGGCATATGACAGGAGACTCTAGCTGCTTCATAAAGCTTGATAGACTAAAAGGAGGAAACGTTTCCTTTGGTGGAAACAGCAAAGGGAAGATTATAGAATAATGAACAGTGAAGATTGGAAATCTGACTATCAACAATGTTTCCCTAGTAAAAGGTTTAAATTACAACCTTTTGAGTATAAGTCAGCTTTGTGATATAGGGTTCAGAATAAACTTTCAAGAAGGCATTTGTTCTGGAATAAGTCAAGATTTCTCTCAATCATTTACTAGACGAAGGCATGGCAACATATATATTCTGGACGTAAATCCAGAAAATTCACAGTGCCTTATTTCTATTCAAGATTAAGCAAGTCTCTGGCATTGAAAGCTTGGTCATGTAAATATGAAGCAGATTGCCAAAATTTCTTCTAAGAAGCTGGTTCGAGGGCTTCCTAATTTGGCTCACCAGAAGTCTGAGTTATGCACTCCTTATGTCTTAGGAAAACAAGTCAGAAGTTTTTTTTAAACCAATAAATCAAGTCTCTACTAGTAGCGTTTTGCAGCTTCTTCATGTGGATCTTTTTGGGCCAACAAGAACTCAGAGTATTGGTAGAAAGAAATATTGTTTAGTAATCGTGAATGATTATTCACGGTTCTCTTGGGTATTCTTTTTGGCAAACAAGTCTAAAACTTTTTCATATTTTTCAAAGTTTGCAAGAAAGTTCAGAATGAGAAATGTTATGCTATTTCAAGCATAAGAACAGATCATGGAGGTGAGTTTGAAAATCATGTTTTGCAAACTTCTGTGATGAATCTGGTTTTCAACATGTTTTCTCTTCTCCATACACTCCTAAACAAAATGGGGTTGTGGAAAGGAAAAAACAGATCTTTATAGGAGATGGCCAGAACTCTCTTGATAGAAAGCAAAATATCCTCTTAATTTTGGGCAGAAACATTTTCTACTGCATGTTATATTATCAGCATGGAGTTTTTAAGGCCTATCCTAGAGAAGACTCCCTATGAAATATATAAAGGAAAGAAGCCAAATGTTTCCTATTTTCATGACTTTGGATGTAAGTGCTTTATATTGAAAAATGCAAATGATCGATCTAGAAAGTTCGAGGAAAAATTGGATGAATGAATTTTTCTTGGCTATGCAATGTCAAGCAAAGCTTATAGAGTCTTTAACAAGAAGACTCAATCTATAGAAGAATCTATGAACATCAGATTTCAAGATTATGTGAGAATCAACCAGATCAGATTCAACTTGAAGAGTCTGAACTAGTTCTAGACTTAATAAAGTCTATTTCCCCCGAAGAGGTTCAGTCTTCTGGAGTACAATAACAAGCAGAACAAGAAGATTCAAAAGAAACAGAGGATCAACAAATTCTCAAATCAAATAGCAACTGGAAGCACAAGTCAAGTCATCCCAAAGAACTCATCATTGGCAAAATTGATGAGCTTGGTATGAAAGGTCGAGTAGGTTTCTAACAAAAAATGGCTTTGAGAAAGGAAAAGTTGATGCTACTCTGTTTATAAAAAGAGAAGGAAAAGATTTTCTGCTTGTATAGATTTATGTAGATGATATAATCTTTGGTTCTCCTAATTAAAATCTCTTCAAGAAATTTTCAAGATCTATACAGGATGAATTTGAAATGAGCATGATGGGTGAATTGACATTCTTTTTGGGATTGCAAGTCAGACAATCAAAGAAATGTATATTCATTCACTAGGAGAAATATGCGAAAGATCTTATCAAGAAATTTGGATTGGAGAATTGCAAGAGAACAGAAACTCCTATGTCAAGCTCATCAAAACTGGACAAGGATGAAGGAGGAAAGAAAGTAGATCAAAAACTATATAGAAGCATGATCGGTTCTCTTCTTTACCTCACTGCTTCTAAACCTAACAATTTACTCAGTGTGTGCATCTATGCTAGATTTCAATCTCATCTAAGTACTGTTAAACGTATCATCAAATATATTGCGCTTTTTCCAAAGCTGAGTCTATGGTATCCAAAAGAATGAGACTTTACTTGGTTATTCTGACGTTGATTTAGCCGGTTGTAGAATCTACAAAAAGAGTACATCTGGCACTTGTCAACTGTTGTGACAAATGTTGGTATCTTGATTCTCAAGGAAACAAAGTAACGTGGCATTATCAATAGCAGAAGCATGTTGCTCTTGAGAGTTGTTGTTCTCAAATTCTATGGATAAGACAACAACTAAGAGACTTTGGAATTGAAGAATCTTGCATAGAGATCGGATGCAACAACACAAGTGCTATCAACCTTACAAGAAACCCAATTCTTCATTCAAGAGCAAATAGAGATTCGTCATCATTTTATAAAAGATCATGTCCAAAATGGTGAGATTATGGTTCAATTTATTGATTCAAATAATCAACTAGCAGATATCTTCACAAAACCTTTGGAGAAGAGCTTATTTGAGTCGATTCACAGCAAGCTGAATATCATCTCTTCTCTCGATTAAAGTCTAAAGTCAATCGACTCGGGACTTCAAGAAGCTACTTCAGTATGAAAATTTCTCAAATCCAGGTATTTTATTTTTAGTATGTAAAATCTGAACAAGTATGATTATATTTGAATCGTCGCTTGCCTATTTTATTTTTAGAAATTACTATTTTATTGCTAATTTTCGGATTTCAATTTTTTAGCGGTTACCTTTTTTAAATTTTTTTTCTGAAAAGGCGCTTTTCTTTGTGACGTTTCATTTACCTCTTTTCGATTTCTTTAAATACCTCAAAATATTTCCTTCGAGCACAGCTTTTCTAAACCCTAATACCGAATCTCTCTCACCCTCGATTTTTACTCTCAAAATCTCTTTGCAAGTTTCTATCTTTCTTTCAATCGAATATGTCGACGAAATCCTCCAAGTCTGCATCAATGTCATACTAGAGAAAATCCTCTCGCATTGCAAGTCAGGGTCCTCAAAATATGCCTGAAGGACCAACTCACTTCGATCTTACTGGTGAAGATTCTCTATAGAATTCACCTCGTTAATCTGTAGATGAGGAAGTTGAACAAGAAGCGATTCCTATCAGAGTATTGAGGCCTAAGGTACTCTTCAAGCATTACACTTTTTTGAAACAGGGTGGAAGTCCAATGACATTTGTCACTGACTTTTTGAAAGTTAATGGGTATGGAAATGAAACCTTGTTTTCAAGGACTATGGAAAGACTATGAATAGCGCCAAAAGGAACGGCTGAAAAGGCATTTATGAACTTTCCTTCTGATCCTCGTTTTGGGTCAGAGAGTCAGCCTGAGAACAAAGATGATGATGAGAGAATTTTTACAAATTTCCAACCCCAGATGGGTGTGGCTGTTGAGATTCCTGGAGAAAGAACGAACCTTTTTTCGTTCAAAAGAGCATAAAAGAGTTTATGCTCAAATGCTGAACAGAGGAGTGATAAACCCTCGCACAGTCGACTTTGACTTCCTTGACTCCATAAAGGTTAACTTGAGAGAAAGGTTAGCCAATCTTCAACTTGAAAAATTTTGTGCAGAGACAATAGAAGCTTATCATGAGTTAACAACGTATTTTTATTCCAATCTATCTTTCCTGGATCAAACTCACATTCAGTTCACTATTTGTGATAAAGTATTTATTGTGGATGTGGATATTCTGGCTAATATTTTGGGAGTAGAACGTAGTGTTTTCTACCTATTAATGTATCAATCAGTCAAGCCAAGTATCACTTACTCTCACATGCCAGCATCAAACATTCTGCTGCACAAGATTTTCATCAATCGCATCAAACCCAAGGCTGCCTCCAAGACTGATGTCTCGAGATTTGAGGCAAAGATTATGTGGGCAATTTGCAATGGAATTCATTTTTCCTCTGCCACATACTATCTTCTTGCATATGTATAGGACTGTGATGAAAGAAAAAGGACAACTGCCCTACTTTGCCTTAATCACAAGATTGTTCAAACACTTTCAGATCCAGTTACTCTCTCAACTTCGTTCAAGAACTCTCACTCCTATGGAGATATGAATGAAGATGATTTCCAAAATGAGGCTAAAAGATCTGTCTAAGGCCTTGGATCTTTTGAAAAAGGAATCATCTAGCAGAATGAAGGAAGGATCTACTACTGCAAGGAAGTGAAAAGGAAAAGATATTGTCCAAAAGACTTCAAAGAAAAAGAAGTCTATCCTCCTGATGGACGAAGAAGAGGAGGATGATCTGACAATTTCTGCGCTCGCCTTACGAAATCTTCAAGGTTATCCCGATTCTAAAGAGACGAAATAAGAAGAAGAAGAAGAAGAAGAGGGTGATGCTGAAAAATCAGCAGAGAAGGAGACCGAAGATGAAGATTCTGAAGGAGAAACTGGTGCAATACTAGTATTGGATGACAATGAAGAAAACAGGGAAAATGCTACATCCAAAAAAGAGGACACTGAACAAGAAAAGAGATCTAGTGCTAGAACAGAAAATGTACAATAAGAGGAAGTCTCATCTTAACCTGAAGGCATGAAAACAGGGGGAGATCTTGAGAAAACTCCTTTGATTGCACCTACTACTAGTGATGGCATTAATCGATCTCCTACAGATGCTGAAGATGTCTCTACATCTCATTTCCCTGAAATTGATGTTGAAGAAGAAATTTCGAGTTAGGACAAGCAACAAACTGCAAGCGTTCAAGTTGATGTTCCTCCATTTCTGGATACTCCACAGATTCACTTCGCTAAAGCTAGTGCTCAAACTGAACCTGATGCAAACTATCCAAGGATAGTAGAACTCCTTTTGGAGATAAAAGCACAACAATATGCAATGGAGGTTAAAATCCAAAAGCTACATACTGCCTTAAGGTCAACCTTAGATTTCCTAACTGGCAAGGTACAGTCTCTTGATACTCAAGTTCAGATGCTGAATCGACGGGCTTCGCAAACTGTAGCCAAAGTAGATAATGTCTATCTTCAGTGCCAAGAGAAGCTTGAGGAGGCAGTGCAATCGCTGGAGGATTTTCGATTTGTTCGCTCTCCTAAACAACCCTGAATGACTCCATCTCTTTATATCATTTTTATTCACATTTTTTTTCTGACTCTCTTTCTTTTTGCTATTGACAAAACGGGGGAGAAATGAGAGCAGATTTAAAAGTTCATGTTTGTTTGAATGTTTGTTTGAACTTGATAGTGTTAACTTTGTGAATGATTATGTCCCGAAGTCAGTTAACTTTTGTGGTTGTGAATTTGGATTGAACTTGTGATTCTTGAACTCTCGAACTCTAAATTATCAAGACTAATGTGTTTTTTTTTTTTTTTGTGAATGCAGAATCAATGTCATTCAACTCTATAATAATCTGTTATAAGTTATCATGTGCTGCTAAAGTGTTGTTTTGCAGGATCTAAGTTTTAAATCTGCACGGAAGTTTTGTCACCATAAAAAATGGGGAGATTGTTGGAGAAAATTCCTATTAGATTTTGAAGCTGACAAAACCTTTCTAGTTCTATTCTCATTTTCATTCTAAGGAAGACGAGACTTATGTGTAATTCTTTCAAAGTCTATCTTACATCAGAAGTCTACCCCACTCTGACGAAGACCTAGACTGAACACAAGTAAAGAACGAAGATATAATCAAACTCAAGATTATTATTTTTTCCTTCAATGCTTCAGTACGAACAAGATATATATGGCTTTCTAGTTGGAAATATCACTTACCTTTTTTGGTTATCTTTATTGGAATCAATCATAGAACGTAAAAATCATTTTTGGAAGCCAAGTTTATTTGGAAGGAATCTACTTATGGAAACCAAGATTCTGATTGTATGGGCGACCAAGATCATCGGACTTTCATCTCAATCTTCAAACGGCTCGAGATCTCCTTGATTGATTATGTCCAATGGATTGATTGGAAGAATTCCTCTGGAAAGTGCCAATAGTCGAAAAGGCATAGAGGAGTATTTAATGAGGATTTTCAAGTCATTCGATAGAGAGCGTGAAAGAAGAATTCCAAAGTCTGAAGCTTCAGAATCACTTGTTTCTTCATCATACAGTGCTCAAACTTGTATTCGAAAAAGAGAGAAACACTAAAGAGTGACTTTGTGAGAGCAGTAGAAACTCTTCACTGAGAAGTTGATGCTATAAGGCTGTAACACTTTTTCAATTCATAGTAAAAACTAGCTAGAAGGCTGTCAGTGTGGGGAGAGTGGACGTGGGCTTAATCTAAGCCAAACCACTATAAATCTTGTGTTCATTTTCTCTTCCCTCAACTCCTTTACTTTACTTGTTCTGATATCTTTTTGTATTTTGAAATAGTTGTTAAAGTCTGAATTCCTTCAAAGTCTGCGATTTATCAGACTCAGTTCAAAAAGTAACGTATTTTTACTGCATTCGCAAAATTTATTTTCACACTTATTCACCCCCTCTCTAGGTGTTTATACTAGCACTTTCAATTCTGACATTAATATTGCAGGCTATAAGATTGACAAAAAAGTGTTGAAGCTAACAATACAACTTTGAGGGGTGAATAGGTTATTTCAAACTTTAATGATCTTTTGTGGAAATTAGCAAATTGCTAAGTAAAGATCACCTCAGCCTAATGTTTAAGCAAACACTTACCAACTGTATGTCAATATATATAAGAAGATGAAAAACAGTGGGACACAGAAAGTTATAGTGATTCGGCTTTATCTTCAAGCCTACGTCCACTCTTCAAATTAACAGCTTCAAGACGGGCTGGATTCCACTATTAATCTACTTTGAAAATTACAGCCGGCTGGCGTTAATCCTTCATGTGATAGATCACACTATCTAGACTCAATTGCTACTCTTAGCTCTTACACTTGTATACTTAATCGGTAACACAATTGCTAAACAACACGACAAATAAAATGGTAAGACAGAAAGCTTTCAATAGAGAACAACAGTACGTAAGTTACTTGATCTTTTATGTGGTGCATTCTCTCTTTGGTTCTTCAAAGCCTTCTTTTTTAAACTCTTCCTCAATCTATCCGTTGAGATTGGTTTAGAGAGGTAGATGATCGTTGGAGAGTTTCCGTTGAGCTGTTGTCTAGGAAGGTACCGCACGTACAGCTTCTTTCATGAGACTTTTGCAGACTAACCAAAAATAGCAACTGTTATTGTCTTCTCATTGCAATCTCTGATTGACCTGTCAAACACTCTAGCTACTCCACTACATGCTTTATTCCAATTCTGCTACTGTGCAAATCTAGATCTTTCAACGACCCTTTAACTGACCCAACGAATATCAACTGATATACTTAGTTGTTACATCACTATCAACCTGATTTTTACCATTTCGATGTAAATATCATTAATACCTGGTCTTTTTAGTTGACCAACATTATTTGCTATATTAGGACATCTACAAGCTTCTTTTCAATGGATCACACCATGGATGCGTAGTCCTTGGATCCAAACATCTACACATAAAATAGTACATAATATACTAGGGATAGTTTGGGCATAATCAAAATCTCTTGAGGATGTTTTCTCCAATAGAAAGTACTTCTGGACCATGTTAAATGCTGGGCTATATGCTAGTTTCTTGGCATTCCAAAAACCAACATACAGTAGCCCTATCAACTATCAAAGCAGAATACGTAGCACTTGGAAGCTATTATGCTCAATTCTCTTGGATGAAATAACAACTGAAGGACTTTGGTCTTGAAGAATCAAATCTTAAAATCAAGTGTGACAACACCAATGCCATCAATTTGACAAAGAATTCTATACTACACTCTAGAGGTAAGCACGTCGAGATCAACAATCACTTTATCCATGGTCATGTGCATAAAGGTGATGTTACTATTCAATTTATTAATTCTTAAAATCAATTAGTTGATATTTTCACAAATTTCTAGAATATAAAGCTTTTGATTTTATTTGAAATGAATTAGGTATCATTAATTAATTTGTTCCAAGTACTTCTTAAGATAGGAATTCTCAGATGATATCCATCAAATGCCATTACTAATTCTGAAAGATTTACCATATCCGAAGTTGCCTTTTCAAATTTTGGCAGGTAATGTCTATCTTTGTAAACAAATTAGGTACGCTTTATATATAGAATTTAAATATGATGATTTATGGTTTATAATATTATTTTGGGATAAGTGCAATAGAAGTCTTAAAACTTGCAAAAAAAATACAATTGAGTCTTAAAACTTGTAAAAAGTGCAATCAAGTCCTAAAACTTGTCAAATTAGTTCAATTGAGTCCTAAAGTTAACACCATCAAAAATTTTAATAGAAAATGCTGATGTGGCATTTTAAATGAATTTTTATTTTCCATGTGTTTTTTAAAAATCATTTTTTATTCAATTAGATTTAAAAACTAGAAAAGAAAATATAAATTTTATTTAAAAAAACAAAATAGTTAAAACAAAAATGGCAGGCGCTTCCGCTGCCGCCGCCTAACGCTGGAGGGACTGGTGATGGTTACCGGCCCTAGGCGGGGGTGGCTAGCCCTCGGCCCCGGGTGAAGGCCGGTGAACCTCGCCAAGCTTGGGCGAGGTGCCCATATCTAGGCACACCGGCCCTCACGAGGGCCGGCGAGACTTGCCCAAGGCGAGCGATGGTTGCTGGCCCTGAGGGCCGGCAAGGCCTCGCCTAGGGTGAGCTAGGGCCCGGCGTACCCAGATCCGGGCGCCCCGCCCGTGCCAAGCGAGGGTCGTCGGCCCTCCCCGGGGCCGGCGATGCCTCACCCTGGTCGAGCGGCGGCCGGCCACCTCTGCCCAAAGCTGGTGATCGTCGCCAGCCCCTTCGGCGATGGGTGGCGCCGGCGGAGGAGCTGCCATTTTCTCTATTTTTTTTAAGAGTTTTTAAAATAAATTTTAGCTTTTTTTTTTTAGTTTTTAAATCTAATTTTGAATAAAAATAATTAAAAAAATCCATGTGAAAAATGAAAATTTATTTAAAATGCCACTTCAAACACCACGTCAATATTTTCCATTAGTAAGTTTGATGGTGTTAACTTTATGACTCAATTGAACCAATTTGACAAGTTTTAGGACTTAATTACACTTTTTGCAAGTTTTAGGACTCAATTGCATTTTCCTTACAAGTTTTAGGACTTCTATTGCACTTATCCCTATTATTTGAAAACCGTTTGATGGTTATTCCATATATTTCATATCAATTTCAAAATTTTTGAAAAACTGCCTTCTCCTTCAAAAAGTCGTGTCTTTTCATTTTCTACATTTTTGAAGGAGTAGTTCTCATCTTATCTCTTCAAACCCAAAAACTCTCCTCTTCCTTCATGATTATTCTCCTTCAAGCGAAAAAACTTTCTTTACATAAACAAAACTTTTTTTCTTCAAAATCCTCCTTGGCACCCAAATCTACTCCAACATCGAAATTTAAGTAGTTGGGCTCTTAAATATCAAGCCCATCGCAGGTATTAGGGCAAAAGGAAGTGTTAAGCATTTTGAAATCTCACTCTTCCAACAGCATCAAAGGTATGGCTAGCAAAAACACATTCTGATTCAGTGCATTTTCAGTTGCCTCAGTTGAACGCAAAAATTATCAATGCTAGTAATTTGAAGTCTACCATTGAATATCTTAGAACTTTGGGTAACAATGAGGAACTTATTTGAACCTTCTGGCTAAAATTGGGTTTGAGAATGAGGAAGCCCTTGAGAATATGATGGCAACTCCAATTAGATCTTTGTTGCCTATGCATGTGGGTGATTAGGACTAGTGCTGCTTCTAACAAAGGGAAGGAGAAAGTTGGAGAAAGTTGGAGAAACCTTGATCATTGCGGACATTGAAACTCCTCTATTTGGAAAAGGGAAGAAATCAGCAAGCACAAAAAAGCTTGAGTTTGTTAATGATGGGAGAAAAATAGATAATGATGAGAAGTTGTTGACAAATTTCAAAAGAAAGCTTGGTGAAGTCGTGGCTCTGGTTGGTAGAGTGGGGAAGTTAATGAGATCAAAGAAACACTATGATCATTTTAATTCACTATCATCCAAAGGAGTCATAAGCCATCATACTATGGATTTCAGTATCTTTGAAAAGTCTAGAATTCACCTCAAGCACTATTTTGGAAATATTGTAATGAAGGATTTTCACACTATGAATTATCCGAATTACCCTACTTTGACAGCGTACTTTTATTCAAATATTTCTTTTTTACACTTCAAGTGATATTGAATTCAGAATATATGATGATGCATATATTGTCTAAGCATCTAATTTGGCCAAAATCCTTGGATTTAATCATTCTGAGTTTATGTCCATATAAATTGACCTGATGGCTTACAGATTAATTTCTAGCATTTCTGATTTCACCAAGGATACAAAATCTCTTGTTTCACATCATCATTTTCCTTTGAAACATATTATTCTGCACAAAATCATCATCAACTTTCTTAGACCAAAAGAATCCTCAAAGACTTATGTCTCCAAGTACTAGGCAAAACTCATTTGGGCAATAGCAAATGATCAACCCTTTGCTCTACCACATATGATTATTCTCCACATGTACAGGATAGTCTTGGAAAGCAAAGGAAAATTGCTTTATGATTCCTTGATTGCTAACATATTTGAACACCTCAGGACTTATCTTCCTGGAAAACGTTGTTCAAAGTCTCTCCCTCCAATGACTGTTGGTGAAAAGATGATGAGAAAGACGAGTTTCACGCCCACAAATGATGGATGGAAAGATAGAAAGGGAAATTTTATTCCAATAGATGTTGACACTACTATTCTTGAACAAGTGTCTTTAGCTGCAAAAAGAAGGAAAACTCAGTTAGAATCTTCTTCTCATAAGCAAGGAAATCCTCAAACTTTCGTGTGAAGAATAAATGAAGAATCTTCTAAAGATGCAAACTTTGATCCCTCTAAAGAAGAAGAGGATCTTGAAGAAGAATACTTTGATGATTTGACCAATGAAGACCTGCTAGAAGAAGTTCCTGAGGATGATGGAGGAGACAAATTTGATTATATACTTTGGTTATAGTTCACGAGATTCAACAAAAGGAAGAATATGACCAGCAAATGGTTGATGCACCAGATGTTGAAAATTTGGACTAGGTTGATTGATCAGGAGTAGTTCTTGAGCAAATTATTGCTGGTAAAGATTTGTTAGAAGATATACTAGATGACCAAGGACAAGCACTTCGGAAAGAGAGAACTTATAATGATGCTGCAGCAATTCAAGTAACTAAAGTCCCCATCCTACCTGAGAATATTTTTGGGATTACTCTACTTATTGAACCCCTAAAACATGAAAATGAAACTACCCCTGTTATGGAACCAGTTTTGGGTGATTTGGAGGGTGCTCAAATTGATAAGGAGAATGAGAAGGACTTGGATATTGATACTACAATGGATAATATCACTGTTGTTGATATTGGTTTGGAGTCTGTTCCACAAACAAACACACCATCTAATCAAAGCAATTCCATTATGCAAACCTTAATGGAAATAAAGGGCGAATTTGGAAGAAAGTATGAAAGAGATTAAGCTCCTAGTTGAAGTCACATACAGCAGCTTGCTCAGGAAATGCAATGGAAACCATAGAAGGTTGAGAATGTAGTGGCCAATATTAACTTTTATAATCTTATTCGTGTTCATCCTGAACCTGCTTCTATCTTCTATAAGAAACTCATGCTAACCATTTAATTTTTTTTTTCAATTAAGATTCTTATAGATTATATCTTGTGCTTTATTAAAAATCATGCTATCTCTAGAGCATTTCAATCACAAAAATCTTTTTAAAACAAACTCTATGCTTTCTACACGAAAAGTTTTGTTTTCATCCAAAAGGGTGAGATTGTCGAGAAAACTTCCTAATAAGTTTTGAAAATTGACAAAACTTTCCATATTTGTTTAATGACTCTCATGATAAGATTTCCAGGTAATATTCTTATAACAACTCACATCTAATTTTATTCATCACAATTAGAGATTTAGTCATCTATTCAAGAAGTTCTAAATCTCTATGTCAAATATATCATTATGTCATGATAATCAAGGACAATAGTATAGTTTGCGTGAGTATTGTCAAGACAATACACATCCTCAGGCGTTACGAAAAGATTTCAAATCTTCACAATCAGTTTGGATTATGTGAAGTGCAACGGCCAGTAATTTGGCCTGGATTTCTTTCTAAGTGATTGCCTATCTAGGAAGAATGAATATCAACATAATCCTTCCATAATAAGGATTTGTGATTCTTGAGATAATCTTCTAAGATGAGACGCTCTTTCCTTATGAAGGACTTTACGCTAGCCAACATCTATTGTATGGGCAGTAGAACTAAGGGAGACTCTAATCTTGCAATCCGAGAAGCAATCAAATCTTCAAGTCCAATAGGTTGATTGGATAAATGATTCTTAAAGTTTCTGTACAACAGTTAGTTTGGATATCAAGGAGTATAAAAGGAGATCGTGGTGCTGAAGGAGGTACAAGATCTGAAGTCTACAATTCCAAAGTTAAAAAAGAGCCTCAAGTTTCATTCACTTGTCTCTATGAGCCATAATTGTGAATCTTTGAGAGGTTGTTGTTTAAGAGTAACTGTGTGAGATCTAAAGATAAGATCACACATACTTATATAGAGAAGTAATGAGACCCTACAAACTCTTACTGTTTCTCTAGTGAAATCCAACCAATAGGCTTTCAACACGGGAGAGTGGACGTAGGCTTATTATAAGCCAAACCACTATAATTGTTGTGTGTAATTTTCTCTATCCCTTGATTTTCATTTTTTTTTTATAATTTATTGTACATGGTAAAGTCTAATTAGATGTAGTTCATGTTCAGACATTGTTCATTTGCAATATTGAACTCAATTGTTTTAAATTCCACTAAATTATCTATTCACCCCCCCCCCCCCAACAACTTGGTGTAGTGCAAATTGAAAATTGATCTCTCAATGGGGCTGTCTCTTATAATGAAAGCGAGGCATCAATACTTTACCCCTAAATCCCGACTTACCAAGGTTAAGTGTTTTGCCCCCATTTCACTTGTAAGAGAAAACATCATTGAGAAATCCGTCCACGGTCTATCAATTGAATGCGAATTGGATTTTACAAACTAAGTAAGTTCCACTTGTCAAATTTTGAGGAATTTTCTTTCAAAGTTGCGACTTTAGTTTTGAAAATTTTACTCATTAAAACTAGAATCTACTTTAAAAAAAAAAAAAAACTCTTTAATTTTGAAAGATTCGAGCACACGATGTGATTTCAAATTGACGTTTCAAAATGGAACATTAACTTTGAAAAATTAATCGACAAAAAATGATTTTAGACCCATAATTGAAAATTCCAACCATTTGTTCTACAGGTCAGATAGAAAATATTTCCCAATGATTACTTGTTTTGTCTAACTCAGATATATGGAGCAATGGTCATCCTTGGTGGAATAAATAGAGCAAAGCTTGTTGGTAAAGGAAGTATCGAAATCAGCAATTTGATCAAAGATGGTTTTTTTTCCATCTTGGTAAAGGGATTGAATCACGATGTCATAAATATGAGAGAACTTCGATACAACATTACCTAGGGAAAATGCTCAAGGTCAGACAAAGACTCAATACAAAAAGTTTATTGGTAGACATCGTAGCAACTTCTATTTGCTGTATGTAGAGGAAGTTAATCAATTTAGAGCATTGTGTGTAAAGGAAGAAAACTGAAAATGGCATAGAAAGTTGGGGCAACAAAGCTCAAGCAAATTTCAAAGGGAAAAATATCAATTTAATACTAAACCTATTGTACGTATACTAATTTAGTTTTAAACTTTTCAATGTTGCAAATTTGGTCCTAAAGTTTTGCATGCAATTCCAATGCACTTCTTTCTGTTGATTACCATTGGAAATCACTAACATGACGAACAAGCTTTCGCATCGACATGACACGTAAGATGGTCAGTAATGATTGGACATCGATTCAATAATTACTAACGGCAAGCATGAAAGAGTACATTAGAATTTCACACAAAAGTGTAGAATGACATTGGTAAAATTGAAAAGTTTAAAATTGAATTGACATTCGTACAATTAGTTTAGGACTGATTGGGTAATTATTTCAATTTTAAAGCTTTCAAAGAAGAATTTGATGCAGGGCAGTATTTTTGTGAAGCATGTACATTGGAAAGATAAATCAAACATCCATCAAAGCAAATAATGCTGTGTTTACAAACAAGTACTCTATCTACTACATCTTGACCTAGTCAGATCAACTCGTAGTGCAAGCCTCAATGGTAAACAGTAATGTTTGGCATGGCGGCTACAAGTTATACATGGGTAATAGTCTCACTTATAAACATGAGACCTTGTGTTTATTTAATAAGTTTGAAAACAAGTGCAAGATGAGAAAATATATATTATTTCATCTATTAGGTCGCATCACAGTGATAAATTTGATATTCATGAATTTGTTGCCTTTTGTGATAAACATGGGTTTACGCATAACTTCTTTGCACGATGTACACCTCAACAAAATGGAGCAGCCGAAAGAAAAACTCCTACATTGCAAAATAAGGCATGGACATTGCTTGTAAAGGGATATACACCTGCATGTTTCTTGGATTGTGTAAAAATAGACTCTAAGTTTGAGCATGAATTTCGCTTATCCTTTAACTCTAGGATAGTGTTTGTATTTATAGAGTCTATGTACTAGCTATTACAATAATTACATGGACTAATTCAAAATATTTTGAATTTTGAATTAGTCTGTTACATTAATAACTACGGTAATAATTGTATGAGATATGAATGGACTAATTCTTAGTCCGTTACAATAATAACTGCAGTAATAACTATATAATAAAGCATTAATTAATTTAAAATATTTTGAATTTGAACAAGTCATGCGTTGCTATCCTTACTTAACAGTCCCTCGCAAGTTGAAGGTGATCTTTTGGATGATCTTCAACTTAGATTTGAGCATATCATAGCGACACCGTGTAAGAGACTTGGTGAAGATATCCGCGATTTGGTCACGTGTGGATATGAAGCGAACCTCGAGTTTGCATTGTGACACTAAATGGCGGACAGAGTGAAAGTCTACCTTGATATGCTTTGTTCTAGCATGAAAAAATGGATTCACCGTAAGATACGTTGCCCCTAGGTTGTCGCACAAAAGAATAGGGGGTTTTAATTGAGAGATGCCCAATTCTTGTAACAATATTTGTAGCCATACCACTTCTGCTGTGGCATTTGCTAATGCTTGATACTCAGATTTGGTTGAGGAATGGGCAATAGTATGCTGTTTTTTGGTTGACCAAGAAATCATATTTTGACCCATGTAAATTGGATGACCTCCCGTTAAGCATCTATCAATGAGACAATCGGCCCAATCCACATCATTGTATGCATGGAGTTCTATGGTGGATTGAGAACTAATGAGTAATCCATGCGAAACAATTTCCTTTAAGTATCATAGAATCCATTTCACCGCACTCCGCTGGTCTTATGTTGGTTCTTTCAAGAACTGGTGGAAGTTGTTTATTGCATAAGAGATATTTGACCGAGTTAGGGTGGCATACTGAAGAGCTCCTACAGTGCTCTTGTACAAATTGGTATATTCAAGTGGCTTACGTTGATTGATTAAACTAGTATTTGTAGCCATGAGCATGTGAACCCGTTTAGCACCATTCATTTTGGTTCGGCGAAGGAGATATGTAACATACTTCTGCTGTGACAGGAGAAGCCTTGATGGATGTTTAAGCACCTGGATTCCTAGGAAGTAATTAAGTTCACCCATGTCCCATATAGATAACTCCTTATTTAAGCAGTTGATGGTGTCTCGAATAAATGTCGGATTGAATACTGTAGTAACAATGTCGTCAACATAGATGAGCACGTAAACGGAGAAATTGGGCCGATGCAGTATAAAGAAGGAAGTATCAGTTTTTGATCCGATAAATCTCAAGGATTCTAAAAAGATACTCAACCGGTGGAACCAAGCTTGCAATGCTTGTTTCAATCCGTTTAAGGATTTTTGTAGCTTGCATATATGGTTTGGCCTTTCTTTATCATGAAGCCTTGAGGCTACGCCATGTAGACTTCTTCATTCAAGTTACCATTTAAAAATACATTGCTAACATCCAATTGCTGGAGTTTCCAATTCTTTGTCACAACCAATGAAATAACTATACGGACGATGGTTGCTTTAACAATGGGATTAAACGTTTCTGTATAGTCAACACCCTCCTATTGATTGCAGCCCTTGTCCACTAGGCGGGCTTTGTATCGATCTATAGAATCATCTGGACATGTCTTGACTCGATAAACCCGTTTGGAGCTCATGACATTTGCTTTGGGATTTGGTGGAACCAAAACCCATGTTCCATTACGCAATAAAGCATTAAATTCTTCAAGCATCACGTCGCTTCATTTTTCGCGTTTATTAGCTTCGGTGAAGCACTGAGGCTCTTCTGTAGAATTTATTTCAGTCAAGTTCAACACTAGCAATGGATATTTAGTGTTAGGCTTTGGGTTTTGACGCAGCTGCACTGAATGTGTTCTTGGTTTTTGATAAACCGATTGCGGAGGTATTAGAATAGCCTACTGTGGGCAGGCGTCTGAATGAGTCTCATTCGAACTTGTACCAGCATTAGATGGAGTAGAAACCAACGTATTAGATATTGAAACAATATTAATATTTGATAATGTCAGCCATGGTTTTTCAAAGGTGGGTGGAGAGGTGTTAGAGGATGAAGTTGTGGGCAAGACATTACCATTAACACTATGGTCTTGAATTTTTTTGAAAATAGAAGGGATAGGCCGCCTTTGAATAGGATAGTACTAAGTATATTTGGAAAAATCATCAACATATATAACAAAATACTTATAACCAAAAATAGAATCAATTGGAGTAGGTCCCCATATATCAGTAAAAATTAAATCGAGAGGTGCTCTACTAGTGCTATGAGTATTGGTAGGGGTGTTTTATGAGATTTGCCTAACAAACAGGAAGCACATTTATTAAAATCAAATGTAGAACATGGCAAATTATTTGAATGAATCAAAGAGTGAACTTTGCTTTGTTGGGGATGACCCATTTGAGCATGCCAGGTGGTGGCAGTGGCAGAAGTGTCAAGTGAGATGGTGTTGGCGGGTGGAGATGTGGTGTAGAGACCCAACAGTCAATATAATCCATCCTTAAGCAAACCTTGGAGTAGTAGTGTTTTAGTCTACAAATCCTTCACAACAAAGTGAAATGGATAAACAACAAAATGAAATGGATAAAACTCAAAAAAGCAGTTGTTATCACGTGTAAAATTGTGTATAGAAAGCAAATTTCATGTAACGGTAGGGACATGAAGGATATTTGAGAAATTAAAAGATTTGTTAACGGCATTTTTAAGAGTGGAAGAACTTACATTAATAATGTCTAAACCTACTCCATTACCTACATGTAGAGATTCATTACCGTTATGTGGTGTAGAAATATGCAGATTGGCAATATCAGTCATCACATGATGAGTAGCCGCAATATCTGGAAACCAGTCTTGCTGCGATTGGGTAGGAAGAATCCCAGCCATATTGGCAGTAGGTTGAGATGCATTGATGTTAGACTACGAATACTTGAAATAACATCTTGCAACTGTATGGTTAAATTTTTGACAAATTTAGCTTCGGTCTTTCCTGTTTTTGGATTGACTGCCTAGGTTTCCATGATTGCAATGGTTACCTTGCCAACAATATTGACGGTTTTAGGTGGTAAATAGTTGGAAATTGTAAATATGTTGTGATTGAGTGGTAGGAATGGATGATGGAGGGGTGTAAGTGTAACATTTGCCTCTATGGGTACCGTGGCAGACTTTATTCGAAGTTCACGATTGAGGAGAATCGATGGAGTTCAGGAAAAGTTATCGGATCAGGTTTTACAGCCAAAGCAGCAATAATGTCAGAAAATTCAGAATCAAGATTATGGAAGATGATGCCATTTAATTCTTCATTCCCTAGAGGACGACTTGTGGCAGCTAATGATGCACTTTGCCTCGTAGAGATAAGCTTAGACAAATTTAACACCTTTGGATGTATTCTGGAGTTGCATATGAAGCTGAAGAATACTTGTATTCGATAGAGTTCCAAAGATAGTTTGTAGAGCCTTCTAGACATCAGTAGCAGTAATTAATCCAACCAATAGAGTGCACCTTAGATGAATAGTTGAGAAAACTCTTATGAGTTTTATGGTAGATTTCCGTACTTTTGGATGCAAATGCTTTGTGTTTAAGAACACTAATGGAATTATTGGTAAATTTGATCCTAGATAAAAAAAAAGGCAATATTTTTGGGTTATTCACGATCTAGCAAAAGCCTATTGTGTCTTTAACAAAACACAATTTTTTGAAGAGTCAATCCATGTCAAGTTTGGCAATACTTTGAAAAGGGAGCCTATGGAGGGTGAAGAGAGAATTCTATATACTAATGCATTAGCCTTTACTAAGTCAACTCCCACTACAAATAAAATTCCTCTCACAAATACGAAGGAAAAACCACGTAGGCATTTAATATTTGACCTTAGACTTGACTAAGATTGACTGAAAATATTAGAAATCAAGACTCCTAGAGTGCTAAAACTTGGTAAGAGGGACACTGAAGTACAAAAAGTTAAGAAAGTAACACTTAAAGTGTGTTTGTTTGAAATTGTTTATGTTCCCCGGAACACAAATTTTTGTTCGTTTGTTCCGAGGAACAAAAAAAGAATAGAAACGCGTTTGTTTACACTTTTATTTCTCGGAATAAAAATTTATTTTTTTTGTTCTCGAGAATAGATTTGGAACAGAAATAAGAAGTAGAAAAAACTTATTTCTTGTTCCCGGAAACACTTCCGAGAAACACTTTTTTTTTCTTCTCATTTTTCTTCTTCTTGTTTCTCTTTCTTCTTCTTCTTCTTCTTCTTCTTCCTTTTGCCGATCATCGGCCTTGGCCATGGCCGGCGCCGGCGACCGGCCAGACGAGGGCCAACGACCTCGTTGGAGCGTCGTTGGCCCCCAAAGAGGCCAAGGCTCGTCAGCTCAAGCCTCGCTGTGGCTGCACGAGGCTCGGCCTCGCCGGGCCACCTCTAGGATGGCGTCGTTTGGCGATGGCCTCACCCAGCCTAGGCGAGGCCAAGCCTCGCGCAACCACAGCGAGGCTCAACCTCCCCGGCCGACGCGAGGCCGGGCCTCGCCGGGCCCGCCGCGAGGCCAACCTCACGTCGCCTAGGTGAGGCCGAGCCTCGCCGGTAACCGGTCACCGGCCACGGCGATGGCCGGCGACTGACCAAAGAGAAAAAGAAAAAGGAAAAAGATAAAAGAAAGAAGATAAAAGGAAAAATAAAATAAAAATATTAAAAAATTAAAAGAAACAAAAAAATTATACAAGTTTACCAAACGCGTTTCTGTTCTTTTTCTATTCCAAGAACAGAAATTTTGTACAGTTACCAAACGCATTCTTCTGTTCCCGAGAACAATTTTTGAACAGAAATATTAATAAACGCGTCCTTAAGTGCCAAAATCAGAGCAAAATGAATTAGTTAAGTGTCAACGGGGAGAAAATCTAGCCAAAATGCTTATAAGGTGATTTTCCAACGAGACAAGTACAAAACAACATCGTTTTGCACGCTAATGTGACTATATAAGTGCAAAAATAACATCGTTTTGCTGTTGACGTAGCTCCTCGTTGCTTGCAATCTCTATCTTTTTTGTAAATTTAAATTTTAGTTTTAAATTTAGGTTAATTGATATTTATATTAAAATTCAAATATTTATATTTATTAAAAAAAAAAAAAAAAAAAAAAAAAAAAAAAGAGGAGGACGAGGTAGAAGGCGAGGGCTAAGCCCTCGCCACTGCCTCCCAACCATTGCTAAGAAGGGCCAACAACAGTGGGAGAAGGGTCGGCTAGGGTTACTATGCCCCATCGATCGACGACCCTTGGCCTGGCCATTGCATAGTCCGGGGGCCGGCCGCAGCAGACCAGCGGGGCATAGCGGCGCCCTCGGCTGGCGCCATTCCCGAACCTAGAGATATTAAACGGGTGGGTCAGGTCGGGTTTGGGTCGGGTCATTAATGGTCCGACCCAAATTGACCCATTAACCCATTTATGACCCATTTATGCTTAATTTAAATTTTTCGACCCAAACCCGACCCAACCCATACCCAACCCATACCCGACCCGACCTAACTCATATTAATAAAATATTTTCATATTTAACAAAATTTGGAAAAACTTATTCCTATTTTTTTTAAAGATTATATTATTAAAATACTTCCAAGCTTTTATATATATTATTTTTTTTAAATTGTATTGTTAAAATAGTTTTATACAACACAAATTTAATGGAAAATTTTTATAAATTTTATAATAATTATTTTTAAAAAATCGAAATTTATTTATTTAAAAAAAATTAAATTTTTAATTATTTTTATTTTATTTTTAAAATATAATTTTCTTTTTTTTTCTTTTTTTTTTTTCTTCTCCTTCTTCTTCTTCTTTCGTCATGGCCGGCGACCAGCCACGGGCGAGCCTCGAGCTCACCGGCGTCGGCGAGCTCGAGGCTCGCCAGATCGGCGAGGCTCGAGCCTCGCCCGACGCCGGCAAGCTTGAGTCTTGTCGATCCGGCGAGCCTCGAGCTTGCCGTCGCCGGCGAGGCCTCCGCCTCGCCGGATCCGACGAGCTCAAGGCTCACCGGCGTCGGCGAGCTCACCCTCGCCGAAGCGGCGAGGCTCGAGCCTCACCCAACGCCGGCGAGCTCGAGTCTCGCCGGATCTCGAGCCTCACCCAACGCCGCCGAGCTCGAGCTCGCCGACACCGGCAAGCTCGAGGCTCGCCTGGCCGGTCGTCGGCCATCGCCGTGTCGGCGATCGGAAGGAGGAAGGAGAAAGAAAAAAAAAAAAAGGAAGAAAATGAAAAGAGAAAATAAAAAAAATTATAATTTCGATTTTTATAAAAAGATATATTTTTTTATAAAGTTAAAGAAGGAAGGGAGAGATTATAATGTTTTTGTTGAAAATGAGTTTTTAACCCAACCCATTTAAAAACCCACTTAAAACCCACCTATCTTAAACATTTAATTGTGAAACCCATTTAACTATCTTTTGTTATAAACAAGTGACCCATTTTAACATCTCTATGACCAAGTAAGGGCCGGGCGACTCTCGCCAAATCTAGGGGAGGGCCGCAATCCTCGCCCCGAATCTAGGCAAGAGCTCGTAGGCCTCACCGTCGATCGGTCAAGGTCATCGGCCCTTGAACAAGGCCCAACAACCTTAGCCGCCCTTCTCCCACCATCACCAGCCCTTCCAGGTGACGACGCCGAGGTGGCGGCAAGGCGGCAACTATTTTTTTAATTTGATTTTAAATTTATATTAAAATTCAAATCTACACCAAAATGACGTCATTTTGGTGTCTCTTTGCTAAGTCAGCTCTCCGGCAAACCACATATGCAAGCAATATTAATAAAAAAATTATCACGTAGGATGTTTCGCAAGATTCACCGAACTTGGCACTCAAATATCTCATTTTTCAAAAAAATATCATTTATGTGTCACTTTCCTAAATTTTGACATTTAAGCCCTCCCGTGCCAAGTCTTGACATTTGGACTAGTCTTTTGCCGAAAATATTACCTTAAGAGATTTCCAACAATATCCGATTTTTTTAAAATTGAGCAATGAGATCTTAAGATGTCACATCTTTAAACCACGACCGTCCCATCATGAGGTGTCAAGAATTTTATGATTTGTCTTGATCTATTAATTTCACCTTAGAAATCAAGTCATAAGCCTTTTGACACTTTAAAAATCACGGCAATCAAATTTTTAATGGAGAAAATATCGTTACTTTTCACCGTGATCGTATGTTTAGCCGGATTCCTATCATGATCCCAACATTTTTTTCAGAGATTGAATAGCAATTGTGGAAATTTCCAGTCGCGGGTATTTTGGACAGCCACTTTTCTAAAACGCGGCCGCAATGATTTGCTGCGTCAGGACGGACATTAGCAAAATGTGATTCGCAAAATGATGGTGGGGAGATTCTTCGGCCGAAGGCAACTCCTCCAAAACCATATAATTTATGAAAAAAGAAATAGATGTGAAAGAAGTTATTTATTGCTTCTTGAAACGACCTTCTTCAAAATAATGCAAAAGACTTAGTCCATCATATTTTCCGCCATTGAATAAGGGTTTGCGACCTCAAATAAGGGGTCACAACCTCCACGTCGACATTGCGACCTCCATTGGTGGTCAACACACACGTTGTGCAAAAGAGAGAGAGAGAGTCGTGGAAATCAAAGAGAGGGTTGGAGGTCGCAACCCCCATCGATGTCGGTGGCGGTGGTTTAGAGGTGCAAATGGTGGTTGGTAAGGAAGCGTGGTCAGACTCAAGCTAGGTGTGCAGCAATAGACACCGAGGCTATACAAGAAGGAAAGGAAAAGAAGAAACCAAAGTATTTATGTGAACCTGTTTTTGAAATATGATTTTCGATGAGATGGCAGATCAAATTAGCAAAGGAAAAAAAAAAGGCTGTCTAGTTAACGGGAGAACTGCATTAAACCTACTTTGAAACAAACGGACAAATTTGTACAAAAGAGTTCAAATCAGATTTTGAATAATAGAATAGTTCATTAGCCCTTGATTTTTCTACGACTAGTCGTCATAACAATTGACAAAGTAATCGAGGGAAATGAAACTTGAATGGCAATGCTCATCCGATAGAATATCAATCGATTCTCTTGCAATTGCAATGATGGTGCTCTAGCTTCGAACTCAAAGTTAATTAAAAAAATCCTAAACTTATTGTACACCAATTCAATATTAAGCCTTTTAATTATGTCAATTTAGTCATAAACTTTTTGATAATTTACTAATTTAGTTATAAATCTTTCAGTTATTCTAATTTAGTTCTAAACTTTTTGACGATTTGCCTATTTAGTTCGATTTATAAAATTGATCCTTCCAGCTAATTATCTAAACAATAAGTTTATGACTAGATTAACATAATTGAAATATTTATGACTAAATTGGCACAATCGAAAGGTTTATGACAGAATTGGTAGTTGTATTATAAATTTAAGACTTTTTGGATAATAGTCCCGAAAGTTAACATACCATGAGATATGCTTCTAAGATAGCATGTGGAGTTACAATATTTTCAATTAGCTTTCGTGCACTAAACCAAGTCATAAGCCCTGTGATCTAATTAAAGGTAGGTCATTCTCAGGACTGGGAAATTTAACTTTTCACAAACTGTGTTAAAAATTCTCTATGCTTAATTGAATAAACATAAATAACTCTGATATTTTCAGAGTATCTATGAATAAGCATTCTTATAAATATAAATCTCCTATCAAATCCATAGACTTTAATTGAACAATTTATATACCCTTCTTTTGTAGATCAATGCAGCTTCTACCAACATTCATCTGTGTGTCTGCTCCGCAACAGTACCACTACGAAGCATTAGGATCGTGATTTCTCGTGACGTAATCTGTCTCATCATAAATCTCCTCCTGCAGAAATAAAGTCAGCGGATCGCATCAAAATATTCTAATACCGTTGGAAAAGCAGTAATCCCGGAAAGTAGAGAAATGAGGGTGGGTGGCTTACCTGTAATATCTCCTCGATTACATCTTCCAATGTTATAATGCCGATAGCTTCTCCTTCTTCGGCGAGCTTCGGGAGTGAATCCTCGCTGAAATGGAGGACTTCAGAGTGGAAGTCCTTGGCCCATTTTCTGCTCTTGCTGGCAGCTTTGTGTAGTTCTTTAGCACCTCCTCCATTCAAAACCTTCAGCTTCTTGATCGGTCTCTTTTCCTTTAGGCACTTCCCCTGGTGATCTTGCTCTCCGAAAATATCCACCTTCACCTCTCTCGCTGTACAGGTGATTCATTTAAACGTAGTCAAGCTGAAGTCCAGAAAGGAAGCCTTCCTACCTGTTGTCATTAACTTGAATATTGAGGTTGTCAAATTAAGTTAGCTCTTACCCTCATTTCGTTGATCCGCTGCCGAATGCTCCTTATCATTGCACTCTCTCACAACAACTGCCATATGACTATGTCCTTTCTGAAACTCGTTCAGTATATCATAGAGAGGCATTGACTCAGGAACCCTGAGAAGAGAGGCCATTCATGCACGTAAGCTAGCTAAAAGCTTCTTGTAGTGCACCAAAATCTAGCACGCTTATCAGATGAATCCATTGGTGATCTTAATTTACAAAGTACACTACCTACTCTGTCCATACTGTCCTCACAGAACCATGCAAATACATATCCATGAAAAACACGACTGAGATCTATAGCCACAGAACTGGACCAATACCTTGGTATCTTTCGGATGGTGACATTTTTCACTAACACATCATCTCCTGGATGAATAGCTAGTATATTCTTCACCTGCAAGTTGAATAGGGAATTTATAGATGGAAATGGAAAGCAAGTAAAAGAGGGAATAGTTTACAGAAGCCTTAGTAACATTTGACTGATCTATACTCTTTTCTTTTATGAGTTCCTCCTAATAAAGTGCAAGTAAACTGAAGCAGAACTCATACAAAATGCCAGCAAGTTAGCAGCAGAAAAATTGGGCTATTCTTTAAGATAGACAATGCAACGAGAGGAAGGAAAACATCAAGAACAAAAAACGCTCTCTCAGTCCAACAGGCAAGTTCGTCAACTGTGCTATCGAAGCAGTGGCTCGGATGAGTAGCTGACCAACTAATGGGCCAATTAATTAGCTTGATGTGTGAAACATGAAGGGATTTAAACTCAAAGAAATCCAGCGTTCAATTACGCATCAATTTAAAAGGGACATGTCTAAGTGGTGCTGAACACATTATATTAATCATAAGATTAACAGGAAAATTACCAATATAAGACCAATTATATTTCTTGGTTGCTCATAATATACTGGAATTCTGCTGTGTCCTCTCTCCAAAATCAACTTGCGCAGATCTCTGCACCATTGAAACAAACACCAAGTAATGCCTCTCCTAAATAGGTGAGACAAATGCCCCGTTATATTGTATAATTAAAACAGGTTCATGCTACCTATCAAGTTTGGCATTAATATCTATGGCAAAAGTTTCAGATATAGGAGTCATCGCATCTCTTGCAGTTTTCTCAGTGAGTTCAAGTGCTCCTGTGATTATAGTTGTCTCGTCCCGTGTAAGTTCGCCACCTTTTCCTGCCTGATGGTTCAAAGACCACTCAGTTGCCAACATGAATTTTGAAGTATGGTTGTATATCACAGAATCATAACTAGCCATTATTGGATTCACCAGGCAGGATAAAATTTGATCGTTTATCAAGGGCGGGGCATGGATTTGCATGTCTGTGCTTACCTCATTACCATGTAAATCAACTAGTGCTTTCAACTCAGCACGGCGAAACAGAGCTTCATGTCCTTCTCCCAGAAGGAAATCTAAAAGCTGCCAATATACATTTTGCAGGCTATCGTCAGAATCTTATGATGATATTAGTTCGTGGTAGTGGATTAAGCTAATTCCCAAGGTACAAAAATCTCACCTTGCTTATGGGATATGCAACAGGAAAACATATAAAGACAAGAACTCGGACTACTGGAGCCACTGCTGCACCAATTGCCAGACCATACCTAGAACACACTGCTTGGGGTAAAATCTGCAAAGGAGTGATGGGTTCGTTCAAATGTGAACATACGCAGACCAAGATTAAATGAAGCCCAATCCCTGTTGCCCAATGCAACAGTAAGTGATTGAAGCTGAACCGAGAATATCTGCTCCACTATCCTTCACTACTGAAGTTGAACATTTGGAATGACGTTAATTTACTATACTGGCATCCCTAGCTAAAGGAAACCCAACATCATTGGGACAGATTAGGAATTTTCTGTATGTGACAAAAGATAAGTACATGATATGTATTTTTGACAAATAAACTCCGATAATTCCCCATCGAGTTGCACCGCACCAAAAGTTTCACTAGAACACGTAGTAAATATTGTATTCCTAGAAGAAGTTCATGCTGATGAATGCAACATAAAATAAGCTACTAGGAATGAAAACGTACCTCACCAAACAGAAGTATCAACGTTACTGAAATAAGAATAGCTCCCCAAGCTGTTACCAAACTATCAAGAAAGATAGGCAGTGCCTGCAAGTGCAACAAACAAAACTGAGACATGAATCACTTGTTCATCAAAACGCAAAGGAGAAAATTCACCTCGTTTACCTCCATAGCAGCAGCATTGCAAATTAGTAGGGTGCACAGCAGCAAATGTTGTCTTCTAACAACCGGCAATATCTTTTCTATAACGAAAAAGAACTGATCTTTGGTCAATAGGATGACAGCTAGATGATGGATATCTCAAAAGCTGCAAGTCTGGCTACAGATAATCCATCTTTCTGGATATTAATAGTCAGACTACCGGTCCTTTGCACAACTCGCCACTTTCCGGGGTATGATTATCTAAGGGAAAGTGAATTGTGTCCATACAAACGAAATGCAGAGGCAACAGATTGTATCTTCGCATAGCATCTCCACAAAGGTTTAGCAACACTAAGAATAGTTGTGAAACATTATTTTATCAGACAGAGATCAGACAGAGCCGATCACAGTACCTTCATTTTTCCTATGTTACCTAGACTCGGTTTTAGGGATTGGATATGGACAGATCCGTATGTTGGACTTGCCAAAACAAAAATCTAGGACTCAGCTCAAAAGGGTCCAGAATTTGGACACTTTGTTGGGACACTTTGTTTTTCATGTCGATGTTGCCACCGGTGAGAGGCTTTTTAACACTTCAATTTCGACTTTTTTTCTATATTAACTAACTATAGTCACCAGGTCGAAGTCATAATAAAAAGGAGGTGCAGCCCTCAAAGAAGTGATACCAATAATTTTTTCTTCACATGATGGTGAAAATTGATAGCCATGTTTCGCTTAGAATTAGCTAAAAACATGCCTAACATGAACCAGCGAATTCGATGTTGGATCCATTCAACTTCATATTGGGCTCACATAAAACGGTGCATTCTACAACTTTGGGGTGAGATACCAGTAAAACAGAGCTAAATCAATTTGGAGAATTGAGTACCGGCATATTTACGATCGGTTGGTGTGCCAGACTTGGCAAGGACTTCGAGATCGACGAGGCTCATTGACATGAGACCCAGCGTCAGCCCGGACATGAGACCCGCGAAGACCACTAGGAAAGTGATGATCCCTATGTGAATGAAGAACCCTGTTTCGCAGCATCTGTACTCTATGGCCATTCACTTTTCACTCTTCTTCTTCTTCACCGTAAGGGCCTGACCGAGATGTTCCGAGAGCTACAACAACACCAACGAATTGAGAAATGTAAACGCTAAAGAGGGTCGTCATGTGTAACTTTATTCAGTGGACAGAGGCAGAAACTTTATTCAGTGGACAAAGGCACATCGAAATCTGATTCTGCGCCAACTTTACGAAAGACACTTGGAACTGAAATTACTGGAAGTGACTCTTTTGGCGTTTCGCAGAGTTGGCGTGTGCTCGAAGGTGCGGGCACAGCCCATACCACGCGGTGACCTTCGGGACGCTGTCGGTCGCGTTCGGTGGAAAGGAAGAATAAAAGCTGACGAGGAGTCGAATTACAAATTGCAAAAGATGGATTCCGTTTTCCGTTTTCCCACACTGAAAGAAGTACAAGATTACAATTTTAAAAATAAATAAATAAAGGCATGGTATGCTCGGTGAATGATTTACAATGCGGCAAGATCAGGTCTATCAAGATTATCTCTAAAGTTGACAAACATTCTTCCTCGTGCATAGAGTGAAAAGTATAATTTTTGAACACAAGACCTTCTCCTCTAGTAAGATTTGTGGGATATTTCCAACTATTATAAAAGCTTTTGTTAAGAATATTCAAATATTAAGAAAAGTGTCAATCGGGTGTCATTGAATAAGACTTTCTTTGTCTACTTATAAAAAGGAGTTGATATCACGAAAAACTCCAAATTGATATAACTGTGACAAATTCACCTCAAATTAGTTTTATGATCGCCAAAATCAAGCTAATACATTTGTGATAAATTACCTTTAGTTAGTTTTCATTAAATTGGATTAGTTCCATGAAAAAGAACAAACCAATACACTTGTGTGTATAAAGAATCATGTGTTATCTAATTCAAAAATTTAACAATTAAAATTAATGGAAACTAATGAAGAATAAAATTATTATGGGTGTATAAGTTTGAAGTAAGGTGAGCATGGTCCGGGTAGACGATTCTCACCTTGGAATCGGGAATTACCCACTAAGGACTGGTTTCGAAAAATTGGAATCAAAACTCGTACGTTGATTCCATGGATCCACTCGAAATCGAACCGCCGGTCCAATCTGGTTCTCGGGTGGGTATCCCCAATCCCTACAAGATTGCATTCATCAATTAATATAATTATGAATGCAGTTTCTAGTTAGAACACCAAAACTTGTGCGGCCTTATATTCGGATCGAATTGCAAGTCATTGATTTTGATTAAGGATTGAAAATTATGAGACGAAACGAATAGACAATATTCTTTAGCTAAAATCTTAATTTCTTCGAAGGTCATGGTATAGTTCTTTTAGGATTTCTCAACACTTGAAACTTGTGGAGAATTAGACTCAACTTTAAAAGTCCTAACCTCCACATAAGTTAAAACATTAATCGTTTGATCCATCTTTTTTTAATGTCAACCTCATTTAATCTAGGAAAGGCCTAACTATACTCTTAAAACGAGCCTTTGGCTCTTAATTTCATATCATGACAATAAAGCGCTGTGATATTAATGGACATCTTCAATCGATTCTTTCCTTCCTCTTTGTTTGTTTATTTTGCTTTGGTTAAGAAAGCAAGTAAATGGACTGTTAGAATAAAAAAAAAAGAAAAAAAAAAGAGGGAAGTTAATTTTATTATATACCTAAGAGACAAAATTAGTCACTAATATCCAATAACTATATATGGGGTCAAAAACTACAAAGTAATTAAGTAATTAAGATCTAATTTATTTTTTAAAATATATCGATTCAGTCCGAATGGATAAATGGGGTAGTTCCGTGTCTAGAACTAGAAATCGAATTGGTACTCACCAATCCAACTAAATTGAAATTAGGAACCATACTGTTCCTCATGGAAACCACTAGTTTCAATTAAGTCCGATTCGATTCTAGATAGTTTTTGGTTCTTTTGCACACTTATAATTTTGGATTTTTTATGATAAAAAATTATTTAGAATGAATTTATCATAGATTTACTAATTTAAAGTTTTTGAAGATATTAAATTTTGTAGGCCGGTCCTAGTAAACCTAACGTTGTCCTTATTTAGAATAAATTTATCATAAATTTATTAATTTAAAGTTTTTGAAGATATTAAATTTTGTAGGCCGGTTCTAGTAAACCTAACGTTGTCCTTTCGTCGCAAATGCATCTGACCCTAGAACATATCGTGGACACCACCACCTGTCGGGTCCTTTTAAGCTTTGAGACACGTGGATTTGCACTACCGAAATCCGGGAAAAGGCTTGGAGCTGGAAGAGTGGCCAGAGATTGTCGCACCAATTTGGTTCTCGACGGGTCGATGTGACCGCTTCGTTACTTGCTGAAGTGGAATAAATTGTCGCGAACTTGCCGAGGACCTCTCGGGATCTGTAATGCGTGTGGAAGAAGACGCGAGGCTCCAGCCAAGGTAATTCACTCTAATGATTTATGGGTTAATACTATCACAAATTCTAAACTAATGTAATTATGATAAATTTATCTAATATTGATATATTTATAACAAATTTATCTTTCATTAGTTTTCGTTTAATTTTACAGTCAAATTACTGAGTTAAACAATACAAGACGATCCATCAGTATACAAGTTTAAGATTTCATCATCCGTTTGTCACAGATGTATCGTGATTTTTCGTAATATTAATCTAATTTAATGGAATAACGAAGGGTAAATTGGGTTTTTAATTGTAAAAAAATTAGTTTATGGAGTGTAATAATATATATATTTTTTTGCAGTTAAAAAATTAATTTGAAATAAATTTGTAATGAATGTATTAATTTAAAGATTTTCATGATATTACCTCATAATTTTTCCAATGCTTGCACACACGTAATATCATTTTGGATTCACGACAACAATTTTGGGCTTTTGTGGAAATGGACCCAAGTTGATGGGGGCGGTTTAGCATTTTGGAGTGGAAGTGCTTTGTCGCCCCTTACGAAGATGCCCTGACAAGGTTTCGTCGCTCCTAAATATATGCATAAGGGTGATGCAAACTGCCCCAAAATGTAGCGTTGGATGCCTTCATTAGTACTAAGGTAATTTAATCCCATTCTATAAATTTTAATTAAAGGGGCGGTTCTTGCTTCATAAGAAGTATAGTTGAGAGCAACTACAAGTTGTCCAAATAGGTAGGGGTATCAAAAAGGCTTGGATCAACCCGAACCGAGAAAGATAATAGGTTTAAAAAAAAAAACAAATGGATATTATGGCAGTTTGGTTCGACTCAATCTAACCTGAACCACATTAAACATTAAATGCTCTCATAAAAAAAAAAAAAAGCTTTGGATTTATTTTTTACCCCTTATCAATCTTGTTAGGAAGTTTCTCTTCTCCCCTTATTTTCTAAGCTATCTTCTCTTTTAAGCATTTGTGAGTGTGCTTAACGAGTTCCAAGAGGGACGATGAGTATCGCGAGGCTAAGTAAGCCACACAAAGCTACTTGCTTCATCCTCACCCTCTACCCTCGAGAAGCTCCAACCTGAACTCATCAGTCTTGGCTCGGGAGTTAAGAAGAGAGAGAGAGACAGGCGATTGAAGTCGGATGAAGGTAACTCTTCTCACCACCCTCTATGGAGAACTTGTGGTGGTTGAACACGGGTGGCCAATGGCCACCACTATTGCTTTGCTCCGCGCGGAACTCTCACATTGTCAAAGGAGGCTATGAATCTTCTTTTGCTTCCTCTTTTAGTCTAGGCTCTATTGACACCCAAATTTTTCTGACGGTCTAAAGTTGAAAATTTGAAATTCAAGATTCCCGATCAAGAGGAGTCTTGTCCCTTGACCAAAAGTCTTATTTCTCGACTAAGAAATTAGATTAATGTCATTAATATCTCAATTGCATAATAAATGTCAATGTAGCATATGCATGCAAAATTAGGCCTTTAGATTTCAAATTTTCAATTTTTTTTTAAAAAAAAAAGCAAGGAAAAAGAAAGGAAAAATATTATTATTATTATTTTGTTAGTCTCTAATATTTTCTTAAGACATTTAGGGCGGGCTCATGAACGTACACCTTTAGCTAATTTGATTCGATGGAGAGATAAATCAGTGGCTCTTTCCATTGTACAAGCAAGATTGGTTGGATTAGCCCATTTTTCTATAGGTTATATATTCACTTATGCGGCTTTCTTGATTGCCTCCACGTTAGGTAAATTTGGTTAATTCTTTACTTTATGTGTTGTATCCATGAGCATATGATTTCTTTTAATAGAAAAGGGGCTATCAATGCTTCTGTTCCCGAAAACAATTTTTAATAAGAAATGATTTCTTTTTTTTTTTTATTCTGTTCCAAAGAACAATTTCTAAGCATTTTAAGTCATTTAGTAACTGTCCAAAATTTCAATTCTCGGAATAAAATTGTGTTTGGTACTGTCCTCAAAATTTCTACTTCAAATCATTTTTTTAAAATCATTTTTTTCCTTTCTTTCTCCCCCTCTTCTTCTTCAAGGTGGCCAGTCACCGACCTTGAGATTATCGGCGACCGGCCAGATGAGGGCCGGCGACCTCACCGGAGTGTCGCTAACCCACGGTGAGACCGTGCCTCGTCGGCCGTGCCTCGTCGGCTAAGCCTCACCAGCAGTTAGGCGAGCGGCCTCACTGGTGGTTGGGCGAGCCTCCGACGAGCTAGTCGGCGATCGGCGGTGGATGGCGATGGACGGCAACGGTGGCGGTGGCGGTAGTTAAAGAAGAAGAAAGAGGGAAGAAAAACAATAAAAATGAAAAGAAAAGAGAGAAAATAGGTGTTTGATTCTAGAATTGTTCCCGAGAACAAATAATCAATTTTTTTTTTTACTTTTCGATTTTGTTCCAAATCTACTTCCGAAAACAAAAAAATAGAAATTTATTTTCGGGAACAAAATTTTTACCAAACGTATTTCTATTTCAAATCCACTCCAGGAGCAAAAAAATATAAATTTTACTGTTTGGCAAATTAACAAACAAACCCTTAATTGAGGGACCATAAAATTTAAGGACCTCAAGTCTGATTAAATAGAATTCAACTTGAAGAGCCAATCGATCGTTTAGAGCATCATCCTTAGCACTATAAAATTTGAGCTCGCACTCCTCGAGACCGCGTCGCTTGGCGCGGTCTCACAATTCCTAGAGGAAATAACCTGTTCTCTTCCTTCCCATCTTGAAGTTGGCAGCGCAAAAGGACAAAGAAAATGGTCTCTTTTCCATTGTTAAAGAGCCAGAGTGGTAAAGAGGATAAAAAGAAAAAAATGGAAGAGAAAATATTTACAAGATCTCTCTTTTATTGAGGAGGTGAGAGCAAAGATAAGGGAAAAAAGAGAAGGCTCGTCCTGGACGCTCGCCTCACGCACTCCTTCTTCCCCTTTCGCACGCGACCAGCCACCTCCACCGTCGCCGTCTGACGACCTCCGACCGGCATTTTCGCGACCTAGCTTTCCCAGTTCCCGTGCCATCTCGGTGAGTCCTTCCGGTTGTTGCGCTCTCTCTTACCCGAGGATCTCAGCTCGGAGACGCTGCGAGTCGAACTCGCCACGGGCCGCCGCCTCCAAGCCGGGTAGGAACCCCTGCAAGTGAACGCCCGTTCCCTGCCATCAAAATCCTTGCCGTGCCCTGTCTTGGGTGAAGCGCGAGCCGAGAGTATGTGCCTTCAGTTTTTGTTCATTTCGAGCGTCCCTGAGTGATTCTCTCGAGTCCGGGTACGATGTTGCGGGTCTCGAAATGGTCCCCTACCTCTTTCTCAGTTCACATTCACAACCTGTTTGACGAGATGCCTGTAAGAACCGGCGTGGGTGAGTTTCGTTTTGTTGTCGAACTCGAGCGCATTATGGCCTTAGATTAGGTGACGTTTAATTGATTTTCGAAGCCTTTGCCGGGATCGGACGTACTTTTTTTTTTTTTCCTGCATCATCCGTTTCCCCTGGTTTGCTCGGCTGATTGATGCTTTGGTGAACGGTGGTGGCCGCTGATGATGGCCACGGTTCAGAGAGGATCAGGAAATGGCCGGAGATGGCAGGGGTTAGCCTGTGTCGCTCGTTTTTTCACGGCTGATAGCCGGCGAAGATGAAGGGTGGCGCTGGCTGTGGCGGTGGCTGTGGCCGCGGATGGTAGCCGTGTTATGGCTGGACACGGCTTGTAAATATGGGCCGAGCATTTTCTTAATTGGAGGTGGGCTGGGCCGAGCGTTCTTTGAACATGAGTTTGGTGTGGGCTGTATGTTATAAATCGTGCTTATGTGGGCCTATTTTGTTGTTGCGTACGATGGGCCTTGTTGGGTTTGGGCTGGATAGAGAGAAGGGCGACAAGTGAGCTAGTTTAGGCTTTAGCGAGTTTGGGTTAGCTCTTCAGCCTTGTAGAATTTGGGCTTAGTTGGGTCTAAACAGTTTGAGAGGGCCTGATGCAAGACCACCGATTGCGTCCACGAGCCCAGTTTCGTGAGACCAGTGGCATCCCATTGTTTGGACCGGGCCCAAGACCCAGCCCGAGTCCCTATTTCCAGAATATTGTAATTATGTATATATTTTAAAAATTCATTAGTTAAAAAAATTCGAATTTAAAAAAAAATCAGAAAATGCTTAGAAATAGATCATTGTTAGATTTCTTAAGCTTTAGCATTAGATGTACCCTAGTCTTATTTAGTTAACGTGACCTTCAGTTAAGGGATTTTGGAGTTTACCTTCAATATGAGTTTAGTTTTGGTAGATTACTCTTTTAGGATTTTGGAGTTTACCTTCAATACGAGTTTAGTTTTGGTAGATTACTCTTTTAGTTAGAAAATTATACTTGGTTTGAATTTAGCTCATGGGGGTTGCCGTCCCGGGTTTAGAATAAAGCCATCGGTTTTTTTTCCCCACATTTATCTTTTATTTCATTTTAATTACTTGGGTGTTTAGTTATTGCGCTATCTTTCAATAAACTGAGTGTTATTTTCCTTTTCTAGAATAGGTTAGTTAGTTTAGAATTCTAATGAAAATCACAAAAAAAGAAGAAGCATTTCCAAGATTATTGAAGCGACTTTAATACCTTTAGGATTATAGTTAGTAATCAAGATTGCATGACTACTTAGTAACACACATTCAAGTTAAGTATCAAAAGGATGCTAATGGAAACGTTAGCTTAATCAAGTCCCTGTGCTAAAATTTGCATTAGGAATCAAGACAATATTCCCGTGTCTTGATTGGTTTCTAACCAATCCCAATAGGTTAAGGATAACTTCTAGAAATGCAAAGTATGGGATTAAAAAAGTCTGCACTCGAAATCGGTGGACCATTTGCAGTGTTTTTATTTGATGGATAGTTTGAGACTATGACTTGTATGTACCATTCGAATCATCGTTTTGAGTAAACACCTCTAAACCTATTTGTTGAGGGCGGCACCTCAAAAAAGTAGGTCAAGACATGCTCCTATCCTTTTTCATGTCTCCTTAAATCTAATCAACTATTGCTGTTTGGCTTCATTTTCTCCTTCTATGCTTTCACTGTGCTTTCTCCCGTACTTTTTTTAAGCCTATTGGATTGAGGATCACCCAAATAGAACTACACAACACGAGGACCTAAGGAAACAATCACTACCTTTTTTTTTTTTTTGTCATTGTTGTGATTATTATGCTAATGTCCGCCTAATTTTTAAAAACAACTCAAATTTTACATCATATCCCAATTCAATCTCAACCTCTTTTTATCTAAAAATTCACTAACTTTCACTCTAATCTAATCCCTACCATGCATCCAAAAATCATCACTGTTTTTTTTTTTTTTTTTCAAAATTATCAACATTAAAAGGCTGTTGTTCTCCATAAGAAGGTGAATGTTTTGGTAAAGAAACGGATTTTGATAATGAATCTTTAATTGGTCTTCATGTTGATAATTTTGAAGAAACTAGTGATGATACATTCTACGTGATATAGGCTTGGATTATAGTGAAAGTTTGTGATTGTTTTTGACACAAAAGGAATTCGGAACAAAATTGAGGAGCTTTTTTAAGGGTATTAAGTGTGTTAATGTTGTTTGCTCAACGTAGAAGCTGTAGATTATGTTGGTGATTTTGGGTAGTCGTTTGGGTTTGTCAAAAAAAAAAAAAAAAAGAACTAATCTGTTTTTCTAGGTTGGGTTCTACATGGGTCGGGCAAAAGGAATATGTAATTTTTGTGGTCAGATCGGATCGGGTGCGATATCTATAGAGATTTGATTTGATCGTAAATAGACACACATATCTAAAAGTTTCTCGGGCCCGAAGCCATACTCCCAAAAATAAAATTTCGAAGGGCAAGCATTTACGTCAGGACCCGCGCCCCCATATGTCAAGCTACTACATGACAAAGGATGTCATCCTAATTTGTGTAATTTGCTTGCTCAAAAAAAAAAAAATTTGTGTAATTTGGCAAAAACCTACTCCGTTACTTGAGGAGATGGGCCTGTCATTAAAATTTCGAACCAAATATCCTGTCTGATATAAATACACCACAATTCATATTCCAACCCTCAAATAAAATCATGAATCAAGATTCCATTTGTTTTGCTAAAAATAAATAATTTATTTATTTTTCAAAAAAAGATCATTTATATTACTTGAAATAATTAATGAATGAAAAAAAAAAAATTCATTATCAATTAAAATATATATTTAAATATTTTTTTAGACAATGAATATACTTTTTTATCCATTCTTTTTTGTAAGCGATACGGACTATCATTTTAAATAATTTATTTTTCACGAAACAAACACATCCTAATAAATCCATTAACATTAGCACTCTAAAAAGCTCCATATTTCACATATGCTACAGTATATTCAACAAATGTACTGAAAATCTACGAATTAGAAGCTTTCATAAAGGGAATAAGCTACCAAAAGTCTCAAACTATAGCCACTATAACGCATTTGCTTTAAAATTTTTCTTGTGACATAATAAATTCAAAATTGTACCTATATGATACATTTACCATCCATTCAAGTTCTACCCATAATTTTTCAGTTAAAATAACACAATTTTTATTTCACTTACTATGTCAATACCGTTTGTTTTTAGGTGTCCATATAAGTAGACTTTTAACGATGTTTATTTATGGAAACGTGATGGAGGGTAAGTATATCCTACATATACAAGTTTATAGTTTGTTAACATTAAATTTGGGGTAAATCAGTTTTTTGTGGCTTTTGCTATTTATAAAATCAGAGCGAGTCTGATCTTGCCGGGTATCCAAAAGATATATTACGGTTACCGAGAATCTCGGTTTTCCATATCTCTCTCCACTGTCCGCGTAACGTCCCACGATACTATGGTTTCCAAACGACCGAGAAGGTCGGAGATTGCGGTTGTGCTTTTGACCAGGTTTCGGTCTGCTACTAGAGCAGAGCATCCTCTTCTCCTCCTCTCATTTGTCCGTGCGGAGGATGCATCGCCCTCCTCCTTAGTCTCACGCTTTCGCTATCACCTGATCGCTCATTCTCTTGAAATCTCATCGGTCATCGTCATTACTGGATTGGACCAGGGGCATAAGGCATTCTAAGCAACTGGACAGCCATGGCATTCTTTCAAAGCTTGATGTGGAATATTGATCTGCAGTTAGTTTTCTGATTAAAGGTCTGCTAGTTTCTTTGCTTCTGCGTGCCGTGCACCATCCGCATGTACTTCGATCTCAAACTTTCGGGACAGGAAGACCGAAGAACACATCTCGGGTCGGCACACGTGGTATGGAGAGAAGGAGGATGCAAGTGCCCAAACTTTGATATGGAGGTTTCTCACAACCGTATTCCTCCACTTACAAGTGGCCAAGAGGTACATTATTTGAGCTTAGGGGGTGCTGGTTTTCCCGTTGCCGTTGTTTTAGAATTAAACATGTCTTTGCATTGTTTACAACGCTTCAGGTTCCTGGGGAGTTATCTGCTGCTTCACCTGAACGCCTCTCTGTGGCATCTCCTGATGTTGGTTCTGGGAAGCGCATCCATTCTCTACCTTCTGTAGCCGATGCTAATCAATCGCGTACTTCGCTCTTGTTATTCACAAACATCCTTGTCTCTACATGCTTGTAAACCCTAGGGATGGCGCATATTGGTTATGTGGCACTGGCAATGCAGCTAACAATAGGGTGACCAATTGAGGGAATTTGATTCATCAGGACTGAACAATGTTGCCTGGAAGGAAAGGATTGATGGCTGGAAAATGAAGCAAGAGAAGAATGTAGCTCCAATGAGCACTGCCCAGGCTAATTCTGAAAGAGGAGGTGGTGATGTCAATGCCAGCACTGAGGCGCTTGTGGATGACTCTTTACTGTGAGTCTCTACCATATTAAGCTTAGTCTTTTTTTTTTTTGCTTAGTATTTCCTACAGTCGAATTTGGCACGTGTCGGGCTAAAAGCGACGCTGACCATTTTCACTAACTTTTCCTTTGTTGATGTTTCTTAATTATGTGGTTGTCTCTGTTTTCAACCAAAAAAGCTGTCAACGTACATCGAATTGCTAGAAATTCTCAAAAATTTTCCTGACGCATGCTCTCCATTAGTATCGATAAGTACCGGTGTAATAATGTAACTGTCACTACTTTTTAATAAATCGTTCTATCTGCTAGTCGTGTTCAGTCCTTGGCTGCATTTCGCATGTATACTTTTCTTATTCTGTGGAAATGACAAAGCCAGGCTACTGAATAACAAATCCTGTGACCAATGCCTATGCTCTGTGGTTAATATCTGTGATATGTGAGGTTTGGTTTGCAATTTCTTCGATATTGGATCAGTTCCCAAAGTGGTTTCCGGTAAACCATGAAACGTATCTCGACAGACTAGCAATTAGTAGTATCACTACTTCATGAATCTGGTAACTTAGGTTTTTCTTATCACCAACTTGTTTTGTCTGATCAGAATTTTTTGTGAAACTTTACATGGATATAGGCACGACAGAGAAGGAGAACCATCACAGTTAGCTGCTGTTGTCGGCACTGTCGACCCACTAAAGAACATCCTCTAGTGACAGCAAATACAGCATTCTTCGTTCTTGCAGTTGACTACCCAGTTGACAAGGTCTCATGCTATGTATCCAACGATGGAGCTGCTGTGTTAACTTTCAAGGTCCCTTCTGGAACATCAGAGTTCGCAAGGAAATGGGTTCCTTTTGTAAGAAGCATAGCATAAAGCCTTGAGCCTTGAGTCCCTGAATGGTGCTTCGCTCTGAAAATCGACTACTTGAAGGACAGAGGTCATCCATCATTTGTCAAGGATCACAAAGCTACAAAGGCATGAGTTTAGATCAGAATCTTGATAGTGTTTTGCAATCCCTTTGTACATTGCATCGCTGTGGCATATTTGCATTTTCTTGTATAGCAGAGAGAGTATGAGAATTTGAAGTCCTCATAAGTGGACTTGTTGCCAAGGCACAGAAGGTTCCCGAGGAAGGATGGATAATGGAAGATGGGACTCCATGGCCTGGAAAAAATACGAGGGACTGCCCCAGAATGATTCAGGTCAATTTATAATTTTTGGAATGTATCTGATATTGCGATTGAGCTCATAAAATTGTACCCACCCCAGATTGATTCAGGTTAATTTGTAGTTAAACTATGAGGTAGCAACACAGCAATCTCTCTCTCTCTCAGAGTTCAATGGTGCTGCCACTGAGCCTCATATGCCACCAACCATAACATAAATCTTCGTCGGAAGTCTTCTCCTCCACCAGAATTACTTCAGCAACAAAAAGTGAAAGCTTTAAAACTTTTATTGTATGCGAAGTTATTTCTTGATAGGCCCTGATTCTTTTTTTCTTTTTTGTTTCAAGTTGTTGCATTCTCTTCACAATCAATTTGAAATATAGTATCTGATTTACTGATAGTTATCAGAAAGTTACAATAATGATGATTACGATCGACTGACTTAAAGTTTGTGATTATATCCACTCCATGAATTTGCCTTCCTAATGTAACACAATGAATTAGTTTCTTAACTTTTTTCTCTTCGATAATGCAAGTATACATCAGGAAATCACAAGAGCCGAAATGCTACTTGGAATACTTTATGTTTTTAGGATAATGCTTTTTTTTTTTTTTTTTTTTTTTTTTTTTTGGGGGGGGGGGGGGACAATGCGACATTGGTGATGTTGTCAATTGGATAATAGTATCATTTAACTTCTATTACTAAATTTGATGGAGTGGAGCTCTCATGATAAATAAGTATGAAACTTATAAAAAATTCCAGGTTATTATATAAAGTTTTCATATCTTAAGATCTTACGGTTTGATTTTATAAAGTTCTCTTCTCATGCATATCATCGTCTGTGGCAGATTTCTCTTGTTTCTTGTTGTACTGCGTTTTAAAGGCCATGACTCCACATCCAAGTTCTCTTGACTCAGTTATCATAAGGGTAAAACTGTGGTTCCTGTATCCTGGAAGCAGTGATTTTTTTTTCTTACTAAAACATTTGCATTACTCGCCTGCTGTCAGGTTTTCTTAGGGCAAAGTGAAGGTCTTGATGCTAAGGTAATGAGTTGCCACGTTTGATCTATGTTTCTTGTGAAAAACGTCTGGGCTTCCAACATCACAAGAAAGCTGGTGCCATGAATTCTCTTGTGAGTAGATATGTCTGTTGATTATGGAAGTCGATATTTTCATGCTTTCCTTACCTTTTGTCTTATTTTATATTCAGGTGAGAGTCTCAGCTGTCCTCACTAATGGACCTTTCTTGTTGAATCTTGATTGTGATCGTTACATAAACAACAGTAAGTCATTGAGAGAAGCCATGTATTTCTTGATGGATCATAACCTTAGGAAACATGTGTGTCACGTTCAATTTCCAAAGAGATGTGACGGTGTTGACAGAAATGACAGATGCACCAATCACGATATTGTGTTCTTTGGTTTAAGCTCTTTGTCTCTTCATTAAAATACATTTTCTTATGTTATATCCAAGATTGCTACTTGCACTGACATCAGAATCACGTCCTCCGTTGAAGCAAATTCTTTTGTTGTGGACTAAGATTAAAACACTCTTCAGCTTCCTTGCATAACTCATTAGATGGACATTCTGTCTTCTGATCTGGACAAGCTTAAGAGGTTTGGATGGCATCCAAGCCTTATATGGTTATGAAGCTCCTCACAAGCCAAAGCATAGAAAGTGAGGATTCCTGTCTTCTCTCTTTGGTGGATCACGAAAGAAAGCAAGATGAAGTAAACTCTGACAATAAGTGGCAAACATGTAGTTCCAACTGTGCCTATCTTCAGCCTGCAAGATATAGAAGAGGGAGTGGAAGGTACAGATCTAGCTATTTCTTGGATCATTTAAATTTGGCTGGAAACTTCCTTGCAACCTCCATAACAATTGACTGTTCAACAGCAGAGATTGGTATACAAGTTAGTGAGGCCTTGAGATCTGGAATGTAGCCTCATTTTATAGTGGCCCTTGAGGTTTTGACACTCTTGCCTGAGGACGACTTTTGTCCCTGATGACTCGGGATTCTTACAACGACGCAATTTCTACATTCTTTCAGTAATGTAGTTTCTTAGGTTTTTCTTAATGTTTTCTTTTCTTGGATTTTACCTAGCTTCATCAATCACTTATTTCATTGAGACCTTGCTAGTGTGCTCTAATAGTAATGCTGCTCCTGTGTGTAAGAGCTATTGAATATCGAACAGTTCATTTGAGGTGATAGTGTTGATCTTCTGCTTGAAACTTATAATGCTGTAAAGAGCTTTAACATTTATATTAGGACCTCTCTGGCTTACTTTTTATTTTCATATTCATAGGAGCTGGATTTGATGATGAAAAGTCATTGCTTGTGTCGCAAATGAGCCTGGAGAAGAGGTTTGGTCAGTCTACTGTCTTTGTGGCCTGTAAATTTATGGAGAATGGTGGCGTTCCTCAATCTACAACTCCAGAAACCCTTCTTAAAGAGGCTATTCAAGTCATCAGTTGGGGTTATGAGGATAAAACGGACTGGGAAGTGAGGTATGTGAGCTTATTCTAATATTTATTCCATTAGAGTGTTTGTTGTTTAAGAGAAAAAGATACATGAGTCAGGGGCTAGCAGATCCTTGACCACATAATAAGCCATGCGGTGTCTATCAAGTCAAGAAGACATCAAGCTAGCCTTCATTCTATAATTGTTCCTAAGAACAGTACGATGAATAGCATCCTTGTATTATGCCATACTACGACCAGCTTAGCTTGAGCATTCAAACCCTTCAGCAAGATGCGTGAAACATTTTAGGTACAACAACTGGTTTTGGCCGACCATGGCCTCTCATAAGTAGAGTAGTATCAGCTTTTGACTAATTTGTGCATAGGAGCCCAACCACGCCTTTGGAGTTTCTAGAGTTATAATCGTTCAATCTTAGAACTCTTAGCACGATAATCCTGATGACACTCCCATGAACCAATTGTATCATCCCTTCTACATCACTTGCTCTTCACCTTGACGCCACAAAGCTCCACTCTCAAGGGTATATGAGTATGGGAGAATTTGGTCTGTGACATTCTCCCCTATTCAGTTCCACAACACCCTTGTTGCAGGCTATTTAGTCGCTTCCTTGCGTCGCTTCAGTACCATAAACGCTGCTCGATCGGGTCTTACATGAATGGTGGACACTCACCCAACAAACAAGCCACTACACTCCATTACTGTCTTCCGCTGATCAAAGCTGCTCGGGTATCTTTGGTCACTCATGCTCTCCCTGATAAGTGTGGCAGTTATTTTGAGCCAACTGCACTTTTTTTAGCATCCTCTTTCTTCTACTAAGCATCTCTTGATCTTAGCAGACCAATGAAGGTTTCTCCCCTTTTTCAAAATGTGGTAGCAAACCCATCTTAAGATTCACCAATTGATGAGAACTTTTTTTCTATTCAATGAGCAATTCAGTTTCTTCTTGTACTCCCATTGTCTTTCAAGAAGCAAGTCAAGACTTGTACTTTGTCCTAGCCCCTTTTGCTTTGGCAATTCACTATCCGCCCTTATAGGATCAGGTAGACCACAGGAATTCCTCGAATTACCATATCTATTGGAGGGATTATGCCCTGATACCATTTGTCATGGGCTGATAGATCCTTGATTGTGGAATAGCCCACTCGGCACGAGTTGAGAAGACATCATTCTATAGTTGTTCATAAGAACAGTATGACGAATTGTATCCTCATTTTTGGTCAAAACAAGCAATTATCCAACTTGGTAGGTCACTTTGTAAGATGAATTTTGACTTGTATTTTAGTATTTCTATTGATGCCTTTTTTTTTTCCTCTAGTATTTTGTTCAATTGCTTGAACACACGATCAATCTTTTGCTTGTAGTGTAATCATAAACCCCATGGAAATGTCCTTCCCTAAGAAAGTGCCAAGGTTTAGTCCTAGTTCCCATTATGCAAAACCACATCAAATAAAGCAAAATGGTACCTCGTGAACATTATCCAAGCAAGGGATTCACGACTCCAAAATACTCACGAATACTAGAAATTAACATTCTATTTTTAGTTGATAAATTAATTCCAAATAGTAAGGTGTCAAACTTAGTGCTTCTTCAAAGTTCTCCATAACAAATATTAAGCAGGATGGTCAATCAAGGTTGAAATTCTTATTATGAGATGAAAATGAAAGGATTCTTTGGGAAAATTTTTAAAAAGCGGGCAATCATACCTTGAAATACTAGCTATAGTTCAAAAACTCATATTTAGAGTGACCCATATTCAAATAAAACCTCACTCTTAGAAAGAATGAATAACGAAGCAATGCTAATAATGAAGACCAAAACCTGGATACAGAAACTTATTAGCAAAGAGTTAACACATTTGGAAGTCATGAGAACTGGATAAAAGTAGGTCTTGGTAGTAAAGATTTATGGGTTTGCCATGCATGGAAAATGCCAAATAGGCAAAAATTCGATGCTCCAATATTGAGACCGTCAAAGACAAGTCAAGGAATTAACGGGTTGTGTAGTTGCAACAAACTGTTATGCACATAAAAAGCATCTCCTCTTTGAATTGTCCCATTGTTTTCGACAAATTGTTTGTTTGGAAACTATTTGTCGGAAACAATGGAGCAATTCAGAGAGGAAATGCTCTTTATGTGCATGATAGTTTGCCGCAACTCCACAACCCATCAATTTCTTGGCTTGTCTTTGATAGCGTCAATATTGGTACATTAGATGATACCTATTTTGCAAGCCCATAAATCTTTGCTATCAAGACGTCCGTTTATCCAATTCTCCTGACTTCCAAATATACTGACTCTTCTCTAATAGGTTTCTGTATCCAGGTTTTGGTCTCCATTATTAGCATTGCTTCGTTATTCCTTTTCTTTAAAAGTGACGGTTTTATTGGAATATGGGTCACTCCTAACTATATATATAAGTATTCGAATTATAGTTGGTATTTCAAGGTATGATTGCTTGCTTTTTGAAATTTTCTGAACCCTTCCATTTTCATCTTATGATAAGAATTTCCACCTCAATTGACCATTCTGCCTTATATTTGTTATGGAAACTTTGATGAAGCACTAAGTTAAGCACATTATACTATTTGAAATCAAATTATCAATTCAAAATAGAATGTTAATTTCCAGTATTCGTGAGTATTTTGGAGTCGTGAATCCCCCTACTTGGATAATGTTCATGTGCATGTGAAAGTACCATTTTGTTTTATTTGATTTGGTTTTGCATAATGGGAAGTAGGAGTAGACCTTACATTTTCCATGGGTTGTATGATTACACTACGGGCAAAATGATAGCTGCATCTAGCAAATGGTAGTTTTGGAATTAGAACGCCTAGCTAGCAACTAGCCAGTGGTAGCTGTGGCACTACATGGGTGAAAAACACCTCCTAATGATATGTACATTTGTGTCCACCCTCCATAGTCTCCATAGTCCACTGTGCCTGAAGAGAAGCAAATTTTCAAAAGAATAATTGGATGAGATATTTGACGTTGGCTTATATTTGAAACCATATTAAGAGGGGTGACATTCACACTACAATTCACACGTGTACTTTTTTGGATCCTAGTGTGTGTATATGCGTGTATGGCCACATGCAAAAGAAGGCGTGCACCATATATGTGTATACTTGCATGTGATTTCTTTTGTGTGAGTCTGGCCAAATGAATGGGGAAACATGTTTCCTCCAAATTATAATGCTAGTTTTATCTCAACAAATTCTTGGAGAAATTATAATTCTTGCACCATTGTGTCTCATGTCTCATGTGGTGTATCTGGAGACGATGCGACAAAAGAAGATTAAATGGGTATGATGCTTCCTTCTACTATGTCGAGTTCTTTTTTTTTTTGGTATTCATGCTCGAATACTACCTATCATTTAGTTGAAGTAATTCTAAATGTTTCCTTTTTTCTCTTTGCTCTCAGGAATCTCCAATTGACAAGATTGGATGGTTCAAAAAGTCATTACCATTCCTCAAAATAATTACTTTTATACCTTAGACGTAGCTGCAGTTGCTTTGCACCTACTTGGATTGCCTATTTGTAGAGAAGGCATATCTTGGTCAATGATCACTATTGACATTATGGGACATTGCACATTATAAGATTAAGATGAACTTCTATAATGATTGATACAGAGTTGATGTTATAAGATAAAGGATGATGGTATAATTAGAGGCTATAGCACAGTTTTTGCAGTGAAAGAAAACCTTTCAAAGGAACATACTTCATTTGGTTACTGCAATAAAACATCATGAAAATCATGGTTAAGAATTTCTTATTCAAGTGTCCTATTATGTATGATTAAAATAGTTTCTTCTACATTATGACATTTTTTTTTTGGTAAGGTTCTACATTTATGACATTTTCGTATCAAAGATATCAAGAATTTCAATGACAACTTGCTAATGCAATAGATTGTACTTTTCTTTTGCATTTTGCTAATAGCTAAGTGATTCAAAGTAGCCAAAGACAAATCCTTTAAATATGTAATATAGCACTGAAAATAACTCCAATTCACAAGTTCAATTCAGGATTGGTACCTCTCAAAATATACATCATCTAATAGCTAGATTCCTAGCTGCATTATGTCCTTTATTTGAGATCTTTCGAATTTCTCAAATAAGCTTAAGTGGATAATAACCATTTTAAAGCAAGTTTTGAACTAGATGTCAAACAAGAAAGTATAGAACGGAGAAAACAAAAACGAATTCTAGTATGTGTAACTACATATTTTCAAGAAAGTAAACCACACTTCCGAGAAATCTCATTATAGTTCTTCAACAAGCTAATTGTCTCATGTACATCGCTTTGCTTTACCTAAAGATTCAGTGAAGGTGTCACACACTGAGGAAATGCTCCTTATTTCTAAAAAGTATTAAGCAGTTTTACTTGTTTAATAACAACCAAACCATCAGAAATAAGTGATGAAGTCATCCAAAAAATTTAGCCAAAGGTTTTGAACCTAGCCGTGCAGCCAGCAAGGTAGCAAGGGTAGAATAGGATGTTAGAGTTATCACTCTTGCCAATATAAGAAATCTCGCAAGTATTCATTTAGAATTAATAATATTCTTAAATTTTAGAGAAGAGTTTTTTGCAATACAAAGAGGAAAGACAATCAAATTTGTCTCTGTGTTGACTTTCTGTATTGTAACACAGAGGAACACATGGCTATAAAACTATGAGCAAAAAATATGAATACTAATAATTTATTTGCTCATTGTTTAATACAGAAAAAGCCGCCAGAAAGACAAATTTGATTATCTTTCGTGTTTTGCAAATTATTATTTTATGAAATTTGAGAATATGAATGCTTATATTTATTCACAAGACTTCTTATGTTAACAATGGTGATAGCTTTCACATCCTGTTCTACCCTTGCTGCCTTATTGGCTGTACGATTGGGTTCAACACCTTTGGCTGCATTTCATATATGTTAACAGGTTTGGACAACATCATCACCTATTGTTGGTGGTTTGGTTGTTGCTGGACAAGTAAAATTGCTTCATTGAATACTTTCATGAAACAATAAGCACTTCCTTAGTAGGTGACACTTCACTAGATTTTTAAGTGAAGCAAAGCAATGTAAATGACACAATTAGCTTCCTGAATAACAAAAATGAGATTTCTCAGAAGTGTTGTTCACTTTTTAAAAAAAAAAGTTGTTTCACATCTGAAAATTCTTTTTTGTTTTCCCTCTTTAGTACTTTTTAGTTTGATATATGCTTTTGAACTTACTTTGCAATGGTCATTATCCACTTGAGCATATACAAAAGATCTCAAATAGATGACAAAGTGCAGCATGATATCTAAGACTAAAGGAGACATGGAATATTTTAGAGGTACCATTCCTAAGTTGAACTTGTGCGTTGAAGTTATTTTTAGTGCTAGTATAACATATTTAAAAAATTTGTTGTTGGCTTGTTTTAACCACCAAACTATTAGCAAAACAGTATGTTCCATTGCATTAGCAAGTAGTTGCCATTTGATATTCTTGATATCTTTTTAGGAAAATGTCTTAACATAGAGGAAATTACTTCAATCATAAATATTAAAACACTTGAATGGAAACTTCTTGGCCATGATTTTCATAATGTTTGATTCTAGTAATTTCAGGAAGTATGTTCCTTTGAAAGTTTTCTTATTCGCTGCAAAGATTGTGCTATATCCTTGTATGTGCCAATGAGTCATCCTTCATCTTATAATAACTGCTGTCAGCTCTGTATTGATCATTATAGTTGTTATAATGTGCAATGTCAATAGTGATCATTGACTAAGATATCACTTCTCTACATATAGGCAATCCTAGCAGGTGCAAGTGCATTTGGGGAGTAAGATTATGACAAAGCAACTACAGTTGCATCTAGCGTGTTTGAGGTAGTTATTTAGAAGAATAATAATAACTTTTTGAATCATCTTGATCTTGTGAATTAGAGATTCTTGAAAAAAGAAGAAGAAGAAAGAAACATCTAAAATTGCTTAGACTAAATGATAAGCAATATTCCAGCATGAAAAAAAAAAAACACGCGCAAACATTCAACACAGTAAAAAGAAGTCTCGTACCTAATTAATCTTCTTTTGTTGCATTATCTCCAAGTATACCACATGAGACAAAGTAGTGTAGTACTCCAAGATTCTTTTTGAGATAACACTAGCACCATATTTTGGGGGAAATATGTTTCCTTAAGATATTCATGACTCAGGTTAAAGGTATGATAAGGACACATACTCACATGTGGTATACGCTGGCTTTTTCATGTGGCCATGCACAAACTTGGATTCGAAAATGTACAAGTGTGAACTATAATGCCTGCCACTCGTGTTAATATGGTTCCACATATCAGCCAATGTCAATTATCTCATCCTATTTTTCTCTTGAAAATTTGCTTCCCTTCAAGCATGATGGAGAGTGGACACATGTCCAGATCACTAGCAAGGTGATGTTTTTCCACACATGAAATGTCGTAGCTAACACTAACTAGTTGCTAGCTAGCATTCTAATTTCAGAAATATTAAATCATGCAGACGGGATTTGTTTTAAGCTCGAGCCTCGTTGTGATTGTTGGTGTTGGCCTGAAATTTGAATCTAGAATATTCTCAAATGATGTCAATGTTTAACATCTCATTTTGTGGACATTCTAGTATGTTCTCTCAAGTAGCTAATATCTTACAATATAATTTTTTTTTTTACCTAGATTGAGTAAATCATCTTTATGTTTATAGTAGTTTGTTACAACTACACAGCCTATTGGTTCCTTATGACGTCAACTTTGAAGCATTGAATTTTGCCTACTTTGCATTTTCTATGGCAAGCCCTTAAAACCCTACTATCAAGATCTACTTTTATCAAGTTATTGTGACTTTCTAATATGGTGACTTTTTTAATAAGTTTGTATATGTAGGTTTTAGTCTCCATTATTAGCATTGCTTCATTATTCTCTCTCTTTAAAAGTGACAATTTTATAGGATTATGGGTAATTTTGACTATATATATATATGGGTCTTTGAACTATAGTTGGTTTATGGAGGTATGACAGCTTGTTATTTGAATTTCCAGATAAACTCTTTAATTTTCATCTTATGACAAGAATTTCCACCTCAATTAACCATTTTTCCTTATATTTGTTGTGGAGAAGTTTGGTGAAGCACTAAGTTAAGCATCAAACTATTTGGAATCAATTTATCAACTAGAAGTAGAATGTTAGTTTCCTTTATTCATTAGGAGTATTTTGGAGTTGTGAATCCCGCACTTGAATAATGCTCATGAGCATGTGAAAATACAATTTTACTTTGTTAGATGTAGTTTGGTAGAATGGAAACTAAGACTAAATCTTAGCGCTTCTTCCATAGCGTTTATGATTATGCTACAAGCAAAAAATAGATCTTGTTCAAGCAATTGAACCAATTACTTAAGGAAAAAGATGTTTACACTTGATTTTAGCTGGTGCTTTGACCAAAAAGTCAATTTCGAATTAAAATTTGTTTTTTTTGCATAAAAAGTCCTAAAATAGTCTTAATTTCACTTTGGCATTGAAAATTTTCAAAAAGAAAAATCCAATTTGACCCATTAATTGATATTTTAGTGAATAACCACTAAATTGTTGACTTTTGATAAACACTTTCACAAAAAAAAAAAATGAAAATTTTCAAAACCCTCATATCATCTTCTTGTTACTTTAATTCAAAAAATCGATCAAAAAATCAAAATTTCCAATTCATGGATTTAAGATCAAAATCCGTGAAAAATAAAATTAGTTCATTTCTAATTATTTTTTAGGATAACTCCTTTCATGACATTTGAGCATGAGATCATTCTTCATGGTTGAGCAATTACATGACCACGAGGTCATCTTCCAATTTAGGGGCTCTTATCGAATTCTTCTTGGTTGAACAATTACATTTTCAATAAGATCACTTTCTTAGTAGCAATCCAAATATGGTATCAGCTTTGCTAAATTCACATGCGTACATTTCAATTTGATAAATTCAACCTATTTGAAGGTTTCAAAATCGAGCTAATGTGATCGATTGATCTAATTCGACTTGGCCCATTCTAGACTAGAGTTAAATTAATTGAGCTTCAATTTGGCCAATTGGATTAGGATTACAATTACAAACATGGGTCTAGCAATGAAATAAGGCACTTTGTGCGCATTTAATTGACTTGGATAATCTAATTGCAATAAATTTGATCTAATTTATATAGAAATTTTAAATTTCATTTAAATTGGACAAAAAATAGAAAATTAGAACAAAATTAGGTCGAGAAGAATATTCCTAAGCACTTAAGGGGATATTGGCTAGGAATTGTACACCTCATCAATCCATGTGACTAAATTTTAGCCAACCACATAATTGCTTAGCCAAGAAGAATATTCCTAAGCACTTAAGGGATATTGGCTAAGATTCAAACTTATGGAGGTATAGACTCTCTCGCGCACGCACGGGAGTAAGAGGCCAAAGCTTTGCTTGCCATTTACCGCTAGTTGTCACCTTATTCTGGTGAGCCACCACCTCACTAATGACCACCGAGCACCCCCTAGTCCAATCACAACCTTCGCCGGACCAAGCCACCGTCTAAGCATCTCATCCGGCGGCCTTCACCTCTCAGCCCTATCCATGTGATTCAAGCTAGTGATTCGACTGGTGATTTTAGCCATCCAAACCGGTGGTCCAAAGACCTCATTTGACGAGCCATATCATACAATGCCAACCCTTGACTTATGCCCAAGCATATCACAACCGCGGCTGTGCTAGACTATTACCAGAAGTTTCCAATCAACGGTCATCATCTCTTTGAGCTCAAGGACGTGTTTGACACCAATAGTTGAGCCAATCAATTTAATCTTCCAACCTGGCAATCAGATGACTTTGTCCGACGATCTAAATCTTACAATGCTCATCTGTCCGCGAAGCTACCTTGGCTGAAGCTTGGTCAGAGTCCCAACAATCCTGTTCGATTTGCTCTATTCTTTTGATCCTTCCTCAATTGACCATTTCGAGCTTGTTAGGCCATTTTCTCACACTCGTCTTTGTGATTTGGATTCAGAACTTGGAAGAGCTATTCTCGGTTCCATGATCATTGATGGCCGAACTAGCTCTATTGAGCTTGAAGGTGTCCAAAATCAAGGTAGGTTGTCTTAATCTCCTTTACATTAGTCCGATGAAGCGAGATCTTCTATGTTGATTCTAGGATTGACAACAGGGGTTCGGGGCTAGGAATTGCATAAAAATGTTTAGAAATAGCGATTAGATGAGCTGAATCGATTGCCAAATGTTTTAAATCGTAAGATTCTTAACTTAGTGCTTCATCAAAATTCTCTGCAACAAATGTAAGAAAAAAATGGTCAATTGAGGTAGAAATTATTGTCATGAGATAGAAATGAAAGAATTCATCCGGAAAATTCAAAAAGCAGACAATCATACCTCCAAATACCAATTATAGTCTGAAGACCAACATGTGCAGTCAAAGCGATCCATATTCCGATAAAACCGCCACTCTTAGAGAGAATGAATAATGAAACAATGCTAATAATATAGACCAAAATCTACACATAGAAACTTATAGTGAAGAATCAACATGTTTAAAAGTCGTGAGAACTAGATAAAAAGTAGGTTTTTGTATCAAAGATTTAGGGAGTTTGTTAGGCAAAATGCAGAATTCATTAATCCATGTTGTTAAATTTCAGCCAATCAAATAATTGCTTAGCCATGAAAAATATTTCTTAACACTTAAGAGATTAAAGGTTTCAAACTTGGGAAGGTATATATTAAAATTTCCCTACAAAGTTTGGAGGGGGCTCATTTTCATAAAAGACTTATCTCTGGCCTCCATCAGGCATTCGTTGGCCTTGCTCCAACCAACCACCTCATCTCCGACGACCACTGAACACCCCTTGAGCTAGTCACAATTGCCACGAAGCCAGATAGCCGTTGGGAGTCGCCGATTAGTGGCTGTTGGGATATATTACGCGGAAACGACATAATCTTTCAATTTATGTCAATGTGAAATCACCACAGAAATAAATGAGAAAAATAAGGACACCAGAAATTTACGTGATTCGGTCTGAGTATTGGTACCTACGTCCGCGGGGAGAGCCAGCAGCAAATAATCCACTATAATCGGAGTATCAGAGTTTATAATCGCTTAAACGCTCAAGTGTTTCCCACACCTAGATTTAACCCCAAACCCAAAGTGTTTATAATTAAACAACTCACTTGGGTATAAACTCACGGCACTAAATTACCGTGTTCAAGTCATATGCCAAAAGAAAAGAAAAATCTCCAGCTTAGCTCTCTCTCGGCGGCGTGCGGCTTCTCGCAGCTCGGCGGACGTGCGGCTCCTTTCTTCGTAGGTCTTCGGCGTGCGACTTTCGGAAGGGAAGAGAAACCTGCAAAATTTTGCTTTTATACGCTTGGGCCCCACCTTTCCTTTTGTCTACGTACAGGGTCTTCATGCCAGAAGGAATTCGGCAACGCAAGGGAAGAAACAGGAGACCTGGGCCCACTTTTGTTTTCATGGGTTCTACGATGCAGCTTCCTTCGTGGCCTTTTTTTTTTTTTCTTCCTTTTATTTTATCTTCATCGGTTAAAACAAGAAAGCCCATGCCATGGAATTCAAACACTTGCAGATCATAAGAAAAAAAAAATCTTTTTTTTTTCTTTTATCTCTAATTTCCACTTTTGTAAATCTTCAAAAATTCAGCGAATCGCGTTTTTGCAAACGCTCAAACTCGAGTCATAATTTAACAATTCTCCACCTTGGCTCAATGTTTGAAACCAAGTTATAGTGCTTATCATCCATGCTGCTCTCCCAGTGCTCCGATAGGCACTCACTCTCCACAGACGCCAATAGAGCTCAAGCAGAGCTTGAGTTTCGCCAAAGGAACAGACTTAGTCATCATGTTTGCTGGGTTATCTGCTGTAGCAATCTTTTTAACAGTAACAATACCCTTAGCTAAGACATCTCGGATGAAGTGGTACCTAATGTTGATATGCTTCGTTCGCTCGTGATAAACTGGATTATACGCCAAATATATTGCACCTTGGTTGTCACAGTGTATATCCACACTTTTCTGTTCTAACCCAAAGTCCAAGAGCAAACTTTGTAACCATATCGTCTCCTTCACTACAAAGGTTAGTGCCATGTATTCTGCCTCAATCGAAGACAAGGCAATGTGATCCTGTAAGGACGCTTTCCAACTAATTGCACCACTCACTAGCGTAAACACGTACCTGCAATCATCCAAGTCACCGATGTGATCCGAATCCACAAAACCAGTGGTCTCATTGCCATTGCTGTCCCTCTGGTATACTATACCCACGTCTGTTGTCCCCTTCAAATATCTGAGGATCCACTTCACAGCTTTCCAATGAGCTTTACCAGGACGCTTCATATAGCGACTAACCACGCTTATAGCTTGTGAAATATCAGGCCTAGTGCACACCATAGCATACATAATACTACCCACGACACTAGAATAAGGAACACGGGACATATGCTCCTCCTCCTCCTCAGTCTGCGGTGATAATTTATCTGAAAGTTTAAAGTGCTTCGCTAAAGGTATACTTACAGATTTTGCCGACTGTATATTGAAACGTGCCACAATCTTCTCAATGTATTTCTTTTGAGATAGACGTAAAACTCTTGCAGTCTTGTCACACAAAATCTCCATACCCAAAATTTTCTTTGCAGCACCTAAATCTTTCATCTCAAATTTAGCATTTAATTGCCTTTTCAGCACATCAATATTAGACATATTCTTAGCTGCTATCAGCATATCATCAACATATAAAAGTAGATAAATCAAAGAACCATTCTCCAATCTTGACTAGCCATGAAAGCATTAAAATGTTTATACCACTGCCTAAGAGACTGTTTCAGTCCATACAAAGATTTCTTTAACTAGCAAACATGATCTTCCTTACCCGGAATAGCAAATCCCTCTGGTTGCCTCATGTAAATCTGCTCCTCCTACTCACCGTGAAGAAACGCAGTTTTCACATCTAGCTGCTCTAACTCGAGATCTTGCGAAGCAACTAAGGCAAGTAAAACACGAATAGAAGTATGTCTTACCACAGGAGAGAACACTTCATTGTAGTCAATGCCCTCACGCTGTGTATACCCCTTCGCCATAAGTCTCGCCTTATACCTCGCTGCCTCGACACCGGGGATGCCCTCTTTCCATTTTAAGACCCATTTACTTTCGACAATCTTTTGGTTCTTGGGTACTTTGACCAGCTCCCATGTCTGATTTTGATGGAGTGATTCCATCTTTTCACTCATAGCCCCTAGCCACTGCGATGACTCCGAACTTGCCATCGCCTCAGAGTAAGACGAAGGCTTATATGTCTCCACCTCATCACCTACAGTCAATGCATAAGCAATATCTGTATAACCATAACGTACCGGTGATTTAATTTGCCTTCTCTGTCTATCTGCAGCTATAGTGTGCTGCGGCTTTGCTGATTGTTCACTATCACCGACTTCAGGAATTGCGGCTTCATCTGCAGTCTCAACTTCTGTTACCTTCGAGGTCTCCGGAGTCTTCACCTGAAGCTCCACCTCACTAATGACACCATGATCTATCTTCTCTGCTGGTTGTGTCTTAGAACTCCTCTGTTGAAGCATTGCGGTCTCATCGAAGATCACATCTCTGCTGATTAGAAAACCGGGTGATCTAGGATTGGTGCACCACAGCCGGTAGCCTTTCACCCCATGTGCATAACCTAGAAATATGCACTTCTTCGCCCTCGGCTCAAGCTTACCATCACTCGCATGAGCATACGCAGGACATCCGAATATACGTAATCCGGAATAATTAACAAGTTTCCCCGACCATACTTCCTTAGGAGTCTTCCACTCGATAGCAAATGATGGAGATCGATTAATCAGGTAACATGCCATGTTCACTACTTCGGCCCAAAATTCCTTTCCAAGTCCTACATGCGAAAGCATGCATCGAGCTCGCTCAAGCAAAGTTCTGTACTTCCGTTCTGGCATGCCATTTTGCTATGGTGTCCTAGGTACTGTGCGGTGTCTCATAATACATTCTTTCTCGCAAAACTCGGTAAAATCTTTACCACAGAACTCCATGCCATTATCGGTTCTTAGGCACTTGATTTGCTTATGTGACTGCTTCTCAATCAATGTTTTAAATTTCTTGAACCGATCAAACACATCATATTTGTGCTTCAGAAAGTAAACCCATACCTTCCTCGAATAATCGTCGATAAAAGTCAGCACATATCGGGCACCTCCTTTCGAAGGAACCGAAGACGGGCCCCGGACGTCTGAATGAATATATTCAACTGGTCGTTTGGTCAAATGAATAGCTGTAGTAAACTTAACTCAGTGCTGCTTCCCATAGATGCAATGCTCACATAAGTCCAGCTTCCCTGACTTCTGACCCTTCAACAACCCCCTTTCACTCAGCATTGTCATACCTGCCTCACTCATGTGCCCTAAACGCATATGCCATAATTGAGTCAAGTTAGAGTCCGACTCACCTGATGAAACTACAGTGGTTCCAATCACGGTCTCTCCCAGTAGACAATAGAGAGTATTCACTTTCTTCCCTTTCATCACTGTCATGGTACCTCGAGAAATTTTCAATACTCCACCTTCAGCGGTGTACCTACACCCGATGTCATCGAGTGTCTCCAGAGAAATAAGGTTCTTCTTGAGCTCCGGTACATGCCTCACATCTGTCAATGTGCGCACCACCCCATCATGCATCCGGATTCGAATTGTCCTTATCCCCACAGCCTTTCAGACTGCATTATTCCCCAAAAGAACTCTACTACCATCTGTAACTTGGTAAGTAGTAAACCATTTCTTATGAGGCGTCATATGATAGGAACACCCCGAATCTAGCACCCATTCGTCTCCTGACGAAATAGTAGTCACACATAAGACAGCTTCTGCATCACTATTGCTCCCCTCAGAAACGTTTGCCACACTACTTGTGGCTTTTGCCTATCAACTTTATTCCTCCGCTTAGGACAGTCTCTCCTGATGTGCCCCTCCTCGTGACACTCAAAGCACTTCACGTGTCCCTTGGACTTTCTATGGCGTGATTTCGATCTACTTTTACCTCTGTTGCTACTAGGCCCTCGATATTGTTCTTTATCCCGAATAGTTAGTGCTTGCGCTACTCCTTACGCCCGACCGTCATCTCGCAACTTTCTCTGTCACTCTTTAGAGAATAAGGCGGACTTTACCTCTTTTGAGGTAATTGTAGTACGCCCCTACAATAGTGAATCAGTAAAGTGCTCCCATGACTCTAGTAAAGAGGCTAACAACATCATGCCCTGTTCTTCATCATCAAGTATCTTACCGACGTTCTTCAGATCTAACATGAGTTTATTAAATTCATCTAGGTGGGTTTTGATAGATGTACCTTCAGTATATCTAAATTGAAACATCTTTTTCAGCATGTACAAGTGATTATTCAAACCTTTCTTCACATAGAGTGCTTGAAGTTTTGCCCATAAAGATGCGGCATCCTTCTCCTCAGCAACTTCTATTAAGACCTCATCCGTCAAATTTAACAGGATTATACTCTTTGCTTTTTCCATCAGCTCTATGCTCTCAAAGGCTTTCATTATAATTGGCAACTCATCTTCACCATTTAGTGCCTTGGCTAAACCTTGTGTTGTCAATAAAGCTCGCATCTTGATGCTCCATAAGACAAAGTTGTTACTCCTGTTAAACTTCTCAATTTCAGATTTCCTCTCAGACATAATTGCAGTAACATAATTTATAGATAATAATCAGACAAGCAAAAGCTCCAAATCACAATCAAGAAATCCAACCTGGCTCTGATACCAATTGTTGGGATATATTACGCGGAAACGACAGAATCTTGTAATTTACATCAACGCGAAATCACCACAAAATTAAATGAGAAAAATAAGAACACCAGAAATTTACGTGGTTCGGTCCGAGTATCGGTACCTACGTCCACGGGGAGAGCCAACAGCAAACAATCCACTATAATCGGAGTATCAGAGTTTACAATCGCTCAAATCGCTCAAACGCTCACGAAGGTATATGCGTTATTTGACATGAGTGACACACATTCATTTGTGTTTGAGAAATATAGATGATTGTGAGAAGTAGGAACCAAAATCTTTAGATATGCCTCTTTGTATTTCCACACCACTGAAGAATATGGTGTTGTCCATGTTAGTATGTAGGAAGCGTGAGATTATCCTTGATAGTTATGTATGACTATGATGTCATCATAGGAATGGACTAGCTCCGTAAGCAATGGACTAGGATGGATGATCTCCTGAGATAGTGCTTGCCTGTGTGCCAAGGATAAAATCATGAGGCTTAGTATGGGATAGGCCAAGCGGATAATATCTCTATGAGTTAGTCCTTATTGAAACGAGACCCTCCAGTGGATGTGTAGTTCGGGTTCGAACCGGGCGAAAGTTGGTGTACCTGTAACGACCAAGTCCGATGAGGGCGGGGAGTGGACGCCGAGGCCAGAGCGCTTGAGCAAGGAGCGGCTCCTAGCAGGCTTCTAGGATGGCAAGAGCGGGGCAGGAATGAACCGAACTATGAATTGAACTGGGTGGGCAGTGTTTCTAGGATAATTTTATCAGAGTGGCACAACGGAAGCATGGTTAAGCTTGTAGAACTCTTGTTTGTAAAAAAGAAGAAGGATTGGTCGATGCGTTTGTGCATTGACTACAGGCAATTGAATTAGATGACCTATTTGACCAACTACAAGGAAGTTCGGTCTTTTCTAAAATTGATTTGAGATTAGGATATCAGTTAAGGATTAAGAAAGAAGATATCCCTAAGACCGTATTTAGAACTCGTTATGGACACTATGAGTTCCTAATTACGCTATTTGGATTGACGAATGCCTTAGCTGCATTCATGGATGTAATGAATAGGATATTTAAGCCTTATTTGGATCAAATTGTGATTGTCTTCATTTGATGATATCCTGATATATTCTAAAGGACCCAAAGAACATGCATAGCATCTAAGCGTAGTGCTGCAAACAAAGTTTAAGAAGTGAATTATGGAGAGCGAGTTACGAATTTGAGGATTAAGTTATGATCATTTGAGCTAAGTAGTGACCTCCTATTAGAGGATCTCATTGGAAGTCTTGATGCATTACATGGAGGCATTCAGTATGTATAGATTGATCTTGGAAGTCATAAGTTTGAGTGGTCATTTGAGACATGAAATTATTTGTGGTTTATATGTCGGAATAATAGGTTTAATCAATGGTAGTCAACTTTTAATTTTTGGTGATGATCTCAGTTTAAAAAGGGTTATGTGGAATTAGTGGATATGATCAATTGTGGTTATAGTCTTTCCAAGGTGAAATGGTGAAAGTTCAAGTTGTGGATTTGATGAGTGATTAGTCCAAGTGATCATCCTTTAGGGTGAGACATAAGGTATACTCAATGGAAACTAGACAAGTTCTTATCTTGGTGGATTATCGATCTTTGAATTGAATAAGTCTTGGTGGACTATCGATATTTGAACCGAATGAATGGTGCTATATTTTAGGCTTGAATTCATGTTGCAGTGAAGGCGTAGTGAATGTCTCTGTTGGACTGTACCCGATGAGTTATTAATGGTGTCGATTTTGATGGTTCCAGGCTTGAATTGATGGTGACAAAGGTATAGGAATAATTCGGCTAAATGGTGTGTTTGATTGAGATCGTTAGATATACCAGAATGGAAATGGGACTATGTGATGATGGATTTCATGCAAGGATTACCAAGGACATCAAGTGGTCATGACTCTATCTAGGTGATAGTAGATCGCTTGACTAAGTCTGCCCATTTCCTAGTAATCCGCGTAGACTATCCGATGAATAAATTTGCTGATATATGTGTAAGCCAAGTGGTACGCTTACATGGTATTCCTGTAACTATCACATCTGATTGAGATCCAGGATTTACTTCCAACCTTTGGCAAAGTCTTCAAACCGCCTTAGGGACGAAGCTCCCATTTAGTACTGCTTTTCATCCACAGACGGATGGACAAACGAGAAGTGTGATCCAAGCATTAGAGGACATGTTAAGAGCTTGCATCCTTGACTTTAAGAGAAGTTGAGATGAAAAGTTATACCTGGTAGAATTTGTGTATAACAATAGTTTTCAGAAAAGTATAGGTATGGCTCCCTATGAAGCATTGTATGGGAGAAAATGTAGGACTCTTGTCTGTTGGAGTGAGGTACATTGAAGAGCTAGTGCAAGTACTAGATCGAAAGGAGCGAGTTCTTATGGCGACATCATGATGTGGAGGAAGCCACATGGGAAAGTGAAAAAGAAATGAAGGAAAAGTACCCTCTTTTGTTTAAAGAGACGTAAGTAACGTCCAATTTCGAGGACGAAATTCTCTAAGGAGGGGAGAATTGTGGCATCCGGAAATTTTGACGACCCTCGAATATGCAACTGTCCGTGACTAAGTGACGGAAGTATCGTCGGACGGTGTTATCCACACCACAACGGACATCGTTTTGATATTATCATCGGACCGGTATGTCACGTTTAGTAATGGTCCGCTCATTAGATAAGTTATAGTCTTGTCGGAAAACTTTTATACATTCAAGCGAGACCAAGACTCATTCCAAATGATTCCCGACCCTGTCAACCCGAGTGCGCCAATGAAGAAACACCCAAGGATCGGCCACCGGGAATTTTCCTATTTTCGCATGTGCATGAAAAATAGGAGACCTCAAGTACTCCATGTACGTTTATATTTTCTATCGGTAGCAAACAAAAGGAAAGAAATTGGACATGCGTGGGGTTGTCTTCCATTCAAGTTACCATATGAATCTGCATGTAATTGACTAAATAATTCAATTAATTTAAGGGAGCATCCAAGATCATGCATGTTCCTACGTGCATGGGTCAACAAAAGAAAGAATTGACCCCATGCCATCGCCGTATGAAAGAAGTCGAAAAAGGGGGAGGAGTTGGCAACCGAGTCGTGCATGTAAGAGACACATCTTTCCCCCAGCTGTCGATGCCCCTCGCTGCCACTTCCTTAGTTGACTAGGAAAGTCAACAAACGAAGCCACCATGGATGCGTGGAAGTGATGCAGCCAGCAAGGCCGTGGAGCACAACCGAGCGGAAGCCACGCCCACCCCCAGCTGTCCTCGGTTTCTGCTGCCACCGCAACTTACATGCAATTAATTAATTTAATTAACAAATAGAAGGACTAAGGTGTCGAAGGAAGAGATGCATGCTGGACACGTACGGATCCAGCTGCCCTTCTTTCAGCCAAACCATGGAAAAATGTTCTCTTAGTTGACTGGTTTTGGTGAAAAATCAGTGACTAATCAGCTCACTTGTACTAACCAGAGAGAAAAGAGTTCGGACAGAGAGAGTGAGAGAGAAATCGAGAGCAGAGAGAGAGAGACCAAACGAGCAAGCGAGCAAGCAAGAGAGAGGGAGAAGGACCAGCCCTATGCCATCGCTGATCGTCCGACCTTTGCTGCCGCCGTTCGCCTTAGCCGCGTCTCACCACACGCCGTTGAACCGTAGGACATCAAGGCAAGTAGAAGTTCTTCAATCTATGTTTTGCTTGTTGTTTTTATCTAGTGAAGAGTGGGTAGATGTGAGGAAATGTGAGATTTGGAGCTGCATATTGTTTGTGATGAATGAGATGAAGCTGGCCGAGATATTGGAGCAAGAATAGAGCAAGTTTTTGGTGGGTTTCGCTTTCAAATTGAAATGAGAACTCAAGGATTTAGCTATGGTGAATTTTTGAGAAGTAAAGAGGCTGTATTGTGGTGTATTGTGCTTATAAATCTTGGCTGTGGAAGTTGGATACTGAAACTCAAAGTATAGGAAGAGTCCTCTTTAGGCTAGTGAACTGTTTTCGCAAGAACAGCCTGACCACCGGTGATTTCTCGATTTTTCTGGAATTTTCTAGCCAAAATTTGAATTTGAAGTCTTCACGAAAGTTGGAGAGCACATCTGTGAGAATAAAATATCAAAAATTTAGCATAAATGGACAATATTTGGTCGACGAAATGATTTTCATATGGAAATGCTAAATCTGGAAATTTTACAGAAACTGTAGCAAGAAATACCGAAGTTTTTGCTCTTGATATGTATGGAATTTGACTTGGTGTTCTTCATGAAATTTTTTCCTTTATGTCTCATTGATAATGTGTAAAAATTTCATAATTTTCTGAGTCCATTTAGTATTTATTTCAAAATTTCTACCAGAACTGTGCATTGTAAAAATCGGGTCATTCTGTTCTTGAATTTTCACCAAAGTGTCCGAAAGTGAAGGTGTTTCGAATGGCTATGTCATATGATGGTATTGGCTGTGGATATTTGTGCAATATTGAGATGTGATAGAAGGTCCATGAGACATCTTGTTTTAGCATTTGAAAATGTTTTGTGAATTAAAATGCTAAATGTTACTGTTGAGCCCTCGGGTCAACGATGACCCGGGAGTCGGGATGCCCAGAGGTTCGAATGAGTCGATGCCCTTTGGATGCCTGGTTGTATTTTGAATACATGCTCAGAGGTTTTCCCCGGGAGTGTCGGGATGCCCGGTTGTATTATGATACATACCCGGAAGGTGAGGGGTTGTATTATGATGCATACCCGGAGGTTAGGGGTAACCATGTCTATGGTCCCCAGCGATTCCTCGTGATGCCAGGTGGGGTGCGAGATGCCTAAAGGTTCGAATGAGTCGATGCCCTTTGGATGCCCGGAGGCTTTCGCGACACCAGGTTGGGTGCGGAATCCCAGAAGGACGCAAACATTGGTCCTCTGGGGGATGAAACCTTTTGAATGATAAAACGGACGATTATATTAAGTGTGAGTGTGGTCTGGTTATGGGACTAAATTGTATGGCATGGAATGGGACGTGTCATTACAGTTTGTCCCCATGACCGGGACTTGTCTGACTGAACACGATGCATCTTATTGGTTGGAAATGCATTGGTCGTTGCATTGAAGAGTTATATGGTTTGGATGCATACTCATTCATGGATTGCCTATTTTGTCTACCATACTTGAATCTGGATATTAATAATAATGCTTGATATAGCTTGATGAATCTTTTACTGCTGAGTGGTTGTACTCACCCCATTTGGGGACTAACATTTCAGACTAGACAAGATACCTCTGCTGCCATCGCCACCAGCAGATGGACCGAGTGGTTGGATATGGCCGTGAGGAGAAGGACAACGGAGGAATGAACTTTTGGATGCCGACACCGATCGATGGACTTTAAGTATATGACTGTTGGAAGAGATGTCGGTCATCTTTTGAAAAATAGCCGAGTATAGAAAACTTTGGCATTTTGATGTACCGACTAATGATGTCCATCAAGTTATGTAAATAAAAGTGTTCGGCTTTAACTTATATAAAATGTTTAGTTGGTGTGCATCGTTTTCTTAATATAGGGAAGGGAGTTGTTGGATACGCTTCTGCCATATAAATTGCGCAGGGACCGATCTAAATTATAGAAACCCCCAGGATTGATAGACCTTCAGGTCAACCAAGAGAATGGTAATCGAACTGTGGCGACCCTAACGGTTCGGGGGCCGTCGAGGGGTGCCACACTCTCCCTCTCCCTCTCTTCGTTCAATGATTAGCACGAGCAAACTGCTTCTCTCTTTGACCAAAAAAAAAAACAACTACTGCTCTCCCCTCCTCTCTCTCTCGCTCTCTCTCTCTCTTCGTTCGATGATTAGGGCAGCCGAATGCTGCTCTCTTTGACCCCAAAAAAGAAGCCGCTGCTCTCCGCCGACTCTCTCTCTTCATTCGATGATCAGCGCGACTGAACTGCTGCCCTCTTTGACCCAAAAAAAGAAAAAAGAAAAAAACTGCTGCTCTCCCTCTCCCTCTCCCTCTCTCTCTCTTCGTTCGATGATCAACGTGACTGAATTGCTGCTCTATTTGACCAAAAAAAAAAAAAAAAAAAAAAAAAACTACTGCTCTCCCTCTCCCTCTCCCTCCCTCCCTCTCTCTCTGTTTCTCTCCGTCTCTCTCTCTCCCCCCTCGTGTCATCATCGTCACCATCCATTTCCTCCATGGAAGCTCTTTGATCAGGAGGTGAGGCCGCACTGCTGTGACCGCGACCTTCATCGAGGTCCTATATACGTCCACCAGCACAGTCGCCGGCCAGCTCTCAGCCAATCCCTGTCTTCTTTTCTTCCTTCCTTCTAGAATGAGCGACAAGGCGCAGAAGCGGAACACTAATTGTGTCTTCTTCCTGGCCTCGCCTCTCACTAGCAAGAAGGTCAGTCAATCATCCCCCACCGTGATTTCTTGCTAATCGAATTGCGTACCGTGCTCACGGTTCTCCTCCCGATTGGCGTCTGCCTTTTGCCGCCGTCTTACCTCACTTCGGATTGTGTTGCTGTGCTGGCGAGAGTCTGTACAATTAGCATGCTGTCTTTAGGGTTTCTTTTACATGAATTGAGTAGGTTGACGTTTGAGTTGGAGTGGATGACGCGGTCGTGTTCTGTGTAGTGCTTTCTGATTCGCTGTTCTTCTCAGTGAGCTGATGTTGTTATTGTGAGCGTTCGCTGTAAGCTCCTTTGAAGGGGGTTTTTCGGACTCTAGTTTCGAGTGGCATGGTTGTTACTTCTTCATGTTTATTGCCTGAGAGATGGCTTTACTTTTCGTAAGTTGTTCCGGTGGTAACGTAATGTTGCCTTCGATTTTCAGGGGCTTGATTGTGTGTTCCCGACATTTGTAAACCATGTTTTAGGTTCCTTCATAATAATTGAAGAGTACATTGAGATCTGCAACATATAAAAAATTCGAGTCGAAATGAGTTAGTTTACTATTTTTCATGGATTTTACAAAATTTGGGATTTTCTGGAATTTGATCTTCAAGAACAGAGCTTGAACTTGTTCAGTTCGGTTTTGCAAACCTAAATAAGTTCGGGCCCCTTTTTGCAAAATCTTTAAACTGGAAAGTTGTTCATCGTGGCCTTTTTTAGTAATACACGAAGTCGCAGGTGCTTAATTGCAAATTTAGAGGGGTCTAAATGAAAGAAAACTGGTTAAAATCTACAGGCTTCCAAAACAGATTCTGTTACTACAGCTATGTGAAAATCGAATTTTCTATACCAATCTGTTAAGAATCTCAAAAAAGAAATTTGTTGTCAACATCCGTTCTAACCACCTAAAAATTTTCGGACGTCTTTGTGGTTGCTTACTATTTTTTCGGATTTTTTCAAAATCTGGACCCCAACCGGGTTGGGTGACGGACCTCCTGACATGAATTGGATATTTCGGGTAAAATGGTTAAAAATCAGGTCAAGATGTCTTGTTAACATTTAATCCTCGCATCCTAAGCTTTCTAAAGACACGTAAACAAATCTATTTGGTGGTCGTTTGATGGTTTAATCGAATTTAATCCCAATTGACTCAATTTCTGGAATTAAATGAATGAGTGATCCTCAATTGGCTCACTTTCATTGATTGCTTGTTTGAGAAAAAAAGGCAAGGCTTTTCAGCCTAAGTGTATGCTTTATTTCATGTGTATGCATGTACATATTAGATGAATGTTTAGAGTTATCGCAACCTACCGAGGTGAGGAGTCCTCTAATGGATAAATTTAAAGATCTTTACTTACAAACAATAGTCTGAATGATTCGTACAAATGTTAGTCTCGAATGGACTTCCATTTGCTAAAACTGCAAATGGACTATTGATTATAAATATGGATTCTCCCAAACACATATCTCGAGTGATGAGAATTCATTCTAAAGTTCTTTAGACAACCTAATATGTTCCAAATTGCCATACCTAAACATGGGTTGGGAGTACTCCTCGATTTCCATGAAACCATATATCATAGGTTCGCGGACCTAAATTTAAGTTAATATATCTACTAACACCCTTTTCAGTACTTAAAGTGGCTTGGTTGTTACCTAAAGTTATCATGCATTTGCTTTTAACATTTTTGTGCAAAATCGTTCAAAATATCGCTAAGTGACTACACATGGATGGTTCATCAAGAAAGAAAGATATTCAATGTACATGGAAAGAAAGGCTCGTAACTCGTCGGGTATTTATTACAAATTTGAATTAAAAACCCAAGCCATGGTCCAAATCAAATGGGTACAATGAAAGTAGACCAAATGTTGACACCTGATTTTTAGTTGACGTATTGATGAAGGTAGAAAACTTGAGATCAGGGTTTCTGACCGCAATCTGCTTTTTGAACAAAAAGCATCATTTTTTCATTTTTTTTTCTTTTGTTTTGTCATTGCTAAACAATTTCTCATTTATTTCCATTGAAAATTCATAAAAGTCAAACGGTTGATTTTCAAGTTGGTTTTTTTGTCACCCTTTGACCAAAAGTCAACCCTAACTAAAAAGTCAACCCCAAGTTAAAATTTGACTTTTTACATAAAAAGATTTTACATAATTCTAATTTCACTTCAGTCAATTAATTTGAAAATTTTAAAGATTTGACCAAGAAATTGACATTTTGAAAAAAGTCAATTTTATGATTAACTTTTAGTCAAACCTTTGAAAAAAAAATTGAAAAACACAAAAAATCGACAAATCATCTTGTTTTTGTTCCAATTTGACTTTGGCATAGAAAATTTTATGAAAATCGATGAAGAACCTTATTTTCTGAATTTTTCTATTTTAGATTCAAAATTCGCCAAAAATAAAGGTCATAATTAAGCTTAGTTCTTTTTACGACATTTGATTTAGAGATCATTACCCATTCACTCGTTCAATCAATTTCGAGATCGGTCGTGTTGAAATGTGGATTGTCATTTTTAGCCCTAATTAGGGGGTCCAGATTAATTCCACATAATTTGCGAATAGGCATTTCCATTTCATTCATTTTTGTGAGATAAGTCCGAGTTCCATTTTGAGAAATTCATTCAAGAATGTCTCAATTTGAAGACCTAGCCTTATCGAACATAAGGAAACGAGGCTAATGAACTCGAATTGAAGAATTTCAAGTTGACTCATTTGAGACTAAGGTTTAATTTTGAGAATTGAGGTCCGATTTCACCATTAAACCTCAATTTAATTTTAGCATAAAAGTCATACCATCAATTCAATGTCAATTTGGATGTAATAAGTTACTCTAGGTATGAACAATTAATCCAATAGGTGCCTTGCAATATAATTAAATTCAAATTTCAATTAATTTGTAATTTTGAACAAGAAATTACAAGAAATTGTCCAATTTAGCTTGGAAAGTCCAATCACATGTACCCATAAGGTAAGTCCAATATTTGTCATGCTAATTAGGCAATTAGGCTAATAGAAAATTACCGGATTGTTTTTAAATGCTTTGGTTGGCCTAATTTCTCCAAAATTGGACCATTTCTCTTTAAATTGGATAGTTCTTTTTCCTCAAATTGGACAAGATTTCCTTTCGATTTAGTCCTTGACGGACTAAATTGCATAGAATTCAGAAGTCCAATGACCAAACCACCCAAAGAGCAGCCGAATCGGTCAAACCAGTGTGAATCAATCCGACCAATCAGACCGATTCGACTAGCCACTAGCGGAGGAGGTTGGTTTGATCCTCTGCCAAGTGGCTCTTAGTGGCCAACCACCACCCACGAGTGCCCCATCATGTATATTTCTCTCCCGTGCCCTTCAATTTTCCATATTTTGCGGAAATATCACCAGATTTTGTGAAATTACAAAATTACCCCTAATTAGGCCTTAATCACAAATTTGATTTAAGTCTCCAATTTTGACACATCAACACCATCCGGACGTTCATATGACACATTTTAATCTTGATTAACCCCTAATGGGATTAATTAGACTTTTCAATCGAGTTTTAGCCATCGAATCGAATTAATGGCTAAGATTCAATCTTGAGGGGTAGTATACATGCAATTTTTCCTCCAAAATTTAGGGTAGCCTCATTTGATGAAACTCCATATCTGAACAAGTCCAAAAACCTCTCAAAATCTCTCTCTCGCCTCCATCTCTTGTGCGCGGCTGTCCCTTACCGCCAGCTCATGGACCCACGCCGGCAGTCCTCAATGTCGCGCCTCCACCTTCGACCTCTCTCTCTCTCTCTCTCTCTCTCTCTCTCTCTCTCTCTCTCTTGGTGCTAATTAGAGTTGGCGTTGACTTTGGCGGTTGCTTGATCCGCTTACCCAAGCCAATATATTGATCGGGCTCAAGAATCGGCGTGGATGCTGGTAGTTCATCAAGCATTTTCAGCGACCCAAAGCAATGGTCTGGCAGCTCTCTTCTGTCCTCTAATTAGGTCACAACCTTCATCGGAGTGTTCCCGACCTACTGGATGTTGGAACATTGCTTGAAGATCACCGAAGGAACTCTAGAAACCATTCCTTTGGCGATTCAAACCGCGCCTGACCCAACCTTGATCCTCCCTTGGTGGCCGATCAATGATAGCTCGGCCTTATCCCGGTGATTCCTGACAATCCTAGCCTCCATTGGATGATCCTCGACATCCTCGAGTTGTTGTGGTTGTTCGATCGTAATTTGATTGAGTTTGATTCTTTGAAAATGATACAAAGATAAACATCTAATCTCGAACTCAATGAAGCGAGATCTCATTAGGAGATTGGGGTTAGAGTTCGCACTTTGGGCTAGTTCGATGATAATTATTCATATTATAGGATGTTTAGGATGATCTAGAATGGATATGGATGTTGATGATGGTCTGAGTATGGTTAAGTGCTTGGTTGAACTTGATCTACAATTTTCGGATGATTGGATGACTGTATGAGAAATGACTTAATATAAGCTTGTAAATGTGGTTTTCTATGTTTGAAGTCTCATGAAAGTCAAAGATGATTCAAATATCTTTCCAAAGAGCTATAGAATTCCCTGATCGGGCCTCGTTTAATATGGTTTTTGCATGTCCAAAGTCGAGTCCAGAATTTGTTAATTGTTTGTTGTCCTGTTGATTTGTGGTCTGCACTGTATTGTCAATTTTTTGTTGACTTTGTGTTCTACTTTTGACATAGGTTCCTTCATGAGAGTTGTTCAAAATTTATTTGGTTTTAATATATCTTTTTATCAGTTTTTTTGGAATAGATTTGATGAGGAAAATCCTCAAAAAGTTGCCCTTGTGTTGATCTGCCCTGTTTGAACCCGATGTGTGTTTGCTCAGAAATGAGCTAGTAAATATGCCTGATTGGAGTTATATCCTTCATAAGAGTCGTTGGACATTTCATAAGCTTTCTAACAAGGTATAGATTGCATCAAGCGGTCATCGTTAGCTAGGCCAATTATTTGCACAAATTCATGTTTGAGTTGCTGCAATTTGCGATGTTGTGCACATCGGGGACGGGTTCACTTAGCCATCACACAATCAATCAATCTCGGCTAAGGACATTGTGCTTTGCACTCAAATGTCTCAATTAAAATAATGACTTGGCTTATATTCTTTGTATTAAAAACACCTGATAAAAATAATCGTGTGTGGGTACACGGTCAATTTGAGCCAAAAATGCGATATCTTCCTTTTCAAAAATCCCACTATTTGGCATTAAAAACCGACGCCTGGTATTTTTTGATTAAATACCAAAATTTTCGATTTTTGAAATAATAACTCAAAATCACAATCACCACCCAATTTGCACAAATTAGCATTCAATTACATAAACTAAGCACACCATTGCAATTAACACAAAATTCCGGTCACCGGCTATCCTGGTATAATTTCCGGAAAATATAAAATAATTAAATAAATAGAAAAATTAACTAAATAATGAAAATTAAATCCAATAAATACTAATTTAGGCCAGAAATGCTAATCTAACCACCTAAACGGGCCTAGAAAATTATTGCACCTATCTAGATAAATTTAATTAGCCCTTAATCAATCTATTTTAACCACCTAACATGCATAATTAGGTGATTAAATCACTAATATAAACTAACTAACCATTTAATTAGCATAAACTAATTATCCACTAAGCGTCATTAACTCCATAAGCAGAGTTTAGCAAATAAACTCACCGGTTTAGAGGGCCAGTGAGTCCACGGCGACGGCGACACGGAGGCGAGCGATAAACAAGCCTGCGGCGACACCAACGGAGGTTCGGATAGGCCTTAAAACGGGCCTTGAAGACCTCAGCCCATAGTTGAGGTTCAGCTTTTGCTTCTTGGGCCGAGAAGGCTAGTCGGGGCTTGGCTTAGGCTGAAATGGTCACACGGGCGGAAGACGGCTGCTGCGGGGCTAGGCGGGCGACGACGGCGGTTCCGGCAGCCTGGTGAGCTGCGACAATGAGCTGAGGCGGCTTGGGGACAACAAATGACGGTTGGACGACAACCTAGCTGGTGCGAGCGCGAGGGACGCACGAACAGGCTCACGGCGCGAGCAAGCATCTCTGGCAGCAAGCAGGCGCTGGATGGCGGCAGTTTAGTGCCGTTCGATGAGAATTTTGCAATTAGGTGAAATCGCCCACATTTTAATCACATGCCTCTGTCAACACGACCTATCTTTGATCTCTGATCAATTTTGACGGTGCCGTATTGACCCTTGCAGATTAGCATGGTCGAGCAGTCGATTTCTGGTCGAATTCTCAAGTCTATTGCATTTAAATTCCTTAACGGCTTCACCTGATAGATTAATTATCTCATTAGTGATCAGCTCAGAGAAAAAGACTATAGGCACGTCGATGAAAAGCCCAACACATTCAATCGAAAACAGAATTAGAAAATCAGGATGTCATAACTCTTCCCCTCTTATAAAAATTTCATCCTCGAAATTTAAACCATTACAAATCTTTAAACAAAAATGTGGGGGTATTATCGTCTCATCTAGTCTTCACTTTCCCAGGTTGCTCCTTCTGTGCTGTGGTGTTGCCAGACCACTTTGACTAACGGGACCATCTTGGTGCGCAGAATCTGGTCCTTGTGATCTACAATCTGAATTCGTCTCTCCACGTATGACATCCTGTCGTCCACGTCTAATTCTTCAAAATTCAGCACGTGAGTCGGGTCAAGCTCATACTATCTCAACATCGACACATGGAAGACGTCATGCACTTGCGCCAGTCTCGACGGTAATGCAAGACGATACGCCAGAGTCCCTATTCTTTCCAGAATTTCAAAGGGACCTACGTACCTAGGACTCAGCTTTCCCTTCTTACCGAAGCGCGAAGTACCCCTCATCGATGACACCTTCAGAAAGATGTGCTCACCAACTTAGAATTCCAAAGGTCTTCGACGCTTATCTGCATAACTTTTCTGGCGGCTCTGAGCTATCTTTAATCTGTCCTAGATAATTGCAACATGATTGCTGAATCAACTCTTGGCCTATGATCTTCCATTCTCCGACTTCATTCCAATACACTAGCGTTCTGCATGCTCTGCCATACAACGCTTCAAACGGTACCATCTGAATACTTTGCTGGTAGCTGTTGTTGTAGGCGAACTCAACAAGATGGAATTGTTCATCCCAGCTTCCTTTGAAGTCTAGCACATAAGCTCTCAACATGTCCTCAAGGGTTTGAATCGTCCTCTTAGACTGGCCATCTGTCTGCGGATGGCAGGCTGTACTATATTGCAACTTCGTTCTCAAGGTAGTATGCAAACTTTTCCAAAAGGCTGCCGTGAACTTCCGGTCTCGATTAGATGTAATCGTCACAGGCACTCCATGCAGACGAACAATCTGATGCACGTACAATTCTGCATATCTTTCCAATACATAGTCATTTCGTACAGCAATGAAGTGAGCCGACTTCGTCGGTCTGTCAACCACAATCCAAATGGAATCATAACCCCTCTTACTCCTCAGTAAGCCCATCACAAAGTCCATTGTGATGTGTTCCCACTTCCACTCAAGAATCTCGAGAGGTTGCAAAAGTCCTCCCCTAAAACCCTACTATCAAGATCTACTTTTATCAAGTTATTGTGACTTTCTAATATGTTGACTTTGCTAATAAGTTTGTATATGTAGGTTTTAGTCTCCATTATTAGCATTGCTTCATTATTCATTCTCTTTAAGAGTGACAAGAAGAATACTATGAGTGTCAAAACTTTTGTACGACACTCTCTTAAGTGTCAATTTTTTTTTTTGCTCACCTGAGTATCAAAAATTAGGAAGTACCAACACTTTTTGAGAGCCTTTGTGTTGTGTCGGAGTGTCTCACACTCTCGGACACTCCTTAACACTCGGTCAATATGTGCAAGAAAATCCGACATCTAATCAACTATTCTGATACTCTCCGACACTCGAGTTGGAATTCCAACATCCAAGTTTCCGACATGCAAGATCAATTTAAAAAAAAAAATCTATATATTAGGGTCAAAACGTACATATGTAAAAAAAATAAAAAAAAAATGAAAATAATTAATTGGGAAAGAAGAAAAATATAATCTTCTCTTCTCTTACTCTCACTTCCCATAATACACAATTCATCCCCTATGTTTTTTTTCTCTTTTATTCCAACATGTCTGACACCGGAGTTTAGAATGTGAATTACTTTTTCCTTTCCTCCAAATTTTATGAATTATTGGAATGTAGTTGAATTTGTCAAATTGAAATGATGAATGATATTAATAAATGGTGGATAAATGTTTTTAGTGTAAATTCATTCTAGCCTTTTTTTTTTATTTATTTATTTGTGAATTTGAATCAAATTAGTTTGATTGAAATGATCATTATGTATATATAAAAATATACATTTAATACACAACGTGTCCCAACGTATCTCAACATGTAGAATTTTTTTGTTTTTTGAGAAACGACGTGTCAGCGTATCTTATCATGTCATATCGTGTCGCGTTTCGTGTGTTGATGTTGGTGCTACTAGAGGTGATCAGTTCCGGTCCAATCCGATTCCACCTAGGAACCAGGAACCGGATCGAGAGGATCGATTCCTAATTTTTGGATCGAGGATTGGACCGGATAGTCCTAGGGCCGGGAACTAGACCGGACAGATCGATTCGGCCCGATGTGGTCCAGTTCCATAGAACCGATCACTTAGCAAAAAAATTTAAAAAATTAAGAAAAATACAAGAATTGTTACTATTTTTAAGTTTTATTGCTAATTTTTAGAAATTAAAAATATATTTTTAATAAAAAAGAGTTGGTCTGGTTCAATTCGGTCTGGTTTCCCCGGAACTAGGAACCGAAGCAACAATCACCAGTTTCATTTTTATGGAACCGGGAACCAGATCGATTTCTTCGAGAACTAGACCAAATTGGCATGTCTGATTTGATCTAATTCAGGCAGTTCCCGATTTGGGCAGTCCAACATGCTCACCCTTAGGTGCCACTTAGGCCACAAATTTAAAAAATCGCTCACTTGAGTGTTAGTTCCGATTCCCTTCACTAGAAAATTCGATGTGGACAACGGTCATCTGACATGGCATCACCGGTTGTCCAACGTGGCTTTGTTGGCATGATGTGGACAATTTTTTAATATTTTTAATATATATATATTTTTTTAATTTTTACTTTTAGTTTTTTGGCTTTTATCTTTAGGACCGGTGAGAATCATCAGTGTCCCTCACTTGTTGCGAAATTCTTGCCTAGATTGGGCGAGGGCCGCCTCCCCCTTAATTGCAAAGGCCCTACGCGAGGTTGTCAGGGCCTCACCGATCGCTAGTGAAGCCATGAAGGCCCATCCTAGCTCCAGGCAGTTGCCAGCAACGTTGCTTTGCCCAAGGTCGGTGAGGTCGTGATGCCCTCGCTCGTGGCCTTTGCGGCCAAATCTAGGTGAGAGTCGCCTTGCCCTCATCATGAAGGCCTTGGGTTAGGACGTCACAGCTTTGCCGACCACGGGCGATGCCACACAAAGTAGGTGAGGGCCCTCGCAGCCTCGCCAGCAGCCGACGAGGCCCCGATGGCCTAGCCTAATGCCTTCATGGCCGAGGGTGAAGCAGGCCTCCCCCAATTTGAGCAAGAGGGTTGTCGGTGATCGTGAGATAGAGCCTTGCCACCTCAGGCTACGAGCTCACTTGATTTGGCGAGACTTCAGGCTCGCCGACCTTTGGTGGCAAGTCTCGAGCCTCACCAACTAGCCGCCAATGGCCGCGAGCTCACCTAATCTGGCGAGGCTCGAGGTTTGTCACTAAAGGCCATGAGCTCACTTGATTTGGTGAGGCTTGAGACTCATTAATCTCAGGCGAGCTCAAGCCTTACTGTTGAAGGCCGTGAACTCACTCAATTTGGCAAGGCTTGAGGTTCATCGGCCTCGAGTAAGCTCGAGCCTCGCCACGAGCTTGTTGACCGTCACTATGATCGGTGATGGGCCGAGGAGAAGTAAAAAGAAAAAGGAAAGAAAAAAAAAGAAAAGAAAAGAAAAATGAATAAAAATTAAAATTAAAAAATTAAAAATAGAATTTTTAAAAATATATTTTTATAAGAACAATTGTTTTGGTAACCAAGTCCCGAATCTAAGGGTGCATTTGGTAACGATTCTGTTCTCGGGAATAGATTCTGATAAGAAATGATTATTTTTTATTATGTCCCCGGGAACTGATTCTGAGTAAAATAATGCGTTTGGTAACTGTCCAAAATTTCTAATTCTGGAATAGAAGTACGTTTGGTACCGTGTTAGTTGATTCTGTTCCAAATAAATTTCTTTTAATTTTTAAATAATTTATTTTTTTTTCTTTTCTTTTTTTTTTTCTTTTTTTTTTCTTTTTTCTCCTACTCTTCTTCTTCAGGCCGGTCCCCGGTCCGGCGACCGGCCAGACGAGGACCGATGACCTCACCGGAGCGTCGCCGGCCCTCGGTGAGGCCAGCCCTCGTCGGTCGAGCCTCGCCGCGGCTAGGCGAGGCTCGGCCAGCGAGGCTCGTCGGCCCCGCCGAGGCTCGGCCTCACCAGATCGGGCGAGGCCGAGCCTTGCCGGTGGCCGAGCCGGCCTCGCCGGGGCCGGGCGAGGCCTACCCGGCCACCGGCGGGCGGGCGAGCCTCGCGCTCGCCGGTGGCTAGGCGAGGCCGGGCGAGGCTCGCCTAGCCCCGGCGAGCTCGCCCGACCTCGCCACCGCGAGCTCGCCGAGACCTCGCTTTGCCGGCGATCGCGGCGGCGGATGCCGGCGACCGGCGGCCGGATGCGGCGACCGGCGGACGCGGCGGGCGGCGATCGCGGGATGGCGGTCGATGAAGAAGAAGAAAAGAGAGAAAATGAGTTTCGATTCTCAATTTTGTTCCCGGAAGAAGAATCAATTGTTTTTTTATTCTTGATTCTCTTCCCAATCTATTCCCGGGAACAAAAATGTTACCAAACGCGATTCTTGTCCTAAACTGATTCTGGGAACAAAAAATCAGAATCAGGCATTGTTTTGATGGTTACCAAACAGTGCCTAAGCTTTGATAGATTCGGAAAACATTTCCACTTCTTTCTAAGGGAAAATTATTTTCCTGAATTTAAGTTTTGGTTGGAAAACTTTTTTCCTTAACTAGGAAATCATTTTCTAGTTAACTCATCTTCCTGAACAAACCAAACGCCAGAAAATGTTTTCACGGAACAAATGCATCCTCAATTGCACCTTTATAATAAGCTTTAAGATTTAATTATATTTTCGTTATAAGTTTTAAGATTTTCAATACTTTTATTCCTTCAATATATCAGGGAGGAGATAGTCTCAAATTGGCTTTTGTACGAAGTTGACTGTTCAAGATCTAATGGGATTGCTTTATTACTTGCTCCGACAAATAATTCTAACGACCTTCAGTTATTCTTCGAAAGATCAACCCTTGCTTTCATGATTTAAAAGCAACTTGCGAAAGAACATATACACGAATTAAAAAGTTCGTCTGTCTGTGATGCCCAAAATTAAAAAAACATGTACAATCAATCATGCAAATGATAAAAAGGCCACGCTACTGTTGCATCAGCAGCACCTCCAACGAACTTGAAAGTCCATAAGGGCCGCTGTTGACCCCAAAGATTGTTATTCCTATTTTGTTTCGCCCGGAGTGGCTCAATGCGACAAAATAGCTTTCACCAAAGATTGGATCCTCAATTTTTATTCGAATTAGGTTCCGTGGCAATTCAAACATGAAGCGTTAAGCTTATCAAACTAGTAAATTACTCTAAAGGAAAGTAAGTACATCAACTAGAAAGATATACTGAAAAGTCAGAATATATTTTCCTAAAAATAGTCTTCTTTCAAACAAATTAAGTAAATCTCAGTTCAGTTTCAACCGTCGAAGTTCCACAAATAGTAAATTGTTGTTCTGAAAAAAAAAAAAAAAAGCAAAATAAGGAAAAGGGGATGAAAGGAATAGAAATTGTCTGCGAAAATATCTTGAATCAAGCAAAATTTGCGGAAATAGAGCGCCAGGCTGAGGACATCAATTATGTAGAAACTATGTACAATATTTGCAGCATGAACTTTCTGTACAAAGTCCTTTTTTGATACTTTTTATCAATTGGAAACACATAAGCTTAGTGACCATGGTGGCAACTGTATAATCTCACTCCGAACACTTGAGAGCACAAACAGATCTCACTCCAAGATTCCAAACAGCAAAAACCCAAAACCAATCTCCAACTTTCCTTCACGACAAATTCCATTTCCACTTGCTTTAGTTATCAGAAGAAGGAGCTCTGTAGAATGATGGAATAGTCCGAGGGAAAAACATTTGCCTCACTCCTTCTGCCCTGACAATAGGGAAGATTATGCCTGATGCCGCCTGCACAAAAAATTGAAAGGGCTTTGTTTCAGTGAAAACAATGCTTGATACCTAAATCAAACGTTTATTCTCTGTAAACTACTGGAAAATTAGAGGTTTTGGGGGGCATAAACGTAGAATGATTCATGAAGAAGTGCATCCAAATAGAGAAAAAAAGGGCAAAACAGTGAGATTTCTTGCAGAATATTGAGTACCTCCTTGATTTAATACAGAGAAAGAAAAAGAAGCCACAAAAAATGCAAAATAAAAAATTAAATTCAGAAAGTGCCATGCAAGAATTACTTTAGCTTCGTCTAAATCCCTGAAGTCTGGGAAATGAGGGGGCAAGGCTACTCACCAAAATCAATCTGGCTCCAATCCAGAGACGTTTAGGTGAAGGAACAGGCAACAGCAGTCGGCCAACACCATATATAGCCACTGCAAAGAAATTGAAGACTAAACTTAAGGGACGTGGATTTAGGCCAGACAGCAAAGCAATGGGTCCATTTGAGAAGTCCTCTCCAAGGCTCAAATAATCAAAACATGCTTCGCGCATCTCTTTCCTCGCTTCATCTGGAGAAGCACAAAAGACTTTGTACAGAGCGCCGGCCAAAGTGTTTATAGTGGATGCCGTGGGCTACAAGAAAGGGAACCCATCATCAGTACGTCCATATGTTGTGGTTTAACTTTACTAATGTAAACTGTCTTTTTTCAGCTAGACAATGAATTTGGAAGCTCAATGTTGTAGCACAGATAAGAGAAATATATACATATATAGAATCAAATCATGTAAGAGGGAGTGAAACTATTTCTAGCCAAATTCACTACCAACCCATCAATCCATAGTCAACTTTGTTAACTGCATAATTACTGCTTCGGTCAGCAGAAGGCAGCTCCTTCTCCTTAAATTTTGGCTAACCATGTATACTAACATCATGTATATTAAAATCATCAACATCTATGCATTCAATATTCCATTTAAAACATTGCAAAGGTAGCAACCACCGAAGGTTCAATAAAGAGAACATCTAAGCTTGAGGACAAGGCTAACTCAAGAGCTCAGACAAGCATAAACCATATATGAAGTAAATCACCTTGCGCAGGGTATAGAAGGATTCAAGATGTCGGCACAGTGCAGTTGCATCATGAAGATTGTGCAATGGCTTAAGAAGATCCCTGAGTATGACAATGTCCGACAAGGCCACAGTCATCCCTCCCCCTGTTATAGGATGGCGCATGTTGAATGCATCGCCCAATAGAAGGGCTCCGGGCGTCGGTTGGGGATCAGCTGGCATACTTCTGTTCGGCATAGTCCTTATGTTGCCTTTCTCTATTTCCACAATGAAGGCATCATGAAGTTGAGGAGGGATCTGGTACAAATATTCTAGAGGTTAATCAAAGTAAAATTTGGACAGCTGGGAGATGGTTTTATTGATGCCAAATGATAAAAGAAATTTATAAAATAAAAAATAAAAAATAAAAAACCACCCAAGCAAGTCCTTTCATGAAACTTTCAATCTATATGGCATATAGTTCATTTAACGAATGCTAGGGATATTCAAACTGTTTCTGGACCTTCTGGTTTACATAAGTAGTGCAAAAATGATGCAGCAAAAGGTAAGTGGACGTGGGAACAAGCAGAACATATTCAAGTAATAGTTTGCCACATCATTTTGTAAACCAACCCTAGTATACTTAAAAATGTGCATTATTTTTTAACCTAATTAAATATTACGTAAGCTTCCATCCTCCCTTTCCTTGCCATGCTGTCTCTGTCAAAGAGGAGTCAGGAAAAGATAGAATTGTAGTACCTGTGGAGCCACCACGCTCTTCAAATATTTGGCCATTTCCCCATTAGCAATAGAAGGTAGCTTTTGACCAGGTACATCAACCAAACATCGAACCTCTGTGCTACTAATTGGATAAAACAATATAGGTGAAGGATCAGCGAGAATGACATGACCATAGTTTGCAAAGGGAAGCTCACAGTTTTCGAGCGCAAGTCCAACAAAATGAGAGGGGACATCTACCTGCACAAATTGTGACAAAACAGAGAGAAAATGACATTAGCAAGACAGAAACAATAAAGAGATGATTTTAGCTTCAACCAATTGCAAGCAGAATAGTTCTTCAAGTTAACACATATTGCAAGATAAGAAATCACCTTTGGCTTGCACAGTGAGCGGCGCAAGTTCGAGAAGCACCCATCACAAACAATTGTTAGAGGAGCGAATGCTTCCAGCTCCTGACCAGCCTTGGTTTTGTAATGCACACCCTTAATAGTCCCATTGTCTTCAATCAGTGATGTAACGGTCCCTTGTTCCAATCGCACACTAGGTTTGAAACAACAAAGGAAATAAAATTATCAACAAGCGTTACGGAAACATATAAGAAAAAAAAAATCATGTTAAAGATGGAACGAATAATACTTGGGAAGAGTAGCAGCTTTTCCCCTCATCCTCTGTATGAAACGTCCATTGTGGAAACTCCTGCCAGCTACATCTGAATGAAATTTTCCCAATGGATACGAGAGTCTAGTATTTTTCCCATCTATAAACATAGCATAGCCAAGCACTCTCTGGGCATCGATTTCCTCAACACAATCTGCAAAGGGTAAGCATTCTCATTAACGTTTAAATCTGAGAAAACCAGAAAAAAATTAAGTATTTGAGAGGTGTCATAGCTTTATACATAAGATAAAGGGCTGATAATTTTCTTATGCTTACCCTCAAGACCCAATTCAATAAGTTTCAGGTATCCCCCTGGCTGCAGCAGTTCGCCAATGATTCGGTCTGGTTCAGTCAAGTCTCTTTCTATAACATGAACTCTCCTTCCAACCTGCAGTGATAGACTTTGCAGTTCATTATTATTTTTTTTTTTTTGGTAAGGAAACCTGATTTTGCAGTTCATTATTTGGCATCAATTAAATCAAAAAGATGAAATAGCTTGATATAACCACAAGCCCTTCTACAATCGGTGCAGTCATTCATACATTAAAGAAAGGAAGGAGTGAGTATGCCCATTCATTATGGTAATGTTTCACTGTAGTGAACTAAATGATGTTCTGTGAAATTTAGTAAGATAAGCACCTAGGTGAGAACGGGACCATGAGTTAAAGCATAAAAAAATGAGCTCTTCTTTAGGCAAAATATCATATTGTATGAGAAGATAGAGACATTGGCTTCCAATGACCAAGAAAACTGCAAGTAGCCAAAGAGACAGCTATCACAAGACACCGGTGGAATGAAAAATATTCCCAGCACACACGATCAATGTTTCACAAATTCACTGCCACGAAATTACAGAGAGTGAGGTGAAGTAACTGAGCTTGCCAGCCATAGTTCCACCAAAAGACTATTTGATTAGGATTCATCTCCAAACTTCATAGTTAGATAATTCTCGAAATGCTCTACTTCTGATCCAATATAGCTGCAGTCAAATTAAGAAGTCAACCCTTATGGTGACTCTCAAATCGATCAACAAGCAACTTGCACTCAACAACTTCTATTGATAGGGTCACAGGGTCAGATTAAATTAACCCCCAGAAATCTTGGAGGTCAATCGTCATCCTCTATTCAAAACCAGACAAAAACAGACACTAAAGATAAGCTAAGTCTCTTGGCTTTATGTCCACTTAATTATCCAAAATAAGAACAAGAAAACACCAGGAGCTTATTATGCTGTCAAATTGACATATCTGAAGACCAACTAAACTCCATCCCTCCACAAGAAAGTCAAAACGCTGGGGGCTCGTTGAACAGACTCAACCCAAGAAATCTGTTCAAAAGCCCGGGGTCAATATATGCCACGACAGATTATTTTTATGAATTATAATACTAGTGCAGCGATGGAAAAAGGAAAAAAGAAATGGAATGGAGCAAATGACTGAGAATAACAAAGTAATGAGAGGAGACACTTTGAGGTCGATTCGATTATTCACAGGCTGGCAATATTGCGCACGACCCATTTACATTGTAGGAATACAGCACGACGCCAAACACAAATTACAAAGACATGAGACGCTTCACTTATGTGTGTAACAGATGAATATGTTTATATCCAAGTAATCATTTAGCTTATAAGTTAAAATTACGAGGTGTTATGCAAAAACTAAATTGACAAACACAAGACACGAAGAGATGAACCGCAGCTCTACAAAATGCTGTCCAACAAGAAGAGAATGAACTTTCTCAGAGAAGATTATCACAGTTGATATGATCGTTTTCTTCTCTAATTTCAAGCAATGAAATCACATACCTTGCCGAGGGTGTGTGCAAGAGCAGCGCCGGCAACTCCGGCGCCGACGATGATCACGTCGGCAGCGCCGAAGCCATTCTCCGGCGGGCAATCGTGATTCCCAGAATCACACGGCGATGCGTCGCGGGTGGCGACGTAATCTCCGTCCTTCCTCGGAAACTTTGCCCTTACGTCACCATTCCTCCGACGCAGGACGTAGAGTAGAACGACGCCCAACAGAGAAGCCAAGAAAGTCCCCACAATGTAATGATCGATCACCAGCATCGCCAATTCCTTCTCCTTCTCCTTCTCCTTCTCGGAACGAATCAACCGACGAGACCCAGATGAGGAAGACAAAGACAGAGACGACGGAAGGGAGATCTCGCGCTCTCCTCGCCTCGCCCTGCCTCGGAGCAATGCCAACCTGCGCGCTTGATGTCTTGTCTCGTCGTGCCGGGTGGCCGTTGGGTGGAGACAATTAATGCTGAACGAGATCAAGTGGTTTCTGTAGGCACGAGAAGGTTTGGGGAGATGGTAGGGAGGAAGTTCCATTTATAGGAACGCGGAGAGACTAGGAATAGGAATTTGCAGGGACTGAGCTCTTGTCCTTTCTTTGGCACGAATGCTTTTGGGGACGGGACGGACACGACGAGTTTGGAATTAACCCGAGGCTTACTTCCGGCCGAAGTAAAGACACCAATGTTCAACTGAACGGTCTTGCCAACTTAGGCATTTCTCAAACAAATATCAATATTACAAAAGAAAATCATTTGAAGACAACCCCCCCCACCCCCCCCCCCCTTTTAATTTTTTGAGATAATAGGCACCCACTCGCATTTAACTTCATGTTGACTTTGCTTTTTATCAAACTAGTATATTTTTCCTTATTTCGCATGAGTTTTTTCAAATATATTTCTGCTGAAAATTTATGTTTATTAAAACCATTCGTCCTACGCATTCAACTTATATGGAAAATAGTATTTTTAAAGATATAGCAGTGACAATAATCATAAAATTGTAAAAGAAATATAATTTGAAAATAATGTATAATGAGTTGGTTTGTCTTATATTTCAGTTCACTCTACACTCACCAAACATATTTTTCCTCATATTTTGCAAAACTGAATTTTTCATGAACGATTTTCATTTAATTCAACTTGATCATTTGATAATCTCTCTCTGAGTTATTATTTTTAAGCAACATTGACACTAGTATCATAATTTACTACATGTTGTATGAGATGGAATCAACGTAATTTTAGTCTAGCGGTGTATTGTATTGCAAGTGACAAAGTCAGTTTTTCTCATTATTCAACAATTTTACAAGTATATCTTTTTCTATGAATGTATTTGGCATATAGTGCACAATAGAGTCAATTTTATGTAAAATTATAAGCATAATTACTTTCTCGTTCTCATAGAGCTAATTTTACTACTTATTACTTTAGATTTTTATAAATAGACGTAATATCAATAATTATGTTTTTTTTTTTAATTTCTCTTGAATTTTAGTAAAAAGTATTCCCTCATTCTCTTAGGTCCATTTTACTACTTATTGACTAGAGCTTTCTTCTTTTTTGTTTTTGAAAAAGCACTTAAATTGTCTTTTGGGAAAAGACTCATTTCATTAAACTTCAATGCATTTAAGGTGCAAAAGTCACTTTTTTCATAAAAAAAAAAAGTAGATTTACCTTGAATATAGAATCCAATGCCCTTTTTATCCTTAATGTGAACAAATAATACAATATAGATAAAGGAATAAACTGCTATATTGACGATCCATTTATGATCTACTTATCTAAAAAAAACACCCAAAAAAAAATCAAAGGATAAATTAGAAAGAAAATAAGAAATGCAAGTTGGAGATGGTAAAACACTATTTTTATGTTCGGTGTTTAATTTGTATTTATGTAATAAAATATAGTTTTCCAACAATATTGTTTGGAACCATTGGGATTTGCTCCAATGGCCACTCTTTTCACATGGGAAGGGGAATCCCCATCTTCTAAGGGGGTTAGGGGTAGGGATGTTTAGTTTCAAGTGTAGGATTCAACTTCCATCGGAGAGTGAGTTGAGAGTTAGAATAAGGACAAACCAAAATATAAAAACAATATTGTTTGGCATTTTTATAGGCATGTATAATGAATGCTTCACTTCGGATTATGGCATGTTTTTAACCTTACCTAAATGGTAGTGTCATCTTTAATTATCTCATTTGTCCAATTATGAAGGAGACTAGCTTAATTAAGTGAATCCCAAGTGATAAATTATTTTCCTTACTTCATTGATCAAATAAAGCGCAAATCGAAACTTGAGTCATGGATGAATAACTCGGACATACCATTGCTAGTTTCTCGATGACGTGGAGAATGGAGCATGTCTCGTTTGATGCATGCACATATTCCTATTTCTCAGCCATTCATGGCATTCTTGTCGGGCGGTCGTTAATTATCTCATTCCTTCAAAGTAATTGACAAATCATCATTCTCTCGCGAGGCAAGGAAGGGGAAAGGGCGAATTTAGGAGTACTTGACCATGAAAGTTCCCTCAAGATTCTCAACCACAAGGATGTGATCACCTCACTCCCTGGACGAACCTCTTGCGAGTTCCCTCTACAAGGTCGCGAGTTCTCTTAAACTCGTATCCCATATGACAGCGGAATGTCGTGACCCGTATCCACACGAGCGACACACCTCAAGAGAGGAGGTTGGGTGTGAATATTGGATTTAAGGGTACCTTTACCATTGGAGCTCTCCCTCTGGTACTCTCTTCCCTAAGGATGGCGTCACTTTATCGATTAGGAGTTTTCCACATGTGGATATGCTAAACCATGGTGAGTCTTATCAAGACATGTACCCTATGCGATGGATTCATTTATATGATCTAATTATTTAAAACATCCTAGAAGTAAGACTAGATGAATCAATGGATTTTACCATAATTTTTCTAATCAATCTAATTCTCATGAGTTGTTTAGCCGGATAATGCTCCTTCAGGAATGCCCCAAGTCAACGGATGCCGGTCGCAATAGTGGCTAGGCTGATGCTCCCTTGTAGAATGTCGTCTAGATGTAGATGTTACAGTGCTCAATGGTGCAAAACGATGCCCGGCTACGCCAGAAGACCGTTGACTGTTGAGTTGGCCGTGGCCATTAGGTCGTAATCAATTGGGACGCATGAATGATTGAAATTGACACGCCTGATTATGGGACAAAATTGTGTGGCATGGAATGGGACGTGTCATAAGGATTTAGCCTTATAATCGGGACCCCTATAATTGTTTGTGATATAAGTTGAGACGTCCCGATTGATTAGTGCTTTTAATGCAATGATATGTGATATGCACTATACTGACGTGCATGAAGGATCTGAGGCGAGGTGAGTCTTGTGTGATGTTTGGTTAGACTACCTCTAGGCATATTTTCTTCCTAATCGGGATTTAGGGCGTGAACTCACTAAGACATCGTCTCACTCCGTCATGGGTTTAACTTTTTCAAGTCCGTAGATGGCGGTCCCTCCAGTACGTTTTGGACAGCCGAGGGGGTATATGGAGCAGATTACCGACGTCCCTGTCCCCGGGAGTCTCTGGCTCCATGAGCTCATAGTAACCACCATCTTGGTCGATGAGGGCCGACCTCAGTTGGTACCTCATCGATTCATGGCACGGTTCCGCCATGGGTCTAATGGGGTCCGGGAAGGTCCCCTATAGGGTTTCGACATCCCGCCATTGCGGTCAATGCTACGGCGAGTGAGGGGGTAGCTGACCCTCTTGATGGTGTCGTAGAAGACCCAGAACCCCCGGAGGCCTCGGAGGTTTCGGTTGAGGAGTCGTGTGCCTAGATGGCTTGGTGACTCTTCTTTTTGGAGTAGACTTTTGGTTATAAACTAGTATTGTATATAAACCTAGTTTGTTTATCAAAGTGTTTTGTGAAAATTTGTATCCTACTTTTCTATCCATATTTGTGTTGTCTGGGGATTGTTTATATGCTTCTGCATGTGCAATAAAATGAATGGGTTGGCGACACGTCTTGGGACGTCGCAAATTTTATCGACCACCGAGGGATGTGCGCGCGCTCGAGGTTCGGGTGCTTCTGCATGTGCAATAAAATGAATGGGTCGGTGACGCGTCTTGGGACATCGCAAATTTTATCGACTACCAAGGGATGTGCACGCGCTCGAGGTTCGAGGCATGACATCCCCACCCGAAGTGGTATTAGAGCTGGTTACTGTTTGGAGTGATAAGGTGCGATGGGTTCTTGGGATAGTTAGTAGGAAATGCTTTTTTATTATGCTGATGCATGTGATTGATAGCTGATTGGTAGATTGTTTTGTGTGATCGCTCAAGTTCTAAGTCTGTGTGGAATTGGAAAGCGGATTTTTGTAAAGAATCTGCATCATGAGTGATCAAGAGCAAAGGACGCCTAGAAAGAGGACCGTAGGATCAGTGACTTGGGGTAAGACGCCAACAAGAGTCGGTACCCGAGGTGGTAGAGGTAGAGCGTAAGCTCAAGCCAACGCAAGTGGATTAGCGCCGCCATCGGTCAGTGCTGGGGTAGCAACCCCTAGCGATCCTAGAATCGATGGGATCGTTCAAGCGCTTGAGATGCTTGGGAATTTGATGGGGTAGCAGGCCTAGAATCAAGCCGCCGCCATTACCGCCGCCGCTACTGCCACTGCTACAGTTGTCGCCAATGCTGCCGTTGCTGCTCTGCTGCCGAACCTGCCAAAGTTCCACCTGGAAACGTGGTTGTTGAGAGACCAATGCATAAGCTCGTAGAGCAATTCCTGAAGATGAACCCACCGAGGTTCACTGGTGTAGGAGATCCCGAGGCTACAACACTCTAGATCCAAGACTTGGAGAAGACCTTTGCACTGTTGATGTGCACTGAGGAAGAAAAAGTTGTCATTGCATTATACTAGTTGCAAGGAAACGCAAGTACTTGGTGGAGAGCCACTAGAGGGAGAGTGACCCCAAAAGCGAGGTTCCAGTGTGGAACGACTTCCTCGAAGCCTTTAACATCAAGAAGGGTTTACAGAATTGGATCTAGAATGCTCATTTGGATAGTGAAAAATCTTTGTATGTCCACAAATTCCTGGAACTGTTCTTTGAACAGTAGTCCATTGGGCACAATTCTGAGTTTAGGAATTTGTGTAAGGACATCCTAATCAATAATGATATCTTTATCTAGGGAGCTCGAGCCAAGGATTTTAGTGGTGATTAAACATTGGGGAGAGAACTATATGGTGATGGATATGCTTTGTACTCTTGTAGCAAAAGTATCTCGAGAAGCAGAATTAAAATACCGGTTATATGGCGTCTAGTATTTTTCTAGAAGTATCTTTGTTTCAAGGATAAAATCACTGGCTCTAGTGTCAGCAAGGGCAATGAGAGAAATAGGTTTATCATACTTAGATGGGTATATTTTTACAAGTAAAAATAGAAGGATAGAGGGAGTATATGCACAAAGATCTTGAATTGTAGGAGGTTCAGAGAAAGATAATACCTCTTCTTCTGGTTCTCCTAACAAACTTTCAGTATCACTAGTTTGTGACCATGTTTGTATAGCACACACAATGTGCTTGGTTGGTTCATCTTCCAAGGAGAAAACCGATTCAACATCATCATCCTGAAGTGATACTCTAGTTTGCTTCTCTATCTTCTAAATTAAATGGAAATTTCATCCTTTAGCCACTAGGCAACTCTTGGCAAAGTGACATTTCTTGTTGCAAATGTCACACCTATCGTTTAGAGCGTATTTTCCATAAGAATCACCATTTGTGCCTCTTCTTGGCATGTGCTAAAGAGACTCTTTTGAAGTTTCTTCGTTTTTTGCATCAATCTTTGCAAGAAGGATCATCACATGAGTCTTTCGTTGAACACTTAATTCTTAACTCACACCCTCGACAAGATCAGTCAAGTTCCTTAATGCTCTTGAGATAACTTTTGAAAGCCTTTCTTCGGATGCAAAGATCATCGAGAGTAAGATGTATCTCTTGCTAAAGTTCCCTAAGAGGAACATTGGTGATAATTTGCTGTTTATTTTGAATGGATCTTTCTACCATTTGCCCAATCTCATTTGGAATGGAGGCCAAAAATACTTGCTTGAAGTTGGGTGAGCTCCAAGAGCATAGAATAATTTGAACATTTCTTGGAAATGTCTATTAAGATGTTTTGTTCGTAGAGAACAACATTTTCTTTCAAAAAATTATCTCCTTCTAAGTTCAAGAAGATTTTCTAGTTTACCAATAAAGAATTGGTGGATAACTCGGATCACATGATGAAAATCTGTTTGAAGCAAAAATATCATTTGATCCTGGTCAAAAATAGGTCTCCATCAATCTCTTAAGCTTCCAGTGAATCTATTTACGAACTCGGTCAATATGTCATACTGATGTTCAACAAAAAGTGCTTTAGTGTTGAGTCAAGTATTTTGAAGTTGAAGAATTCTGTCCAAGATTTGAATTATGAAGATGTACTACTTCCGACTCGGATGAATTTGATTCCATCTATGCTTTGGGAGGATCAACCATAAAGATAGTAGGTGTACAGGATTTTGGTGTTTGTGGCTCAAAGGTTGAAGCAGTTTAAGAGGAAATGGAATTTGGTTCCTGAGGCTAATTTAGAGATATTTTGTTTGGTGGAATCAAACGAGGCAATAGTTGGTATACTTTGTTTGCCTTGGTCTCGAAGGAAAGCCTCAAGTGGATTCGAGACCATATGAGCGGAGGGAGGTTTTGGAAAAGGTTCAAGAGCTGGCTTCTTTTCTTCACTAATCTTTCTTTGCTTTTCCATCTCTCTGATACGATTTTGAAGTGCAATAATATTTCTTTGATCTTGTCTTGGAGCTTCGTCAATTGAAGTAATTGATGTAGCCCTAGAAGGCCCCACATCTTTTGGAGTCATTTGCCAAGGATGTGAAAATGGATCTGGAGGAGGAATAAATTTTCCATCCTGCATGAGCTTGATTTGTCTTCTCAATTTTTCCATATTAGCCATTTGATCTTCCAAATAATAATGAGAGACATATCTTCCGAATTCAATCTGCTGAAGTCTTTTTTGGAATGTCTCAAGCAATTTATTCGTGACCAAAGCCGTTTGATCAACTTTTTGGTCGACATGATCAAAACAAGCTTGAACAGTTGAAAGCTTGGTATCCATTTTCTTGAGAACATTATTCAGGGCTAAGGCATTTTTCGATTGCCAATTCAAAACAGCTTCAATAGCTATTACTTTATTTTGCTTCCATGGTTGTCAATATCCATAGGATTTGGGACCTTAGGGATATGAGGAAATCGATTATGGACATCCATAAATTCTTCCAATGCCGAGAATAGGGCTTTGGAATTAGGCCTTTTCAAAGGTGGAAAGTCTGAAGATTGGAACATACAAATAGATGGAAGGACAAGTGGTAATTTTGGTTCTGGGGGACATGAAGGCTAAAGTGTTTTGGTACTTAAAGAGGAAATGAATTCTTTTTAACCCATTAGTAGATGGGTTTATAGAAGGGTGAGACAACTGGCTTTAGGAGGAGGGTTTCCTTTTGGGTGGCGACTGAGAAGGTGGAGGAGGTTCATGTGATTCAAGGATTTTTGGAGGAGGATGTGGTTGAGGTGGTTCATACGAGACCGTGAATTGATATTTTCCTCAATCTTCACCAAGAGGTCCAATGGTGGGATCTCCGTCAAGGTACATATTGTAAAATTTATCTTTTGACCGCTTCTTTTTTCTGGATGGCCTATCATCTTCTTCATCATCTGGAGGATTTCTGCACAGAGAGCACTGACAATCTAGATCCCAGAAATAGTATCATGTCTGAGGATCTTTATAATAATGAAGGTTGTCCCTCCTGGTCAAAAGATTCAATCATGTATTTTGGATCTAGGTGGCCTTTGTCATCTGGAACATGGGCTACAGAAGGTTGCATCATAAAAATAGTAGGAAAAATAGAAGATGTGGACTCTTCTTTTTCCAACTAAATTTGATGACAACCGTGCCATCTTTCTTCTTAGTGAACTGAGACTCTATGGATTGGATGGGTGCGAAGTTTTGGTGGATTTTTTCATAGTTAGTTACCCACGTGTCTGGGAGTAACTTGATAAATTGATCTTGAGGGATTTGTCTAGGAACATGGATACAAGAGGTTTGGTCATTATCCACCGAGATGAACAGGGCATCTTCAAAACTAAGGAAGTTGAGGTCAATGCGATGGTTCTAGAACTGATAAACCATTTGGTAATGTAAATTGGCAGCAATAGAATCTAGTGTTTGAGGTGCTTCAGTAATCTGTAGCTGAACCTTAAGGGTTGAGAGAAGTCGTAGATCCAAGAGAACCATATTAAAATTTGGAAAGAGTGTAACAAACATTGTTCCTGCGTTGAGGGTGGTTTGGATGGTACCGATACAAGCATGCTATTGGTAGTCTAAGAAATGGGTGTCTAAAAGGGCCATTCGAGCAACCACAAGTAATCCCTTCTTCCGTGAAAGGACAAAGCAAGTCTAATGGCACCAAAGTGTAGGTGTATGTAGCCTTGTTGTATCCATTGGAGTGGAAAGTTAGAAGGGATTTGTAGGGTAACAAAGTGTTCTTGCCAAGTAGCTAGAATAGGATGCTGGTCAAATTTTGAGGACTAAGCATACTCCTTAACCTCTTTAGGGGTATGCTTAATAAGCTGCTTAATAGAATGGATAGGAGAGAAAGAAGATGGTTTAGCAAAAGTGAAATATGGATTTATAAGTGGCAGGTGAGTCTCAGAGATTTTACTATCTTCATTGAGGTAAGAAACCTCATGAAGATAGTCAACCTTAGAGACATTCGGAGTTCAAGAGGAGGACTAAGAAAATTCTCCCCCTCTGCACTAAATAATCAACTTCAAACTAAAAATGTGTTGAAAAATGCCATGGCTCTGATACTAGAAAATTTGCCTATGATACGAGTTAGGGAAAATGAAAACAGAATTCGTGAAAAGTATGCTATCCCACACGCACGACCATTCCTCGGCTTCAGAATATGGACTGTCTGTTAGCCCTCACATAAATTCGGGGAGGGGATGAATTTTAGTCATCCTTGCCCTATGATTTGCCTAGGCCAGCATCCAAGCACATTCAAATGTCAAATTCAGTATTTTATACTACATCTTCTATATAAAATAGGTCATTATTCTCTTTTCAGTTATAATACTACATGACAAAGATTTTTCATTACATTTTTTAGGATTAGCGAACCACATGATACAAAATTTACATAATTGTATCGTCTAAAATTAAATTTTCGTTAAATGCGGAGGAAGAGGCAAAACTTAAATATTTTGCAGGGGTGGGGACGGATTCCATAGATGGCGGATTGGAACAGGGTAGGTCTAGGACGGTGATCACGACCCTCCCCGGTTGGTAAATTCGAGCAAACTTATTTTTCTAAGTTTTCACAATTTATCCCTAATTTTTATGTTACACAACAACAGCCCCAAATATAAATTAAAGAAATTTTTCAAAGAGATTTCATTTATCCTGCAAGTATCTAATTCTATTTCGTCTATCAATTTAAGCATAGTTGCTCAAAGAGCTAATGAGAAAGCGCAATCATGTTGCATGTTTGACACGCAAATCCCTTGACAATTGCAACTCTAATAATTATTTCCTAATAGGGAAAGAGATATTGTAGAATAAAAAACTTAGTTAATATGGAAAACTTGATTACCTAATTAATTAACATCATTGGCAAGACGGATTACGTGGATAATTGAAATTACATGTAAGAAAAGTAAGAAGTATAGCAACCTATGCGGAAAAATCTTTGAATTTCTTCTTTTTATGGATAGAAAAGATTGCAATTGATTGATTAGCTAAACTGTTAGTGTATGTATTTGGTAATGATATTACTCTTGGAGAAACCTCGAGAATTGCTTGGCTCCATAGATGTTAGTATTAGGTTAGCACCTCTCTGAGGGGACGTGGAAGAGATGATTGATGAGCTTTAACTTGGAATTTTGGTTAAGGTGGAAATTTGTTGAGTGCGCCTCCACATTTAGACCCAATTTGATTTGGAATCAACTTGAGATTGTACCCAAGGACGCAGCGAGTGAAGAGATCTGGAATGCATGAGGACATGTCCTGGACGTACTAAATCAAGTGGCGGACGTTGGAAATTAGTAGAAATATGAGGAGAAGCTATTGTGTATCCAAATTGGGTCGAAAATTTTTGCCGATAAGATTTTGGACGTCCGGACGCTACTTTAAACACAAGTTTTCAACCTAATTCGCTCACAACATTACCGCAAACTTTAGAGAGAGAGAGATAGGGAGCCATTAAGGAGTTTGAGTATGTGAAGTAAACACTTTGTATCTCTTTGATTTAAGTTTTCTAATTTAAGTTTTCAAGAATTTTCGAGTGTTTGGGGTCTTGGAAACACTTGAGCATTGTGTCATTCAAGAGATTGTTGTCTCCTGTTTTCGAATGAGTGAGATACCTCATCGATCCCTCCGTATAGAGTAGGCATACTCAGTTGAACCATATAAATCCTATGTCATAGGTTTGTTTTCTGTGTTTAGTTTTTGCCCAAATCTTCTGATTGTGTCTCCGGTTTTGATTATGCCTAACAATATGGTTGATACTCATGACCTGCTTAACAGTTGCCTTGCGACAAGACTATGCACAAGTTTTAAATGTCCCCAACCATATTTATGAATTGTTCATCTCTCTTTTTAATTCCCCATCTTTCTTTTTCCACTTAAAAATAGTGTGTCGTGTTTTATATATAGTAACGATATAAGATTGCAAAAAATAGACTATCACGTTTAAATTAAAGAAAAATTCAAATAAGAGCCTAAAGTGAGATCGCCTTCTCAAAAAATGGTCTAAAGTGAACTTTATCTTAAATAAAGGCCTAAAATGATCTTATAGTCTCAAATAAGGGCCTAAAGGAACACTTAATCTCAAATAAGGGGCTGAACACACCAGCTGGCAAAATCTTCTTTTATGGACAATCACATGCTTATTACAACGGTGAGGCCAAGGGTACTTATGTCTAGAGATTTCTCTTTTTTTCTCCTTTTTCTTTCTTCCTTTTTACTGTTCATCTTCTTCTTCCTATTGCCTACGTACCAGTGCCCAAAGGCACTTAGCGCTCAACGCTCGTTCACTTCAACCCATGTTGTATAGAGTGCTCTTAAGTGGGCTAGATTTCTTTTCGTTCAGTTGCACAACCTCACTTGTGCCTTTTAGAGAGTTTTGAACACCATTAATGAATTTTATCCAATCTCCAAATGCTAATTATTGTTGATTACACATGTTCAATCTATTGAGTAGTTTTTAGTCTCCCTTATCCTAAAAACTAGTTCAAAGAATGAGGTTTTCCCTTTTCACTTATTGTGACATCCTAGATTAATTCACTCAAGGTATTTTCTAATTTGGTCTATTCCATACTGAGCCTTACGATTTTGTCCTTTGGTATACAAGCAGGCACTTTTCCAATAGGTCATCCATCATTGTAGTGCTCTAACCTAGGCTCTCTTAACTTTAAAGTTCCAAAGCAAAACTTAACATTACGTCAAAAGGCATCTTCATGAGTTAATTCCAATTTTCATACACACGCACACATGCATGCACACAAGCACGCATGCACGCACATCTGAATCGCTCTCCCCATGTTCAATGCATAATTCAGTTTACTGCCTCATTCGCCATCCTAAAAGCCTACTAAGAGTTGCTCCTTGTTCAAACCCTCTAACCCTGGAGACCACTCCCCACCCTCATCAGACCAGATCGTTACACTTATAAATAGGCCACTAGCCCTTTCCACTACCGTTGTAAGTTAACCCCACCATTCTCCCCATTACACATTGTGCCCTAGGTTGGAGTAACAATAACTCATATCTCATTGTGTGATTATTGGGTTTAGACTTGTTGGTAATCTAACTCCGATACCAATGTTGGATGGTCTTGGGCCTCTCTTACCCCAAAAACCAACTCAAATGGTGAAATTTTTCCCCATACTTATAAATTAACCACAAGTCCCTTCCACAACTGATGTGGGATAACCCCAACTCTATCTTCTTTAGAGCAGCCTTCCACTCTATAGTGAAAATTAGGGGTGAGCATCGGTCCAGGGTCAACCCCAACCAACCTTAGACCGGCCCACCTCTACCGATCCCGGTCTAGCTCCTAAGGAAACTCGGTCAGTCATTAATCTTAAAATCCCTGGACCAGCAATGTATTGGTTGGTCATCAGTCCTGAGATTTTATGGTCCAACCCATATCAACCATGAATATATATATATATATATTCTAAAGAGCAAACCCTAACTTAAATAGTGTTAAACGGCATCAAATGGTGTCCCTTTCCTCTAGTACTCTTGTTCTCCTTTCTTTTTTAATTTTTTGCTCGTGAGCAACCTCGCCTTGCTTGCTGTGACATCCCAGATTTTCAACTCTGTTTTCTACTGAATAAATCCGGCATTTTATCGGCGCGCCTATAGGGTTGTTCTCAGAGCTGATCACTCTTGAGATAACTAGGTTAGCTGGGGAAACCAATAAGGATTTTAAGGCAAATAGACTTGAGAGTTCGACTAGGAATCGGCTTCTCGACCGTGTCTATCTTTAGAGGTCATTACGGCACAGTATAAAATCAATTTGAAATCAAAAATGGGCTAGTTCGACAGAGATGTGTGGCTAATCGTGGGTGACACCACTAAATTGGAAAATTCTCGTCGACCGACACTAGACTGATTTTCTTATTGTTTTGGTACCCTATGTCCGTATTTAGATCCTCGAGATCTTCACGACAACCGAGAGTCGCCAATGAGTCGAGTGGGTTCATTGTGGCTCGAAGAAAATCGACCACGGGTCATTTGCACGAAAAATGCCTGAAAGTTACCCGGTAGCCTAGGTCACGCTAAAAACGCGCCAAGTGAAATTAAGCGTGAATTCAAGTCCGATTTCAGAAATTGAAGATTCTGTTGGGTCACAATAAATTCTAGGACTCATAAATCAGTCTCAGAATATTTTTCTGACAACCGACACTTTTTGGGAAAAAGTCAGCTCGGGACCGTTTTCGTGCAATTGAAGTCAGGGATTTATTCTGGTTGCAAATTTGAGAAGCATGAGGGATTCTTGGATGGGGAAAATTATCAATGTGATAAATGAGACACCAATTGAATTTATGAGAGCCAATTGAGAGAGAATCAAGAAAGAATTATTGCCATTTGAAGCTTTATTCTTCAAAATTCGTAATCCCCAACATCCTAGCCAATTTTGGACCTTGGAAATGTTATTTGGGGTGTTGGTGTGGCCAAAGGAGGGCCAAGGAATAATGCTTGGCCTAGGATGATTTGAGAGGATATTTTGTGGAAATATCTAGCTTGGTGGAGCCCTCCATCTCTCCTCATCTCTATCCTCTCCATCTCTCTCACCTCTCCACCGTCCAAGACCCTCTCCTCTTCATTTTCGAAACCCTCAAGCCAGCAAGAAGACCGGCAGAAGAAGCTGCAGCCTTCGCACACCTCCAATCGCGCCACCGCCGGTTTCTGCTCCAGCTGACCACTCGCCAAAGATCCGACTAAAAAGTAAACTTTCCGGATGGACCAGCGAACGAGCCACCTATCTCCGTGACGAGGACATCCATACCGTTCCAACAAGCTCAACCTCGCCCCAAACGGAGCGGTAGTTCTTCCCGTACGTCCGCCGGAGTCCGCCGCTCGCCGGACCGTCTGGAAGCTGCCCGCCGACACTGTTTCGCGTTTTCTTGCTGTTTCGCCCCATTTCAGCCCTTCCTTTGCCCATTCCCTCCACCCACAAGATCCCCAAGACCCCCGGGAGCCACTGGTTGCCAACCACCCGCTCGCCGAAGCTCCGATCGGCCCATCTTCGCCGTTGAAGCCGCTGGTTTCCTCTCTGCGGCCCGCAAGCCAAGCCTGCGGTTCAGCCCATTGGGATTGGGCCCAACCTCGGCCCAAGAATTCAGCCAAAGTCAGCCCAGTCTTGAGGCCCGCAAAGCAGCCCAAGCCCATCTTCAGGCAAGCCTAGCTCACCGAAGCCCATTTGAAGTTCCAAGCCCGTGCAGCCCAAGTTAATTTAGATTATTTCAGCCCATGAGAAGGCAGCCCATTTTCAATTGATTTGAAGCCCAAGTTGGTTAGAAGCAGCCCAGTCCAAAGTGAGCCCACAACTTGAAGCCTAAGAAGTTTCAGCAGTTCAGCCCGCAAAGCAAGTCAACCCAAGTTCAGTCTGAGCCCATATATTTCTGTGGGCTTGCAAGGTTTCTTGGCCCGGCCCGAGGGTGCATCGACACCGCCGAAATTTTGGAATTCGGCCACCGTCGCGGTGTTCCAGTCTTCGCTTTGCCAAGTGAGTTTTACTCACTAATGCCTTCTTAGTTTGCTAATGATGCCTAGGGGTTGATTAGATTTAATTAAGTGTAATTATGTGGTTAGATTAGTTTAGAACAATTAAATTAGTGACTTAATGATGCATGTTAGGTGGTTAGACTTAGTCATTATCAAGTAGAGAGCTTCTAATATTTATTGAATGCATCTCGGGGTTTTCCCGACCCGTTTCGGGTTCCAATTAGGCATCACGGCTCTAAATTGGATTTTTAATATTTATTTATTTAATTTTTGAACTTATTTATTTATTTATTTATTTTTCCATAAATTCAACCGGGATGGTCGGTGACCGGAATTTCGTGCTGATTGCAGTGGTGCTTTCTGTTTATTTAATTGAGCACTAGTTTGTGGAAATTGAGTGAGTTGACGAGTATGTGGGGATTTATCCCAAGATTGATCAGTGTCAGGGTTCAATTAGAAATTGACTATGAGAGGTTGTGAGTTGAACATCAAAAGCCACCAAAGTATGGCTGTGAGAGTGGGGCCAAATTTTGCCACCGAATTTGGAATCGGTCGCGCCCGTTGGGCCGTAAATTGCCACCTGATATAGGTCGCGCCCGTGGGGCCGTATATTACCACCGGATAGAGGTCGCGCCCGTTGGGCCGTAAATTGCCACTTGATAGAGGTCGCGCCTAATAAGGCCGTAATTTTCCACCTATTAAAGGTTGTGCCCATTGGGCCGTAATTTGCCACCTAAAGATAGGTCGTGTCCTTTGGACCGTAATTTGTAGCCAAGAAGTTTGATAGACTATGCTTGTTGAGCCGTGAGAAGATTTGAGACTGAATAAGTGAGACGACCGGAGAATGATCGGATTGGCATGTAATCAACTAAGTCGATTGATTATTACTTTGATCTAATGTTGTGAATTGATTGATTGAATGGAAATGATCGATGAATGGTTTGATGGAGATGTAATCGACTAGGTCGATTTGATCGATGCTTCGATATGTGATATGATTGCTCGAGTGCCTATTCAATCTGTGCTAATATGCAGGTGGAATCTGAGGCCAAGGTAAGTCCTCCGACTCGTGTTGTGCATAGGCAGCCCTAAGGTGTATTAGTTTACTAATCGAGTCTTAAGGGGTAGAACTTACTGAGACGTTGTCTCATTGGTTATTGAATAACCATTTCAGGTCCCTAGATGCAGTAGACTTGGATTTTGAAGATCTCGAAAGTTCGGTGCGGTCTACTGAAGGCTCCAGTTGGAGTGTGGAGGATGATGAAGAGGAGGACGGGACCTGTAGCTTGTAGAACCCCACTTCTGCTTGTAGACCTTGTTTTTAAACTGGCTTAATGTGAATTAAATTTAATAATTCACCTTGTATATGAGAGTGAAGGTTTTTAAGAGTTTGAAAATTTAATCCTACTGTTCTATCCCAATGTTTTATTATCTGGGGATTTTTAATTGCTTCCGCATGTGCATATGAAAATGAAATGGTCGGCGATACGTCCTGGGATATCGCAAATTTTTAATTGACCAAGGTGAGGGATGGGCACGTGCCCGAGGATTGGAGCGTGACACTTGCCGCACAATGCTCATCTCACTTAGCGCTCGCCTCACTTACCGCTTGACGCTCACTGCTCAACACTCGTTGTTCAACGCTCATGCCGCTCTCCTCTCTTCACTAGCATCAATCGCCGCCGAGCAAATCAAAAGGAAACAAAGCCCCAATTAGAAATACTCTTCGCTACTCACCTCACGGCATGCCTCTATTCGCTTCGCCTCATGACTTGCCCTCCTCTCGCGGCTCACCCTGTTGATGGATATGTAATTTGAAATAATAAATTGGTCTTTTCAAGAAATGTACAAAATGAAACAAACAATTATCGGTTGGTTCTAGGTTGACCCTAAAATTGGACCGAACCCATAGGGTCAATTTGGTCCTTGATCCTAAACTCAACTGAGTCGATCCTTGATCTTAAAAATTGGAGACCAACAATATGTGGGATGATCATTGGGTTAAGTGCTGGATCGGCCTAACCTCGACCATGATCACCCTTAGTGAAAATCCCTTTGAACTTGTGGTAATAGAGGTTTACTGTGACCAATGTGGGATGGTCATTGGGTTAAGTGCTGGATTGGCCTAACCTCGACTATAATCACCCCTAGTGAAAATCCCTTTGAACTTGTGGTAATAGAGGTTTACGATGACATCCTAGTCCACCACTCACTAATCCGGCCCCTTAATTATCTGAGTTATCACACAAGCGAGTCTTTTATATAGGTTAGCATGTATAGCATGAATTACAAAGCATATCTCAAGACACAATTAGAAAGGGGATCATGCTTTTATTATTACCATAGCTGCAGTTAAAGACGGGGGGTGGACTATATAACCAAAAGGAGAGGATCTATCAAGGGAAAATACAACAAAAAAGGGCCTATCTCCCTAAGTCCGCCACTACTGGTTCCTTGACAATACGTACGTCCTCCATCCAGCCTACTCATCTACTCGACACCTCGACCAAAAAGTTCCCACCATGCCAAAGCTAGCATGATCTCTCCAAGCTCGTCCCATGTCCATGTCTAGTTCTCCATGTCTAGTTCTCCTTGCCACTTCTGCCGCCGCCGCCTATGCCAGGGGCTCTCGGGCATGGAATGGGTCCTATCATGCAATCTCCCACCTTCACAAAAATCGCAACAAAACAATAGGTGGTCATGTTGGGCTGTCCTATGTCCACGCGTAACTCAATAGTGAAACGAACAAAACCAATGCCCAAGAAATCCGGTCGGAGAACTCTTGACAGTCACTCTGTAGGACTACGGGCACTCCATAACAGGTGGTAGAGGTCACAGGAAAGATTGACATAGCTATTGATCTGAAAATAACAAAAGGGTGAGCTAACACTCGGCAAGAGAAACATTAAACTCATAAACCGCTCAATCTAATTAGCACTCAATTCTTAGGACACAAGCTATCATACAAGCACACGGGCACACAACATACCTTTAATCATATACAGTCTCACATGTAATGACAACATGCATTGGTTGTGACATATATTCATACAATATCATGAACAATAGCGACATGATTTTAACATCACATAGCACATGCATAATATCATCAGGGTTCAACCCGTTTCAACTGTTCCCAGTCCATCGCAAGTGGCACGAACAATGTCTTCCAACTATTATGCCAGGCATCCATGGCACCGAGTCGTAGGCATCCCAAACTCCGGGGTAACCGCCACCAAGGCATTTGTCACTAAGAAATTTCACCTCCGACATTCCTATGGGCCATCGTTGGGTATAACACTCCCAAGGTTTGTCTCCTCCTAGGCTTCCCTACTCAAACCCAGGGCATCCTAATTCACTAATTAGGGCATTCTCCTCCGACATTCTGCTCAGGGCCATCGTCGAGCATCCAAAGACCGCATGCCTTGGGCATCACAAACAATCTCATGCATTATATATGTTTCACACTCATGCAATGCCACAATGATCATACAACGCATTTCGTAACATACTTGGCATGCACAACAATGAGATGGGCACACACAACATTACATAAACCATCACAAGTATCGCGTTAAATACTCTAAGTAAATAATATCACACTAGCATCACAAGCTCTGCATTGGCTAATATACCAAATGCCAAAACCATTGTTAGAAGGTCATAACCCAAAATTTCTTCACCTTCAACTTAAATTTGAGTAATTTCGGAATAAAGGCTACCAAAAACAAGAATGCCCAATTTTAAGAATAAATTTGAAAAACCTAGTAAATGAACTCAAAAAATTATAAAATTTTAATATGTTATAAAGAAGACCTTAACAAACATTTTTTTATGAAGAAATCCAGGTCTAATTATTCCTGTATATAGATCAGTGATTCACTCAATCTAGTACTGAAAACTGGTCCACCGAACAGAATCATTAACCATAAGGATGTTTCCTACAACTTCATAAAACGTTCGGAAATTTTAATATGATATACATAAAAAATTTTCCTACAACTTTTATGAACAAAGAATGACTAGAAAGTTTTACAAAAATTTAAGAATACACTGAGGTCACCAATTTCACCGTTCTAGGCAGATTGTTCATCCAAGAAAACTAGGTCTTCGAGCCAACCTTTCAACTCAGAAAAATCCGAAATAAATATATGTCATAGATTAGGGTCTCTTGAACAACTTTTATGAGAGAAATTTACCAGATCTCAACTTAACAAGCCACACAAAATCGACAAACTAGAGGGCTCGAGAATCACAGTTTTGGAGAAACAAAAAGGCAACCTAAAACACTTGCAATCCATGCATTTTCCATGTCCGAAATTCACATGCGAGTCCATTCCAGCCTCACAGCACACATGCAAGTCATATGGTCAAGTTTAAATCAAAAGCAAAACTCCTACAAGCTAAGACAAGCATAAAAACCACAAGCAATCCCACCGATCCTCTCAAAACCGGCATGCAGCCCATCAATCACACTACCACAGCACCATTTCTTCATGATCCGAACACCACAGCGACATGCAAGATAAAATAACAACCAAAATAGCAAGAACAAACCGAAAGACTCCCTATTCTACAAAATCAATTCCTAAGAAGATCAAGGGGAGTAGAAGTCTCCCACTTATCCTTGCCTCGAGATTTTGGTGCTTCGGCTCCTTCTCCTAAGCTCACTATGAGGACTTGCTGGTTTTCTTTGGTGGAAGAGGAAAATGAAGAGTGGAAGGGGAAGTGAGCTTGTGGCAAGAGAAAAACCAAGAGAGAAAGAGAGCGAGTGAGGGAGAGAGCTCGGCAACAGAGAGATAAGGAGTGAAAATGAGGAAGAAATGGAGAAGAAAGAAGAAGAAATGATGGGGAGATGGGGTTTGCCGAAGCTGGGGAGAAGAAAAGGAGATAATGAGGCTTGGGGAGTACTCCTCTTGCATGGCTATTGGACATGAGGAGGCAAATGCAGGGAGAATTGTCCAAAAAGTCCTAAACCTATTACACTTCTGCTAATTCAGTTCTAAACCTTTTAATTTTGTCAATTTAATCCTAAACATTTTCACTTCTTGCCGATTTAGTCCATCCGGCCAATTTTGGCCGGAAAATGCTAACATGGACATCGGCGGTGCCACGTAGGACCGTCGGCGCTGACGTGGACACTTTTTTAATAATATTTTAATAATATTTTGAATTTTTTTTTAATTTTTATTATTTTTTCCCTTTTTTTCTTTTCTTTTCTTCCTTTTCTTTTTGGCTTTTTTATTTCCTTTTCAGGTGGCCGGCCACCGGCCACAGGCCACGGCCGGCCACTGGCCATAGCCAACCGGCTGGCCTCGCCCGCCACAGGCGAGGAGAGCCCTCCACCAAGCGCGGCCCGGTGAGGCTGACCCTCGCCCAGGCCAGGCCGGCCTCGTCGAGCGACGGCGACGCCGGGCGAGGCCACCCTGGCCTGGGCAAGGGTTGACCTCGCAGATCTGGCGAGGGGAGCCCTCGCCCAGGCAAGCGTCAGCCTTGCCCGGACCGGATCTGGCGAGGCCCGCCCTCGACCCTAGCCAGCAGGGCGTTGGCCGCTTAGGGCGAGGGCCGGCCTCGCCAAATCTGGTTTGGGCGAGGCCAACGCTCGCTCGGGTGAGGGCGAGCCCCGGCGAGGGCTCCCTCACCAAATCTAGCGAGGCCGGCCCTCGCCCAAGCCAAGGCGGCCTCGCCGTCGCTCGGCCGACGCTCGGCGAGGCCGGCCCGGCCGGCTAGGGCTCCCCTCGCCCGAGCGGGCCTCGCCGTGGCGGCGAGGCCGGCCGGCCGTCGCTGTGGACGGTGGCCGGCCACCGTAAAAGGGAAGAAAAAAGACAAAAAGAAAAGAACGAAAAGAAAAGAAAAAAAGGGGAAAAACAGAAAAAAAAAAAAAAAATTCAAAAAATAAAATAAAAAATATTAAAATATTATTAAAAATTATCCACGTCGGCGCCGGCGGTCCACGTGGCACCGCCGCGCCCACGTCAGTATTTTCAGGCCAAAATTGGCCGGATGGACTAAATCGGCAAGAAGTGAAAATGTTTAAGACTGAATTGGCAGAAGTGTAATAGATTTAGGACTTTTTGGACAATTTTCCCAGCAAATGCATGGTGAAGCCTAATAATAGGCTAATAAGCCTATTTAATCCTATTCAATAAAATTTTGAAATTTGCATGGCCATGGGGGGCGGCACACTTGAATTAAGGGCTAAAAATTGTCATAAATTCGCATAATAATCATTTGGGTGGCCGGCCCTACTAAGGTATTCACATAGAAATTAATTTAAGCACTAACATAGTACATTAGGCGCACATAACACTCACACGATGCATAATTCAATTGCCTCAATCCCTAAGCTATTTTACTAAATCAAATCGCCTATATTAATAAGCTTTCCGTGAAAATTAAATTAATAAATTAAAATAGCTCATCATGACTAATTAATTAGCCAGATAAAATTTGGGGTGTCACATTTATAGTAATGAGATCCCTTTGCTCCATATTTGTCCATTCTCTTAGCGTTTTTCGGCAAGAAAAGATTCTGAGATTTTGAGTTTCGAGAACAAATCTAATGACGCTAACAAGTTCATGTGCCGAGTTCGAGTGTCGAGGACAACGCCAACAGATGACGATGGCTTAAAGAGGAAGCGGTCATTGGTGTGAGCAGGATTGAGTGATGTTAGAACATTTACAAAAAACCAAGATCCAGATTATCAGGATTGAACGGGAAAACGTGTAAAATTTTGTGCTAACCTCCATCCATCGATGAAGTCGAGAACAAATAAGCGGTGCTTGAACGATTGTGAATAGGCATTTCTAGCTAATTGCCCTCTTAACATTGAAAGTATGTTCTCCAATTCTTGGATAATCAGGATAATTGGAATTATCGAAATAATAAGAGGGTTTGGTTTGGATGACCTATTTATATTATATGTCCATAAAATTCTAGTAGATATAGTCTTCCATCAAGACTAATCCTAGTAAATATGAGCAATCTCCATAGTTATTAGCAATTAAATTTGGATAATAAATCCTCAATGAAATCTAATGTGGGAAATAAACTGAATGTGAGATCACATTAATAAAAATATTATAACATTCTCCCACTTGATCCCATATTTCATTAACAAAATATTTAACTAAATCCGCAAAATTTTGTGCGGAAACTAAAATATATGAATCATGGCAAAAAGCCCTCTTAGAAAAGTATTATCTTTCATGTATCACAATATGTCTCACAAGCCCATATGTGATAACATAACTTAATGAATAAACCTTATGTTTATTCTAGGTCAAAGCTTATTGTTATTCTCAGAAATAACAGAATGTGTACGCCAAAATTGATAATAACATCACAACTAAATAAGAGTTTCACAAATTCATCCATTTAATGAAAATTTACATGATAGAAACAATTATCATCCTAACCACATGATACTTATAACTCATTAGTAACATGTCTTTAGTTAAAGGATCAGCTAACATCAATTCAGTGTGAATGTATTCAATGACCACTTTGTTTTCTTTAACACGTTCCCATATGGTTAAATACTTAATGTCGATGTACTGGCTTCAACTGCTACATTTGTGGTTTTTAGCCAAGAAAACTGCAACTGAATTATCATAAAATATCCTTAATGGCCTAATAATAGAGTCCACAACTCTAAGCCCTTATGTGAAACTCTTCAACCACATATCATATGATGCCGGGGCTATCGACTTGGCTCCATCAGCCTACTCAACACCATCATTGCTAGCCAAGATAGAATTTTGGCATTACGTGCTTCAATGGATCAAGACTAAAATTTCCAACTAGAGTGATACCAAACTATTCTTACCCAAGCCCTTAGCAAAAAAAAAAAAAACTATTCTTACCGAAGTTATCAATATCGATGTTTAATGAGTTACTAAAGTTATCGGTATATTAGTTGCTGATTTCCCAGTATGCTTTATTAGTTATCGACCTCGAAGTTTATCAACAACATATCAATGGGATGTCATTCTAAACAACTTCCTTGGTTATTTGATAAGGTCTTGGGATATTTATCTTCTAGTCAAGGTGAGAGCACGAATTTTGTGAGGATGAAGAATTAAGAAAACAAGTTTCCAAGTCATTAAATGCATCTCTATTTTCCTAGGAGTCTTTATTGTTATGTAAGTTTTAAGAATCAAAGTTTTGAGTTCTTAGGTCTTTAGTGTTAAGCTACTTTGCATATCTATTTATTAATTTTCTATCTCCTAAGTTGAATTTCTCCTATAAATAGAGGAAGTCTCTCAATTGTAACCAAACCAGATTTGATGAATGAAAATACTTGAGATTTCCTCCGCGTAAGCGAATATCTTTGGAAAGTGGATAACTCCTATTTCGGTCTCTCTATCCTTGGAGAGTGGATTACTCCCGATGGTGAGCCAAGAAGCCTTTTATCCTCGGCTAGTGGATTTTCTTTTAGGCCTTGGTGGTGAGCTTCTCCTATTCTAAAGTCATTTATCCTTGGCGAGTAGTTCATCTTTTAAGCCTTGATGGTGAATTTCATTTATCCCGATCTTCATCTTAGGTTGGTAGCGCATCCTTTAAACCTTGGTAGGATCATAATCAATCTTTATTCTACAAATTCATCATTCGATGTCCATCCTCATACACCACATTCTATCCTATTCTTATTTTTACCTATCGAAACCATCTTCATAAATACTATTCCCTAAACACTTAACCACAAAAATCTCACATCCTAGAATCACTTGCCCACGCACGCATCACCATATGAGGTGGCCTCAAAACAAGAAATGAACTCACTTCGTCTATACATAGGCATGCAATCTTTTGTACTTTGAAGGTACCTCATTAGTGTCCTTGTAGTTCTCCAATAGTCCATACTAGATTCCTCTGATATCTTCTCAATGTTCTCATAACCAGGTCGAGTATAAACCTAAGTATACATCAAGCTTTCAACAACAAAAGCATATGCAGTTTTTTTATTTATTTATTCCATTTCTAGATCATTTTTCGAGCACTAGTTCAAATTGAACTTGTCACCCTTCACAATAGGTGGTATACTTAGTGAACAATCTTTCATTTGCAATCTCTTTAGGACTTTATTGATATAGTTTTCTTGAGACGGTCTCCATATGCCTCAAGGTCGATCTCTATGGAATTAATACCAATCACATAAGATGCCTCACCCATATCTTTCATGTCAAAATTCGTAGAGAGAAGTTATTTCATTTGGTGTAGCAACCATTTATGTGACATCCTGAAATTTTCGGCATATGGGTGAAAGGCGAGGCCGATTCTCGGCGGGGTTGGGCGAGCCCTGCCTAGCTACCGGCGAGGCTCAGCCAATGAGGGCTGGCGACGCTCCGGTGAGGTCACCAGCCACTGGAAGAAGAAGAACATGAGAGAGAAAGGAACAAAAGGAAAGAAAAAAAATTATTTAAAAATTAAAAGAAATTGATTTGGAACATAATCAATAAGCACGGTACCAAACGCAATTCTATTCTAGAATTAGAAATTTTGGACAGTTATCAAACAGCTTAAAATGCTTAGAAATTGTTTCCTGTAACAGAATTAAAAAAAAATCATTTCTTATCAGAATCTGTTCCCGAGAACAGAATCATTACCAAACGCGCCCTTAGTAATTAAGTGTCACTTCAAGTCCTTATTTAAGATTAAGTACCCACTTTGACCCCTTTTTGAGACAAAATGTACCCTAAGCTCTCCTTACCAAAAAAAAATGTACCCTAAGCTCCTTTTCAGAAAATAATATCACTTTAGCTTGTTATATACAATTTTCCCTTTAAATTAGAAAGGAGGAACAAAATAACTACTAGCCTGTTTAAACTAACATTAGATAAATATAAAAGAATAGCCACAAATTATACAAAATGCCCGGTGTCTCAAAGTAAATTAAATCATTATATAATAAGTTATTACACTTATATACGATTGAATAACAAGATCTGCAACAATAATAAATCTTATAGTTAACATTTATTTCTTATAAACAATTATTCTATGATAATTATATATAATCTATTACTGATTTAATTAGATAATTTCACTAGTTATGAAAATCATTGATTTTTTTTTTCCAACTAATTGACAATGATAGACGTGGGAAAAAAGCAAATTCATACCTAAACCGATTTTGTAGACTTAGATGCAGTCTTAAGATTTTTTTTTTTTTAATTGAATCAATGCAGTCCTAAATTTTTGAGTAAAAATGCAATCAAGTTTTCCCGACCAAGTTTTGCTTAAAATTGTTAATGCGATGGTCTCATCATTATCGATTGTCGTGCATGTCATGAGCTTCAATGTACCTCCATTGTAGAGGTCGTTACCTTTTTGCAAGTTGCAGAGAGCTGGGAGGGATGATGACAGGGGCCTACAGGTGATGCGGCAAGGGCTTGCTGGCTCGATGGTAGTAGCATGTGAGATCAGCGACCACAAAGGCAACGACTTGAGTATGGTGGTATCGGAGGTCGAGTAAAGGCATCCATTGGATGTGGGCCGACAAAGGGCGATCAATGCGGGCTGGCTAGTAGGGTTCGGTCGGCTAAGAGGTTTTGGAAGAGAAGGAATGAAAAAGAAAAGAAGAAAGATAATCAAATTATCTAACGTGATAGTTCTGTCGTAACGTTGTGGTTATACGTAGGACGGTCGACGACTACTATACTATAGTGTCAGAAATTTCATGCAAGATTTGTCTGGGGGACTTGATCACATTTTCACTTGGTGGTTGAGGATTACATTAATTCAATTAAGGTTTAGAGAAAAAATGAAATCATTTTAATAGGTTATGATTGAATTTGCGATTTTTCCTATAGCGTGTAATAGTGTTTAATTTTTTAAAAGTGATGGACATGTCATAGGTTTTACGTGGAGGGTCCTTCGTAATAGCAATTGCAATTCTGATTGTAATTGGGTCTTGCTTCCTTTTCTTTTGTAATAGTTATTACATATGTAAATCTTATTATTGCGAATAAAGAGTGTGACTCTTAATATATCTATAACAGATATGCAAGATAATATGTATTGCATTATGAAATATGCACTGAGTGAGTTTATTTTATGAAAAATAAATTATTCGAAGAATATTTTTCTAAAAACAATTGCTCATATCGCTCATAAAAATTAATAAACAAAAAAAAAATTCATCGTCCATGAAAATGTTTAGACATAAATTGCTAACAGTAATGAAAACATTTCTTATTAACTAATTATTTCAAATGATACAAACGAACATTTTTAGAAAATATCTTTCAAATCATTTATTTTATGCAAAATAAATGAAATTTACATTCCGTGGTTGGTTTCTCTGCCTTTCGCTTTTTCTACCTATTTTCTTCTTATAATTTTTCCTTCCTCAAGAAAAAGAAACCCGAATTCAGTGGAGTGCTTGTCGTCCGCTTCCAAAGCAAAACATGTAGCGTTCTCGGCCTCCATTTGTTCGGATTGTCCTCCCAAACATGTGTATAAAAATTTGTCGGCACGAAGAGAGAGGAAAAAAAATGTTATGACCAGGAACCGAATTCATTTATGGAGGTCGAGTCGTGACTGCGCCAAAACAAGAAGCCTGCCATCTCACGACGCCACCTAAATCTGCTCTTGTGGTCGCCAGGCCTTGCCGTCGATTCAGTCCCTGTAGCGTTTGTCCTGTATTCGCGACCGCTCTAGTATCATTCTATGGCCTCGGTCGGTTTCTTGTCTTTAATGTGCTGCCAAACTTTGGCCATTGGTGCAGGTTTCACTTTGTTGCTTTCTCCTTCCCTCCTTACTGACCATTGACCAAGCACAGGAGGCTTTTGGTTTGGACTTTTGCTTAGGGATTTTGTTAATTTAAGAACCTAGATAGGGAAAGACCGTCGCTTTTTATGCACCGTTCTGTCTGTTGTTATGCGCAGTCAATACATCCTAAATTACCATAATTTCTCCATTAAATATGATAGTGTCTTAAGCCTCACAAGACACTTATTAACAAGGCCCTTTTTTAATCTCCATCATTTTTCATATTAAAATTTGTGTCGATGATTTATAAGTCAATGTTGTATTGATCAAATGTGAATAAGGAAAAAATACCAAAAAAGTCCTAAATCTATTACATTAATACTAATTCAGTCTTAACCCTTTGAATTTTGACCAATTTAATTCAAAACATTTTCACATTAGTACCAATGCAGTATATCTAGCATATTTAGGCTAGAAATTACTATAGTGGACGCTGGGCAATATACGTGACATAGCCGACACTAATGTGAATATTTTTAATAATTTTTCTAATAATTTTTTGAATTTATTGGAGTATTTCCATGTGGCATATTTGACACTAAAGTAATCATTTTAAACAAAATTTACCATTCAAACGATCACTTTTTACAACTTTTAGATGACATCGTTTAGGTGTTATATGATGACCGAGTACACCGACAAGCCACGTCAAACTAAGAAATTAATTAAAAAAAATGGCCAGGTAGGATTTTCAGCGACCTAGATCGCAGTTGGCACTTAAGGGTGCAATTGGTAATACTTCTGTTCTCGGGAATAACTATTTTTAAAAATAATTCTTTTTTATTTCTATACATTGAAACAATTTTTGAGTAAAATAACTTGTTTGATACTGTACAAATTTTCATTCTCAAAATAGAAAAAGAACAATGATGCATTGGTACGACCTACAAATTTTTTTGTAACATAAAATTTCTTTTATTATTTTAATAATTTTTTTGATATTTTTCTTCTTCTTTTTCCTCTCTTCTTCTTCTTCCTCTAACTGATCATCTAGCGGCAATAAGCAGTGACTGAAGGCGCGGGTGGCTGCAGCAAGTGGCGAAGGAAAGTGGCAAGCAGCAGGGGGCGACAATAGGCGGCATGTGGGGGGGTGGATGGCATTGAGCAGCAAGGAAGAAGAAGAAGAAAAGATTTTTTTATAAAAAAAATGACTTATTTTTAGAAATTGTTCTCGGAAACAAGAAGTTACTTTTTTTTACGTCATGTTTTTATTCCAAATCTATTCATTGACCACTTGTCCATTCCGGAGAATAGAAAAATTAACTAATGTTACCAAATAAATTTCTGTTCTTTTTTATTCCATAGGACAAAAGAATAGGGAAATAGAAATGTTGTCATGCAGATTCTAAGTGATCTTTTTTTTTCAATGACACTTAAGTGAACCAAAAAAAAAACTTTTGATATTAAAGTAAGCACCATGCATAACTTTTGACACTTCTAATACCCTTCTCCCTCAAAGTTTTGAATGTTTTTTTAGTTTTCAATGAAAATATGCTTGAAAGGGTTGATTGACATATGAAAATGAGATGAAGAGAGGCTAGTTTTGGCTTAATAATATCTTCATGCACGCGTTAAAAAATGCTCCAATTAGTGTGATCGATTATTGGCATTCTCCTTTTTGACATTTTTTAATGAGATATGCAAGCAAAACCATTTCTTCTTTTTTCCTATTTTTCTCAACTTCAATTGTCCTAAAATCATGGTATAGTAACCCTAAGATTGCGTAAGTCACACTTACCCTTAATTACTTCATTAAGTTAGGACACATTTGGATTGATAAATACTTTTGCATTTACTTAATCAAAACTTTGGAGTTACGCACTTTAATTTTTGTTAAATTAGAAACATTTAAGACTTTCACATATACAAATGTTGACGCATAAACTTGCTTATATATTCGTATTTTTTTTTTGGAATTTGAATAATATGTTAAATTTTGGCTGGATTAGCTTTTACTTAAGCTGAAATAAAAATGGCATTAAACTTAATATCAGATGTGAGGCTATGATGATTATTTTGGTAAGAGATACTAAAATTGAAAGGGTGGCTTTTTATATGGTATGGATAGATTATAACGGGACAATAATAATAAAAAAAAATTCCGACATAGTGATGAACAAGCAAGTCGAATGAGAAGACAGAAGAGAAATGAGCAAGGTAAATTTTGGATGCGGGCCACCGCGAGAGAGAGAGAGAGAGAGACAGAGAGTGAGATTGTTGGATGGACTTTAAATAACCTTTAACATGCGGTCGGCTTTGCTGGTATGGAGAGGGAAGAAAAGACAGCATCGCTTATGTAGAAATTCAAATGTAGTTTTTGAAATCTGCCTCTAAAACTTTAGCAAAAAGAGACGGGCATATGGATTCACCAAACCCGAGCTCAGACCGAAATCAATCGAACAATTTCCTCCACAAACTATTACAAGATCGGTTCCGAAGAGCACACATTATTCTTTTCCAATATTTACCTAAATATGAAAAAAAAAAAAAAAAAAAAAAAAAAAAAAAAAAAACCTTACGGAAGCACAACAGAAACAAATCAATTTGTCAGTTTAGTTGTATTTTCAGCCCAAAAAGATGTCAAAAGTAGCCCCAAAAAAATTGTGAGAGTCACCCAAGAGTAAGCCTGGGACGAATGTCCAAAAACATTTTGATGGGCCCAAGAATCGTGACCCAAAAGAGAATGTGAGAACTTTTCGAGTTCGATTTTGTAGGCCAGTTTGCTTTATTTATATATCTAATTAAGTTAGATTGGGCTAAATTTGGGCTCAAGAGAACATGACTCTCAAACTTGAAATCCCATGGCCTCTTTCCTTTTTTCGTGAACTTTTTTATGCAGCCAAGGCCCACAATCTGGGGATAATTATTGAACGGTCCTAAATTTATTGTGCAAATGTCAATTTGGTCCTAAACCTTTCGACTTTGTCAATATAGCCCTGAATCTTTGAAAAAAAAAATTAATATAGTTCTTTTGATCAATTGCCACCAAAAATTGCTTATTAGCATGTCTTGTAAGATGATCGACGATCTTGTAAGATGATCGACGATGACTAGATTTCACATTAGCAATTTCTGGTGGCAATTGATCAAAAAGATTATATTGAAATTTCTTATAATGATTTAGGACTACATTGGCAATATTAAAAAGTTTATGAATGAATGAACGTTTGTATAATAAATTTATGACTAAATTGATAATTTTCCCCCACAATCCCACCACCATTTTCTAGTGATGATTAGGATTGTCCAATTGCCGGCATGATGGCGTGATGTCTAATCATCATCAGCATCCTACATAGCATGTTTTGACTTGGACAACTTGTGAATCACGACCACGTTAGCAATTTCTAGTGGCAATTGACTAAAAGGATTATATTGGAATTTTTAAGCAAAAGTCTAAGACTCCATTGCAAAATTAAAAATTTTAGGAATAAATTGGCATCCATATAATAACTTGAAGACTGAATTGATCATTTTCCCTAACAATCTGAACACCATTTCCTAGTGATAAAATAGGACTGGCAAGGCATTTTCCCTTCATAGGACCAGGAACAATGTGCATGTTTAGGTAAGATTTAAATTTAATAAATTATTTTTCATTTAATGAATTAATGAAAATGGTTGAATTTAGAAACTACTATATTCAATAACAATAGCAAGAAAAGATAATATTTTAGGATAACTAAGACAATACAAAATATATTGAAAACCCAACATACTAGTACACTCAAAAGTGTTTGAAATTTGATATTCCATAAGTACACTTTGTCGGTTGACCCACCCTACCTGCATGCCCCTCTTAATGGCAATTACAATTTGGAGCTAATACCACATAAAATTCCAAATTGATACAAATGTGACAAATTTACCACAAACTAATTTATTGACAAAAAAAAAAAAAAACCTCAAACTGATACACTATGCAGTTAAATTATTGAGTTAGATGACACATTACAGTTGACGGATATATCAGTTTGAGGTTTTATCCTCCGTTAGTCATAAGTGTACCGGTTTTACGATTTATTGTGGTATTAATATAATTTCATGGAAACTAATGAATGATAAATTTGTCATAAATATACCAGTTTGAAGTTTTTAGTGATCAAAAAAATAGTTTGGGTTAAATTTGTTACAGGTGTATCTGTATTGGATTTTTTATGGTCAAAAAATTAGTTAAGGTCAATTTGTTACAAGCATACAAATTTGAGATTTTTCATGATATTAACCCTTACAATTGAGATCACTAGACATGTCCCATCCAATTGTTTGTATTATATGCAAAAGTTTGTAGACACTATTTGCACACTACATAATGGATCAAGGCCAAGATTTCTTTAATACAACACAATTCTCATATGTTAATGCCTCTTCTTGTTAGTTGACTATTCAACTTGGGTACATTGACACTCAAATTGACCATACGTTGTATGGCTCGATTGTCCAACATCTCACATCTGATTTGCCATGTCATGCTTTGTGATTATTGTCATATAATGTCATTTCGTCATTAAGCCTTGTTTTTTATTTGTCATGTCATATAATATGTGATTATTGCTATGTCATGTCATTTTATCATTATTTGTATTTGATTAGCGATGTCATGCTCAATAAAATTATTGTCATGTAGTGTCATCTTATCGTTATGTCTTGGATCTGATTTGCCATATCATGCTGGATGTGACTATTGGCATGTCATATTCTTTCATTTTTGTGTCTTGCATTTCATTTACAATGTCTTATTGTATGTGATTATTGCAATGTCATAACCATTTTCTGCATATGATTTTCCTTGTCACATTATATGTGATTATTGCCAAGTTATGTTATTCTCATGCGTAAAGATTTAATTTTGCATTTCAATTGACATTTGCATAGACATGTTCATAAACAATTGGAGTCACATCACCAAACACGAGAAAATGGCTTTGTTAATCAATATAGGAGAAAATGGTCCCGTTAATCAATAATGGGGAAATGTCACAAATGGTCCCTATACTATTATTTAATGTGCAATTTGGTCCCTAAACTTTCGATCGGCTCAATTTGGTCCCTGAACTATTGATAAATGTTTGATTTGGTCCCTGAACTTTCGATTGGCTCAATTTGGCCTTGAACTATTGATAAATGTCCGATTTAATCCTTCGTTACTTTTTATTTTTTTGCGTTTCTTCTCTTTTCCCCCGCCGACTCCGGCGAAGGGAAGCCGGCGTCCGGCAAGGGAGCCCCTCGCCCGACGCCGGTGAGGGAGCCCCTGGCGAGGGAGCACCCCGGCATCGGGTGAGGGGCTCCCTCACCAGATCTGCAAGGGAGCCCCTCGCTGGCGTCAGGAGAGGAGTACCCCGGCGTCGGGCCGCCCTCGCCTGCGTCCGGCGAGGACGGCCCTCGCCCGAGGCCGGCGAGGGGCTCCTCGCTAGATCTGCGAGGGCCGCCCTCGCCTACGTTCGGCAAGGACAGCCCTCACTCGACGCTGGCGAGGGCAACCCTCGCCGAACGCCGGCGGGGGGAAGAGAGAAGAAGCGCAAAAAAAAAAGGAAAAAAAAAGGAAAAACAGTAACGAAGGATTAAATCGAACATTTAGCAATAGTTCAGGGACCAAATTAAGCCGATCGAAAGTTCATGAACCAAATCGGACATTTATCAATAGTTCAGGGACCAAATTGAGCCAATCGAAAGTTCATGAACCAAATTGCACATTAAGTAATAGTATATGGATCATTTGTGACATTTTCCCATCAATAATAGAATTGGATAAGATTTTTGGTGACAATTCAAATTTAAAACAAAATTATCTTATGTGCTTAGCAAATTAATTGATGAATGTTTTAGGACTAAACCCAAACTAGGATGTGGTACTGAAAGAGCGTAGTGAGATGCTAATCCTTCCCATGCGAACCTCTAACCTTAAATTTCATATTTTCTTTTGATCAATTTCTTCACATATGTTCATGGGGAGAAGTACACTATCATTGCCATAAGTTATGTACGGCGCTCACTTTGGTGTCAAAAGTTTCTGTTAGATCACTTACGTGCCAAAAATTTTGAAAAACGCTCACTTTGTTGCCAACTTCGATCTGATTGGCCAGAAATCCGACGTGGCACTTTTTTATTAATTTTTGAAGCTAATGTGGCTCGCCGGAGAGCACAGTCAGCATCCTAACACCAAAACGACGCCGTTTGGTGTCTCCCCCAATTCAAAACCCTAAATCTTCGGCGCCGTCCTCGACGGCCCCTGCGCTCGGCGGCCGCCGCTCCGACCCCGACCCCGACCCCGACGATGGCCACTCGGCGGCCGCGGCTCCGACCCCGACCCTGACCCCGACCCCGACTCCGACGATAGCCACTCGCGACCGTAGCTTCCACCCCAACCCCGACCTCGACCGCAACGATGGCCACTCGGCGGCCGCGGCTCCAACCCCGACCCGACCCCGACCCCGACAATGGCCACTCGGCGGACGCGCTCCGACCCCGACCCCAACCCCGACGATGGCCACTCGGCGGCCGCAGCTTCGACCCTGACCCGACCCCAACCTCGACCTCAACAATGGCCACTCGACGGCCACAGCTCCGACCCCAACCCTGACGACGGCCACTTGACGACGGCCCAGCGACGGCAGAGGCCGAGCGACGACGGCCGAGCTAGCTAAGTCGGAAAAACCCTAGGACGGCGTCGTTTTACTGAGGCCATCCATGTAGGACGGCAAAACGATGTTGTTTTCTTAAGGAGGACCGAAAACGACGTCGTTAAAGGCCTTGTCGATTTTTTTTTTTTTTTAAAAGCCACGTATACATTTTGGCCGAAATCTTTCGCCGGTGGCACCAAAGTGATCGTTTTTCCTCTGATTTGGCACTTAAGTGATCCGACGGAAACTTTTGGCACCAAAGTGAGCGCAGTACACAACTTATGACACTGATAGTGTACTTCTCCCCATGTTCCTGGGTAGACTTCCCCATCACTATATGGGCCCTTTCGATGCCAAATCTGCCTATATTTACCTAAATTGATTGGTTGAATTTGATGGTTAAGTTCATGATTGTATCTTAATCCTATAAATAACATGAACTTACGATTTGGGAAGATCCTAAGGACCAAGGCGCTAAGCTGGTGACCCCCCGGTCCGAGAGATTCCAGGTGCTACTTTGTTGTAACGAGAAAGGGAAAAAAAATTGGATTGACGAGCAGTTACAAAGAGCATCAGGAAGTGGTACTAAGTGATGATCGAGGAACGATAAAAGTGAGAGTGGAAGGGGGTCAACTTATAAAGGGATGATATTTTTTCCCCTTAACACGCTGGTTGATTGTTGGAGGCTCTAAAGCCCTTTTAAGACCCAGAAGACCCAGAGGTAGGGCTTGGGCCGACCCATCAGGGCCAATGCGCCTGTAGCTGATTTTGAAATTCATGCCATGCATGCGTCTTTAAAAAATACAAGCACACATTGGCACAAGGGTCATGTTGTACCCATAGTGATGCAGCATTTTCTTTTAAACGTGGTAATGGCAAAATTAAAATGCTTTCGTTTCAAAACCTAGGAAGTCATTTGATATTTGCATTGCAGAAAAATATCCTATACTATTTTGAAGTTGACAAAACCATCTATTTCTTATTATTAATTGATTAATGCATATAGCTTATTTTAAGTTGTATTAATATAAGAATCTCTTTGTCACCATCAATTGGATCCAAAGTACATAAGTAAAAAAGACAGATAAAAGCAAAATTAACCTCGATAGATGGTGGACAACTCGAGGAGAATTGGTAGTTCATGAAGACTTGGAGGTCCATGACAAGGTGAACAGTTAGTCCTGATTACTAATGTACGCAGGAAGACCAAATTGACGGCAATTCATAAGTCGACTACCAATGAGAAACTTGGATAGACCCACGGGATCGTGATGAACATGTCTATTTCATGTTCTAGATAAGAAGACCCAAATATTCATTAGACTGATCTTTATAGATCATAAGGATAGATGAACTTGATTTAAGCTCGGAATTTTGGAGAGAAGAATCGGAGCTAAATCTAGTCAACTGTTACCTAATTGAGTTAATCAAAGGAATGGAAATATTGAGGTACAAACGGATCAATTAAGTGCCAACAGTAAGAAAATTCGGCCAAAATGTTGACGTGGCAATTTTTTGGCGAGCCAATCGTTTTGCACGCTGACATGGGTAAATAATTAATATACAAATTAATTAAATTTAATTTAAAACCAAATTTATTAAAAAAAAAAAAAACAGGAGGAAGAAGGCAGCCGGCGGAGCCCTCGCCGTCATCGCCTCACCGCCGTCACTAGAAAGGTGGGGGAGGGTCAATCGGGTCACCAAGCCCCGGCTAGGGACCGGCAACCCCAACCGATCGTTAGGTGACAGCCCTTGGCTTGGCCGGGCAAGGGCTGACAACCCTCGCCGAATCTAGGGGAGGGCAGCGACTCTCGTTGGATTTGGGCAAGGACTCGCAGGCCCTCGCCGCCGGTCGGCTAAGGTCACCAGCCCCTAACCAAGGCTACGCGACCCCAGTCGACCCTCCCCACCATTCCGGTGACAGCGAGGAGGCGGCGGTGGCGAGGGCTGAGCCCTCAGCCATCGCCTACCTTCTTCCTCCTTTTTGTTTTTTAATTGATTTTAAATTAAATTTAATTAATTATTATATTAAAATTTGAATTGTGCCAAAACGACGTTGTTTTTGTATTTTTTTTGCTGAGTCGGTCTTCCGGCGAGCCACTTAAGTAGGCAAAATTAATATTAAAAAAATGCCACGTAGGATTTCCGGTAGGGTTCGTCGAATAGGGCACTAAAGTATTCCATTTTTCAAAAAAAAAAAAAAGTGCAACTTTTCTAACTTCTACCACTTAAGTGTTCCCTTGTGCTAAGTTTTAGCACTTGGGGTGTTCTTTTGCTTATTGAGAAGTATAGTTGACTCAATTTGGGAAAACCTTACCATTGCCAAAAAGACTTACATGGATAGGCGACCAGATCTCAAAGCCATGTTCATCAATTCCAATGGCTAATTGACTCTCTTGAAGATCCTCCGATTGCTAAATTGGAGATCGGAAACTATATAAGATAATTGATAGACATCGAGGATATACAGAAAACGAAGAAAGCTACAAATATTGATACAGTCGCATTTTCTCGATACTCTACAAGCTTGATTTTATTCACTTGTGATCACTCTTTTGCAAGAAGGGTAGCGCTTAGTTATTGAAAATAGAATCTATCAGCTTCGGGTAGACGCTGCACTTGTTTTTTTTTTTTTTTTATATTTACTAGTGGATTCTATCCTATTAGTTTGGAAGAGTAAACGTAAACTTGATTTACGTCAAACTACTATTTGTGTGCATCATCTTCTATCTCTTTACATACTTCATTAGTCATTACATAAAATAAAGGACATGATGTTGACTCTCTTCACGAGATTATTTATCTAATCACCCCAGTTGCATTGTTAGTCTCAATAAAATTTTGTTTTTATTATCTAAGGTCACATATACCTGAAAATTCCTGAAACTACCTATAAGTTTGATGAATTGATTAAGTGGAAAGGTCTTTAGCTTGGATAATTACAATTGAGGACATGATTGGAGAAGGTGATACGGAAAGGGCGTTGGAGGCTAACACTTCCAATGCATAACTTGTTGGGAAAAAAGAAAAAAAAATATTTGTGGAGAAGGCCCAGATAATTTTCCTGCTACTAATTCTGTGAAAATTAAATAGGATATTAATTGAAAGCAGTAAAGATGAATAGTAAAGAACACCAGAATTTTTAACGTGGAAAACCCTCCAAGGTGAAGGGAAAAACCACGGAACCGTAGTCCACTTCAAACTTCCACTATGATAAATAATGGGATACAACTTCACCCAAAGGTGAATCTCTCGCTGTCTTCAATTTGTGGATCTGAACCTCTCACAAATTGGATAACTCTCAAAGATAACTCTCTTTCTTGGAAGAAGAAAACTGTTTCTTTCGCTACGTTGCTATGATATTCTTGCTCTATGTGTAACCTCTTCTCCGTTGAGGAGGACTCCTATTTATAGGAGCAAATACAATCCCAATTGGAATTGTACGATATAAAAAAAAATCACGTAGATATATCTCCTAATCTCTCGTGATTTTGTAGATATGAGAATATCACTTTGATTTCTTTTCCAATCTCCCTTGATTTTCTAGATGTGGAAAATCACGTTGATTTATCTCCCCATCTCTTTTGATATATTTTTTTCTTTTTCTTTTTCTCCTTTTTTTTTATTTTTCTTTTACACACCCACTACTATACATATTCAACTACAGATATACATAATTGCATTGGCCTCTCCAATTGGGAGTGACCTACTCAACAAATCTCCCCCTCACGGGCAATTAGGAGAAGGTGTCAAACCTGCAAAAGTTCGACAGGCTTGCATCTTCATTGTAAATAGAGATTTTGTCATCATATCTGAGCCATTGTTGTCGGTGTGTATTTTCTTTAGTTGTAGGGCTTTTTCTTCCAACACATCACGTATCCAATGATATCTGATGTCAATGTGTTTGGATCTGGAGTGGAAAGTTACATTTTTGCTGAGGTGTATTGCGCTTTGACTATCTGAATACAAGATATACTCCTCTTGGTTGTGGCCCACTTCTTGTAGAAACTTCTTCATCCACAAGAGTTCTTTACATGCTTCCGTTATCGCAATATACTCGCTTCAAAGTAGTAGATAGGGCAACACATTTTTGTAGTCGAGATTGCCATGAAACTGCTCCCCCTGCAAAAGTCATTAGGTATCCCGATGTAAACTTTCTTGAGTCCACGTCCCCTGCCATGTCTGAATCCGAAAAACCTTCTAACACAGTTTTACCATCACCAAAGCATATGCAGTTATTAGAAGTACCTCGAAGATACCTGAATATCCATTTGACTGCTACCCAATGTTCTTTACCAGGATTGGATAGAAATCTGCTTACCACTCCAACTGCATAGGTGATATCAGGCCTCGTACATACCATCGCGTACATTAGACTGCCAACCGCCGATGCATAAGGGACTTTTTCCATTTCCTTCTTTTCAGTCTCACCTTTTGGGCACTGCTCTAAGCTGAGTTTGAAATGATTTGCAAGTGGAGAACAGACTGCTTTGGAGTTATTCATATTAAATCTTTCAAGAACTTTATTAACATACCGTTCTTGAGATAACCAAAGTTTACGACTCTGCCTGTCTCGCAAGATTTCCATCCCAAGAATTTGTTTTACGGGTCCCAAATCCTTCATCGCAAAGCACTTGCTTAATTCCTTCTTTAAGTTGTTGATCTTGCTTTTATCCTGGCCAACAATTAACATGTCATCAACGTAAAGCAAAAGAATGAGGAAATTACCATAAGTAAATTTCTTGACGAAAACGCAGTGATTAACGGTGGTTTTGTTAAACCCATTTTCTTCCATGAAGGAATCGAATTTTCTGTATCACTGTCTTGGTGCCTCGCTTGAGCCCATAAAGACTCTTCCTCAATCTACACACAAGATTTTCTTTGCCTTTGATTTTGAAACCTTTCGGCTAATCCATGTAGATCTCCTCATTTAGATCTCCATGTAAAAACGCGGTCTTCACATCAAGTTGCTCGATCTCCAAGTTCAAGCTTGTTGCCAAGCCAAGGATAACTTGGATAGAGGACATTTTAACTACATGAGAAAATACCTCATCGAAGTCGATATCTTTCTTCTGAGCGAATCCCTTCACAACCAACCTTGCTTTGTATCGTGGCTGTGACTTACCTTCTTCATTCTTTAGTCTGAACACCCACTTGTTTTTGAGAGCTTTTCTTCCCTATGGCAACTTGACTAAATCATAAGTATGATTTTCGTCTAAGGATTTCATCTCCTCCTGCATAGCTTTTAACCACTCCTCTTTGTGCTCGTGGAATAAAGCTTCTTGGTAATTCTCTGGTTCTCCCCCGTCAGTGAGCATCAGGTACTCATTGGGAGAATATCTATGACTAGATTGTCGTTCACAGATTGATCTCCTCAATTGAGGTTCTGATGGGACCTGTTCAACAATAGGTTCAAGTTCAGTTGAAGTAGTCTTACCTTCAATCCTAGATTCAGCTTGCTTGTTACTAGAATCGATATGAGGAGGATCGGGCCAAGATCAACTGAGTATTCGTCTGTTGATGGAGATTTCTCATGCTTCTCGAAGTCCTCGATTGTCTGATCTTCAAGAAATACCACATCCCTACTTCTGACTATTTTCCGGTTAACAGGATCCCAGAGTTTGTAACCGAATTCTTCATGTGCGTACCCCAAAAATTACATTGCTTTGATTTTCCATCAAGCTTTGATCTCTCATCCTTTGGAATTTGAACAAATGCTCTACAGCCGAACACCTTCAAGTGGCCATAAGAAATGTCCTTACCAGTCCAGACACTTTGTGGTACATCACCGTTAAGTGGAGCTGAAGGTGATAGGTTGATTAAATCAACTGCCGTCCTCATTGCCTCTGGTTTGGCAGATTTGCATTGGAGAGCATACATCTGATTTTTTTTTCACATATGGTTATGTTTATCCGCTCCGCGACACCATTGTGTTGAGGTGTTTTTGGTATGGATTTTTCTAGTTTGATCCCAAGGTTCTTGCAATAATCTTCAAAAGGTCCTCGGTATTCGCCACCGTTGTCTGAGCGTACACACTTTAATCGCCTGCCCGTTTCTCTTTCAACCTTCATATGAAATTGCTTGAAGATTTCTTGCACTTGATCTTTAGTTTTCAAAGCAAATGCCCACACCTTTCTAGAATGGTCATCAATAAATGTTACAAAATAAAGCGCACCTCCAAGTGTCCTAGTTTGCATTGTGCATACATCGTATGTATCAAATCTAAAATTTCAGCTTTTCTAGATGGTGGGGAATTGCGAAATGCTACTCTATGTTGTTTTCCATAATGCAGTCAACACAAGTATTCAACGGTGTACCTTTCATTCCGGGTAGAAGTTGCTTTCTAGTGAGAATCTTAAGTCCTTTCTCACTCATGTGTCCGAGTCACTTATGCCATAACTCGGTGGTGACTCCTTTTCCGGTTACATTCACCTCTCCACTACACGGCTTGAATTGTGTGATATAGAGAGAGTTAGTCTTTTCTCCTTTGGCTACCACCAAATTACCTTTAGTGAGCTTCCATTTTCCATCACTAAAGAAATTGATGAAGCCTTCGTCATCAAGCTTGTCGGCAGATATAAGATTGAAACGTATGTCCGGAACATGCCTCACATAAGATTGAAACGTATGTCCGGAACATGCCTCACATCTTTGAGTAGTAGCCTACATCCAACATTAGTCTCCAAATAAATATTACCCATACCAATAATTTTGGACGTACCTTCGTTTCCCATCTTTATGAGTCCAAAATCGCCAGTGGTGTAAGATGTGAAAAGATCTTGACGAGCCGTGACATGGTAGGATGCACCAGTATCAACTACCCATGTCGAATCTTGGGATACAAGATTAATGGAATCATCACTTTGAATAATGATCACCTCATTTGCAATATTTGCAGTGTCATTCGTTTGGTTCTCATTAGCTTTGTTGATGTTATGACCTTTTGATTTTTCTGCCTTTAGCTTTCTGCATTCTCGGATGAAGTGTCACAATTTACCACAATGATGGCATCTTGTCTCGTCTAAAGTTGGATTGGAACCTTCCTCGTTGCTGATTCCGGAAGTTTCGGCTTTTGCTTCTCCTTCTCTGTTCTTAATTTTCTTGTCGATTAATGACAAGAGCCTCAGATGCAGGGTTGACTCCACTTTCTTTTCGCCGGGATTCTTCATTTAACATTCTATCTTTTACCACGTCCATGGTAAGCTTGCCATCAGGAGCCGAGTTGCTAACCAACACAACAAGTGTGTCCCAGCTATTTGGCAAAGAGCTAAGCAGCAGTAATGCCTGCAATTCATCATCTAATGTCATCTTCATAGAATTGAGTTGGTCTACTATACCTTGGAACTCGCTCATGTGTTCCGAGACACTGCTCCCGTCTTTGTATTTCAGATTCACGAGTCACCGCATGTGATTTGCTTTATTTTGCGCCGTTGTTCTTGTGTACATTTTCTCTAATTTTTGCCAAAGAACACTAGCATCATGTTCATTAGCAAAATTTTGAAAAATGCTCTTATCAATCCATTGTCGGATTTGAGCGGCACACTTCCGATTGAGCACCATCCATTCGCTATCGGACATTGTCGTTGGTTTGCCACCAAAAGACGATGCCAATTTGGCTTCTGCTACAAGATCTGACTCCTTGGACGTTGGTACTGGCACCTCCATCGGTATCACAATTGGCCTCCAAAGATCTTTTATGTATAGCAGATCCTCCATCTTTGGTTTCCAGATTGCATAATTGAATGCAGTCAGTTTTATCATGTTGCCAAAATTTTCCTCCATTTAATTCTGCACAGAAAAATAATATATATATAGAGCAACCTCGCTCTGATACCACTTGTTGGGAAAAAAGAAAAGAAATATTTGTGGAGAAGGCCCAGATAATTTTCCCGCTACTAATTCTGTGAAAATTAAATAGGATATTAATTGAAAGCAGTAAAGATGAATAGTAAAGAACACCAGAATTTTTAACGTGGAAAACCCTCCAAGGTGAAGGGAAAAACCACGGACCGTAGTCCACTTCAAACTTCCGCTATGATAAATAATGGGATACTTCACCCAAAGGTGGATCTCTCGCTGTCTTCAATTTGTGGATCTGAACCTCTCACAAATTGGATAACTCTCAAAGATAACTCTCTTTCTTGGAAGAAGAAAACTGTTTCTTCCGCTACGCTACTATGATATTCTTGCTTTGTGTGTAACCTCTTCTCCGTTGAGGAGGACTCCTATCCTATTTATAGGAGCAAATACAATCCCAATTGGAATTGTACGATATAAAAAAATCACGTAGATATATCTCCTAATCTCTCGTGATTTTGTAGATATGAGAATATCACTTTGATTTCTTTTCCAATCTCCCTTAATTTTCTAGATGTGGAAAATCACATTGATTTATCTCCCCATCTCTTTTGATATATTTTTTTCTTTTTCTTTTTCTTTTACACACCCACTACTATATATATTCTACTACAGATATACATAATTGCATTGGCCTCTCCAATTGGGAGTGACCTACTCAACATAACTGAACCCTGGAATTTAGGGTTTCTGGGATTCATTGGACTAGCACTTTCAACATCACTTAGGTAATTTGACTTACCCCATATTACCTAAGCTATTAAATCAACTGAGGTTTATCTTCAATCGATAGGTGGAGACTCTAGTCTGATTTACGAATTCAATCGTTTAATTTTCATAAATTACCCAAATCTTCTATCGGGGAAGATTTGAGGAACCGAGGCGCTACTAGCTAGAAACTTCGATTTGCAAATTTTCGAGTCCATAATGCCTTTTCGGTACTTTGAGAGTTGGAAGATTTTATACGAAGCAAACTCAAAGTTCCAAAGAGACATAAACATGAAAATATGAGACGCTAATCGGTACTAACCTCGCGACTGAGAGAACAAATGTCTCCAAACTTTAAGGTTCTTCAAGGGGGCATATGCATCGGTTTTTCTCACTCAAGATGCATCTGAATTACAGCATGTAACATACTATTGGACACATCCATAGGAACTCGAATTTGTGTACTTCGTTAATACATGCTGTATAGGGAATGCGGAGCTATCACATGGGATAATTATCAAAAATATCCTTAACCTATTGCATTTGTATCCATTCAATTTTAAACATTTAGAAGATTTGCCAATATAACCCTTCTAGTCAATTTTGACTGAAAAATGCTAACGTGACGGTCCAATCAATGCCAATCATCCTTTGTGAAGTGGTTGGCATTATCTTAGACAATTTTTTAAAGATTTTATTTGTTTTCCTTTTTCTATTTTTTCTTTCTTTTTTGCCGATGGCCGGTCTCAAGTGATGGTTGGAAACCAACCACAAGTGATGGTCAATGAGAGCTAAGCAAGGGTCTCCCTCGGTCGATCTGTCATAGGCCACCCTTGCCTAGGAGCCCAACGATAAAGAAAACGAGAGGAAAATAAATAAATATATAATTCAAAAAAATTGCAAAAATGTCCACTTTAGTGCTAGTGGCGTCAAGTAGGATAGTCGGCATCCACACTAGAGATTTTCAGCCAAAATTGGCCAGATGAACTACATTTACAAATTGTCCAAATGTTTACAACTTAATTGGCCGAATTAAAAGATTTATGATTAAATTGACATAAATACATTAGATTTAGATTTTTTTTTTTTAATTTTCCTACTATCACACCATCGAGGATTAACTAAGTCAAATATTTTATTGCACTATGCCAGGGAGTAACCAGAAGTTTAAAAACTACAAGCACATCTGAATCAACTCACTTTGACAGAATGAACCATACAAAGCCTACGGTTTTTTTTCCCAGGTAATATCATAAAAGTTTCACACATTTTACGGCTTGTCCCAATTGAGCAATTGCTCCTAGTCGTAACCAAACACTGTAAAAGGATCCAATGGTCTACACCTTAAGATAGGAAGGCTACTTACTGCTGAAATGAGAGTGGAATAAGACCTTTTTACAACCTAGTGCTCTAGAGACTACTACTATAAGCAAGTTCTGTTGGGAATATGGACATGAAGAAGAAGAAACATATCAGGGGAAAAATACGTAATACTGTTTGTTGTAATTGGAAAATTAATAAATTCGAGAAAGTAATAACAAAAATAAATAATAATTGGAATGAAGAATTTCAAATTTATTTATAGAGTTTTATAATTCATGTACAGAAGCGATACATGAACCATGAATTAAATAATTCTGAGAATCTATGAGATACATGAATTACGTAGATACAAGAATCCAGAAGATACATAAACTCAATAGATATATGAATTAAGTAGATACACAAATTTAAGAGATACATGTACTTGAGAGATACATTAATAGATGAGATACATGAATGAAAGAGGTGTACATCGTTTTGCTAACTTTCGTTGATACAATAACCCACCATAATTAAAACAAGTTCAAAATGAGAATTGATAAAGGAGATGAGAGAATGGTCCTTGAGCCTTGTCCACTATGCCAACCGACTCAAAGATAAATACCAAGCCCAAGTTATTTCATATGGGGATGGATAAAATATTGTCCAATCATCAATTTGTTTTCAAGACACTAGCCCTTGTTTGATTACCACTGCCCAAAGTGGTAGAGGAGGGAGACTTTAAGGGGGATTCTGTGAATGCCAAATTTTACTAAAAATAGTCGATATGGTAGTCCAGTCATCAGTGGCTGCCTACCGTCACATCAGTGATTTTTGACAAAAATTGACCAAAAGAATTATTTTAGAATTTTGCACTAAGGTTTAGGATTAAATTGACAAAATTTTAAAAAAAAATTAAGATTAAATTGATGTACACTAAGTTTAAGAATGATTTGACAATTCTCCCATTACATGACATAGTGATACCGATAGTTGAATTTGGACAAATTTGGTGTTGATAATTAGGACTCTTGATTATTATGATTCAATTATATTCTGATCAAATCTAAAATTAAATGAGACCTCAGTCAAACTCAGTCAACCTTTTCAAAACCTTTGTAAAAATTTGGTGTACACGGTGCTTTTGAACACACAATCACCTAATATGGTAAATAAAACATTGCGCCTAACGAAAGAAATGACTTCATAAATGTGGATAGACCCGATGATTAACGAATCTAATTCAGCCCCTTTTAATCTAATCAACCCATGTCAACACATCAATACGATCCGAATTCTATATCTGTCTAATCACATGTCGTTTTCCATTGTGAAGATATAGCTATGATTTGGCAACCATTGATTTTAGGAAATTTGATCACGGGCATGCACGGGGTTTGTCACCGGTATGCAATGTAAAGTCCCTGCGTGTCATGTGATATGACTGGCCGGTTGGCTTGCCATCACCAAGGATGTGTAGTTTAGTGGCTTATGTAACATAGTCATACTTTTCTTTCATTGAAAAGGTAAGAATTAAATCGATCTATGCAAGGTGTATACAACAATACTAAATAATTTTACCATGTGCTTTTACTGTCGTTACTAATATGACGGAACTTGATGGATGCTCAGGATGCCACCTCTACTGAATTAGATGGAATCTTATCATACTTCCCAAGCCCGAGGTAAATCTAAGAACTTCAAAAAAATTGATTTGATCAATTTGACCTATTTTCTTAGGCCCAACCTATTTTCACTCCTCAAGTAGTTCGAGACATATTTTATAATTTAAATGGTCTAAAATAGCCTTCACTTCGAGTGCATTTGTTTAACAGAAAATGAATACTTTGAAAAATATTTTTCTAAAATGATTGCTTATTTTTCTTAAAATAATTAGTTGACAAAAAAATTCATTATCAAAAATAATTTATTTTAAAAAAAATTGTGAAAAACAAAAATATTTTTTCATTAATTCTTTTGTTTATAAACAATATAAATGATCATTTTTAGGAAAATTTTTTATAAATCATGAATTTTTCGTGAAACAAACAAAGGCTTAGACCTTATTAATGGTAAGATTGATGAAAATTGAAAAATATACCTTTAATATAGATCAATCAATTTAATGATTTCTATCAACATTTCATAAACTGTTTTTCTTCTTCTTTTGTGTTCAAATCAGATTTACACTTTGGATGTTCTTTCACAAGAATCATCTAAAATACAAGTATTTTAATAAATCTAATGATCAAGATTAATATTTAAAAGAACATTACTAAAGTACATTTATTTATAATATCTCTCTAAGGTTCAATTTGGAATAATTCGTTATGGTATCCAATTCATTAGTGCAAGTTTCTCTTAGAGGAATTCTTTGGTTAAAGTTGTGAGTTTAGGATTATAATTTAAACATAAAATAAGATAAATCAATGAAGATTACCAACAAGTTTCAAACACACTACAAAAAATTATTTATAAAAATCAGCTTGAACACATAAGTAAAAGAGAGGAATTGAAGTCTATATAAAAATGAATGGAAAATAACAAAATATATAGAATAAAACATCATTTTTTATTTATTTATACGAACAGTCTTGTATTTTCAAACAATGGATACTTTTCACATTTTCAATATATAGCAACTTTCACCTTTTTTCTTTTATTTTTGAATAATTAGTTCTCTTATTTTGTCAACTCAATAAGTCAGGGTATTTTATAGCCACCAAAAAGGGGAAAATAGCATGTGACTATTGAAAAGAAGAAACGCCATATTAGGAGGGAAAGATCCTCGCTTGTGACTGTGTAACTTCAATTACTACTTTGAATTTGAAAAGATCTGATCCCGAACGTCGGAATCGACATTTCAGGCTTTGTAATGCGTTCTTTGTGTATTAGGAACAGTAGAGATTCTTGACTTTTTTATGACCATGAAAGCGGCAAATCCTTCTCAACGACTACGAGATAGGTGTAAAAGGTACAAGAAATCACCCAATCACTCGCTCCCTGTTAAGGATTCCCATTTATGCGATGCCAACACTACCCACTTCGCAGCATGCGAATCAGAAGGGTCTTTATTTTAAAACACTTAAAAAGACTACCCTTGCTCGAACATCCAATTCAAAAAGAAAAAATGATGCTTGACTTTAAAAATTTGATTTAGTATGTAATATAGTCTCCGAGCTTTTAATTTGTTTAATACAGTTTTTAAATTTTGGCCTAATATATAATATGGTCCCAAAACTTTTAATTTGTTCAATATATAGTCTATGGACTTTTGATACATGTTTAATTTACTCCCTTAATAATATGAAAATATTTAATGTCATCGTTAAACTCAAATTAATGAAATGACAACATAGTTCAAGAATTAAATTGAACATGTACCAAAATGTCTAGCTACTATATTGAACAAATTAAAAGATTATGAATCATATTGCATATTGAATCAAAATTTAAGGATCATTTGTGTCATTATCCTATTCAAAAACCCACCCTTCCTCCTTGCTGATTCTAGAAAAGTATATGCCCATGATCTACTTGGTGTGGTGATGGATTTCACGGCCAACATCTCAGTCGCGCTAACAATTATCAATGGCTCGAAAGGAAAGCGGGGCTAGGTTTTCTAGTCGAACTCCCAGGGCAGATCCCAACCTGAAGTCCCTCCATATAATAAAGCAAACTCGAAAGGAACCTTCAACCGCAAACTTTAGTCTAGAAATTCCACCAAATCTCCACGCTAGCTAAGAAAGAAGAACAGTGATTGTGTATCGGAAGATAACTCAAATCTTGCAGTAATTTAAATATATTTCTTAAGATAACTCAAATCATGTTTTTCCTTAGATTTCCTCTATCACAATGTTTTTCGTATTTTAGAGGATGCAATATTTGCTGGTTGAATATTATGCAAAGATAAGATTTGATTAGATGTTTATATATTGTGGATATTGCTTCTTTACGGTACATTGGAATTTTTTATTAAATGTTAACAGGCCAAAACCCAAACCAAATCAAGAACCATCAATTTTGGAATGAGAATTTCTCGATTTGATAAGTTTCACTTGGGCATCAAATTCCGGTTGAACGGAAACCTCAATCATGTCTACCGTTCTTTTTTTCTAAGCAAGAGCCACCATTTTCTCAATTGAAAAGCACAGAGGATGTCATAGTGCCTGGACAATGGGGCCGACGCCCATGATGACATGCATGTCATTTCTTGGACAGCTCAATTGATGCGAGGGACGAAAGCACATCTTGACCATCTTTCTTCTATTTTCTCTCGTCCTCTTTCGGTGTCAGCTTGACCAACCAAATTTTCAACCACCACCTCCTATGGATCAGGATTTGCTCGTTTTGAGCATTGAGAGGACAAAAGTGGGCCCTCTTCACATAGCATCCTCCACTTACTTGCAGATATTATTCGTGTGAAGATAGGTCTTTGTCCTAATTTGAAAGGGCTTTTCATTTCCAGAAATTTTTATGTCCTGAGCACTTCTTTCTTTTCCTTCCTATGCAGTTCACCTATTGCCTTTTGGATTATTCTATACAGATATGAGGACAAAGATTCTCAAGTCAAAAGCAGCATCCACATTATGTCTGAAAGTTCTTAAAAGCGAATCAATAGAGGGAAATAGCACAAAATGTCCTCAAACTTTGAGAGAAGTGTATGTTTACCCTCGAACTTTAATTATTACACATTAATCTTGAACTATTTTGTTACAATCATTAGCCCTTCTTATTTATTTATTTATTTATTTTTTGGCTAGCATGCGCAATGCTCATAACTTTTGAGGTGTAAAAATATATGTTCCTCTCATTTTTCAAAAAAAAAAAAAAATACCTCTTTTACCCTTAATTGCAATGAAAGGATTGAAAATGGAAAAAAAAAACTAAATATAATATTAAAATTAACAAATTTACTTTAGTGATACTAAATAGCATATGTCAAAGAAAAAGAATAAAGAAAAGTTTAATGAAAAGGGAAAAGTCCTAGAAACAAAAAGATCAAATTCAAAAAAAAAAAAAATTGGTTACTCATTATGTATTTTTTAAGGGTTAATTAATGTAATATATATATATATATATATATATATATATAATCGGTATCCAATTTTTGTTAATTGACATTTTTGTTATTGATCCTTTTCCTTCGACTTAATTGGGTTCTACTTAAAATATCTTGTTAGTCCTATTAATATATCCATTGTTTTCAAAAAAAAATATTTATAAGATTATTGATGATATTTATTTTTCAAATATTAACCTTTTAGTCGATGATTTTCTCCGATTTCTTTATTGTTTCGTTTTCACAAGTGTAGACACCTAATTTTTATCTAAGGTTTGACCAAAAATATTATTCATTAACACCCATGTCATGGTCATTAAGAGCTTTCTAACAATGATTAATTAATTCCACCTAAAGAAATCATTTCATAAGCAAGAATTACAAAGATTAGATCTTTAACAAAGAAAATATCATAACTTTTCACTTTGAACATTTGTTCGTCTTTCCTATGAGAGAAGAGGGTGCTATAGATTGGTGACTCCAAGGGAGACAATTAGTGACAACTAATCACAGAATTCGAGCCATGTTAAACTTTTCAATAAAATTCCTTGCAATTGTCATGTACTTTTCTAGAATTGTGCATGTTGCATCCGTTTATTTTAGACAGAAAAAATTGAATCGCATATTTTAAAAACCATTTTGAAAATTACATTTAAAGGACTTAAGAGAAGAATGTGGTATCGAAAGGGTATAGCAGGGATGCTAATCCCTCCTCACATGTAACCGAACCCATAAACCAAAGTTTTCTCCTTCAAAAGTACACCTAGGTATCTAATCAGCCTAGCTTTCTTTTTTTGCGACTTAATCTTTTATTTCTAAAAACCCTGAATTTACCCAAAAAAAAATAATCCAAAACCCTAATGTAGTAGCACTTCTATTTTTGAGACACTCGATTCTCTAGACGGAAGGAGGGTGCTACAACAGAATTTAAGGATAAAAGTGTGATGTTATTCAATAAATGAGATGAAAATACACATTTATTCCTTAAATATCATGTGCATTACGCATACAAACAAAAAAAATATAAGGGAAAGTTAATGATCGCTATAAAAAGAAAGTTCAAGAGAGTCACGTTAACATTTGTAATTTTAGTGGTGGAAGTATATTAGCCCACGAAGTTCATGTGAGTTTTATGTAATTTTTCCCAATATAAAGAAGGTGAGAAAGTGTGAGGGGAGTATTTTCGTTTGTCAAGGTGAAAGAAAAAAAGATGGATAGAAGACTTTATGAGGTCAAAACAAGGCATAAGAGCATCAGAAAAAAGAAAATCTAAAATTAACTACATAAATTAAGAAAGCGTATCCTCTCACTTTATTCTAGATATTGGGAGAGATCGAATTTTGCAGTGAAAATTAATTTTATCGGGCCGGACTCCAAGAAAGTACATCGATCACCCACTGCACGTAAATAGTTATGAAGGCAAAAATAATTATAGTTAAATTGAAATTGTTACCTTGTGAAAGTTAATAGGCGGACATGTGTGGGAGTTAGAACACACAAATAAGTTTAACCCTTATAAAGTGTAAACGATTTTATATTTAGATCAATTACTTGGATTTTTGGTAGCATCTTGTCTAGCTAAATACTTTATGAAGTCGAATTTTGTTAATCTAAAGTGACCTTATTAGTAGGTCGAAAAAGCATATTAAGAAAATCTTTCCTCAAGAAAGATATTCCGCTTGACATACTACAACTTTTTTTTGTAAGACTTTTTTATTATTAATACTTTCCTATATATTTGGTTGATGTCCTAAAAGAAATGGGGAAAAAAATCTGCTAGGCCAACTTTGTGGCAGACCGTCCTCATTGCTATCTGTCGTGCTTGCACGGAGACCGAAATCATGAGGGCCTTGCGTGATTTGTGGAGTCACACTTTGGCGAAAACCTCAAATGATTATGCCGCACCTCAAATGATTTCGGTTTTGGCGGCTTATTCAGAAAGCTGAGGTTTCCTAGGAAATTTAACTGGATTTGCTTTCTCAGCAGGTTGAAAAAGGGCAAAAGAGAACATACTGGCCTAGCTGATTTTTAGAAAATTGAGACTACTGCTCAACATTTAATATGCTTTCGCATTTGCTGTATTTGTTATGTAAAGATGGCAAAGGGGTTGTCGAGTATGGATCAGGTAATGAATAAATCGACTCATTTTTACACATTTAACTCTTTTAGACCCATTTATTTAAAACCACATTCATTCCACCTTATCTAGAGTGTGCATCGGTCATAATCATATTCTAATCCAAGAACCGAATCAATTTGGACTTAACTGGCCGACTTTGAGCAGTTCCCAATACCTCAAGAAGAATTGGACTAAACCAATCATACTGATGCAAAGTATGTTATTATTTTTATTTTTCTATCCAGTAAGGATAAAAAAATACATATTTTCTATGGAAGTAATCTTTTCTTTTACTAGTAACTTATCTAGATTAGTAATTTCATTATACATTAAAATAATTTTAAATAATTTTGAAAACCTTTCAAAAAGAAAATAAAACATTTTTAAAAAGATAACACCGCTGGTTTTTAGGACAAGTTCGGAACCGAATAAGAATTGGTTGGTCCAATCTCAAAATGGGTAGGGTCAGTTCTTAGTAGCACAAATTGGAAACCGAACCGGACAACCGATTCACCCTAAAACTAATCAACCGATTCAGCCATGAATATCCATACTCGATCATTAACCTACCTAGACTTTTAATTATAAGCTGTGATTAAGGATGAGCATAGTCCAAGTTAGGCCGGTTTAGCACTTAATTAGATTAAAACAAAACGAGACCAACCCACATAGCGTTGTTCTCTAATTTTTTCCACCAAGGACCAACCTTGTTAAATGTAGGATTGAGTATCGGACCAACCCTATGGGTCTAATCCAATTATAGAGTCAACTTAGGACCAACAAATTCTTTTTTTTGTTTCATTTTTTTTTTTTTGTATTTCTTGAAAGGATAAACATACTCTTTCAATTTCATATCCAATGACAATGCGACATTAAGCAATCAAATTATAAACACCGATACATATCAAACACAAATTTAAGATAAGGTAACGACAAAAATCTCCATTTGTGACTGTTAAACTGTGTTCATGAGGCGGGCCAAGAGAGGCGAGTGATTTCACAAGTTGAGATGTGCTCATGAGGCGAGTAAGTAGAGGTAAGAGATGAGCGGCAAGCAAAGGGTTTTTTTTTTTTTTTTTTTTTTTGGTCAAATCAGAGTGGGTTTTTACTTTCTAATTTACATGGCAAGACTGCATAAGAAAAAACAAAGGCGAAGGCAATAGAGGTTAAAGTAGAAAATATATATAATATACTTTTATAAATTATATATTATATAATACATATGATATATACATGATATAATATTTATTATATATGTAATATATATAAGGTTGGTCAAAGTCTTAGGACCTAGGATCAACCCACACACGGCAAGTCTAAGATTCCTAAGACCAACAACCGGCCTAATCTACATGGGAATCGGACCAAGACCGGTTGGGTTGGGCTAGTCCATAATCGGTTTAGGATTGACCCTAGACTGATGCTCACTCTAGTCATGATTGTTTATCCAATATTATTCTTGCGAAAAAATATGACTTTACCTACCTATAAAAGAAAGTCAAAATAACTAAATCAAAACCCCCAGAGTGCACATGATAATCATTCTCTTTCTTTATTTTTCTATTTATGGGAATAGGTTTGGAACAAAAAGTTGTTTGGTAATTGAATTTTATTTTATTTTTTATTTTTGGAACAAATTTTTAGTTTAGGAATAGATTTGGAACAAAAATGAAAAGTAAAATATCTTCTCATCGCTCGTCCTTGCTACTAACTAGTTGTCTACCTATCGTTCACCACCACCCACCCACTTCCTGTCACTACTTGCCAGCCGTCAAGGAGGAAAATATTTTGTATCATTTTCAAACGAATTTCTACTCTGAAAACAAAAATAGTTGTCGCAAAGCTATCCCATCACCCCCCCCCTCTCTCTGTCTCTGAGATGCGACCTCAACCACCGTGAGACCTCCACAACCTCCTAGGCGACAACATTTGTAATATGGAGGACACTAAGCCTCAAGGTCGCCACCATAGGGTGGTTGTGACCTTGAGCTCGACGAGATTGTGCTCGCAAACTTAGTGACGGTGTGAGCTAGAGAGAGAGATTATTGGAGGCGTTGCTAACGCTAGCTGCGGTGGATTTATGGATGAGCTATAGTGACTTGAATTTATGAGTTTTCTGAATATTGATTATTTCATTTGATTTATCATGTTTGAATTTTTTATGGATGCAATGTACATTATGAGATAAGCTTGAGTGATCCACTGCATTTGCTCTTCATAATACATATGTGATTCTTTGAGATTATGGTTGACCTAAAACTAGAGTATGTAGTTTACTAAAAGCGAGCATAATGACAAAGAGAGGCAAAACTTTTTAGGTAATTAGATGAATTGTATCTATAATATATATATCCTAATTCTCACTATTTTTGTTTTAAAATCAAATGGATTACATGATAAATGTTAGTCTTTTTTTGGCCTCAAAAAGTATTATGCCAAAGAAACAAATAAAGCTATTCAAAGTAGGAGAAAAAGTTTCATATTTTCCTTCAATCAGCAATAATTAAACAAAAATAAATTCCGCTAAAAAATTTTCTATACATTCTTCATAGATGGAGTAATTAGCTCAAACATCCAAAACTTAATTGTCTTTACGGAGCATTTATTTATTTATATTTGCTCTTACTTCCTCTCACCATTAATTCTCTCACACCTCTCACATGAGTTGTGTATGTGCATGCCTTGCCCATTTGCAAAGATGCAATTTTCAATAAACTTAAGGAAAAGTTTAGAAGGTATCTTCTTCCTTTCGAGATAGGTACCAAGTTTTCTTTATCAGACCATTTACATATAATATAGACTCAAACGTCAAACTAATGTGAGAATGTTCGTGTTTTGTTATCGTGCATCGTCTAGTGGGAGGATTCCATTCTCTTTCCAGACTTTTCTTTTTATGTGATCACAATTTAGTTCTACGTATAATTTGAGCACAATTGCCTAAAAAGTCCTCAAAATTTGGTACAATCTCAATTGTGCTCTGAATTTTTTATCCAAAAAAAATACTCATTTTTACTTTAGTCCCAAATCTACCCACAAGTCCGAAAATTGTCATTAGTTTCTTCAAATTATCAACATTGGGATCAGTTAAAGGTTATTATCAAAATGCATCTTCATCTATACTCTCACTTTGCCTCATGGTATTGATATTCTTCAAGAAACTAATAACAATTTTTGGACACATGGTCAAATTTGAGGCTAGAGAGAAAGTTGAGAAGTTGGAATAGAATTAGGATTGGGCTTAAAGTTTTGAGTTTTTTTTTTTAAACATTAGCCCATAATTTGAGTTGTTTGTAACTTTTATTCACGTAGTTTGCTTGTAAAATAGGGTGAGCGAAGAAGGTCATCCAACATTGACAAAACATGCAAAGAAAATTGGAATCTTAAAGCGTCAATAGGCAATTTGAAGCATTTCTTTGGGCTTTACTTTTGCGAAAAAGATCAGAATTGATTAATGTTATGTTATATAACCAAATCCTCTTCAGATACTCCTATTTTGTTCATAATATAATTAAATAGTTGCTGAAGGTTGTTATCTGGGGCATCAATGTCTTACACTAATTTATCAAGATTAAAGCAGATTCTTACTTGTCCCAAATTTGTCTCGACGGTACATTTAGAGATGTCAATATCCTGAAAAGGTCAAAAAATAAAGCGTTTGCCTCTAAACTTTGTAGGGGCATAAGTTTGACTTCCGAAGGCAAATGTTCTTGAGTCTGACAACATATATTCACGTAGTGATGGACAAGCATCACAGATAAAAAACATCAATAGAAGCGAACAAAACCGTTCAATTCAATGGATATGTAGGACTGACTTAGATAACGGTGGATATGAAGTGCAAGATGTGAGTTATGATTTTCCAAAACCTCCATGCATAGGCTTAGGAGACCTAGGCCACCAATGCCATTACTTCTATGAACCAATCTACCCTTTTCACAATCGATCCCATATATTATTCATTTGGAGAAACTATCCAACTAGTTTTAAATCTATTGTATACATGTAAATTCAATCATAGAATTTCTAATTTTTTCCAATTTAATTTTAAATCTTTGCGCAAAATTTCAATATGTTCATTTTGGCTAATTTTCACCGGAAATAGCTAACTTAGCAACGTGCCATGTAAGACAATAATTGATGACTGGATCGCCACGTCACAAAGTTTTGGTAAAAATTAACTAAAAGGACTACATTCAAATTTTGCGCAAAGGTCTATAACTAAATTAGCAAAATTAAAAAAAAAATCTCGTATTAATTTGACATGCGCATAATAATAATACGATTGATTGGGTAATTTACTCTAATCATTGGAGTAGATCAATTTAAATCAATCTGTGGACTCAAAAGCACAAGTGTGTTTGCATCTCCAAATATTTTGTATTAGTTAAATACAATGATATGTCCCAATAGTCAAACAAAAAAAAATGAGTGCAATAGAGCAAACTATAAAGTGCGAATTACCAAAGTAAAACGTGCCTAAAGAACGATAGTTAGTGGACGTACATGTCAACAATGAAGGTCAAAACGTATCAAAAGATCAGACGGCCGTGAGGGACGACACTTGGTGCTACGAGAGTTACGCCATGTGCAAGCACAAGGGGCTTTTTTTTTTTTTTTTTTTTTTCAAAACCACCACTTTTATTATGGTCGTTCACCAAAAACATTCCAAATCCGTACTTGTTTAATTTAAGTCCAGAAAATACCAAAAGCCCTCACTTTTAACCTATTGCTTTGCATCCTTAATTTTAAAACCAAGTTTTTTATTATGAGATTACCCAATGGACTTCAAATGGCAAGCAACATCAATTAAGATTGTACTTTAGTTACGAGCTTATCAATATTATTTACAATACAAGTCTTCCATAATCTGGACCAATGACAAAACCCCAATCCCATACCATACGTTTCTCTCTGTTGCGCACAAAAGGTGGAGCTATTGCCGGCTACCAGTGGTGCATTCACTTGGGACACGTGATGGGAGAATTGCGAGTTTTGAAATATATACATATATTTTTTCAAATATATTTGTCAAAAATTGGTGAATAACTCCATAAATTTGAATATTCTATGTTCAATGAATTGCGGATTTTGAATATATTTTCAAATATATTTTTCAAAAATAGGTGAATAACTCCATAAATTTGAATCTTCTATGTTCTATGAATTTTTTTTTTTAGAAATAGTTCAAATCTTGAAATATTATTCTCTTTTCGCATATATGGGTAATTATTTTTATTTGTGTGAATAATTCCATCCCACTAATTAATAAGTAGCAATAAAATTATTTTTTATCAATAATTCCATTCCACTAATTAATAAGTAGCAATAAAATTATTTTTTAAGTCTTTAAGGCGTCAACTGTTTTTCGTATCTGCAACCCCTCTCTCCTGTTGCTGGTTAACCATCTCTATCGTTTAAAGTAAAGAGGCCCTGGTATTTTTAAAGAATCACGCAGTTTCTTTATTCATCATTTACATTATTCCTCTATTAGTGATGTGACATCACTGATGTTGTAAGTATTCTATTAGATTTTTTTTTTCCCAAAAGTATTTATCAGTTGACAAATGCTAGAATTAATCACTTTAACTTATCTCTCAAGTTTTGACCAAAAAAATTTATCTCTCAAGCATTTGGATTTTAAAATGTGACATCTTTTCTATCTATATATAGCTTTACCGTATAAAGTTCAAATTTTAAAATATTTTTCTCTTTCCATATATTCAGAAAATTGTCCAAAAAACCTTAAATTTATTATACAATAATTAATTCAATTCTAAAATTTTTATTTGAGCCAATTTAATATTAAATCTTTTGACCATTTTCCAATTTATTTTTTTAGCGATTTTTTTTCTTTGAAAATTACTAATGTGACAGTTCAATCAGTCCCAATCATCCTACATGGCACATGGTATGGTTAGCATAGAAGTGGACTATTTATATATATATATATATATATATATATATTTTTAATTATTTGAACACTTTCTTCTTTTTTTACCTATATTTCCTCCGTTGATCACTAGCCCATTCCTCATCCAAATCTGGTGAGGTTGTCTCGACCCTCGCTTGTGGCCGATTGATAACATTGGAAAAAAGAAAGAAAAGGAAAAAATGATAAAGAAAAAATTGCAAAATCGTTAACGTCGGTATCAATCGTGTCATGTAGGCCTGTCATCATCAACATCAATGATTTCCGATCAAAATTGATCAAAATGTGTATACTGGAAAATCGTCAAGACATGTTTAGGCTTAAATTAGGCCAACTTAAAAAGATTTTTTTGGACAATTATCCCCCTTGTATAATTGTGTGCAATTTCTTCATATTGTATCAACAATTCTTTTTCCATACATTAATAATTTAAATGCTTCCAGTGAGCCAATTTTGTAAAATGCTTTAAATATTAATTTTGTGACCACACACAACGCGTGAGCAATTTTGCTAGCACGGATCCCAATGGCAAAAAAGACTCTTGACAGGCCTTGAAAAATGAGGTCGCCTCTTTAAAAAATAAAAGTTCAACTAAAGGGTATTTTTCCTAATTCCCAAAAATATCAAAAATCAAGGAGAGAAATCTATCTGCCAGTGGCCCAAAAAAAAAAAAAAAAAAAAACAAGACGTTTTATACACTATAGGCCTTGATAATCGGGCAGTTTGAAAAAATAAAGACTTCAACTAAGGTGTATTTCATTTGCATCTCCAAAAGAAAAAAAAAAAAAAAAGAGAGATAGAGACCAATTGACAAAACCATTTCGGCTGACTTGACTCCCTCTCTCGACCCGGGGCACGCATTCACATGCGCAGCTCCAAAGAATGGCCAAAGTACATGCACCAGATCCATCGTGACCGTTAAACACATCGATTTCTTGGCTCAACTCCGCACGATCGACGGTCAAAATGTGATCCATAGAAGAATTGCCTAGAAAAGTCCCTCAAAATGGACAACGTGCCGGGGACACTAATAAATACTGCGCCAAAGTAACGTTTTCGAACGACTCGGGCGAAATAGCGCTAGGACGATTAGGCCACATCTCTCCATCTCACAGGATTACATTATGTTGGCTCGAGCCTAGGTTTTGTAACCCGAGTTAGATTAAATCTTTGGATCGTAATTATGGATCCAACTACAACCACGTGTCGACCATTATAAAATAATGTATGTCCAGCTCACCTAGGTACTAGTAGTAATCCAAGACCGCGTTTGGCCACCCGTACATAAAAATTATTGACATTGTACTCACGTCCTCAGATGAGATATGCTCGGATATGGAATCTGTGGTGCTTGTCCTAATTGAATGTGGAGGAGGAGGAGGGCAATAAAGAATGGGAAAAAATGACATTAGAGGTGTGCTATAATTTCGTATGACGTGTACTCCAGTGTTAAAACTTTTTGCTGAATCACTTCAGTTCCGCATCAGAAAAAAATGATCGCTTATGTATCTTTGGCGATAAAATCAGACAAAAAATCTTACATGATTTTTTAAATAAAATATTAATGCCTAAGTGTTATTTTTTTTGACAAAAAAAAGGTCCATGTAGAGAATTGGGTGGCGTTTAAAATTGGGGCAAACATATTGGACGATGTCGTTTAGTATATTTATGTTGAATCAAAGTGCTAGCGAGCCATATTGGTTCCAAAAAATAATAAAATATTATCATGTGAAATTTTTGACATCTTAAATTGATGATAACACTTTAGTGATTTAAAAAAAAAAATAAAAGTGATATTTAAGTGATTCGATAAAAAGTTTTGAAACTAAAATGAACGATGTACAAAAATTATGATATTTTGTAGTGTTATTTTTCCAAAAAATAGTATAAAACATGTTTTTTGGATAAAACTTTCCGACTTTATTTTTGTTGAACCATCATTTATATTTATTTAAGTTAAGCTAAAATATGAATAACATCCATATTTACGAGTCACCAAATAGAGGCCTATTTCCTCGACTCGGACAGCAAATACGTCTCTAACCCTCGATAAGATAGTTGAAAGTTTTGTCAGAAGATTTCGTCTTTCAAATAAGACTTGAGAGCCATGGTGGCGTGAGAGGTTTCGATGTTGGTCACGTGACCGTAGGTTGCGCTCGATTGGTTCCACCCCGGCCTTCTCACGAGAGGGGGATTCTCTTGTATGGATCGAGGTCCGAATCAAATTCATCACAGCCGTCCAATTTTGCGTAACGCGCGTGAGCCCACTAAATGGACAACCGTGATGCGCCCGGTCCAAAGCAGTAGGCTCACCCCTCGCGAGGGCGCTCCGAAATCTTTTGCTGTATCTTGCCTAACTTTCTTTCTTTGGGAAAACGGAAGATAGAAAAGGAAGAGATGTATCACTAACTCTCTACCCCGCGTGAATAGTGGGGTGGCTAGCTACTTTAGGCGTGCGACTCGCCTCAAAACTTATACTCGCGAAGCCCGTGTCGAGTTCGAATTCGTTTGGAAACCCTAGCACGCGCGAATGATTCGACATCGAGTGATAGACAAATTGCATAAATAAAAAGCATATGGCCATCATTTAACGAGACTAACTTTCCCTTCCTACCGAGCACTGAAAAGAACCGTGAGGATTTGGGTACATCTACTCTCCTGCCGTTGCTTTTTCTTCCTAGGCAGACGTTAGGGCCTTTCACTCTCGTTTATTCTATTCAGGCAAATTTTTATGTTTGACTAAAAGGTCGCAGGTTAGCTTTCAGACAACGAGAAGTTTCGCTGCTTTTTCCAAATCCAACGGCGCATGGAGCCTCGAACCAAAAATTCGGATAATTTTGTACATTAAATAGGGAAAATAATTTGTGTCCGTTTTCTCCCGATTATATAGGAGAAAATAGAATGTAATTGGTCACCCCAATTTTTATTCAATTTCTCTATCTCTTTTTGCCCAAATTAAAGCTGTGTAATTCCGAAATTATTTCACCCCCAATTGGGTGCTGGCACGTAATTTTCATAACTTTATGAAAGCAGAAAAAAGAACAAGCAGCACTATGCGATTATTTTTCTTTATTTTTCCCAAGATAATCAGCACTATTCATTTCATTCTAATGTTTCAGATAGCTTTATACACAGTTAATTCCTCAGAGAAAAACCAAAAGAAAAAGTATTACAGAGGAAAACCGAGAAAAAGAAAAAGGTACCAAAAAAAAGAAGAAGGAACCCTAAATTTTGTAATAAATAGCAGGAGGCCAAAAGAAGAAAAAGAAAAACCCGCCAAAAAATCATTGGAGAAAGTGAAAATCTGAAAAAATAACCATAAGAGTGGAAAAGAAAAATAGAAAAGGAAAAGCAGAAAATACTAAAAATACAGAGCTCGAACTTTTGTTCCTCCCTTTCCTGAGCTTCGCCCTCACCGAAAAATCCAAAATGTACCTGAACTGAATCTGAACAAACGTCAAATCTCCATCTCCATCTTCACATCCGAAAGAAAAAAGGAAATCCCATCAGTTTCATTGAGAATTTCATCAATAATCAGGCATCAGCTGACTGATCTTGCCTTCCTCCATGGCCATCTTCCTATCCGTGACCCTCAGCCAGATACAGACCCCGGTGAAGCTCAGCACCAAGCTCGCCAGCCCGCTCCCGAGCCCGATCCCGACAATGGCCAGCACCGACAAGCCTTTGGTCTTCATTGGGGCCAAAGGGTACCCGAAGAGCCCCTTGTTGCCCTCGAACGAGCTGGCGTTGAACCGGGGTAGGTTCCCGGTCCGGTTCGAGAGCGAGCCGGGGATCTGGCCCTCGAGCCGGTTGTTGGAGACGTCGAAGGCGGAGAGGCGGACGAGGAGGCCGAGCTGCTGGGGGATGGGCCCGGAGAGCAGGTTGCTGTGGAGGTCGATGACGTTGAGGTAGGCGCAAAGGGCGAGCTGCGGGGGGATCTGGCCGGAGAGGCGGTTGGAGGAGAGGTTGAGGACGGCGAGGTTGACGAGGCCCTGGAGGTCCGGCGGGATCGGGCCGGTGAGGGCGTTGGCGGAGAGGTCGAGGGCCTGGAGGGAGGTGCAGTTCGCGAGGTTCGCCGGGATGGTCCCCCGGAGGCCGAGGCCGGAGAGGGAGAGCTTGTAGATGCGGCCGTTGTTGCAGGTGGCGCCGCTGATGGCGGAGGTGAAGCCGTTGCACGGGCCGGCGAAGGCGGTTTTGTTCCAGTCCGTGAGCCGCCCGCCCGGGTCCTGGAGCGACTCGGAGAGGCGGGTGAGGCAGAGCTCGTCGCCCGGGTCGGCGGCGGATCGAGGGAGGCGCGCGGAGAGGGCGAGGAGGAGGAGGAGGGCCAGGACGCGGAGGGTGAACATCTGGGGTCGGATCTTTATTCTCGTTTTTTTCCCTTCTTTTTTTTTTCGGGGGATTATTCGTGGGTGGGAGAGTGAGGGAAAGAGAGGGGAGGAAGGATGAATTGAGGTGTTGCTGGTGTGCGCGTCTCCTCGATTGATTAATTCTTGTCGGGATTTTTGTCTAATTTTTCCCCTTTGGTTGGTGGGGGTGAGAGAGAGAGAGAGAGAGAGAGAGAGAGGGAGGGGAAGTGCTGTGTGATGCAGTGAGTTTATGGCACAGGATTTAGCAAGTTTTAAGAAAACAGGTGATGAACTTGGGGGTAGACAAAAGTTGCAGTTTGCAGGTGCAGTAGTAGCTGGTTTTTAGAGAGAAGGGAAGAGGGGGAGGGGAAGGGTGAGGGAGGGATCTTGGGTTTTCTTTTGTATTTATGGAGTTTTATGCGGACTTCCTTTCAGGGTTTGGAGGCATGATTCTGATGGTTCATTTTTCTTTTCCCTTTTTTTATATGAGAATGTAGGAGAAGACATGGCTGCTTCTCTCTCTAACTGGAATTTGGATTCCTTTGCAATTTCCGCTGGGAATTTCTTTTCCCAATCCAATCCAATCGGTGGTAACCTAGTCCAAACATCAACTTAAGGAGAAAAAAAAAATTAAGATTTTGCACTTGATAATAGTCATTAATTTGCGCGGGGGATTTTAAGTTCTAGATTGGATAAATCCAAATTCATTTAGGGTGTTAGATCAAGCTTGTACGGCTAAAGTTTTCGAACTTGATTAAATTGAAAGTCATACGAGATTTTGCTAATTAGCTTTTTTGAGCGTCTTCTTGATTGTGCTACTTGGGCACCGAAATGTGGCACTTTTCAATTTCACAATTGCATCCGTTCAATTAGCTAACATGATTTACTCATTCATTTTAAAATTTTAAATTTATATATTCAAAAAGTTTGTACCAGTGATCTCTATTACAAACTTGAATTTGAACGACTCGATGATACTTTCATGCACAAAAAGCTTCTTCCCATGAAGCTCTATCCAACCCTAATCACAGAAAATTTATGAGATCAATTCAACAACATATTACTCAAATGAATTCGACAAACTCAACTCTACATACATCTAAGCTCTGGTCATTGAACTTGAGCTCGAGTTTAAGCTTGATTTCAGAAGCATCACTCCACACCCTAAGCACGACATCCTTTTAAGACCCTATTGGGGCTCGATCGGATCAAGAAATTCGATTAACCAAACTCGTTGCCATCTCTAAACATTTGATTTAGAGAGAGAGAGAGAGAGAGAGAGAGTGTGAAGGGTCCAAGCAAAACCACAACATATGAAACGATTTGAGGCCCGGGAAAGGAAGGGGTGGGGGCGGAAGAGGGAGTGTTCGGTGAACCGGGAATCAAAGCGAGAGGAGGGAGGGAGGGAGGGAGCGTGGGGGAATGTGGGGCCCACCACCGGGGCACTAGACATATGAGGCAACAAGGAAAGGGACGACTCGCAAAAGCCCATTTTGGTCATTTTGCGCCACCGCTCCTTGTCTGGGGAACCTGCGGGGTCGCCCAGTCACCCCCACCAGAGCCAGCCCCCGCACACGCTTCGATTCCTTTTTCATTTTTCCCTTTTTTCTTGGTTGATTCCTTCGAGACGTCAAAAGAGAAAAAGAGAGAGAGAGAGAGAGAGAGAGAGAATAAATGGGTTGACAAACCACCTAATTCCCAACAAAAACTCTCTATAGGTGTATGTCTAGTCTTAATTTTGCCCCGAATTATTTTCTGTCTAAAAGAAAAAATCACACACCTTGGTTACAATTTCAAATCTGTCCCTGCCTTCAAAAATTGTGACTGGTTTCTTATAAAATTATTAATATCAGATTAAGTTAGATATTCATTATTAGAACTCGCGTTTTCATTAGTACCTTATTTTCATATGGAACAATAACAATCTATTGATATTTGATAATTTTGAAAAAATCAACGACAGTTTTTGGACATGGGGCAGATCAGGATTGTAGTGAAAGTCTCTGATTTTCTTTTAGACAGAAATTAGTTCGGAGCAAAATTGAAATTAACCTGTAAAGATGGAAGCCTTTCAGGGATTTAAACCATTCTTTTTAAAATTTCTCTTTCTGTTTATGCAAAATCCTAGTTTCCTGTGTCTGGGAATTTTCTAAATTTTTCAAAACGATTTATTAAGGATTTTATTAATGAGTTTTCTTGATTATTTATTAATATGCTTAACAAATAAATATTTTGACCTTCGATATATTGGTTAGACATAGCCCGAGAGAGACAGTACATTATGATCTTTCCTTCTCTACCTAACACATATCTTACGAGGACTCATTGACGAAATACATTTGTTAATTGCTGTGCCGATTTTCTAACATCTTTTGCCGCCTGCCAGATCCGCATGTGTAACATCAAACCATATATTTTTTTGGCCATGAAAGTCCATAAATTATACGCACATTGGTCTTAGTGGAATTGTCTCCAACTCATTCGAGACTAATCTGTAAACTATACCGAATTTCGTTGCAATTCGTACAGTGCACTGCAGTTTCGTGATGTTGATGAATTCTTTTATTTAAAGAAATAGTTTATGAACACCTTGTCCATGGATTCAAGTGAAGAAGATACCAAGTTATAACTTTCTTCATCTGCCGATTAAGCGAATGTGACGGTCCTCTCATTCCATGCACGAGTTTTTATTGGGTATAGCTCGTATAATATCTCATCTATTGTACCTTGCCACTTGGATCATGGGGTGTGACGCCCTCGATCTGTGTTGAATTAATATATCCTAGGATATAATGAATGGAGAAAAATTGAAGTGGTTTACAATGTCGTAGATTTTTTTTTTTTTTTATCACATAGGATATAATAGAATAAAGATAAGACACAACTTGCTATACCCCTATCTATTGTTTAGTAAAGAACAAGTTATAACACCGAATACTATATGTACTATTTAAATGAGTGTTTGATGTGCATATGATAAGTAAACCTAATCATAAGACTTGATAGCCTTCTTGATGAAACATTTCATGGGTTCATATACTCTTTCTATACATGTGATCTTTCTCTACCGATAAATTTAACTTTTTAAATTATACTTTCTAACATGGTATTAGAGTTAATTTTGCCCCTTTTTGCATGTGCGTCCATCCTTATTAGTCAAATTTTCACATGCTACGTTTGATTTGGCTTGCACGTGACAAAATGTTGTGAAATATCCTGCATAACTTGATAATGGGGTTCATATACTCTTTATATACATTATGTCTCTCTCTATCTATGAACTTCAATTTCTACGTTGAATTTTTTAACATGATATCAAAGTTAGGTCCTATTTCTTTCATGTGTGCATCCATCCTCATTAGTCGAATTTTCATGTGCCATATTTTATTTGGCTTGCATGTGAGGGGATTCTTGACAACGTAAATCAGGGACAAATTGGGTGAGCCTCAGTAAATAAATTCCGCCTTGCTCAAGGCCACCCTTATAGGTTCGCTAGGGTAAACAAAGTCCCATACAATTTCTAATTACCTAGCACACAGGTTTGTAATCGCGAATCACAGCAAGAGAGCAAGCATAGCGAATCGAATCTCGACGTCTGGCAAAAATGGCTAGTAGACTATCCTTCGGAAAATACACTTTGCGTCGAACATCTCTGGGAAAATGGCTTCATGTTTTCGCAAAGTCACGCCAAACGCAGCCCATATGTCGCTTACAACTTGTGCCGTTTTTGGGCTTTTGTCTTAACTTGTCTAATCGCGAGGTTTTGCTTTTTACTTTGGATCATTTGATCAGCATAAGCAGTTTTCTCGACATTTTCGCTAGTTGCCGACAAAGTTTTCTGGTCAATCACTGACTTTTCCTCAAATTTCTTCTGCAGTTTGGGTGCAGCGTGACTGGCCGCCCAACCCTCTGAATCAATCCTAAAGAAATAGCCAGTCCATGTCTTCATCCACCTTTAAACCTTTGACTTTCTTGCAACCTATGTATTTTGGCTTTGTATGACGTTAACTGTATGAAATCTTTAAAAAAAGATTTTACATTAAAATGTGAATTATCTATAACATATGTACAAGATTTTGAGATTTTGAATAACGTTTTGAACTTTGACGAGAAAGTAGAATAGCATATCTTATCGGAGGAAGGACTTAGAGAAGAAAACGAAGTGATAGTGGCCTTGTACCGGATTATGGAGCTGATTTGCTTCATGGTCAGAAATAGGGGACTCTCTAGCGTGAAGCTAACCAGTGGAAATATGCGTCATCGTCGGCATCCGGACAATGCCTACCCAAGTGGGGTACTTCATTGTAAAATCCTAAAAATGTGGCAAAGGAATTTCGAGTCCTTTCTGTCCATTTCCGCAATATTTCATAGTTATAATCAATCCAAGTGGGATGCTGATTCCATTCATTTTATAATTCATTTCTATCTAGATTCCATTGGGTCTCGTGAAGGAAGCAAACAAAAGATGAAAAATGAAAAGAAAATATAGGAGAAGACGTTCCATATCACCAAGGGACACGAGGATAGGGACTTGATTATCTAAAATAGTTAGACCATTTTTTATTATTATTAAACGATGATTTTTTTTTAGTAATTAAGATAACGTACTTATCATTATCGCTAACCAATTGACCTAATGTCATAACGAAAATGCTAACCTAATAAAAAGATTTGGAAAAAGCTAACACATTGATTTCAAAATTAACTATTACGGAAGAGCACATTTCTATGAAAGGAGCCTAAAACACATAAAGAATATATCATGGGGCGCTCTAATTGATCATACGGTAAGGGAATATCGAACCAAGAATGGACTGAAAATCCACTGACCAGACCTAAAGCTGGTCTGGTCAGGGGCCCTAAAGCCAAGTTGAGGATTAAACCCCTTAAGATCTCTCCAATAAGTATGAGTTAGCACAAGTAAAACTAATCCACGATAGAGTGACTAAAGCGATCACATGTGCATTTCTGATGTTGAAATGGTTGATCTTTTATCTCACGATAAATCAAGATTAGCTCACATGTAATTTATGCTACGCCTAGAAGGATCCTATGACAGCTTCAGGCAAAAACAATCCACGAAAATGACGATCAGAGAACAGTCCAAGTATGAGGAAATGTAGTACGAGCCAAAGGGAATTACCAAAAAGATTCTAAACATTTTGTAGTTGTGCTAATTCAGTTCGAAACTTATTTTTTTGACTAATTGAGTCCTAAATTATTTACAATTGTGCCAGTTCAGTCATTCCGGCCAAAATTGGCCAGCTGACACTAACGTGGCCGCCGGTTGGTGCCGGCGATAATATTCTATTTTTCCGAATTATTTTATTAATTTTTTAATCTTTTTTACCCCATCTCTCTCTCTCTCTCTCTCTCTCTCTCTCTCTCTCTCTCTCTCTCTCTCTCTCTCTCTCTCTCTCTCTCTCTCTCTTCCTCCCTCCTTCTTCCTTTGCTTCCGGCAACCGGCCAGCCCTCGCCGGTTGCTGGACTAAGGTGGTTGGGCGAGCCCCCATCGGATCTGGTGAGGGCTTGCCTCGCCAGATCGAGCAACGGCGAGGCCCCCCTAGTGGGATCTGGCGAGGGCTCACCTCGCTGTTATTGGGCGAGGACTCCCTCGCTGGATTGGGTGAGGCTCCTCGCCTCGCTTGTGGCTGGGAAAGGTCGGCGAGGGAATCCTTGCCCCTCGCCAGATCCAGCGGGGGTTCGTTTGGCTAGTGGCTAGGCGAGCTCACCGTCGCTGGCCTAGCCGCCTTAGCTCGACGACCGACGAGGGCTGGCTGGTCGCTGGAGCCAAAGGAAGGAGCAGGGAAGAGGAGGGAGGGGAAAAAAAAGAAGAAAAAAAGGGTAAAAAAAACAGATTAAATAAAATATTATTAAAAAAATTTGTGGCTGGTGCCGGCCGGCAGCCACATCAGCACTAGCAGGCCAATTTTACCGGAATGACTAAATTGACACAATTATAAAAGGTTTATGATTCAATTGGCTAAAAAAATAAGTTGATGACTAAGTTGGCACAATTGCAAAAATGTTTAGGACTTTTTTGTAGTTCTCTCTACAAGCCATGCTTGGTTTTTGAACTTCCAAGACATTTGTGATCTGGCCATGAAGAGTGGACTTTCGACCCTCTGGTCAGTTCTGAAGAACTAGATGTAGTGATGCTGAGCTGACGAGGAAAGAGTGCATAATCATTGATTCCTTAGAACTGCACGAAATACACCCGTCACGTACTCTCTGGTTTTTCCGCAAAGCGATCCTTTCTGATGTTGCTTCGCCATCTCGACAAACAAAAGTGGAGTCGTGCAATCCTCAAACTTCCAAAATGATCCAATGGTGAACGAGGGCGCACTAGTCGATTTCATGAGATTGTGCACTCAAATCCCAGCTGTATTTTGGCTCTAAGTCGACTTGGTGGGATAATATGATGAGACCTGGTCTCGGAAACTTCCAAATTTAGACGTGAATCCTACTGGAGATAGGATACATGGTCAAAACCTCCTAATTGAATACATCAATGACCAGCTCAATGAAAGATAATAGTCACTTCTTCTTTATTGGCTGTCCATAAAATTAAAAGAATCTAATCCCAATTCTAAGAAGTTCGATTAACTGCTCATGAAATGCAAGAATGAAAAGTTTAATGAATAAATCTTTGTATTCAAAGGAAAACAAGTTCCGCCTTTTTTTTTTTTTTTTTTGGAAAATGCATCAAAATGACTTTTGGGCAAAAAAATTTGTTGTCAACATTAAAATCCCAGTAGATTTCCCAGCCAAAGTCAATCTCCCCCTCTGAGAAGAAATCGATTTCAAAGAGTTTTTGGGATATCAAGGGACTTCCCTTTTTTTGGCGAGGAGTAATCTTTAAGCAGCGGTTCGCACAATATCTATATTGTATATTTTGAGCTCTTGATTGTAGGATAGGCGGTTAAGTGCTTCCGCTCCTTCAGAGATAGGCGTGAGCAAAAAATCTCGTTCTTCATTTTGAGATCTTTAAATTCGTACCCGTAGGATCATGATAGTCTTTGGTACTTTTAAGGAAAGCACTTGCCAATAATTGGTTAATAGCAGCATCCTATTTCTTTTTAGAAAATCATCACGATACAATCAAGGCCTTGGCTCAATTTACAACAAAAAAAAAAATACACAATTTGAAGTCGACCATTATATTGTCATGCGGTGATGAAAAGCGCATGGGTCATGGCTCAGGATCACCCTATAGCACCGAAGCAAATATGGTCGCCATTATATTTAGTGGAGGCTTATAATAGTACCTAACGGTGTATTCATTATCAATAATGAATGTGAAGAAGAAGACCATTATCTCGACAATAATGAGCCCAAGCTAGTATATATGCAGTGAGCTCCCCAGTTAAGTGGCCATGCATTATGATAGGAACTCCCAATACTTAGGCAAATACAACCCTTTTGATCATTTATTCACATGTACCTATGGTAGCATTCAAGTAACGCCCTTCAATTTCACCCGTTTCAACATGTGCTTCATACCGACCAAAAAAAAAAAAAAAAAACATGTGCTTCATAAATTGCTTTGGCACCATAAGAAATTGTATCTTCAATGCAGTAGTGCTTGTGAGTTAAGGTTCTCATCATCTTTTATAAATGAAGTCCATCAAGAAAATGTTCATAAATTACTCTACCATAGTTCTCAGTGGATAACTGCAATTTGGGTTTCAATAGTACGTCTCAATAAAGGACGACCATACTTGTTGAATTTATCTCTCTTGACTTGGAAGGACAAGAAGAGATAAAAGGAGAACATTAAACTTTAAGATTGACTATTGTGAGAATATAATAAAAGACACTGAAAGAGATCACTAAAACAAACTCAAAGAAAGAATCTTAATAAGAAGATTAAATAACCTTAATCAGATAATACCAGAGATAATATCAAACCTTTTCATTGTTCCCACTTTAAATCAGTTTGGAGGCAACTATATGACCAAATATGTTATGAGAAAGTATGGCAGAATTTGAAATGCATGGGGTTATCCATTGATTTAACCGAAGTGCGAGCATTGTCTGAATAGATAATATATACAAGGGCATTTCTTCCTAAAGAATAAGCTCGTTCATTGAAACTCCAGACCTTGATGTAGCCAATTCATTCGAACTTCTGCATTTAAGCTTTACCATTCAAAGCTCGTATCTTCTCACACGTACGAGAGCTTGAACCACTCATCGCCACAAAAACTCCCACTTTGACACATCAGATAACTCATCCAGATCTCAATGTTGGACCTGAACTTTTCACCAAAAGTAGAAGGTCCCATCTCTCTTTTGGATCTTAAGAGACATATCCTTTCTCCATGCACGAGCATCGCCAGGGATGTAACGGGGGAACAAACATCTTCCTACAAACCCAACAGACTGTTGGGGTGCAAGCGAGTTTGGTGGGAAAGCGAAAGATCCACAAGAACAAGGGAGGCCTATTTTGGGGCCCTTGGATTATTATCATATTTCTCTATTTTCTTTTTTCTGTGGTTTTCTTTTCGTGGGACGGCTTTCTTTAGACTTGGACGGTTCGAGGCCCTCTGATCTTGGCAAGATCGATGCCTCACGATTCGTGAGGTTTGAGAGGCCCAAAGCCCTGGTCCCTCATCAGACAAGATAATATCTTCGGTTCGTTCGTTGCTGGTCCAACAGAACACAACGAATCATTTCACAATCCCAAGTATCCCAGACAAATAGTGCGTGCGTGCGTGCGTGAGAGAGAGAGAGAGAGAGAGAGAGAGAGAGAGAGAGGAAAATAGAAAACTGATGACATGAACTAAATACAACAATTGGGACGGGAGTAAATTGGTTATTGATAAAGCCCTGAATTTTTTTGCGAGTTAGGGTTGGATAATTGTGCTTAAGTTCAATGGAAGTTGCGTTAAATAAACAAAAATTGAGTGCCCTACTGAAGAAGACGAGAGTGGAAGAATAGAAGCAGCAAGAATTTTGATGCACAGTGAGTCGACCTATTCATTGGGACGACACTCTCTAAACTCCATCAGCCCCATTAAGACTGGAATCCACTATGCCAACTTTGAGAAGTTACATTACGCAATGCTTGATAATGCTTCATGTACTCATAGCTATTTGCTTCTATAGGTACGAACAACTCTCATTACACGCGTCACTCGTCTCTCAGAATACAATAAAATCAGATGAAACATTTATAGAGAAATACGATCACATCACAAAAGATTTTTCCAGGCTTTGAGTATGGTCACAACCTTCCACCAATACACTCGCCACACGTATCTATCTATTTTTTATCCTCAAAGGAATACTTCTTGACGTTGTTTAGCCATCTCCATCGTACAAATGCAAGAATAAGGTACGTATCTTCAGATTTCCAGCATAATGGTGAACAAGAGTGCACTCAAAAATTGAAAAAATTGTCCAAAATATCCTAACCTATATATAACGGCCTATTTAATCTTAAACTTTTCAATTTGACAATTTAGTTCTAAACCTTTTTGACGATTTTGCAATGTAATCCTTTTGGCCAACTTAGGTTGGAAATTACCGATGCGGATGTGACTATCCTACATGCCATGTTGGTGCTAATATGGGTGATTTTTGCATTTTTTTTTAAAAATTTGTTTGAATTTTTTCTTTCACTTCTTGTTTTTCTTTTTTCCTAATTTTCCTATCAAACCTTCATTTTTTTCATCCACTGGTTGTTGAGGCTTGGCAATGGTTTTTTCATCCACTGGTTGTTGAGGCTTGGCAATGGCTGGCGAAGTCGCTAGTCCTAGGCAAGGGTCGCCACCGTCAAGGCTCAACAATCGGTAGAGGAAGAAGGGAAAAAGCCAATAGAAAGGAAATATAAAAAGAAAAAAGGAATTTTTTTTTTAACTTACAAAAATTTTCTGAGTAAGCCAGCCATTAGCCGTGCCACGTAGGATGATTGGTGTTGATTGGATTGCCACATGAGTGATTTCCAACCTAAACTGGCCGAATGAATTACATTGGAAAATTATTAAAAGGTTTGTAATTAAATTAGTCAAATTAGAATGTTTATGATTGAATTGACCACCGTACAATTGACTTATATTTTTTTGAACCAATTTCATGACCATTATGCACTAGAGTCGTTGCTTTGCCCGAAAGCCTCAGATTCCTTCAAATCAAATTTATACTCCATATTAGGCAAGTTCATCGATCAGATTTGAAGTTTGTTAGCATGAATCAATTCGATTGTTGGGGTGATAAGATGAGACCTGGATTGGGAAATTTACGAATTTAAGCATTAATCCTACAAGAGGTAGGATATATCATCACGACCCCCTAACCATATACATAAACGATGTGCTAAATGAAACATATTATCTACATTTTATTTTCTTTCTTTACTTGTTCTTGGCGGAGAATAAAATTCAAGAAATCTAATCCCAATTTCAGAACTCTAAACGTATATAAAATGCAAGAATGAAATGTTTAATTAATTAAATATCTTTTTTGAAGAAAACAAGTTCCATTTTTTTTAATACATGAATATGAACTTTGGGCATAAAATTAGGAAAAAGTACCAAAACAGTCTTAAACTTATTATATTAATACCAATTCAATAATAAATCTTTTAATTGAGTCGGTCTTAAATCTTTTTATATTGATACCAATCTAGTCTTGACCAAGGTGAAGGTCAGCTTTGCCAACACTTGCCTTGGCCAAGGCACAACTCAACAAGGCCGACACTCGCCTATGGCTTGTCGCAAGTGATCGGTGATCGGCCACCACGAAAAAAAAAAGGAATAATTTTAAAAAAATATATAAAAAAGATTTGCCGTGCCACGTAGAACGGCTAATGTTCACGTCAGGAATTTTTCGGTCTAAATTAGCCAGATGGACTGAATTAGTATCGATGTGAAAATGTTTATGACTAAATTGACTCAACTGAAATATTTGAATGCAATAGATTTAGGATCTTTTTGGTATTCTTTTCCCAATAAATTTTGGTATCAATACCATGAGATAAAATTGCTAGTAGATTTCCCACTCTACATCAATCTTCCCTATTGAGAAGAACTCGACTGCGAAGAGCTTTTGGTATACCTTCTTTGTTGCCTTCATTAACCTCGCATACTCAAAGGAACTTTCCTTGTTAGTAGTTTGTTAGCAGACACAAGCGTTTCACACAATTTGCGAATGGTACAATTTGTGCTCTTGATTGTAGGATATTGGCAGTTAAGCAGTACTCGTAATTTTGCTCCTTAACACTTGAATTTCTTTTCAGGAAATCAAAAGGATACAAATCATGGCTTGGAATTGCTGAATCAAGTTACCATAATAGAAAAGACACAATTTGAATTTAACTATTAGGTTGTCATGTAGTTGTGAAACACACATATATATCGAGGCTCTAATATCATATGACGTAGAATGCACTTAGAATGGGGAAATTGTATAATGGAATTAGAATTGGAAATTTTTTCAAAAAGTTCTCAATCTATAATATGACGGCCATTTCAGTCCTAAACCCTTCAATAGTGTCAATTTAATAATAAAATTTTTGATAATTTACCAATTTAATCATATTTTTTTTTTAATTGTGCCAATTTAATTTTAAGTCTTTTGATAATTTGACAATTTAGTTTTAAATATTTTAACGATTTGCCAATGTAGTCCGCCATCCAATTATCCAAATAATAAATCCAAATAATAAGTTTAAATTGAATTGGCAAGTTTTCAAAATGTTTAGAACTAAATTGACAAATTGAACAGTTAAAAAATAAACTTGCAAATCATTAAAAGTATTGAATTGACAAAATTGAAAATTTTAAGATTGAATTGGCTGTCGTACAATAGCTTTAGGACTTTTTAGACAATTATCCCAACTTAAAATGATAGTAAGAGATAAAAAGGGACCACTGAGATTGACAATAGACAAAATAGAATAAAAGGCGCCAAAAGAGATCAATAAAACTAAATAAAAGAAAGAATCTTATTAAGTAAACTAAATATCCTTAATCAATCACATCTTAAAAAAAAATCAAACCCTTTCGTTGTACGCACATTAAATCAGTTTGGAGGCAATTATTACCAAATTAGTTTTCAGCAAGTATGACAAAATGCAATCCATCGATTTTCACTTAAGTTCAAGGATGGTACATAAATTCCATGTAGTACAAGGGCATATCTTCCAAAAGAATAAGCTCTTTCATTAAATGTCCGAACCTTGATGTAGCCAATTCGTTGAAAAGCTTCCAATCAATCTTTACCACTCAAATCTCATATCTTTTCACCCGTTCAAGAGCTTGTACCACTCATCGCCACAAAACTCCCACTTTGTCATTTCGGACAACTCACCGAGATCTCGAACGTTAGACCTAAACCTTTCACCAACAGAAGAAGGTCCCATCTCCATTTTGGATCTTGAGTAAGTGCTTTCTTCGTGCATGAGTATCGCCAAGGATGACAGGAGAACAAACGTCCTCCTACAAACCAACACACTGTTGGCGTGCGATTGACTAATAGAAAGGCTCTACAAAGACTTGGTGGAAAGCGAAAGATCCCTTATATAGCGCACAAGAACAAGAAAGGCCTATTCTGGGGACCATGGAGTATCATTATTGTTGCTACTTTTTTCTGTGGTTTCTGTTGTGCGATGGCTTTCTTTCACTCGGGCGATTCGAGGCCCTCTGATCTTGGCAAAATCGCTGCCTCAAATTCGTGAGGTTTGAGACGTTTAACTCACTGGTCCCTCATCAGACAAGATAATATCTTCTGTTCGTTCATTGCTGGTCTAAAAGGACATGTCCTTTTGCAGTCCAAAGCGTCGTGGGTGTATACCAGACAAATTATGCAAGCGTGCGCTGTGTCTGTGAGCATGAGAGAGAGAGAGAGAGAAAGACGTGACTCGAGTATGGGAATTGATTGATCATCACGAGAAGAATCTGAAGGGATGAAGCTTGCTCCGAATGGGAGGTTAATTCAAGCTGAGGGAACGGAGAAGTTTAAAAAGGTGACCTTAGAACACATTTGGATTCTCTACATTTAGGTAGGAAAAATTATTCCTTGAATCAAGATACCCTTAAAATTTGAGAAAATCTTATCTCGAATCATAAATCCCGTGCATCCCTCCTCTCTCCTCCCCCTCCACTGCAATAGAACGTAATGGACCACTATTGCCTCTGCTCCATAAGCCACGCGATCGTGTTGATGCCTAGGGGTGAGCATATAGGACCGCTCGAATTGGGAACTAGACTGATTGCTCATCAACTCATGTTGCTGAATCTTTGTTTCTTTCATATTGTTGAATCAATTCATCCAACTTGCTTTTTTTTGTCTTTTGTTTTTTTCTCTATTTTACTTCTTTTCCTTGCAAAGATTCATCGATTTTACCTCTCTCGCTTACGCGCACTTTCCTTAAATTTGTGAGTCTGTCGTTCATGGAAAAGAATCCACCAAATCCTCTCCTTTTATCGGGCATGCCCCTACAATCACAGCCCCATCATCTCTTAGTCTTCTCCACAAATCTTAGAAGAAATCATAGTTTCAAATTACGACATAGATTGGCAATTAAATTAATCCAAAACTTTCGATCAAGATATGTGAATTCACTGGTTCTATTAGACCACCCAGGAACCGGATTGGCCAGTTGATTTGGTCCTATTTGGTCCCAAGACTAGGTGGCTTGGTTCTTAGTTCTAGAAATGGGAAACCAATCCTCTTGGTCTAGTTCTTGGTTCTTGGGTGGGATCGGACTGGATTGGGAACTAATCACCCTCATTGATGCCATTACACTTCGTCCCATTGCATGCATTTCTATAAAATTAAAAATTAAGTGCTAGTAAAAAGAACAAAAAATAAACACAAATAAAATAAAAGAAAGGAGAGAAAATAAAATAACAAAGCTCAAGGTCAACAGACCGGCCCAATTCTCTCAAACCCATCAAACACACAAGCCCGGTTCAATAAGACCCACTTTCGGTTCACTTATCTTCGGTTAAATGAGCCCATCAAACAGTCCAGACCTCTGCTCTCTGTCCAAGGATTTCGAAAGGGTGCTCGTGGGGGAATTACCGAAGGAATTGATCTAGAGATGACCGACAGAATGAATTCTCTCTCCCATCTAACGATTTTGAGATTCTTTGGAAGCAAATGGCTCGTTCGCTCACTCGGGAGGGGAAAGACGACAACACATTCACAGAGATGGAGAGGGCAGCAAAAACTCTCTCCGATGAACCATCTCCATAAACCAGTTCCCTCTCCATCGCGTGCCGCCAGTCATCCCCTTCAACCGATGCAACACTACCGCTAATCGTCCATCATCAGTTACCACAGACGTGCGCCCTCCAGTGGTCACAAAACAGAGCGCCACACACGCACCCAGCAGCTCAGCAAAAATCCTCCCTCAGGAATCAACTTCAAGTGGAATTTTCTTCTTCTTTGGTTCTCCATCACTCTTTAGACGCCATTAACCACTCCTGATTGTCGTTCTTTGCCATTACCACCGCCGCTCACTGGAAGGTCTATCTGCCTATTCTCGGTCACTATTGCCGAAGAACTCGACCCGTGATCTCCACTGCTTCTTTTGGAGATCCCGATCCATGAAAAGGTTTCTCTAATCTCATTACTAAGGTCTGACCATTAATCGTCACATGTAATCATCTTTTATTCAATAGAATAATATATGCTCTGTTTTTAGCAAAACAGAGTTTCAGAATTCTAGATGCTGATTGTCAGTAAACCGTCTGTAATCAAGCATCTAGTAGTGATTTAAACTCGCTATGTTTCCTTTGTGATGATGTGGGGACAAATCATTGGCATGCTTCTGCATCTGATTTTTTGGCCGATGTGCTCACTACATGTTTGTTAATATGTCTAAATGATATGAGACTCCACCTTGAGCGGAACTGCTGCAGCAATTCGTTTGTGTCCTTGGTTTCACGAACGGTGATTTGTTGTTGTTGGTTCTTTTTTTTTTTTTGACATCTGATATCTCTTTGTCATGTTATACCAAAGGACTTCAAGGGTATTTGTGTAATAGCTGGTGAAAATTTCACTGCTGGCACGTCTATTATATGCGCGTTGTAAATGCTTTGAATGATTGTCACTGAAGCGCTTACTGTGAAGCGTTCATATTAATGATCTGAATTAGGAGTTGAGTTCGTTACAATGTCTGTTCGTCTGTTGGACGCTTGTCTTGTTCTTCATGTAAAATGCTTTGCAAAGACGATTCAGTCTTCATGTATGTTATTTTGAAATGGTTAAGTGCAGATTGATTCACCGGACAATTCTGGATGTTCTATATTTTTTTTTTTTGAGAAGGCTTCTACCTGAAACGTCAAACGTTAGTTTTAGTTAATTTCAATGAGAATGGTTTGTTGCTTTACTGGAGAAGGTTCTACTCTGGATGTTTTTGCCCATCCATGGGCAGCTGTAATAATATCATTATGCTCCGATAGTAATCCATGAATGATAACTCTCCCTAACCATTTCACGGAGATGGTATTATGAAGATCCAACTTTGAAATTTCTTCACTAAGATATTTGACTTTTGAGGAGTATTAACTCAACAACATGTCTTGTTTGAAAATAGATCGTTCCTTGAATGTTGGAGCTTGGCATTGTTCCTCCTTGCAAATAGTGCAGCCAAGTTATCCCAAGCCTCCTTAGGGGTCTCGCATCCTTGATTTGTTGTAATAACTCATCTTCAACAAACACCATAAGAATGTGGAGCGCCTTACCATTTTTTATCAACCGCTTTCTCAACTCATCATAATCCGTGGGATGTGCGGTGTTGTTGCCATCAAAGATATCCCACAAGTCTTGACCCAGCTTGTAAAATTGGACATGGATATTCCAATTATTATAATTGGAGATGTTGAGCTTCTCCATGCTACTCACCAAACTTGAGATATTTGCCATCGTGACTTGGTTATAATACCCGCCACTATACCAAGTAAGCCTATTCTTAGAACAACCTACACCATAGTCTTGGACCATGCAACACTTCAGTGTACTTTGATTCATTACCTGTCTAATGATTAAGGTATTTCTAAATTTTGATGACAAAATATTTTATAAGGAGGGTAGATCCAATATATGAGCCATAAATCCAACCCAATATATTATCAGTTAAGTCCAAAACTCAACCCATGTCTCTCAAGCCCAAGCCCAAGCCCAAGCCCATTCTTTCTTCATCAGATAATGCACGTTGAACCAGTGAAGAAAACAAGAAAAACAAAGAGAGAGCTCATCCGCATGAAGAAGAAAAGAGGAAAAGAAGGAAAGGGAAAATGAAATCTTCTTGTGTGCACAATTCAAAGCCGATTTAACTCCTTTTTATAATGCCGAATAAGTATTTGAACCTTATTTGTCTAATAAGAGAAATTGTTGAAGTTAGGGCATGAAATTTGAATTTAGGTCATTTCTAAATTGTTGCTTTCGATTGAGGAGTTGTTGGGCTATGTATATTTATAGAAATGATAGTCTAGAATGTTGTGAAGTTATGACATTTCACGGATCTCGATTTGAGCTTACTGTTTGCCTGAAATGAAAAATTTGAATTTGGCTACCTATGTTGGATAGATTACGAACAGTAATTTTGGGGCCGAATTTCACTTGTTTCTTGCTAGATTTTGGGTAGGCCAAGTCAGTGTTAATGTAGTACGTCGAAAGAACTTTTTATTGACTATGAGTACGTTTGAAATGGAGTATGGTGGAGGAAGTTATGCACAATCAAATTCAATACTTGAGTTGCGCATAGATGGATTTCCATTATGGGCGAGCTTTTTCATTGGCACGTTGGTATCTTTTGACCGACGAATAGGTGTAGTATAGTCGAGTTATTCATTCGAATATTGTTTCACTTGGTTTTTTTATATTGTTTTTCAATTAATTGTTAGGAATTCGAGTGCCTTGACTCAATCACCATATGTTGGCTTTCAGCTTTCTAAGGTGAGTGGTACTTCTCTTATTTGATTTTGTAAACTCATATTTCAAAAACAAAATGGATTAGCTATGTTATGAGTTAAGAACAAGCATATATATATTGCATAAATTGGATCAAACATTTACTACCATTTGTGTATTAGAAAATATAATGTTATCTTTGGATTATAGTTGAAACAGATCGCTTGCAAATAGGTTTGAGAAACCTTTTGGGAAAGACTCATGAGAAGTCCTTGACTTTAAATATGGTTTATGAAATGTTATATACTGATTTGTGAACTGGTTTATGACATAGAGTATCAAATAATTTAGGGAACGTATTGTAATATATGAAATGATTTTTTGATTTGGTTCTATGGATCGTGGACGATGTTGTTATGGGTTGATATTGATGATCTATGTCATTGTGAACCCATTAAGGGGTATATTTGTCACGCCCTGATCCTCCGAGTGCGTGCCCATCCATTTTTGGTAGATTAAATGTGACGTCCCAGGACGCGTCGCCGACCCATTTACTTTAATGCGCATGCGGAAACGACAATATTAATCGCCATACAACAATCATATGGGATAGAAAAGTAGGACCAATTTTTCAAACAAAAACAAACCTTTTATAAACAATCGGGTTTATTTACAAGACCAGACTATTTACAAAAAGGTCTCGGCTCATTCCAAAAGGAACTATCCTATGACCTACTAGTTAGACCCATTCGCCAATTATGGTCTCTCCACGTTTCCAAACTCTAGGGTTTCAAGTCTTCCACGACCACCATTTAGGAACTTGAAGATGTTATCCCACAATGGGGTGAGACGACGTCTCAGCAAGTTCCACCCCCTAAACCCTGATTAGGTAGAAAATACGCCCTAAGGGCTGCCTAAGCACAACACGGGTCAGAGGACTTACCTTGGCCTCAGTTCCTTCCTGTAAGTCAATTCAATTCATAAACTCGCAATCATAACACTCAATCAATTCGGATCGACTCATCGATCAATTGACTCAGTCGATTACATGTCATCACGACCATTTCTCGATCGACTCATCTCATACTATCTATAAAGTCCACTCTTATTAGGACTGTTCACTGCTAAGCTGATAAATAGATAGTATAGCTCTCTTTTGAGATGCTCGGGTATACTGCTCTCTGCTAAGTTGCCATATCGCCCTTAGGCTGATATAGTATACTGACATTGCTCAATCTAAGTTGATAAGGTTAACATATCGCCCGTAGGCTGATATAGTAAATCCTTCCAAACATACAACCAATTCCACCTTTTTACCATTTCCGACAAAATAACCGTGTGTGGGTATACGGTCGGCCTTAACCAAAATATGATAATTTTCTTTCCACAAATCCCACCATTTTCTATAGTTTACCAAAATATTTTTGGCGCTGTCAAACGACGCTCGATTATTTTTAATTAATTACCAAAATTAATTAATTTAGGAATAAATCCTAAAATCACAAATAAATCAATTCAACACAAATTAACGCTCGAATAAATAAATAGAGAGTACCACTGCAATCATCATAAAATTCTGGTTACTAGCTATCTCGGTCTAATTTTCGGAAAATAAATAAATAATTAAATAATTACGGAAAATATTAAATAAATTCCAATAAATCCAACTTAGGCATGTAATGCCTAATTGGATGCTGAAACGGACCCGGACAAATTCCGAGACTTGTTGAATAAATTAGAGTCTATTTACTCACTAATTGCACTAACTAACCACCTAACATGTATCGGTAAGTAATTAAATTAAATAATCTAATATAATATATCCACCTAAACATGCTTAATTAAATCTAATCAACCCCTAAGCGTGATTAACATACTAAGCGAGGATTAGTGAGTTAAACTCACCTGATTTGCGATCCACTCGGATCAAAACGACGGGGGCGCGACGGCGGCCGATAAACCCCAAAGCGGCGGCGCCAACGGGGGCCCGGAATGGCCTGAAAAATGGCCCGAGGAAGCCCATGGTTAGCTGGGTTTTCTGCTTCGGCGCTGCGGTCTTGCTGGTCACGACTTAGAGAGAGAGAGGGACACGACTGGACGTGTATGGGCTGAGTTGCGGAGCTTTATTTCACCGGATCGAAGTTGCGGTGGGGCCTCAAATTGGCTGGCCGAGCGGTGGAGATGGGCTGCTGTTGCTTTGAAGTCGCGCCTAAGGGAAATCAGCTAAAGGTGGACCGAGCAACTGAAGACTCGGCCATGTGGCAGCTGCGAAGACTCGGCTGCTCAGTGGAGGCGACGTCAAGGCAGAGGAGAGGGGGGGACGCTGAGCCTTCGACCGAGCAGGATGAAGGAAGGAAATGCAGAAATAAAAAAAGGGATTGGGGCAGCTGCACGTGAAGAGGAAAAGCAAGATGGAAGGGAGGGAAGAATAAGTCAAAGAAAAATGAAATTGAAGACTTGCAGGGGATGTCGGTTCAGGGGGGATGAACCGTGAGAGAGAGAGAGAGAGAGAGAGAGAGAGAGAGTAAAAAGTAAAAAGTAAATAATGGGTAATGGGCTGCAGATGGGAACGTCGGCCAAAAAGAAAGGGGGTGGGGGGGGGGTGCGAGAATGGGGGAATCAAGGAGGAAAGGTTAAAATTGAAACAAAACAAAATTTATAATTTTGTTTCAACTTCATAACAAGAATAATTGGTCATCCAAGGCCAATTTCAACATCAACTTGCACAAATTGATGTCCCATTGAAGACCAAGATAGGAGAGTCTCACAAACATCCGAATTTCCCTCAAATTCGAATTCTATTTCATTTTTCTCGGAATCCGATTTCTAAACAAACTTTTTCCGATTGAGGTCCAATTTGTTGCGGAAAAAGCCCATGAAATTCCCTATCACTAATTCACTCACACCAGATGCCAAAAATCCCTTCAAATTGTCCAATCCGAATTTCTATTCGTTTTCCGAATCGTTCGAATCGATTTTCCGTAAAAATCCCGAACTTGCCAGAAATTCTTCAAAAGATGAGACGACGTTCCTAAAATGACTCGTGACACAACATGACCTTCAATTTCTGAAATCGAATTCAAATTCGCAGTTAAATTCAATCCGACGCGATTTTAGCGTGATCTAACCTACCGAGTAGCTTTTAGGAATTTTTGGTGCAATTGACCCGTGATCGATTTTCTTCAAGCCACACTTACCTCTTTGACACATTGGCTACTCTCGATTGTCATAAAAGTTTCAAGGTATCAAATATGGACACAGGGCGCCAAAACGACAGAAAAATCAATTTAGTGCTGATTGACGAGAATTTTACAAATTAGTGGAATCGTCCACGTTTATCCACACATCTCAGTCGAACCGACCTATCTCTGATCTTTGATCAAATTTTTTTTTTAACTGTGCCATAATAACCTTTGCAGACTAGCACGGTCGAGCAGTCGATTTCTGGTTGAATTTTCTAATCTATTGCGTTTAAAATCCCTTAACGGCTTCACCTGATAGTCTAGTTATCTCGTGAGTGGCCATCTCAGAGAAAAACACTATAGTCGCGTCGACAAAAGGCCCGACTTATCCGATCGAAATCAGAACCTGAAATTCAGGATGTCACAATATTAGTTTTGGATACTCTTATGGGCCGACTGATGGCATTATAGGTAAAGATCTAGCCGAGGAAGAATCTTGGTTGCCTTGTTATGGAACTTTATGTGTGATCATGGTTATATATCTAAGCATGAGTTTGATCAATGGAATGGACCATTGCTATGTGTTTTGATGATAGTAATCAATGGGTAGATCATTGGTATATGCTTTAATATTATCTATTGAAATTATTATTTCGGCTGTAGACATATTAGGTTAAAGTAATTATATCGAAATTTTGACCTTGAAATTTGCTAGGTATGGTTTGATTTTGTATGTGGGCATAAACGTAGGGGTAAATAGTTTTAGATTTCAACATGTTCCACCTAGAAATCTACCCATTGAAACAGGTTCATTATTTTTTGAAATTTAGAACCTATTATGCATTCCTTAGAACTTGGAACCTACTCGATCACAAGTTCTGAGGTCTACCACCTATATTACTAATTGAACAATTATATTGAATCATCATTTTTACTGACCACATTTGCTGCTACAATCTACTAGCCACAATCTTTATTTAGTCACACAAAGAATATGAAATATTAACAAAGTAAAAGTCTCAATTATAAAATGAAATATTAGACTAGTAGTTCCAAATTATACACTCATTATCGAATGTTATGGAATATCGTAAAATTATGTGAAGACATAGACCAAGAAAAATACAAAAAATTTGTTTAAGGTTTTAAGTTCCAGGTTCTACCTACTTAAAACTTGATACCTACTATTTGAAACAAGTTCTCCAATTTTTAAAATGTGTAACCAACCTTGAATACCTTGAAACCTAGAACTAGACAGGTTCCCATCAATCCGGTTCCAAATTCTACCCTAGAATCATGCTCGCCCCTACATAATGGATACTCAATCTACTTAGAAGATATGTATTACTCATTGGGCTATATTTGCTGATTTCTTCCATTTTAGTTGCTTCTCAGGTTCTTCAACGAGCCGCAAGTAGAACATGAGTATTTTGTTGTTAGGACTTTTGGATAGCGGAGATTTTATGATATAAGTTGATATAGCTATAATGAACCTTGAGTTCGTTGTCGGTTAAATATGTTTTTATTGCATTTTGATGAACTATGGAAAACTCTGATATTGTAATCAAGCAATTGTTCATCAAATATATATAAATGAATGTACATATTTTAATATTAGTTTGAGTTTTAGTTATGTTTAAGGTTGCATCCTTTAGGTGGAAAGGACGATCATGTCATTGCCTAATCTTGCTAATTGAGAGTCCTTGACTACCATTTTGATACCACATGTTGAGAAAGACCGGAAAGTCAAGTAAAGAAAACACGTTTCTTTATTAGAGGCACTCACTACAATATCACTAAGGTGGACTTCTTTCACACTCTAGCTAAAGTGAGATCACCTCTTGGCTATTTATAACCAAAAACGAAAAAAAAAGATGATCCTTCCTAAATAGTTCTGGAACACTACGTTCCCTAGATAATTCTAGAAATAACATCAATACTAAATGTGCCTCACAGCTTTTCACTTTTCAAGAAAAATATAGATAAAATTTGTAGCTTAGAGGCATCTAGAATTCTTGGAGAACAAAGGAGGTGCATGTTGACCCATGATGCAAAAGAAGAATGTGGTCAGTGGTCGTGGCTTGGTTTGTGCGTGAGGGGGGGGGGGGAATGTTATTACTAGGGCAAAATAGGAAGGTCTTTGCTAGCATAAAAGTTTTTGGGCTACCGTCAGAATAATAGTTTGTTATGAGCCATAAATTCTTGAAAGAGTGGATCCCATAACAAGTTATAACAATTTATTATTTGATTTTTTATGGTCTAGAATAAATAGTTATTCTAATAGTAGATTAAAAACTGACAGTTGTTCTAATAGTAGATTAAAAACTATCAAATAATCATTTCTCAAATGAGAAATATATGATATGGACAAGCCGCATCAATGGAGAGAGGGTGAATTAATTGTTGATGAAAGCTTTGAAATACTTTGTTGAGCTAGTAGTGTTGGAGGCGGTGCTTTAAGTGCTATGGAAATTGCGTGTTTAAACAGAAATTAATTTTTCTACTAAACAAAGGTAAGAGTGGAAGAGATAGAAGACGAAGCAAAAATCCAACGCACAGTAATTTGGCCTATCCAGTGGGACTATTTCACTCTCTCAACTTTAACAACCCCAATAAGACTGGAACTCATTGTGAAAATTTTGAGAAGTTACAGTGCTTGACGATGCTTCGTCTTCTCGTATTTATTGCATCTAAAAATACTAACAACCTTTATTATTCTTATCACTCGTATCTCAGAATATAAAAAAAATCATATTAAACAAAACATAACCACGACACAACAGATTTTTGCGCACGTGGACAGTGTCATGACCTTCCCGAGATGAACCTCGAGGGTGGTATAACAGATCGCTAGGCTGTCGCGAATAAAACTCTTGGTGAGATTGCACTCACGCGTCTCTTGGACTCTCCAAAGTTCCAGTGACCTTAACTTAGTTTCTGGTATTTAGCCCGTTTTAGTGGAAGAACGTGCTATTCGTTCACATCGTAAGGGATTCAATGCAGACTTTGATGGGATCAAATGGCTGTTCAAGTTGTTTCTTTTTTGCTTTTCTAAAAACCCAAAGAATTCTACTTACTTTATACATTACATAGGTTATCGATTCAGCATTGACTAAGAAAAAAAAAAGAGTGTGACCTTTTTGCCAATAAAGGTTTCAAATAATTTCATCGACACGAGTGTTCTCTATCGAACAAAAAACTTCAATTATTCGTTTTGAAACCCTTATGTATTAAATTAACATAGTAGTAGAAAGAATACCATGCTACGTTTAAACTTCAAATGATTTAGCTTTAACCATATTATTGGTCCAGACTAATACCAATTCAACCCATTTCATGAAAAGAATGTGACCAATTAACCAACCAACAAAACTACTTGGTTCTTCGGTCATCCAGAGGTGTATATTCCCATTCTGCCTGGATCCGGTATCATAAGTCATATCGTTTCGACTTTTTCGAGAAAACTTTAGTACCTTTAGTGGTTCCTATACCTGTCATGTTCCTTGGATTATTTACAAGTGGTATTCAAGCTCTTATTTTTGCAACTTTAGCCACGGCTAATATAGGTGAATCCATGGAGGGTCATCATTGACTCGTTTTCAAAATAGTCATTTTTTAGTTTAGCCCAATCCTTCTCCTTCTCTTTTTCGGAAGAAAAGGAGGATCTGGACAAAATTGATGAAAGGGAAGAGATCCAAGTGAATGAAAAGGAAAAAACAAGGGATGAATTCAACTTTCAAGAGACATTCTATAAAGATAGCCAAGTTTGGAATGGAAATGAAAAACAAAAGATACTTTTTCTCGAAATATGGACAAACATAAGTTTAACTCCTAAAGAAGCACTTCATGAAGCCTCCCGGAATTTAATTGATTTATTTATTCATTTTCTACATTCAGAAGAAGAAAACTTACATTTAGAGAAAAATAGTACAAGGTTACTTTACCATTTTTTACTTTTCATGATAGAATGGCTAAGCTAAGGAAAACAAAAAAAGAAATAGCATTGAAATCTATTTTTATTAAAACGTTTATAGCTCCTACATAAATAAGGAGCTGCGCAACCGCTACAAAATGGGAGTTTGATAGAATATAAAATAAGGATATACAAACAAGAACCAATCCCAAGGAAAAGGCTGAAAAAATTGGATTGGTAAGTTACCAATGAGGAATTTTTTCTCATCGAAAACCATAAATTTCATATACAATAGAAGAATTGAATATATATATATATATATATTTTTTTTTTTTTTTTTTAAGTTTTCGATATATAGATAGTGAGTGACCTTCTTCCTTCCATTTTATACTATTCACTAGTACTGATAATTGATATTGGAAAATTTCTTCCCCTTTTTTTCCTACCAATGGTGATCTGAACGAGTCGCGCATACACCCTAGTACATGTTCCTCAACGCTGAGGACATCCCCAAGAGCGGGGATTTCGTGACATTTCTGATTGGCTGTCTTCTGTTTCTAATAAGTTGTTTAATAGTTGGCTTGCTGAATCGTATATATAATAATTGGGTTGGTTTAGATTGATCCTAATGGGATGATTATGAATTACTTATTTATTTAATAGATGAATAAAATATTATTAAAAGATGAATAGAATATTATTAAACCCAGTAATAAGTAAGAAGAGAAAATCTCAAAGTAGCGATTTGCTTAAACTTACTGCTATTTGTTTTTATTCAATCACTACAAGATCAACAATTCCATTAGCTTGGGCTTCTGTTGCTGACATAAAACATCTATTTCCATATCTTCGGATACAACCCATGGGGTTTGCCCGTTCTTTGTACATAAACTCTTGTGATGGTTTTGTGCAGTTTCAGTAGTTCATTTGCTTCCTGGATAAATTCTCCAATTTGTACCTCATAAAAAGAACTTGCAGGTTGATGTATCATTACCCTGATAATATAACAAATGGTTCCTCTATCTCACATGATGAGGTGAGGAGAAGAGATAAAGAATAATAATAAAAAAAGAAAGATAGAATTGAGCAACCGTACATGCATCTTTTGCGCATTGCATACGGCTATACACTGGAATTCATTTTACCTTCCATTTCCATCGAAGAAAGAAAAAAAATATAGATAGAGGGTTTGTCCGATTCAGATCGGTAAATGTTACCACCCTTCCTTTCGGAGCAGTTAAAAAAAAAGTACTATGATGGCTCCGTTGCTTTTTATATATTTATCTCGTCTTTGATTTAGCAATCCCAAAGTTTATTTTTTTTTCGTACTCTTTCATGACAATTACATAAATATTGTTAAAAGTTTTTTGTTGTGCAAAAAAAAAAGTTTGTTTGCCCTTTCTTGAAATGTCTCTTCTGATTCAAAATTGTGGTGTAACGTATATCCCTCCCTGTTCTGGTCATGGAACGGATGAAATAAATCAAAAAATGTATTTTTGTTCATTAATGAAATCTTATGGGAACTGTGCATATCTAGTTCATCCTTCGGAACCACATCACATCCCGGATCTTTTTTTTTTTTTAATCTTAGCCAATGCTGAATCGATGACCTATGTAATGTATAAAATAAGTAGAATTATTTGGATTTTTAGAAAAGAAAAAAAAAAGAAACAACTTTGTTGAAAATTTCATATTTTTTTTTTGGTCAAAAGTGTCCTCCGAAGAGTCCTCCAAATATTATTTTGGCCTTGGATCAGTGATCCGTTTTGATATCTTTTTGGAGGAATATGAATAGGGAAGAGAGGATAGGCTCATTTCCTCACGCTTGGTACCAATGAGTTTTTTAAGAACAAGAAAAAAGACTATGCCTTCACCATTTGAAATAGGAATATTAAGTAATAATAGCATGGCACTTTGTATTTGATATGAGATTTTTTTTTTTCAAATAGACCTTCCCAGAAGGTAATTTTAATGTGGCTAATTTCCCCTCTTTTGCAATCGGTTTCGCTACAGCATCGGCTGCTCTAGCTAATTGTCCACCCTTTTCAAGTGTCATTTCTATGTTATGTATGGCCGTGCCTAAGGGCATATCGGTTGAAGTAGATTCTTCTTTTTGATCAATCAAACCTCCCATTGTTCCTTAGTAGCTCAGTGGTAGAGCGGTCGACTGTTAACTGACTGGTTCACGCGTCTCTCGGACTCTCCAAAGTTCCAGTGACCTTAACTTAGTTTCTGGTATTTAGTCAAATTAGAATTGTCACTACCCTATTCTAGGGCTGTGAGGAGCCGATTAAAGCAAAGGAGCCCATCTTACTTTAGCGAGGAAAGGATTGTGCTGTCGTTGAGTTATCCCTAGCTTGATCTAATTAACTGAGAGAGGGACATCCGGTCCTATTATTTTCCCCACCCATGACACATTTTTAGGAAAGTTTGCGCCACCGCCACAATCCGCATCATAGACTGGCTCTTGATCGACGTTATGATTATAATACAAACGGGACATTACTATTATATTTTAAAAATAAACACAAAATACATAATCAGATGTCACTATTTCGTCAAAAAGTGTCGACGACATACCTTTTGAAGTATGGATCGATGATCAGATCGAAAAAGGGTGTAAAGTTCCTTTGTTGATTTTTTGGACAATAAGCGTAAATAATAAGAGAATTAAACGTACTGAGATGGAGACAATTGTGTCTAGTCATGTGAAGGTACTGAAAATCTAAAAGTGAACTAGAAGATTAAAATGATAAATGTGGCGTTTTTTCATTAATTGGTGGTCCATTTCATGAATTACAATCCTAGTTTTTGATTGATTGGTGGTCCCTCGATCTATCTTGTAGATTTAGCTTCTTTGCACCTTGATGATTGCATTCGGAATTATTGGCTTCCCCACTAAAATATAAATAAGCACCTTGTTTTCAACTCATCATAGGTCATGCTAATTGAGGCCCTTTGTTGACTAAGGGGCTGCATGAGAACATTTCTATTCCTAAGAATTTATGTTCTTTTGTTCCCCTGAACAAAAGAAGAACATAAACCCATTTGGTAACGCCAAGTTGATTTCTATTCCCCGGAATAGAAAAGTTAGCCCGGGAATAGAAACGAGAAAAAAAAAATTGCTTTTTGTCCGGGAACAATTTCTAGAAATAAGCAAATTTTATTTTTTATTTTTGTTTTATTTATCTCTTGCCGCGACCACCTGCAACCGCCGGAGCCACCGTCGACCGCCGGCCTGCATTCTTTCTTTGCTGCGGCAGCCGGCCGCGGCCGCCCAAGAATAAAACACGAATAAGTACAAAAAAGAATCGTTGCGTTACCAAACACATTTATATTCTTTTTCTATTCCAAGAGTAGAAATTTTGTGTAGTTACCAAATGGGTTATTTTACTCAGAAATTGTCCCCGGAATAGAAATAGAAAAGAACTATTTCTGAAAAAAAACTCTTTCTCAGCTAAGAAATTTTACCATGCGCACCCTAAACCGAGCTTTATTTATCGACATCCATGCCCCAAGACTTAGTCATTTCCCTTCATATTTCCGCCGGCGACAACTATTCACTTTGTCGAATCAACTAAGAGCCTTTAACACTCGGCAAATTTTACCTCTATTACACTTTGCTTGCTCTTTTCCGGCGGGAAAATTACCAAAAAAGTCTTAAACCTATTATAATTGTACCAATTCAGTCCTAAACTTTTTTTTTTGGCCAATTTAGTCCTAAACCTTTTGTTTTTGTTCCAGTTCAGTCCATTCGGCCAAAATTGGTCGGCCGGCGGCAGCCGAACTTTTTTAATAATAATTTATTTTTTAAAAAATTTAAAATTTTTTTATTAATTTTTTTCCTCTTTTTTTTTTTTCCCCTCCCTCCTTCCTCTTCCTCCCTTTGGCTCCGGCGACCGGCCATTTTGGCCGATCGCGGACCGAGGCCATCGACGGGGCAAACCTTCGCCGGATCTAGCGAGGGCTCGCCTCGCGCGTCGCCGGCGAGGCGAGCCCTTGCCGATGCGACCGCGAGCCCCCTCGCCGGATCCGGCAAGGTGATTTGGCGGGGGCTCGCCCCGCCGTCGGCGGGTGCGAGCTCACCTCGCGTCGCCGAGTGAGGCGAGCCCTCGCCGGATCCGGTGAGGGGGACTTGCCGTCGCGTATGGCGAGGGCTCGCCTTGCCGGCAACCGCGAGGTGAGCTCGCACCCAACGACGGCGGGCGAGCCCCGCCGGATCGCCTCGCTAGATCGGGCGGGGGCTCACCAAACCCCGCCGGATCCGGCTATGCGATCCGGCGGGGGCTCGTCCCGCCGTCGCTTGGCTTGAGCTTGCCTCACGGTCGTCGGGCAAGGCGAGCCCTCGCCAAATCCGGTGAGGAGGCCTCACCGTCGCGTCCGGCAAGCCCCCTCGCCGGATCGACGAGGGCTCACCTCACCCGGCGACGGCGAGGCGAGCTCGTGCCAAGCAACGGCAAGGGCTCGCCTCACTAGATCCGCGAGGGGGCTCGCCGTAGCCAAATCTAGAGGGGGCTCGCCCTGTCGGATCGCCTCAGGCTAGCGACCGGCCAGGCTAGTCGGTCACCGGAGCCAAAGGAAGTAGGGAGGGAGGAGGGAGGAGGGGAAGAAAAAAAGGAAAAAAGAAAAAAAATTAATAATTTTTTTTTTTAATTTTTTTAAAAATAAAATATTATTAAAAAAAAAAGTTCGCCGGCGCGGCCGGCTGCCATGTCAAGACTGGCCAGTCAATTTTGGCGGATGGACTGAATTGGAACAAAAACAAAAGGTTTAGGACTAAATTGGCAAAAAAAAAAAAAGTTTAGGACTGAATTGACACAATTGCAATAGGTTTAGGGTTTTTTTGGTAATTTCCCCCTTTTCCAGCCTGAGTCGACGGTCAAAGACTTGGACCATTTTTTATGTCCATGGTCGCTTACTTCTTGGTGCAAAAAATTTATCAATTTTTGCTATCCGCACATTTATTCGTAGTCTTTCTTTGGAGGATTCGCAATGTGCTACCATGGCCAACCAAAGGAGCAGTCGTTCCATCAGGATCGGCCCCCACCTAATTGATATATTTAATACCTGACGGCGAATCAACGAATTCGCCTGTTGTTCCCATTTCCTGACCCATATATGCACACGCATATATAAACAAACGGAAACAACAAAACTTTTTTTAGAAGGTATCTTATTCACGCAAAAGCAACAGATTCCTCCTTTGGCCTTGAGCGTGAAAAGGACAATAATTCATCGAACATGATATTAGTCATCATATCTCTATAAATATATATCACACTCCCACCCACACATAACGTCGATCGAACTTCCCCAACAAACATATAAACAAACGTCATTTAGAGAGAGAGAGAGAGAGAGAGAGAGAGAGAGAGAGAGAGATGTTTGGGCAGTTGTCGCACGAGGCAGAAGTGAAGGTGGGAGCAAGCAAAGCATGGGAGCTGTATGGCACCATCAAGCTGGCCCTGATGGTCAAGGAGCATCTCCGTGATAATTTCCTCCAGGTCGACATCTTGGAAGGTGATGGCGGTGTCGGCACAGTCATCAAGCTCGTACTTGCTGGAGGTACGTGATCGTGTGTGTGAATAGCTAGCTATTCTAGTGACACGATGATCATCAACCACACGCCATCATTGATCTTCATAAATCCCGACAGGTTTCTCCTATAAAGAGAAGTTCACAAAGGTCGATCAGGAACACCATGTCAAAGAAACCGAGATGATCGAAGGAGGGCTCCGGGATATGGGATTCTCACTGTATCGAGTGCGATTAGAAGTGATAGGTAAGGAAGAGGAGGAGTCGTGCGTCATCAAGTCCACCATCGAGTATGAAGTCCCCAATGATGGTTCCGTTGATGTCTCCATCATCTCGGTCAAGCCGTTTGCAGACATCGCAGAAGTTGCCAAGAAGCTACTCACCACCTCGGCCGGCGCCAACTGAGTACCCACAACCAAAGTAACCAGCGTATTTTTCCTCTGTAAGAGTTGTTCCAAGTGTTTTTCATCTGAGAGTGAAGCTTTATTAATTACCAAGTGCGGACATTGGCTTTTACACATTCGGCTCAGAATGGTCTGAGAGTATACATGTATCCTTAAGCCTTAATAATACTCTCCCCGTATTTCCCGTTTGTTGCCCTGGTCAACCGAGTAGGAAATGCTAGAACAGCTTTTCAACAAACAGAAACTCTCAGACTTGCAAATTCTCTGCAGAGCTCAGGGGGATGCATTCATACAAATGGGACGAACATAAAGACAGAAAGTTTTATCGTTATCTTCGGCGCCAGCCTCGCATGCCTACGTGACAAGCCGAACTTCTTCTTCAACTTAGTATGTATAATATAAATGGGCAGCTTTTTGTTTTAAAGGAGGACGTCACTGGGACCGCTCAACAGGATTTTTCCAACGAGGAGCAACCAAGTACTGCTATGACGATAGAAATCCTTATATTATTTTTTTTTTGAAAATTTGTTGGCTCGTCGTTCAACAAAACGTGGTTTTTAAAAAGTTCATCCCTAAATATTTATTTTTTATATTTCTTGAGAATCGATTCTCATCGTATTATAGGTTGCCATGGCTATTAAAACCTTCATCGCTTCTCTCTCCGATTAGGACTATGTTTGTACAAGTATGTGATTGTTAACATCAAATAAAAACTTATAGAGTGCTTGTTAAATTGTCAAAGAACTGGAAACACCTTTTCTCAGAATTGTCAGAATGATCGGCACGTGGCATAGCGGCAGAACCTATTTTGGGAAACCTAGTAGGTGATCATGGAAAAGGATTCTATGAGTAGTCTATTTTCAGAACAGCAGCTCTCAGACTCCTAACAACTGTTTGCTCCTTCAGACGATCTCCGGTGGGAAGATTGAAGATGTCACTTGCGTGTTCTTGCTGCACTGTTATTGTGATATGATTAAGCGTACAAGTATGATAGAAATACTCGAATCTTAACAGTATGTTCTATCATTTAATAAGATTAGTACTTATTGATTGTAACTTATCTCGGTGGTTACTAACGCATTCCAACCCAAGTTGCGGCTGTTAGTTTGGAAAGTGGACGTAGGTTTGGAAATAAAACCAAACTACTATAATTTGTGGGAGTAGAATAGTGTAAGTGTCATAATTTTCATACGACGTTCATTTGACTGCTATAACTTTTTTTTTTGTTTACTTAAGTATCACATTAGAGTAAAATCGATCATTTGAGTATTATTCCTAGCAAATCGTCCTACGTGAATTATTTTATTAATTTTCCATTTGATGTGGATTTTTTAATTTATGATTTTTTTTTAATTATTCACGTATTTGTGCATCGTGCGTAGGACAATCGACATATACGTTGGATTTTCTAGTGATGCAAATCGCCGATAGTACTTAAGTGATATATTTTTCAAATTTGTGACACTTAAGTGAGCGAAAAAAAGTTGCGACATTTAAGTGAGTATCGTACGAAAATTATGGCACTTGTACTGTTCTTACCCCTATACTTTGTTGTGTGCCATCTTCTTAATTGTTTTTATTAGCTCTATTTCACATTTGCTTCACTTGATCTTGATATCATCTGCTTCTCTTGATTCTCAAGTAGTGGTTGTTGATTTCTGCGTAATATCTTAAAATTGTCAAAAAAAACCTATTTACCTCTTGATGGGTTTTTTTATGTAATGATGGGCTTATTTAGGCCCGTCCACCTATGTTGGGCCAAAAACCCAGCCCATAAGTGAAGGGCCCATAGAAGAAGAGTGCAATTACTGTAGATAAAAGAAAAATGGGGATTTTTGAATAAATGAGAAAATCTGAGCGGTTGCTGCGTAATTTGAACAGAAGAAAATACGTTCTCTCTATTTTTCTACGCTCTCTAAGTTTTCCCCCCGAGAAACAGTACACTCCTCTTCACGAAAGGAATCAGGGCTTCCAAGAATTCCTCATAAAACTGTGACGACGGTGTTTAATCTGTGAACAATAAGGTATGTTCGACTACGTGATATACTTTTTGATTGGTGTAACATGTGTTTTCTGGGCACGTTTCCCGCATTCGTTTTCGATGTTTGATTGAGTATCGGATCGAATTTTGGGAATCTGTTTCCCAACACCTCCCTTCTTTATTGCTTAGTTAGCCCCAACACTTTGTACTTTTATGTTAAAACTCATCCAAGACAGCCCCTAAAATGCATAAGAATTCATCGTTGGACCCCCTAATTCATCAGTCGACAAGGGAATATCGAAAACCAACTTGGGAAGGCTTAGAACTAACCCAGAATAGGTGAACACCCATGGTGAGACCTAAGGCTGATATGGTTAGGGAGTTCTCAGCCCATATTCGAATTGGGTTTTGGCCTCCCGAACCGGAGATTAAACCCCTTATGATCTTTGCAATAAATATAGGCCAGCATAAGTAAAGCTAATTTCTTGCAAGAGTGACTTAAGTACGACTATTCTACCATAGAGTAAGAGCAATAATCGCTTGACAATCTCCGAAGTCAAAATGATTAAACTTTATTTAACATTTAATCAAGAGTAGCTCACATATAAGGGTTGGCACTTGAATTTTCACCAACAATTTTTTTTTTCAAAATTAATTGATTTGATTCCTTTGTAGACATTCGATTCGTGGACTATAATAATTCAAGATTTCAAGCCTATTTCAATATTTTGAGCTCAAACGATTTGACCAACATTCAAACGTGAATTTAGGGCTATGATTTACTATTCTCAATAAAGTCAAAGAACACATTCAAATTCTTATTAGACCAAAATTAATTTAATTTCGATATCAATTTGGGCACAATTATCATAATTTGAGGAAATGAACATGATGAAATGATGCATCAAGACCGAAGGAGTTGAGCCAGGTCAACCTGGTTGCCCCAACCTAGTTTGTTTCAATGGCCCGAACAAATGAATAGCCAAGCTTATTAGGTAGTTTGATGTAAAATAAAGCGATTAGGAAGCCTCTAGTCAACCGATCAACTCAAGTCAACTTGATTTGACCAAGGTTGACCCGACTCAATCAATCAGCTCAAAAGTCAATGAATTTCAAGCCATGGACCCATAATTGGCCCCTCTCCCCTAATTTCCAAAATGCCATTTTCACAAATTACTAAAAAATAAATTCCATGTCATCAATACTTATGAGCACCAATCTTAGCCATTCATTTACCCTCTAATCTAGACATTAGGATTTGCCATGTCAGCTATCCATGGGACACAACAAAGGCATATCACCTCTTTCCTTACTCATTAAATATATAACTTATCTGAAAAAAGAAGAAGAGAGACTATAGAACTTTAACCATAGGATCATAAGGTGAATTGTAGGCCAAAATTAATTCCAAATTTGACTTTTCCCTCCAAAATTTCCATCCTAATCTTTAGAATATAAACTCTCAATTCCGCCATTAAAATTGAAGAAGGAATTTCGCTTAAAAGAGAACACAAAAAAATCTCTCTTTTTCTCTCTAACTCTCTTGTTGGCAATTTCCCTTTAGCAAGATTTCAGCTGGTTTTCAATTCATTTTTGATGTTGACGCACTGGATTTTTTTTATGACTAGCTTCCTTAGCTCGTCCTTAGCCTTGCCATACTACTTGTCGATTGCAATCCTGTGACATCCGCAATCTGACCCCGATTTTCAAAACAGAATTACATCGGCATCCAATTTTTGAACAGGATTACAATAAGGATTGGTAGACCCCAAAAACGCCAAAAATGCCACCTTGAGATGAAAATTTGGTTTTTCATTAGTGGGATGCAAAAGTTCGGAAAAGTGGAAACGGGCCATGGGCGAGGGCCCTAGTGGACCCAAGCTTGTGTTGGGCAACCTAATGGGCTCAAGCCCACGATTAAGTAGCCCATGGGCCGAAGCCCATCATGGTGGCGGGCGGTGGTGGACGGCGGTTGCAGGATGGCGGAAGGGAAGAAGAAGAAGAGTTGGTTTTGATTCTCAAATTTGTTCCCGGAATAAGAATCAACTTTTTTTTTTTTATTCTTGATTCCACTCCAAATCTGTTCCCGGGAACAAAATTTTTACCAAACACGATTTTGTTCCAAAACTACTCCTGGGAACAAAAAATTAGAATTGGGTACTGTTTGGCACGTTATCAAACAGCCCCTTAAGGTTTCATAGGTTTTGACTCTCTAATTTTTTGAAATTCCTAGACCTTCTCCGTTTTCCAATTTTACAAAGCTTTTTGTTTTTCGAAGTCGGAGGAACTTCCTTCAAAAAGTTGTTCAAAACATCTTGATCTACAACATATGTAAATTTCATATTTTTATGAGGTAAAATGGTTGGGACGAAGACCGGATCATTTACCAACTAGAACCTGCCCGGTGTAGTAAAAATAGTGACCATATTGCCTTCTTGTTTTTGTATAAAATTTTTCCTTTCGAATTTAAACATGCTCTCTTCGCAAAAGTTTTAAAGGAGATCAATTTCTAAAACATATAAACATTTCAAAGAGTTTTGTAAAGCTTTGGATTTCAAAATGAGTCTCTCTCTCTCTGACCATTGAATCTGCTCCACGGATGAATTTTTGAGTTGTGTTCAATGATTTACTGCTCTTTCCACAGCATGAATTGGACTTGGCTTTCTTCATAAAAAAATGTCATTTAAGATCTTATCTACAACATATTAAAATTTCATAATTTTTCGAGTCTGTTTGATAGGGTAATGACACTAATTTCGAAAATTACTTGAAACTGTTTTCACCTAAGGATAAGAGAGTCACATGCCCAACTTGGAAGGCAAGGGGGCTGCACGCCCAATTTGAGAAGCAAGCCAACCTAGAGTCTTCTTGATTTAGGATGAGGATGCATTAAATATCTTTGGACTCTAGTTCTTCAATGCCAAGATGAGGTGTTCTTTAAAGGAATAGACCATAATGCCTCTTAACCTAAAAACCTAGAGAACAAGTTTGTAGTATGAACATATCTAACCTAATGATTACTCAAAATCCAAACATTAAATGAGAAATGCTTAATCATTTGCTTAGGTATCCCCATAATAATTACATGTAATTATTCAATGATGACTCAACCACTTAGATGGAGCAATTGAAAGATGAGCAAGTGTCGTCCCTAGGAATTAGACTTGCCACCCATCTCTTTAGCTTGCCACCTTCTCAACCTAGATTGTCCACCTACATGAAGATGATTGGTGCATTTGGAAAGATCATCATGAGGAGTTTGCCTATAAATACAGGTATTTCCTCTCCTCATTTTGACACCACTTTCTTTTCCTTCTTCACTCTCTCTCAACCTCACCTTCACCGATGCCCTCTCCCTCTTTCGCTAGGCCGCGCCCCTCTTGCCCATTTGCTCACTTGCACATTGCTTGGTCACCTAGGCCATTTGTTGTAGTGTAGTAAGTAGAACTTACTAATATTTGGCTAGGATGTTGTGTTACGTTCTTTCGAGCATGCCACGAGTCCTTGACTGAAGTTGATTGACTTGTTGTTGCTTGAAGTTCGGTTGTATTTTCTTGGATTAGTTTAGGCCTTGTTCCTTGATTGAGTTCAATCCTTGTTTGATGAGCTTTGGCTCGTGCTTTGGCTTGAGTTGCTTGGAAGGAGGTCGGTTTGTGTTTTTATTTGATATATTTTGGTTTTTGCTTTGATACAAACCTATTTTAAAAGCATTTTGTGAAAGCTTGCTATGGGTTATGTTTGCTTGGATTGGTTTAGACTTTGTTCCTTGATTGAGTTGGGTCCTTGTTTGTTGAGTTTGACTCATGCTTTGGCTTGAATTGCTTTGAGAGAAGTCGGATTTGTGTACTTGTTTGATATGCTTTGGTTATGCTTTGACTCAAACCGATTTGAAAAGCGTTTTCGTGAAAATTTACTATTTTATTACGAAACTATTTCCAACCATTTTCATAAATGATTGTTCTAATCCATGCCCCGAGCTTCGAAAAAGGGTTTTGTTGGCCTTGAACATACGTGAGATCATGTCGGATTAGTCATTTCATGGTCTTAGTGCGATATTAAGGTATATTGTTCCCAAACCAAGTTATGTATTAGATTGGTGTTCAAATGTGTCGAATCAAGCTGTGATCCTTAATTCACGCTCGGCATGTTCAACATCTCGATTTCGATAAGTCATTTCACACACTTATGCATGGCATGCCTTCGGGCCCTTGAACTAAAAGCAAAGATAAGAAGCAGATTGTGATGCTTGATGCATGGACACATGATGGACTAATTTATGCCGTTGACTGATGAATTCGGCGACGATGCCCCCACGCCAACGGGATACCTCCATGCCAACAGGATACCTTGTTAATAAGAACGGGATACGCCAACGCCAATGGATGCCTCGTTAATAAGAACGGATATCCTCACCCCAATGGGATGCCTCGTCAGAAGGATGAGATGTTGTGATAATTCTAGCCGTCACCCTTCGATTAACGGATGTTGCCCGATTAAGTTCGGATGCCCACTGGATTCCGGAAGAGTTGATGGATTTCGATTGTTAATAAATGAATCTCGTGTGCATGAGTTCCTCACATTATGAAATGGATTTTGGTTATCCTTGCATATGCATGAGGCATGAGATTTTGGTTATCCTTGCATATGAGTGAGGCATGAGTTCCTCGTATTATGGAATGGATTTTGTTTATGTTGGTATAATATTGAGTGAGGCGTGAGTTACTCATGTTGTGGGTGAATATCGAGTTATGCTTGCATATTGTTGACTGAGGATTTCTCATGTTTCCGAGGCAAAGCTTTTGTTTTGCTATTGATCCGACATCAACTAATGTCTTTGATGAGTTATACGCTTGTTGATAGGCGAGACATCCTCCTACCCGGAAATTAGTGGGTTTTACTTGCTGAGTCCATGACTCACCTCGTTATTTTTCAGAATTGTAGGCATTGAGGTCTTCGATTAGTGCTGGAGTTGCAATCTTGCTAGAGGAGCTAAGGTTTACCCTTTGGAGCATAGAAAATGTAGTGGTTGTAAATATGATGGCCCGTGACAATGGGGCCTATAAATGTAATTGATGTAATTGTACATTTGTAAATAGTTGTTTTCCTGGCTGCCTTTTATTGTGCGGGTGTTGTATGTATGCATATGCATGTGCTTAATAAAAAGATACAAAGAAATGAGATGGCGTTGCGCTTGGGACGTCATGAAAATAACCCTTAATACTCGAGACCCTGAAGATGGAGTTGGGGTTGTGACATGTAGTGCTGGTCTTGGCAAAACTAGCAAATTCCTTCTTTATATGTTCCCAAACATTAGAAATTTCCTTTAACCTTATTTTGGAGATCATTTTAAAACCAATCTACATGGAAGGAAGTATTTTGGAGCATAGATTGGAAGGAGATTGAATCTAAAAATGCTCGAAGAGTCTGGTCACCAAGGCATCATAAAAAGGTTGGCCTTTCTCCTCCATCACTGTTCTGTACATGTGCAATAGAATAGTGTGTGGTAGAGAGAATGCAACTCCATTGTCAATAGACCACATCGTTTTGGCTTCAAACTTATAGATGTCTATCTTCGAAGTAGCCTTGGGTTTGATGCAGTTGATGACAATCTTATGAAGCAAAATGTTGTTTGTGGACAGCATAAAGTAGATTGTACTTCCCCTTGGAACCTTGTCCTTAATCAAAAACTTGATCACCTCTTCATTAAAACATTAATAGGCATGAAATCACACCTTTCTACTTCCAAAATGTCAGTTAGCGAATTAACATCCACATCAAAAGCTTTCTCATACATAGTGAATTGAATATGTGCTAGAGACAAAACGGATAAATTCAAATAGAAATAAGCAATTACTTTTGAATATGCATCAAAAGATTCCAAGAAAAAGTTTTCTATTTGAAGTTTCGCAAACTTCTCTTTGAGAGAAATTTTGATTTTTTTTTTTAGAAAATTAAAATCAACAGTTTGAGGATTAATCACGGCCCATTAAGCATTTGTGCATAAACATCTTTATGTTCTTTAGACCGAAACAACTTCCTTTTCGAACCTACTACACCAGCAGCAATACCAACCTCAGGCTTAAAATTCATAAACGGTCGCTTATCATCGTCTTCTTTCTTACCTTCTGCTTGACTCTCCACCAAATTTAGGATCAGAATGTAGGGCTATAAACTCCTCCTTCGCCCTTTTAGGTTTTACTAAGCCCAATTTCTTCAGGGCTTTAAAAAACAATGTCTCATTTCTGTACCCATTTTCTTTCAAGAAACTGGTAATAAGATCCATAGGACTTCTTCATTTCTTCAAAAATTCATAATACTTGAGAAGAACATCAGGCTTCTTTACCGATAGAGAGGTTGCTTCTTGAGTAACTTCTTACTGCACTGAGGGTCGATTTGTACTCCAAGGGGATTCATCTTCAGTAAGATTAAAATGTGTCTGTGTATTCTTTGCAGACCGAGACCCATGACTAGCTAGACAAGATGACTTTCACTATAAAGAAACCAAGATCAACTTGGAAGATTTTGAAGACATGATACCAAGTGAGATAGCGATCGAGATTAGAGTTTGTAGAGAGAAAGATGATTGCGAGAGAGAAAATCCACTTTGGTGATTAGGGTTTGCTGAGGAGCGGGTTAATAAGAATTAAAAGAGAAGAATAGGGTTTTTAAAGAAACTGAACCGAGGTAAACGAATAGGCATAAAACAAAGTAACTGACATTTGGAAATTCTGGAAATAATTGAAAGTTTTTGGATTTGAATTCCGCAAAATTAAGGAAAGATGAAAAATAGATAACAAATTCCAAAAACCATAAAATACATATAAAAATTTGAATTAATATAAAGTATTTATACTTATTTGAAGAGGAAATAAACTTATATGCCAAAATTTGAATTGCAAGTACCCGAGTCTGAACGTACTTCTAGAAAGATGTCTCTTTTAGAAGATTGTACTTTTGAATCTGGCTTGCATAAACTTTAACAAAATGGGTTAGTAATATGCAATTTTTTACGAATAAATTCAAACGTACCTTTCTCCCGGGGCTTGGTGAAAATGTCTGCTAGTTGATTCTTTGAATCAACAAATTGAATCATGTGAACTCTTATGAAATGGCATTGAATTTCAATGTGCTTCTTCTTGAATGGAGAATGGGATTTTTACTTAGGTTTTTTGCACTTGTATTGTCATATCTGATTTCACTATAGGATTCTTCTTCTCCAAAGTCACTCAATTGTTGTTTAATTCATAGAATTTGAGAGTAGTAGCTACCAAGAGCAACATATTCTACTTCTACGATTAAGAGAGCCACAATGTTCTTTTTTGGAGAATTAGGACACTAACATCTATTCCAAAAGTTGACATGTCCCCAAAGTACTTTTCCTGTCAACTCTACAACCAGTTAGGTCAAAATTTGAGTATCTAAGTAGAGCAAAATCTTCTCTTTTTGGATGCCACCGACCTAATTTTGGATTAGTAGCAATATATTTGATGATGCATTTAACAACATTGAGATGCAATTCTCTAGGATCGATTTGGAATCTAGCACACATGCACACACTAAATAGAATATCAAGACATGAGACAGTTAGATAGAGAAAAGAACCAATCATGTTTCTATAAATCTTTTGATTCGCTTTCTTGCCTCCTTCATGCTTATCAAGTTTAGAAAAACTTGACATAGGAATCTCAATCTTCTTATAATTCTCTATTCCAAACTTCTTGACAATATATTTGGCATATTTCTCTTGATAGATGAAGATTCACTCTTTGGATCGACTTGTAGACCTAGAAAAAAGTCAATTCTCCCATCATGCGCATTTTGAATTTTTCCTGCATAAACTTAGAGAATTTCTTGCACAAAAGTTCATCATAAGAACAAAAAATAATGTCGTCTACATATATTTGAACAAGTAAGCAGCCTTTACCTTCTTTCTTAATAAATAAAGTGGTGTTGACTATACCTTTTTTGAAACCATTACTCACTTTGAACTTACTCAGTCTTTCATTCCAAGCACAAGGTGCTTGTTTCATGTGACATCCTGAATTTCAGGTTTTATCTTCAAATGAATAAGTTGGGCTTTTCATCGACGCGCCTATAGTTCTTTTCCTTAAGCTGATCACTCACGAGATAACTAGTCTATTAGGTGAAGCCGTCAAGGAATCTAAACGCAATGGACTTGAGAATTTGACTAGGATTCGATTGCTCGAACATGCTAATCTGCAAGGGTCATTACGACACCGTCGAAATCGATCAGAGACCGGAGATAGGTTGATTCGATAGAGGTATGTGATTAGTCTATGGGTGATTCCACTTAATTGCAAAATTTTTGTCGAATGACAGTAGACCGATTTTTCTGTCGTTTTGGTACCCTGTGTCCGTATTTGAAACTTCGAGATCTTCACGACAACCGAGAGTCGCAAATGTGTCAAAGATGTACATTGTGGTTTGAAAATAATCGACCATGGGTCAATTGCATTAAAAAATCCTAAAAGCTACCCGGTAGGTAAGGTCACGCTAAAATCGCGTCAGATTGAAATTAACCGCGAATTTGAACCAAATTTCAAAAATTGAAAGTTCTATCATATCATGATTTATTTTAGGAACGTCGACTCATCCTCCGAAGAACTTTCGGCGAGTTCGCGATTTTTTTACGAAATTTAATTCGGACGATTAAAAAAAGAACCGAAATTCGGAGGGGCCAAATTTAAGGGATGTTTGGCCTCCTTAGTGAACTATTTGGTGAAGGTAAATTGTGGAAATAGTGTGGGCTTCCTCCTTAGTAAAATTGGACATCAAATTGGGGAATTTGGTGAAGAAATGGAAGTCCAATTGAGAAAATTCGGAGCTTGGTGTGGGGGCTGCAACATTTGGCTTCAACTTGGTGATTTATGGAAATAAAATGCAAGAAAGTAATGGGGGACCAAAGGGGATATGCTTGTGGACTTTGGGGACCAAACATGAATGAAAATGAGATATTTTCATTGACTTTGAGGTTCTTGTTCCCTCTTCTCTCTCTGCCGTCCACCATCTCTCCCTTCCCCCTCATTCCTTCGCAGGTTGTCTTCCCCAATCCCCCTTCTATTCTGCTCTTCCTTCTTTTTCTTCGAAGCAGCCAAGCCAGCCCGCAACCCTGCCTATCATCTCCACCAAATTCTCCATTTTGCTGATCCCCTTCATCCGCTGCCACGTCCGCAACATTTCCCCAACAACGGCCAAATTCTGCTCTGCACACCTACAACTCCCTCCATTTCCTTCGTATAGCTCACTCCACCGAAGTCACCCCCAGCGAAACCCCTGGCGTTGAATGCGTAGCTCCTTCCTGTGTCCTTGTTGTGACAAGCCGCTAGTATGTCGAGTAGCTCTCCTCACCTCCGGTCCACCTAAGCTCAGTCGCGACCAGCAGCTCCCTCAAGTCAGGACTGAGCCAACAGCTTCGCTGTGGGCTTGCAAGGCATTTTCGGCCGGTCTAAGCTCCTGTTGGCACCGTCGTAAGCCTAAGTTTCGGCCGCTGTCGCGCCACCATCGCCGTGAACCGGTTTTCGTGCTAAACCGATGAGTTTATGCACTAAACTCTACTTAGGATGCTAATGACATTTAATGGGTGTTTAGATTAAATTAAGATTAGATTAGTGTAGTTATTAGTTTGTTTAATTAATTTAGGTTAGTTAGATTAGTGACTTAGGTGGTTAGAAATTGTAATTAGTTAGTTTATTGTGTGGCCTTTTAGTTAGAATGGTTAGGATAATTTATTTAGTTTTTTTTATTCCAATTTTATTTAGTTCAATAGGTGGTTAGATTAGAAATTTTTAGCCTAAGTTTGTATTTATTGAATTAATATGTATTTATTTAATTAATTTTGGTAATTATTTAATTATTTAATATTTTCCGAAAATTAGACCGGGATAACTAGTGACCGGAATTTCGTTTTGATTGCAATGGTGTGTTCAATTTATGTAATTGGGTGTTAGTTCATGCAAATTGAGTGCTGATTGGAATTTTGGTCATTTATTTCAAAATTTGTGAATTTCGATATTTATTTCGAAAATTCGGGGTGTCGAATTTTGACACAAAAAATAATTTTAAGTACTATATTAAATAGTGAGATTTTAAAAAGGGGGATATCAATTTTTTGGGTCCAATTTGACCGTGTACCCACACACGACTATTTTCACCTGTGTTTTTAATACGAAGAAAATAGGCCAAGTGCATTATCTTAATTGAGACATTTGAGTGCAATGCACGATGTCCTTGGCCGTAATTGAGTGATCATGTGTTGGTTAAGAGAACTCGTCCCATGCTGTTAAGCTTGACGTTACCTCTATATGGGATGCCCCTAGACAACGAAAGCCAGTCGCAGTAGATTTTGGACCTTTGCTCATTCGGGAAAGCCGTCTAGTAAAGACATAGTTGTGCTCAATGGGATGAGACGACGCCTAGCTATGCCAGAAGACCGCCAAACAGCGAGTAGGCCGTGCTATAAGGTGAGATCAAAACTAGGAACGCATGACAAATTGAGTTGAACGCGTCGGATTATGGGACAAAATTGTGTGGCATGGTATGAGACGTGTCATAACGATTTGGCCATATAATTAGGACCTCTGTGCTGGGTTGAATTTGAGTGTGGCGTTCCAGTTGATAAGCTTATTTACTACTCATGTTTTTGTGACGTTCCAGTTGATAAGCTTATTTACTACTCATGTTTTTGTGACTGTTTGTGATATGAATTGTGCTGACCTGCAAGGTGGATCTGAGATGTGACATTCTGAAAATTCAGTTCTGATTTCAATTGGATAAGTTGGGCCCTTCATCGATGCGACTATAGTGCTTTTCTCTCACGTGGCCACTCACGAGATAACTAGCCTATCAGGTGAAGTTATTAATGAATACAAATGCAATAGACTTTAGAATTTGACTAGAAATCGACTGCCCGACCGTGTTAGTCTGCAAGGGTCATTACGACACAGTTAAAAATCGATCAAAGATTAGAGATAGGTCGTTCGACTGAGAAGTGTGGCTAATTGTAGGTGATTCCACTAATTTGCAAAATTCTCGTCGATCAGCACTAGACTAATTTTTCTATTGTTTTGGCGCCTCGTGTTCGTATTTGAAACCTTGAGGTTTTCACGACAACCAAGAGTCGTTAATGTGTCGAAGATGTATGTGTGGCTCGAAGAAAATTGACCACGGGTCAATTGCACTAAAAATTCCTAAAAGCTACCTGGTAGGTTAGGTCACGCTAAAATAGCGTCCAGTTGAAATTAACCGCGAATTTGAACCCAATTTCAACAATTGAAAGTTCTGTCATGTCATGATTTATTTTAGGAATGTCGACTCATCTTTCGAGGAATTTTTGGCAAATTCGGGATTCTCATGGAAAATCGATTCAGACGATTCGGAAAACGACCGGAAATTCAGATTGGCCAAATTGAAGGGATTTTGGCCTCCTGTGTGAGCTAATTGGTGAAAGGAGATTGTGTGGGCTTTTTCTTCAATAAAATTCGGAGGTCGGTGCGAAGGCTGCGACTTGTGGACATCAACTTGGCTATTTGTGGATTTATTGATCAAGATTGTGTTCGGGGGCAAGAGAAATTTGTGTGAGAACTTGTGGGACCAAGGATGGAGAATCATAGGATGTTTTTTTTTTTTTTTTTTTTTAATTCTTCCCCTTCTTTCTTTGGTCTTCTCTCTCTCTCTCTCTCTCTCTCTCTCTCTCTCTCTCTCTCTCTCTCACGTTTCTCGCACGCCTCTCTCTCTCCGCACGTCACTCACTCTCTCCCTCGGACATTTTCCCCCCAGCCGACAGCCCCTTGTAGCTTGGTCTTCCATTTTTTTTAATCTTTGACTTGGATTTTTCTCATCTCTCTCTCTTTGTCTCGAAGACTCACGCGGGAAGTGGACCCCCCTTCGCCGACATCCCACTCTCCTTTATCTATTTCCCTTTCTTTCCCTTCATGTGCAGTTGTCCCACGATCCTTCTGCTTTTCTGCTTTTCTTTGGTTCGGTCGAAGAAGCATCTCCTCAACGTTCTCCTCATCCCCACCGAGTCTGCTGCCCCATGCTCGGTCTCTGCCATCTCCACCTTCCTGGCCCGTCGAAGCTGCAGCTCAACAGAAGTCAACCGCCAAGTCCTCCAACTGGATTGTTGACCTCGTCGACATCGCCGTTCCATTTCCTTCGCATGTAGCAGCCGTAACACGCTAGCATTTTTCTCCCCATCCTGCAGTAATGTCCAGCTTCATCTTCATGTTGCAACTCTGGCAACCACCAGCGGAATCACCGGAACCCAGTAGTCGTTCGTTCTAGGTCGCTTAGCCTGCAATCCAGCTTCAAAGCAAGCAAAAACCAGCCCGTCGAGCCGGGGCTAGCCCTCTCAAAGCCGCGGGCAGCAAGCCCCGTAGCGCAAGGGAAGAAACTTAGCTCAACCGTGAGCTTTGTGGGGTCGATTTCGGCCCAGTCCGGGCTTCCGTTGGTGCCGCCGCTTTGGAGTTTTTGGCCTGTCTCCTCGTCGCCGTCGTTGTGGTTCAATCGGAGCGTTAATCAAGTGAGTTTAATTCACTAATCCCTTCTTAGTAAGTTAATGACGCTTAAGGGTTGATTAATTTAAGTTTAGTATGTATTAGGTGGATAGTTAGAATAGATTAGCAATTTAATCGTTCAATATTGCATGTTAGGTGATTACTTTAGTGCAATTAGTAACTAGATAAGCTCTAGTATTTATTTAGAGTGGTTCAGAATTTTTCTGGGTCTGTATCGGCTTTTAATTAGGCTTTTCTACCCTAAGTTGCTATTTTTGGTATTTAATAATTAATTTCTGTAATTAATTAATGAATTAATTATTTTCCGAAAATTAGACCGGAATAGCCGGTGATCGAAATTTTATGCCGATTGCAGTGGTGTGATCTGTTTATTTAATTGACTGCTATTTTGTGCAAATTGGGTGTTGTTTGTAATTTTGGGTATTTATCCCAAAATTTATTAATTTCAGTAATGAATTAGAAAATCAGCGGGCGTCGGTTTACAGCATGAAAAATGTTTTTAGGCACTATAATAAATAGTGGGATATTCAAGTGAGAGAAAATTGTATTTTGGCTAAGGCTGACCGTGTACCCACACATGAGTATTTTTATCGAGAATGATAAAAATGGTGGCATTCTCTGTTGGTGAGAACAAGTATACTATATCAGTCTATAGACTTTGATATATCAGCTTAGGGTGAGCATCATAGGTACACTAGTTCGGCCTACAGGCTTGGATATATCAGCTTTGGGTGAGCAGTATACCGGTATATTATATCAGTCTACAGATTTTGATATATCAGTTTTGGGTGAGTACTATACCTTATCAGTTTTGGGTGAGCATTGTGAGTATACTATATCCGCCTGCGGGCCTTGGATATGTCAGCTTTGGGTGAGCAGTATACTCTATTATCAGCTTTGGGTGAGCTATATTATCTATCTTCAGCTTAGGGTGAGCAGTTCTTGATATGATCGAACTGGATAGATAGTACTGAATGAGTGGACCGAGAGATGGTCTTGATGACCTAGAATCGACTGAGTCGATTGATCAATAATTCGATCTGGTTGGTTGAAATGATTGGATGATTTTCTGAATTATATTAACTTGCAGGAAGGAACGGAGGCCAAGGTAAGTCATCTGACTCGTGTTTGTGCTTAGGTAGCCCTCATGGCGTATTTTCTTCCTAGTCGGCTCTTAGGGGGTGAACTCGCTGAGACGTCGTCTCACCCCGTTGTGGGATAATTTTTTCAGGTTCCTAGGGTGAAGAACCCGGAGCTTGAGGTGGAAATGTCAGGAGCATGGATGGCTTAGAAGTTCTTCTTGAAAATAGACCTCTTGTAATTAAACCCTAGAGTTGGCATCTATTTACAAACCAGATCGTTTGTAAAGGTTGTGTTGACTAATTTGAAATTTGTTGTCCTGCTTTCCTATCCCATGTGTGTTTCTATCAGGGGATTAGTTTATACGCTTTTGCATGTGCATTAAAATGAATGGGTCGGCGATGCGTCCTGGGACGTTGCTATTTAATCGACCACTGAGGGATGGGCACGCGCTTAGAGGATCAGGGTGTGACATGAGACGAGGTAAGTCTCTGTGGTTGTATGATTGTGTGGTTAGGATGCCCCTAGGCGTATTAGCCTCCTAATCGGGGTTTAGAGCGTGAACTCATTGAGATTTATTTCTCACCCTGTCGTTGGCACAATTCTTTTCAGGACCATAGAGTGGAGGATCTGGAGTCGAACTGAGGGGATTCGAGGAGTAGGCCAGTTAGGACAGTTTCTTTTCGAGAGCTAGTCTTTTGAAGTCTTTTGTTTGTAGACTTTTGTACTTGACTCAGTGTGTATATAAAAACATTTTTTTTTGTGAATCTGTTTCCTGCTTTTCTATCCCAAGTTGTTTACTGTCAGGGGATATTTATTCGCTTCCGCATGCGCAATAAAATGAATGAGTCGGCGACGCATCCTGGGACGTCACAGTTTTATTGACCATCGAGGGATGGGCACGCGCTCGAGGTTCGGGGCGTGACACTTCAGACCGTATAAAACTTTTTCAATCTATAAACATAGCTTTCTAAGATCTTCAAATCCTGGAGATTGTTTCACATAGGCTTCTTCTTAGATGAATCCACTGAGCAAGGCACTCTTGATGTCAATCTGGAATAGTTTAAAGTTATGAAAATAAGCATAAGTAAGCAATAACCTTATGGCCTCCAACTTGGCTACCAGTGCATAAGTCTCATCATAATCTATTCATTCTTCCTTATATACTTTTGCCACAAGCCTTTCCTTGTTTCTAGTTACTTTACCATTTTCATCCATCTTGTTTATGAAAACCCATTTAGTTCAAATTACAGACTTTCCTTTTGGTTTGGGAACCAACTCCTAAACATCATTGATCTTGAATTGCCGAAGCTCCTTATGCATTGATTCTATCCAACTTTCATCGGATAAGACTTCTTCTACTCCTTTTGATTTGACTTCATAAAAAAGTGCTAAATCATTTGAGTCTTCTTTGCCCTTGGATGTGATATGGACTCATTCTTTTATGTTGCCAATAATGGGATCTTTAGGATAACTTGATTTGTGTTTCCAATTCTTGTTGAATCTGTCCTTTTCTTCAAGGGTCTCCTGAGTTTGTGTCTTAGTCAAATATTCTTGCTTCTCTTTACTTTGATCTTGCTCAACAGAAGACTAGTTCTATTTTGGAGATTCAAACTTTGTTAAGTTTGAGACTAATTCAAATTCTTCAAGTTGAGTTTGATCTTATCGATTCTAGTAAACTTCTTGAAATCTGACGTTCATTGATTTTTCAATAGTCTGGGTGCTCTTGTTGAAAACTCTGTATGCCTTACTTTTTGTAGAATATTTAAGAAATATCCCTTTGTCTGACTTTACTTCAAACTTACTCGGACGGTCGTTTGCATTTTTCAAGATATAACACTTGTAGCAAAAAACATGAAAGTAGGAAATATTTGACTATCTGTCTTTGTAAATCTCATAGGGGGTTTTCTTTATGATGGGCCTTAGAAATATTCTGTTAATTATATAGCAAGTAATCGAGACCGCTTTTGCCCTGAAGCAAGAAGAGACTCTGCTTTCAATCATTAGAGTTCTAACCATTTCCTGTAAGGACCGATTTTTCCTTTCTCCTTCATTTTGTTATGGAGTGTAAGGACAACTTCATTTTGTTCTGTAGTGTAGGGAGAGGAAAAAATATGTTGAAAATCATTTTCATCACAAAAGCTTGTAAAATCTTGATTTTAGGGTTTGTTTTGATGATTGAAAATGCATAGCGCTTTTCATTTTGAACATTTCTTACCTCTAATGCTTTGAGTTCTAGTAGGTCCAAAAAGATCCATATGAAAGAGCTGTAAAGAATAATTAATGAAAACATGGTTTATATACATAAATGAACTTCTAACCTATTTGCTTAAAGTGCATAGAGTACATAGCTTGGACCTCTAGCACACCATTCTAGGAAGACCATGGACCAGTTTATTGGAAGATAGCTTTGCAATTTATTTCATGCTTATGTGTCATAGCTTACGGTGCGAAAGATTTGCTTCATCTTGAATTGAAATAAGACATTAAGAACTTTCTAAATTTATGTCTAAAAGGTATATGTTGTCATGCCTTCAATTAATGAATGATTGAGAGAAGTCCCGACTAACTCAAGAATAAATGTTCTCTTGAAAGTTGATTCTGAACCCTATGTCGCACGGTTTGTGAGACACTCAAAAGGTTGTAACTAAGACATTTTATCAGAGAAACATTATTGATGATCAAGCTACCAATCTTCACTTGTTCCTAGGCCAACAATTCTTACCTTGCTGTTTCCTCCAAAAGACAAACTTCCTCCTCTTTGTTTTTTAAGTTTGATGAAGCTACTTGAGTCTCTTGTCAAGCATCCATTGTCCAAGTACCATTTGCTCTTCCTTTTTATTGTACTATACAATTAAGCAAAAGTCTCAGACTTTCTTTGTCACTCAAATTTTCTTGAGTCCTGAAGAGTGAGTGTTAAAAATGATTTTTGCCCAATCCTTCTTAAAAAGTCCTCTGATTTTAGGACATTCATTCTCAAAATATTATGAGTCTCCACACTTAGAACATTTAAGAATACTTTGACCAACAGGTTTTGTAAAAACTTTTTGAAAATGATTTTTGTAGGCAAGTTTGGGAGGTCTCTGTCTGAGTCTCTCATTGACTTTTGGAAAATCAATCAGAAGATCACTTTCTTTAGTAAAACCCAAACCAGATTTGTTGTAATGGGGAACTTGAATGGAAAGAATATGCTCTAAAGTTTTCAAGCCTTTTGAAGATTTTTTAGTAATATTTGAAAATTCCTTTTTCAAACTCTTTTTTTTTTTGGAAAGAGAATCACGATTTTGCTTCAAATCATCAAAATTATTTTTCAAACTCTCAAGCTTTTCTTTCCAAGAAATTTCCTGCTATCTTAGTTTAAAATTTTCCCTCTTCAGTTCGGAGATCTTTTAAGAGAGGATTTAAGGTTTAAACAAATTTCATTGATGTTTTTGGACACTTTAATAGGAATCTTTGAATCATCAATCTCCTTGTCCGATTCAGACTCTGTGTCTAAATTGGATTCTGATTATGAGTTTAAGTGTGAATTTGAATGAGCCATCAGACAGATATTTGCATACTCCTCGTCACTTTCTTCACATTTTGTGTCACTCTAGGTTTATGATTTTCGTGCTTTCTTGTACTTCTCATACTTTCATTTCATCTTTTTCAACAAAGGACAATTTGCCTTGATATGTCCCTCTTTCTTGCACTCAAAACATATCACGTCCTTACTTGGTTCATATTCTTCCACTGATCTTTTCTGAGAGTTTTTCTTATATTGCTTCTTCCAATTGAACCTTTCTCCATTTTCTATTAATCTTTCTGAACTTTTTGATAAAAAAGATAAATTCTTCGTCATCCAAATCATCTTCTCAATTTGTTTCATCATAATTAGCATTAGATTTATGTGCAATAAACTTCTTACCTTTTGAATCATCTTCATTATTAATCTATTCCATTTCATAGGATTGAAGAGTGCTAATGAGCTCATTAATAGAGAGTGGCATAATCTTTTCCATCTCTCGGATTGAGGTTTGACATGGTTCCAGTCCTTTGAGAGTCCTTGCAAAAACTTGTTGACCATTGGAGCATAAATTAGCCATCTTTGATATACTAGACTGTTTACAATTTTTGTAAATCAACTAAACATATCTCCAATAGATTATTCAGGCTTCATCTTGAAAGACTCATATTGGCTAAGTAGGATGTTCACTTTTGTCTCCTTTGCACGCTTTGTTCCTTCATAAGTGACATGAAGTCTATCTCAAACTTCTTTAGTCGTTTCACATGAAGAAATTTTATTATATTCATTAGGAAATAATGCACAATATAAGGAGTAAATAACTTTTGCATCAAGCGCCTATTTCTTGATAATTTCTGCTTGATTGATTTCTTTAGCATTTTTCGCTAGAACTTCTTTCTTCTTTTTAGAAGCAGAAGCAACATTTGGATCGATTCATCTTTCCAAAACATCCCATTCCAGAGGATCTTTGGATCTTAGGAATGCTTTCATTTTACTTTTCCACACATTATATTCATTTCCATCGAAATAAGGTGGCTTGATGTTACTCTGCCCTTTCACGAGTCGTGGTGCCAAGATACTAGCCATTAAAGATTTTTTAGCTCAAAAGTAAAACACTCCAATAAGATGAGTACAAGGCTTTGATACCAATTGATGTAACTAGTATAAACACCTAGAGGGGAGGTGAATATGTGTAAACAATTGCTGAATAAGAATAAATTTCAAGTAAAGTTTGGATGAGGAATATAATTAGATTTGTGAATCACTAAACTTCTAAAACTGTAAGTGTGCAACGGACTTCTTAAATAAATAGAGTTAAAGGAAGAGAAAATTACACACGAATTTTATAGTGGTTCGGTTTAGATCAAGCCTACGTTCACTCTCCCACGCTGATAGTCTACTGGTTGGATTTCACTATATGATCAATAGAAGATTACAACTAATGAGTGTAAATACTCAGTGGTAGATTTCTCTAGCTCACTAAAATACTCTTTTGTGTTTTTCTCTCTTGATCATAATTTGTAATGCTCACAGACAAAGACAAATATTTGAGAATGGTTTTAGACTTTGGAATTTCAGATTCACATCCCACTTCTTCTTGATTGAATAACGTCCTTTAAATACTCCTCTATGCCACACTAGCCGTTGACATTTTCCAGAGGAGTTTCTTTCATTCAAACCGTTGGACAGAATCTTTTAAAGGGTTCTTGTGGTCGTTGAAGTCAGGAATGGAATTTTCACTTGATTTTGCTCATCCATACAATCAAAATCTTGGTTTTCATAAGTGATGCTTCCCAAAAAGGAACTTATTTTCAAAATTTATTTCATCAATTTGTGATTGATTCAATCAATATTTGTATAGATAGAAAATAAAATTCTTTTAGAAAACTAGACGATGTAGAATAATTACAAAATAAGTTCAATCTAGGTCTATGTCGCAAACTTGTTAAGTTTGGGTTTGGACTCTTCCTCGTTCTGGACACTATCTCATTTTGGGTTCGTCAGAGTGGGATGCTTCTAGAAAAGAATAGACTTTGACAGAGGTCTTCGAAAGTTCCTAAGAACCAACTTATTAACAATCTGTTCTAAAGATAGACAATAGAACCAGGAAGTTTTGTCAATTTCAAGACCTAGAAGGAGTTTTCTCAACAACTTGTGGACTGGCAGAGGCGGAGAGTGCACCAGAGGAGGTGGTGATTTGTAGTGATAGGGATGAGTTGGAGGCGACGGGATGGTGGGGGAGAAGATTTCTTGGGAGGTGGAGGAGAATAGTAACTGTAGTTTGCTGAATATTCTAAGGGCAAGCTAAAAGAGACTAGTACCACTAGAAGAGTGGAAATGAGAGAGGCCATCTTCGCCATTTTGCCTAGAGAAAGGGTTCTTGTTGTGCTATGGATGGGTGCCCCGCACCCCTTATATGGCTTTTGAGTTTACAATTTTAAGACTGGGATTGTGGTAAAAATAAGAAGAATTGCATTGCGAAAATAATGTTTCAAATTAACTTAATAAAAATTTTGGATGATGAGGTTCGAATGGATTGTCATCAATATGTTTGGACAAATTTGACTTAAATAGGTATTGTTTAGTCTTGCATGGATCTTGATCTCCTATTGTTAGAGCCTGCAAGCAAAGCAAGAGAGGAAAGAGAGTAATAGTCAAGGCCATGCCCCATTCATTTACTCCTTTTTCTTCTTTTATGTACCGGAAATGACAAATAGTTCAAACACGAGGCCCTCTCTCTGCCCAACATGTTTCTACCTTGAGATCTTAGAGAAGACACGTGTTTGCCTAACTTTTCATGATTTTATCGCATCGGGGACCAGCAGGCTCTCTCTCTCTCTCCCTCCTCCTCCCCCCCCCCCCAACATTAACTAAACCATCTTGGCATTGACGTGACCAATAATTAGCTATAGCTAGGATGGGGCTTATTCTTAATTATGTATGTAATTAAGCCCGCCTCCATTTAGCCACTAAACTCTTAAGTATTAATATGCGACATGTTGTGGACCACTTGGTACGGGCACTAGCTCTAATGAACTGTTCTACATAGACAAGTCAAGTTAGGACAAGGGCATGGTGAATTCAGCCGAGGATGGTGTTCCTATCATCCATAAAAGTGTTGATTTGTGAAACACAACTACCTCCATGGAAACCGATTAGAAGCTTCATTAATGTCTTGTTGACTTCTCTCGTGTGTTCATTGTACCATTTTTGTACCCTTGCATTGAATATTAATTACTGTTCATATCGCCGATGAAGGATGAAAGAATGAGTTCACGGTTAATCAGAATTAGGCAAGGAGAAAGAATCGTCCGGGGACTTTAACCTTCATTCGTTGCATACACGAGAATTCATGCAGAATAATAGTAATAATCGACTTGTCTTTCGTTACCTACTCTTCCGTAGTACGCCAGACAACAGCTCCATCTAGCCAACTATTTTTATTAATTTTCTTATCATAACTTCGACTGGAGGCGGTAAAAAGGGATCTAATCATTAGGGTTCTATTAGACTTTTCTTTTATATACTTTCCAGGTCTTATTCCTTAAAAATCATTAACTTTAAATTCAATGTTACTTATGTCCTGAATTTTTTATCCAAAAAAAATTTATCAACTTTCACTTTAATTTCAAAAATCCCTACTAGTTTGTTCAAAATTATCAACATCAGAAGTCCGTCGTTGTTCCATACAAAGGTAAATGTGTTATTGGCGATATAGGTTCTGATAATGAACCTCTAACTAATCACAATATTGATAATTTTGGAAAAAATTGGTGACACTTTTTGGACGCGTGGGTTCATTTGAGATTATAGTGAAAATTGATTTGTTTTTTTCATAAAAAATTTAAAGATAATATTGAAATTGGACCTAAAGTTGGGAGTTTCTTAGGAGATTAGCTATTTTATTATTGCTATCATTAGTCTTTACACTATTTGGGTGTATCAAAATTTGATTACCATGACAATCAAATTTCAGCGTAAAAACGACATATAAACTTAATAATTGAATTTCATTGATATCGTTTATTATCTGAGAATGATACGTCATAGGAACGTAGATGAAGCACGTGTCATCAGAACCGCTAAGAATTTGGACGTGATTAAGGGCAATTGGCGCAAGAGAGATTGAAATTTTGCTACAGAAATATGTGTGTTGGACGATTCTAAACTAATTCTATCAAAAGAGTTGACACACAATTCAAATAATAATCCAATGTAAACAACCCTAACCAAAGGGACAAGGCATGCCCTTACTACGAATTAAAGGGAATTAGACCAACCCAATTGATAAGTGCACCAAAAGAATATATAACTAAGTTCAATTTTTTGGAGAAAAATGCATGGTTTGAAAAATTATTTTTCTTAAAAATAATCATTTTAATTGCTTGAAATAATTAGTTAATGAAAAGTATTTTTATTACTAACAACTATTTATATTTAATTATTTTCATGTATGATAAAAATATTGTTCGTTTATTAACCTTTTATAAATTATACAAACGATATTTTCTAAGAAAATATTTTTCAAATCATGTATTTTCCGTGAAATAAACACATCCTTAGAAGACGGATAGACTTCTCAATCGAATTTGGGCTTGATTTATGATTTACTCATCAATATTGTTGTTTTCCTTTGACCTCACTGAGACAGGCTATCTAGCTTTGCAGTAATCATGGAGTTAATCTCATGAAGACAAATTATAAGCTAACTAGTCATAAGCTTCATCCTAGCTCTAGCTATGTGTGTATAGATCGATGTTAACGCCAAGATGGTTTAGATAGTACTTAGAGAAGGAAAAAATTACTAAAAAAGTCATAAATCTATTGCACGTATGCTCATTCAGCCCTAAATTTTTCAATTGTATCAATTGAATCTAAAACATTTTCACGTTTTGCTAATTTAGTTCATTTAGTCGGAAATCATTGAGTGGACGCCGATGGGTCACGTATAATGGTCAGCGTTGACATTGACTAATTTGTACACCTTTTTTTTTACAAAAAAAAGAAATTTTAATTATTTAATTATTTTCTTTATTTCTTTTCCTTCTTTGTCTACAAGTCTAGCGAGGGTCTTCGACCATCCTCACCAGTCATAGGCAAGGGTCTGCCAACCCTCATCAACCATAGGCGAGGGCTAGGGACCCTCACCATCCATTAGGCGAAGGCCACAAAGCCCTCGCCAGGCCTAGATGAGGGTCGCAACTTTCGCCCGCAATTGGTGAAGGCTGCAAATTGGGCAAGGATCACACTACTCTCTCCCAGTGGTCAGCGACCATAGCCGGGATTGGAAGAAAAAAAGGAAAAGAAAGAAAGATAAAAAAGAAAAGAAAAGAACTTAGATTTTTCTATAAAAAAATTAATAAAAAATTGTCTACGTTTGTCATGCCTCGAACCACGGGCACGCAACAACCCCTTCCTTTGTCGATAGAAAGCGATGTCCCAGGACTCATCGCCTACCCTTTATTTTTTATCTTTCATTATGCGCAAGCAGAAAACAAACCATCTCCCCATTAAACAGATAATCACGAAATCAAATAGGGATAGTGAGATGAACAACAGAAACCACAACAACTATTATAACAACAACAACTTCTACTCGCACATATACATTTTCTATTGGATTAACCTATGGAGGATCGCTTTCGATCTACAAGCCCATTAGAGGGCCGATCCATCCTCTAAGCCAGACCAAAAAGAAGCTAAGTTAGGCTAACTCAACTATACACAAAAAGAACCCTCGGGTTCGACACTACAGTCACTCGGATCTAGCGGACTCAGACTCCGTCGATTCAGAGCTGGAGCTGTATGGGTCTATTGCTGGTGAAGCAGGGCCATGATTCTCCACTGCACCGTCAGGAGGGTCCAACTCCATGGGATCCCAGTCAGTGTCCTCGGGGCCCGTACTGTTGCGGGAGCATCCAACGTCGGTCCATCAATCAACTCGGAACCATCGATGTTTATCCAAGCCAAGAGAGAAATTGGACATTATGTGCTTCGATGGATCATTTTCAATGAATAATGTCAATTATTTATCGGTACTTCATGGTATATCGATAACTATCAATGGGAGGCCATTTTAAATGTCTTGTATGACCAATTGATGAAGTTTCAAGAGGATTATTTTCTGGTCAAGGGAGGAGCTCGAATTTTGGGAAGGCTAAAGGTTCACGAATGCGGTTCAAGAATATGGAAAGCCAAAGGTTCGAGAATGCGGAAGGCCAAAGATTAAAGGCATTTAGTTCCCGTGTTAATAAAGGCTTTTCTTAAGTTACTAGGTGCCTTTATTTTTATGTAGCTCAAGAGTCGAAGGTTAAGTTCCTAAGTCTGTTTTTTTATTTTTTTTTATTTCCTATGTCTAAAATCCTCTTATAAATAGGGGAAAACTATCCAATGTATGGGAGACGAATTTGATCAATGAAAATGGTGAGATTTCCTCTACTTGAGTGAACTCCCTTTGGAGAGTGGATAACTCCTTTCGGTCTCTTTATCCTTGGAGCATAGATCACTCCTTGGTGGTGAGCCAAGAAGCCCTTTATCCTTGGCTGGTGGAATCTTTAGGCCTTGGTGGTGAGCTTCTCCTATCCCGAAGTCCTTTATCCTTGGCTGGTGGAAGCTTTAGGCCTTGGTGGTGAACTTCGTAGATCTCGATCCTCTTCTTCGGTTGGTGGCATCGCCTTTATACCTTTGAAGGAGGTCGTTCTATTTCCTTATTCCTTTTCATTTTTTCCCCTTATACACTACTCCATACACTTAACCACAAAAATCCCCTCATAAAAAAATCCGTTCTAGAATCACTCACCCATCACGCATCAAAGATTGGTATCGAGCCCAAGGTTCAACCCATTTGAGTGATTCCTTTCTTTTTCTATTACAAATTCCTTATGGATGATCAAGTTCCGAGAGGCTTGACTTTGGAACAAGCGCACAATGAAAGGCGAGATCGCGCAATCCAAAATCTTCAGCAACAAATGGAGCGAGTCCTCAATCTTCTAGAGAATCCGGCGAGAGAAGGACAGCCAGCAAGGCGTCCCAATGAACGGCATCGACGTGACGATTTTGAATCTCGTCAAAATTCGATGGTGATTCCGAGTCCACTGGAGACAACCGAACGATTCTGCACTCTAGTGATTCTGAATCTCAAATTCGAAGACGAAGACGAAGAGGGAGGCATAAGGAGGATGAAAGGGACATTAAAGTGGAGGTCCCCGAGTTTGACGGTAATCTCAATCCCGACGACTTTGTGGATTGGCTACACACAACCGAACGAATTTTTGACTTCAAGTCCTATTCGGATGAGAATAAATGTAAGGTTGCTGTCCTAAAGCTGACAAAATATGCTTCTCTATGGTGGGAGAATCTAAAGCATCAACGAGCAAGGGAAGGAAAAGGCCGAATCAAGTCTTGGGAAAAACTCAAGAAGTTGATGAAGAAGAGATTCTTGCCCGACAACTATAAGCAAGATCTATTCCTCAAACTGAATTCCCTTAAACAACAAGGGATGAGTGTTGAAGAATACATTCGTGAGTTTGAACAACTCAAAATGAGGAGTGAAGTTCCAGAAGTTCCCGAGCAAACCATCGCTCGTTTCCTTGGCGGCATGAATCGAGAAATTGCTGATATGGTTGAACTTCAACCTTATTGGTCATTTGAAGACGTATGCAAGTTAGCCATAAAAGTCGAAAAGCAATTGAAGAGCAAGAGGTTTTCTTCCAGAACCTCAATAAAGGCGACATCCTATTTTAAGGGTGCTTCCTCAAGCAAGGGCGAGAGTACGTCGACAAAAGACAAAGGCAAGGGAAAAGTTGCAGAGCCTTCCAAAGAAGTCCAAAAGAAGTTTGAAGGTGATGCAAGGAAATGCTTTAAGTGCCATGGTTTTGGGCATTTACAAGCAAATTGTCCAAATCGGAGAGTTATGACTCTTCAAGAAATTGAGGAGATCAATTCGGCGCTTCAAGAGGCCGAGGGCAATATTTCTGAATCGATCGGGAAGAAGAAGTTGTGGAGAAAGCTGATGATGGCGAGCTATTGATCATCCGAAGAGCATTGCATGTCGAAGTTTCTCCTGATAAAGAGCAAAGGGAGAATATATTTCACACCCGTTGCACTATTAACGGAAAGGTGTGTTCGGTGATCATTGATGGTGGGAGCTACACCAATGTTGCTTCGACAACTCTTGTTGACAAGCTGAAACTTCCAACAATGAAACATCCTCAACCATACAAGCTCCAATGGCTCAATCAAGGGAATGAACTCAAGGTAACCAAACGCGCTCTTATATCATTTTCGATTGGGAAGAGCTATCAAGATGAGGTTGTATGTGATGTGATTCCTATGGAGGCATGCCACTTGTTATTGGGTAGACCGTGGCAATTTGATATAAATGCTATGCATGATGGTCGGAAAAACACGTACTCTTTTCGTAAAGAACACAAATACATTACTCTTTTACCCTTGAATCCTTCTTTGATACGTGATAATCAACCTGGGGAGGGAGACACTTGTAAGGAAAATATGTCCTTGAGTGAAACACGGGTTGAGAGAGCCATTAGCAAACAAAAGAATGTATTTGCTTTGCTTGTGGTTGAGAAAAAGAGTGTGATAGAGCGACCCATACATCCAAGTATGCATTGTTTGTTGAAAGAATTTGCAGATGTGTTCCCGGAGGATTTGCCACCTGGATTACCTCCCATTAGAGGTATTGAGCATCAAATTGATTTGATCCCGGTGCTCCACTACCAAACAAGCCAGCTTATCAATGCAATCCAGAGGAAACAAAGGAGTTGCAAAGACAAGTCGATGAACTTATTACCAAAGGATACGTTCGAGAAAGCATGAGTCCTGTTCTGTTCCTGCTCTACTTGTACCTAAGAAGGATGGTACATACCAAATGTGTGTTGATAGCCGGGCCATCAACAACATCACCATTAAGTATAGGTACCCTATACCTAGACTTGATGATATGCTTGATGAATTATATGGTTCTTCTGTGCTTTCAAAGATAGATTTGCGGAGCGGTTATCATCAAATCAGAATGCGAGAAGGTGATGAATGGAAGACGGCTTTCAAGACCAAGGGAGGCCTTTATGAGTGGTTGGTTATGCCATTCGGATTATCTAATGCTCCAAGTACCTTTATGAGACTTATGAATGAGGTTCTTCGTTCCTTTATTGGTCGATTTGTCGTTGTTTATTTCGATGATATTCTTGTTTATAGCAGGAACGAGGAGGAGCATATCCCTCATTTAAAACAGGTCTTTGATGTCTTGAGAGAACAAAAACTATATGTTAAAATGGAGAAATGTGAGTTCTTCTCTCCAAGCATTGTGTTTCTTGGTTATGTGGTTTCCAAAGATGGAATCTCTGTTGATCAAGCCAAGGTGGAAGCTATGAAGACTTGGCCGGTTCCAAGTCCATTTCGATGTAAGAAGTTTTCATGGACTCGTTTCTTTCTATCGACGTTTTGTCAAAAACTTTAGTACCGTCATGGCTCCTATAATTGAATGCATGAAGAAGGGTGCTTTTGAATGGACAAAGGCTGCTCAAAACACCTTTGAGGTAATCAAGCAAAAACTTTGTGAGTCCCTTATTCTTCTACTTCCCAATTTTGATAAAGTATTTGAAGTTGAGTGTGATGCAAGCGGAGTTGGTATTGGTGCTGTTTTGGTGCAAGCACAAAAACCATTGGCATATTTCAGCGAGAAGTTAACCGATTCCAAGAGGAAAGAGGAATTATTCAACTTATGACAAAGAGTTCTATGCCATTGTCCGAGCTCTTGATCATTGGAGTCATTACTTGAGGCCAAAGCAATTTGTCCTTCATTCGATCATGAGGCGCTTAAGTTTATTAGCGGCCAACGCAAGCTTAATTCGAGACATGCAAAATGGGTAGAATTTCTTCAATCCTTTTCTTTTGTCTCAAAATATAAACCTAGGCACACGAATGTTGTAGCAGATGCTTTATTGAGAAGATATTCTATGCTTGCTGTTCTGCTCGGACTCTAGGATTCTTGGATTTCAATCAATGAAAGAACTTTATTCTGAAGATGCGGAGTTCTCATCCATTATTAACAATTGCAAGCGGGAGTTCAAGGTCCATATTCTTTGCAAGAAGGGTTTCTTTTTAAAGGAAATCGATTATGTGTGCCGAACAGTTCTTTTCGCGAATTGCTGATTCGAGAGGCGCATGGTGGAGGATTGGCTGGTCATTTTGGTATTAACAAAACACTTGAGGTTCTTCAAGAGCATTTCTATTGGCCAAAGATGAGTGGCGATGTGCATGCTATTATCTCAAGGTGTGCAACATGTCAAAGATCAAAAAGTCACTTCCAGCAAGGTTTGTATACTCCACTTCCAGTCCCATTGCAGCCCTGGGAAGATGTTAGCATGGATTTCATTGTGGCTTTACCAAGAACTCAAAGAGGAAAAGATGCTATCATGGTGGTCGTCGATCGGTTCTCTAAAATCGCTCATTTTCTGCCATCTCGCAAGACCAATGATGCATCTCATATTGCTGAATTATACTTCAAAGAGATTATTCGCATTCATGGAGTACCAAAGACCATTGTGTCGGATCGTGATTCAAAGTTCTTAAGCTACTTCGGAGGACTCTATGGAGAATGCTTGGTACAAGACTCTTATTCAGCACAGCTTGTCATCCCCAAACCGATGGCCAAACGGAGGTAACAAATCGTACTCTAACCACTCTTCTTCGTGGTATGGTGAGTAAATCGTTAAAGGATTGGGATTTAAAGCTTGCGCATGCTGAATTTGCTTACAATCGATCACCGAGTTATACTCGGTCGATCGCCATTTGAAGTTGTGTATGGAATTAATCCTCTCACACCCATTGATTTGATTCCAATTCCATCTAACTCTCAAGTAAGCTTTGATGGCAAGAAAAGAGCTGAATCGATGAAGAAGCTCCATGAGCAAATTCGATCCAAGATCGAAAAGGCCAACGAATCTTACAAGAAGAAAGCTAATAAACATCGCAAGAAGACTCAATTTCAACCGGGTGATCTTGTATGGCTTCACTTGAGGAAGGAGAGATTTCCATTTCGACGAAAGAACAAGCTCATGCCTAGAGCTGACGGTCCCTTTAAAGTTATTGAGCGAATTGGTGAAAATGCTTACAAGATTGACCTTCCTGGAGAATTTGGAGTTTCGGCAACATTCAACGTGGGAGACCTTTCTCCTTACTTAGAGGATGAAAACTTTCCAGATTTGAGGACAAATCTCAAACAACCCGGGGAGGATGATGCGGGAGCATCCAACGTCGGTCCATCAATCAACTCAGAACCATCGATGTTTATCCAAGCCAATAAAGAAATTGGACATTATGTGCTTCGGTGGATCATTTTGAATGAATAATGTTAATTACTTATCGGTACTTTATGGTATATTGATAACTATCAAAGGGAGGCCATTTTAAATGTCTTGTATGACCAATTGATGAAGTTTCAAGAGGATTATTTTCTGGTCAAGGGAGGAGCTCGAATTTTGGGAAGGCTAAAGGTTCACGAATGCGGTTCAAGAATATGGAAAGCCAAAGGTTCGAGAATGCGGAAGGCCAAAGATTAAAGGCATTTAGTTCCCGTGTTAATAAAGGCTTTTCTTAAGTTACTAGGTGTCTTTATTTATATGTAGCTCAAGAGTCGAAGGTTAAGTTCCTAAGTCTGTTTTTTTTTTTTTTTTTTTTTTTTTTATTTCCTATGTCTAAAATCCTCTTATAAATAGGGGAAAACTATCCAATGTATGGGAGACGAATTTGATCAATGAAAATGGTGAGATTTCCTCTACTTGAGTGAACTCCTTTGGAGAGTGGATAACTCCTTTCGGTCTCTTTATCCTTGGAGCATAGATCACTCCTTGGTGGTGAGCCAAGAAGCCCTTTATCCTTGGCTGGTGGAATCTTTAGGCCTTGGTGGTGAGCTTCTCCTATCCCGAAGTTCTTTATCCTTGGCTGGTGGAAGCTTTAGGCCTTGGTGGTGAACTTCGTAGATCTCGATCCTCTTCTTCAGTTGGTGGCATCGCCTTTATACCTTTGAAGGAGGTCGTTCTATTTCCTTATTCCTTTTCATTTCTTCCCCTTATACACTACTCCATACACTTAACCACAAAAATCCCCTCATAAAAAAATCCGTTCTAGAATCACTCACCCCATCACGCATCACGTACCGGGAGGCCCGTCAAAACCTCGGGGACCGATCAACATATCTCCATCCCATATGAACCACGCCAAGAACCTATCGGGTATCCATTGCCCCGGTCCCTTATCCACCTAGACGGTAGAGAGATAATTCTTGTACAGATGTGCCCGACCAGAAAAGCGGTGGTGCGTCACGATAGTATCCGAGACCTTAGGGATACCAAACCTCATTGGCGGAAGTGCCATCCTAAGGACTTAAAAGTGGATATACAATAACCAGTGAGATAAAATCTCAGCGAGTCCTCCCCTAAGCCCCCGATTAGAACACCAACTCAACTCGGGGTATCTCTTCAGAACCACCCCACAAACTTACCACGACTAATAACCAACAATCAACAAATCACAACAGCCAGGGTCAACCATTAACTACATAGTCGGTTCGCATGCAACCTTACCTGGTATGCCATTCCCTACACGTTACGTCTCAGCATAATACACACAATGCACATGGCCATTAGATGATATAGTTCATCAATCACATATGAGTCGCATCACAAGCGGTCTTACTTGGCCATTGCCACACCCTGCACGTTATCGATTCATGCGTGCGTGCCATAAACAATGTGATCAACATGGATGACCAGAAATAATGATGTCACGATTCTCATATGCTCTTGCACTTTAGTGCGCCACCTAACACATATCGATCAATCTCACGGATCGATTATAAGGTAAAATCATTATGACACGTCCCATACCGCGCCACACAATTTTACCTCATAATAAGGCCCAACCATCTCAACCCTCACGCGTGTTCCACTTAATTATGACCTCAACACTTATGTGTGCTCCAGTTTTTAATGACCTCCTGGCCATCGCTAACTTTCTAGTCAGCGATCATTCGACTTCCGCTGGGCTACCGATAAATATCGGGCTTCGTCCCGCCCCGTCGGGCACGACTTCGTCTAGAACTCCCATTTAGACAGTATCCCAAAGAGGGACATCGGTCTAGAATCTACTGCAACCGGCTTCCGACTCCCACCAGGTATCGCCCCAAAACTTCCGTTGGGTGACGGTTCAACTTAGCGATCATGCAAACATACCTCCTCAAATCCTTCTCTCACAAAAGCGGTCCATCTCCAATGTCCCTCAGACAATCCATTATTCCCTTTTTGTGAAAATCACTCAATTCATGCAAATGCCCATGCATTTATACACTCAAATTACCTTATAAGATCGAAATGCATGAAATTGGACAACTTTTCATTCTCGGGTGAACAGTGCAAGTGAACAGTGCGCGTGAATAATAACTTGTGAACAGTGTTGTGAATAGTAAAATTTCAGAATTTAATAACTAATAAATTAAATCCAAAATCATTAAAACATTAATTAAAGTAAACAACCAATCAATTAGAGCTAAACATGTTTAATTAACCACATAAGCCACATTAAGCAAATAAAGCAAGATTAAACTAATCTAATCTTAACCATTAATCGAACCACCTACTTAGGAGTACTATAATTTAATTAAATCTCCTAAACTAGAATCAACATTAATTAAACTATTCCTAAGTAATTTTAGGTACTAATCAAATGATTAGAAGCTAAACTCACTCGTTAAACGGGCCAGAGACACGGGCGTGATGGCGATGACGGAGGCTACGCTCGGGGACCTCTACCACGACGATCCAAGGCGGTTTTGGGGCTAGAACAACAGCCATAAACACTGCTTTTGACTGCACACTGGAAAAACTAGACTGCAGAGGCGGGAAAGGAGTTAGGCGGTTGATCGAAGCTCTGGCGAGGGTTTGGCCGACAACCGGTGGCACCTGGGGGTCAAGGGTGAGTGGCTGGTGGTTGGGCTGGGCGGAAGAAGGGTCGGAATGAGAGGAAAAATGCAGAAAACACGAAATAGTGTAGGTGGGTGTACAGGGAGGTGGTCCGGCGAGCGGCTGCTTCTGGCCGGCAGGCGGGTCGGCCGGCGGCTTCGTTCAGTGAGCAGCGAGGTCCTTCCGTACGGACTGGACCTCCTGGACACGGTGGTGGGTGGCACGGAGGCTGATTCTTACGGGAAGACAACTTTTAACTCGGGTTTTTGGAGAAAGGTCAGCTAGAGTAGAAACAGGAAGAAAGGAAAACAGGGGAGAGAGAGGGTCTGGTTGAAATTGAGCTGGGGGGGGGGGGAGAGAGAGAGAGAGAGAAGAGAGCTAGTTGTCTTCCTCAACAAGACTCTTCAATGCATGCTTCAACTCCCCATGCAAGTGACCTCACCTTCTCTCTCTTCCTTTGCCCTTATCCACATGCATTTAAGGGCAATTTGGTCATTTCCACCTTGCACAAATTACCAAACTATCCTTGGGCTGAAAATGATGGGTGGGCCTAAGAAATGGGCTAGGAAAAGAAGAGGAATGGGCTTGAGAATTGATTGGGCTCAAATGGGCTTAAGGTTTACTAATGGTCTTGAAAGAAGAAATAGTTGGTTGGGCCCAATGGGCTCAATTGCTTTCCTTGGGCCTAAAGCCCACACTGGCTTTCCTCGGCCCACGTCCTCTTATGCTTGATTCCTCAGTCCGCAAGTCATTTTTCCTCACACTCGGCTTGCCTAGCATTGCTGACTGTCGAAGTAGCATCATCCAAAGTCCGTCCTAGACGTTCTCGATAATTCGAAGTCCAATCTTAGGTTTTCATGCCATGTCAATTTCGCCCTAATGTCATTTTGGGTACAACTTAGACTGATAGGCGGCTTTAAGGTTTCACACGTAACCGACTTGTGCCAAACTGCGTTAAAGACATCTCGACACATGGACGTCCTTGACTACATGAAATTGCGGAGGATAGATTCTTATTTCAAAGTACACGATTACTGAGGATTGACCTAGGGTCGTTCGTGGACTCGATAACAGTAAACGGAATCACCAGTCGTTCCATTATGTTCTGTCCACGAATCGACTTCTAGTCGTCCTTGAAATCTGCCTGCCTATCTACAGGATCGTCCTCACGCAAGTCTCATAGTCAAGTCGTTTTCCCAGGTCAAGTTCTTTAGTTGTACGAGTTCCGTCCTCATTAGCCTTTTCCTTCAAGGTCAATATCTCAGGAGTGATCAATTCCGAGTGAGATTAACTAACAATGCATTGACAAAATTCACATTCATTCATCCCTTAGATGGCTCGAATTTCAGGACGTCACAACGTTAGTATTGGTCATGCCATGTGAGAAGCCGGTGTCTACATCAATAATTTCCAGCTAAAATTGGTAAGACATACTCAACTAACACAATCGAGATGTTTAGGCTTAAATTGACATAAATACAACAGATTTACGACTTTTTCATTAATTTTCCCCCTAGGGAAGAGATTTTCTCTTAGTCATCTCATTGAGCCTTGTATGAATATCTTAAGATGTAAAGGTTCACAAATGATGATGAGGTTAAGGTAGGCTAACAATATCACTTAGAGGGGGAAGGTAAATAGGTGATTTTAACAAATCCTAATTAGTTATTATGGAAATCAAGTGTCAATATGAATATGATGAGGACCAAGTAAAATAGAATATGAATTTGATCAAATTCTAGTAAAATTCAAGTTATCGAGCACTATGTTCTATCAAGCAATAAATAAATATTAGTAGAGGATAGAAAACTTTGCACATAGAGCCTTATAGTGGTTTAGCTTAGTGTAAACCTATATCCATTCTCCTTATGCTAATAGCTTATTTGTTGGATATTACTAATAAATGTGAAATTAGAGTAGCAAGTTTTGCTTGAACTTAAGCACTTTTCCTCAAAGTAAATGTTGTTGATACACAAATTGATATGACTCACTGTCTCACACCTAAAACCAAACTATCACTTTGCCAATACTTCTCAATTGAATGCTCATGAAAGACAAATGAGAGTATGTGAAGCTCTCTCAGAATTTGAAATTTTGTCTCTTGATTTGTCTCTCTCTTCGACTCCTTGGCCTTTTTTTATACTCCTCATCATCTAGAACTTTCCATTTGGACCATCTTTAAGATGATCAATCTCCAAACTAGCCATGGATTGATTGTTGAGAAGATTCATGGTCTAGATGTGAAGAACGTCAAAATCATTATTACCAGATGACATCAGACGTTCGTGGTCAGAATTCCAAAAACGTTAGAGTTAGTGTTACCAGGAGATCAAATGTTCATAGTCAAAATCTGAAGAACGTTAGAAACAAAATTTTTAAAGCATGGTACAAGGATAATGTGATTAGCCTAATTATCACTTCTAGGTGCTTTTATTAACATGAACTATGCTATGAAAATACGCATATAGGCATTTTTACTTCTGCTGCGATCAAATTTTGATTCTAATTTACCTAAGCACGTATTCTTGTTTATCGAAACCAATCCCAACATCATTTATTCGTCTGGCAAGTACTACAAAGAAGAAGAAAACCCGTGGTGTTTCTTGAAGCATTCAAATATTAGGATTATCTCAAGAAGAGCGTTTTCAAAGGACACTAAATAAAAACCGAATTTGAAAGAAGAGGTGATAAAAAAAAGGCCTAATCAAGAGTTTATACTCCCCTACATCTTGCAATATGTAAAAATTGGAAATTGACAGAGGAGGTACATTTCATGTGTGCATTTAAAGTTGGCCTAATCCACCTCTAGTTGTTGCTTGTACACGATGTTGACACCTGATTTTTAACTGACACATCATTAAAAGTAAGGAATCGAAATTACGGTTTCCGATCACGATGAAGCCCATTTTTGGACAAAAAAAAATATGTCGTTTTTTTTATATCTTTCTTTTGCCTTATCATTTTTAAGTGATTTCCTATTCATTTCCATTAAAAGCCCAAAAAATCAAGCGGTTAACTTTTTGAATTGACTTTTTGATCAACTCTTCAACCAAAAGTCAACCCGAGTCAAAAGTTGCTTTTTGCACAAAAATATCCTAAATAATCTTTATTTCACTTTAGCTAAGTTAATTTTTGAAAATTTTAAAGATTTGACACAAAAATCAACTTTTTAGGAAAGGTCAATTAATGTGTTAACTTATGGTCAAACCTTTGACCAAAAAAATTAAAAATAAAAATAAAAAATTCACAAAACACTTCATTTTAGTGTCAATTTGACTTTAGTGTAAAAAATGTTCTAAAAATCAATAAAGAACCTTATTTTCTGAATTTTTCGGTTTTAGGTTCGAAATCGGCTAAAAAAAATTACTTTCATCCTAGTCATAATTAGGTCTAGTTTCATTTACGTCATTTGGTCTAGAGATCATTTCTCATTCATTGGTTTAGTCAGTTTTGAGAACGCTGGTGTCAAAATGTGAATTGCCACTTTTAGCCCTAATTATGGGTCCAAATCGGGTTCTTCATGAATTATGAACAAACGCTTTCATTCCACTTATTTTCTCGAGACAAGTCCAAATTCGGGGTTGATTTTAAGAGATTCACTCGAGAACTTTCCAATTTGAGGAATTCCACCTTCTTGCATATAAGAAAATCAAACTAATGAGTTTCAATTAAAAAGATACAAGTTGACCCATTTGAGATTAATGTTTGATTTCGTAAATCAAGGTTCAATTTCATTATTAAATCTCGATTTATATTTAGCATAAGAGTCGTAATATTAATTTGAAATTAACTTGGATACAATAGGCTATCCTAAGCATGGACAATTAGTTGAATAGGTGTCTTGCAATATTAATTAAATTCAATTTTCATTCATTTGCAATTTCGATCAAAAAATTGTGAAATGATTAGATTTGGCCTATAATGTCCAATTATTTGTACCCATGGTGAAGGTCCATTATTTTTCATGATAATCAAATAATTAAGTCAATAGAAAATCAACGGATCGCAATTATAGAATTTAATTGGCCTAATTTCTTTAGAACTAAATCGTTTTTCCTCAAATTGAGTAAGTTTTCCTTTTAATTTGATCCTTAGGGGACTAAATTGCATGAAATTTAGCTTCCCAAGGACTGGCCAGCTCAAACTGACCAAGAACCGATCGAATCGGCTTGAACTAGTCTAATCGATCCGATCGGCCGATGGCGAAGGAGGCCGGTTTGGCCATCTACCGACTGGTTCTTGATCGTCAGCGACTGCCTATCGACTTCTCGTCATGTTTATTTTGTACTCACGTCCCTTGATTTTCCATATTTTGCGAAAATATCCATGGATTTCATGAAATTAAACAATTGCTCCTAATTAGGCCTTAATCGCAATTTGCATTTAAAATCCTTTTTTTTTGTGAATCAAGACCATCAGATTGATCATGGGACACATTTTAATTAGGATTAACCCCTAATGAGCTTAATTAGACTGTTAGATCAAGTTTCGACCCTCGGATCGAACCGACGGTCGAGATTTGATCTTAAGTCAAGACCATAGGGTTTTTCCCTCCAAAAACCTTAGGGGGTTCATTTTGTTCAGATTTTCAGATGAAACTCTTTAAAAAATTCTCTCTCTCTCTCTCTCTCTCTCTCTCTCTCTCTCTCTGCGCACGAACCACCCCCTCCCCTTGTCGTGCCAATTGCCACTGTTCAGGGCCCCCATCGATGGTCCTTTACCTCTATCGACGACAATGATTGATGAGCTAGCTCCTAGCCCGCCAACGCCACAGCTGCCCTCTCCGAAACCTAGCACCTCCCATCCGATCGTTCTTTGCGAACGGTCCAAAGACTAGCGATCAAATTGGTCTCAGGTCGCAAATTTTTATTTTTTGAAGATCTTTCACTTCGTAATGTTTTCTCTTGACATGTAGAGCTTCTTTCTACCCTATGGTAGGTTCTTCTTACACCAAACCCTCATACCCACAGTAACCTTCCATCGCCATGGTAGTTTCTTCCTTCACCAAACCCTCATACCCACAGTAACCTTCCATCGCCAGGGTAGTTTTCTTCCTTCACCAAACCCTCATACCCTCAGTAGATATCCTTCGCAATCTGGTCTTCGTCGATTAATCCCATTTCAGTCAAGGCTTTTATCCGCAAGAACCCCCCACATTATCTTTGTAGTTTCCGCCCAATATCTACAATTCATCAACCTCTGTTACATGCGCGACGAATTTCCCAAATTGTCGGACCTACCTATTCTCAATTGCTCCGATTGGATGAATCTCGCAATTAGGGCCACTTCATCTGGATTGTCCTTTGCCCACAATATCAACAAGGACTGACCATCAGCTTCATCTTTGTGCTTCCATCCTTTGCCATCTACTTGTCGCTTCACAGATGTTCTGTATGCGATAAGCTTTGCCCACCTACCAATTCCGAATTCCCACCTGTGCATGCCCTCTGATGGACTACTCTGGCCAGGATGAGGATGCCCGTCTCGTTGCTCTTTGCAACAGATTGGGAAGGCTTTGGGATGAACAGGAAATCGATGTATGGAAGGAAGCAGCCCCAGCAGAGAAATTAGAAGAATGCAAAATGATATTAGTGGGTAAAATCCTCTCTAACCCTTCTATTAACTTCCAAGCATTTCAGAATACTTTGAAAAGAACATGGCGTAATGACCAAGTAGAACTGTCAGAGGTGATCAGAGATTCAGCTATAGACTCATCCAAATCTAAGAAACTAAAGAGTACCATAATGCACACCAAAGCGAGTCCCCTCAAGAAAGCTAAACGATATACTCCTTATGGGTCGCGCTCTTATTAACAAGAAGGACTTGATGAAAACCATATTATGGATACCTCGATATTCGAAGCCAAAGGGGTCGGTAGTTGGGCTGTGGTGGCTTGCCCTAAAAAGCCACCAACTGACAAATGAAGCTCATTAGCTGGAATTGTCAGGGACTGGGCAATCCCCTAACAGTTCAAGCTCTAAGGGCCCTAGTGGTCCAAGAAAAGCCCGATATAATATTTTTGATGGAAACAAAGAATCAGCACTTAGTGATCAAGAAAATTAAGAGGAGGTTGAATTACCCGAGATGTTTTGTGGTGAGCCCTACAGGTTTGGTTGGTGGAATGGTGGTTTTTTTTGGAATGACCAGCTCTCATTGTGTGTGGAGAACCATAGTGCTCATGTCATTGACATGATCTGTACCAACGCACTAGGTGGCATTCCAATGAGGCTTACCTGCCTCCATGCGCCAGCAGTTTATCAACAAAGACAACGGCAGATTTGAGACAACTCAGTAACTCGAATACATTGCCGTGGGTGTGCATTGGCGACTTCAATGAGATTATATATCATTGGGAAAAAGTGGGTAGGAGGTTAGCTGAGCGATATCGGTTGCGTTCCTTTCGGGAATTTTTAAATGATTGTTCGCTGATGGATATCGAGAGCAAGTGTTGTGCCTATATGTGGGTGAACAATAAAGATGGTGAGGAAATAGTAAACGAAAGACTTGATAGAGTGTTGTGTACTATGGAATGGAGATTGACTTATCCGGAAGCTGAAGTGTTCGCCTTACCTACTTTGGGTTCTGATCATAGCCCACTTTTATTATCAACAGAAACCACTCCAGTGAGACAAAGGAAGACTTTCACTTTTGAAGCCTTTTGGGTACAAGATAAGGATTGCCGCCAGGTTATTGCAGATGTATGGACCTCTATATCGCTGACTGACTCCAATCTATCCCTTAAGCTTCAGGTTACCTCTTTGGCGCTCACAAAATGGAGTAAATTGAAGTTCAACAAAGGACATAACCAAATTAATCTTTTAAAGCAGCAAATTCAGAGTTTTATCAATCAACCAAGTCGCTACAATGATAAAGAACAAGTAACTCGTTTGAGAGGTGAAATTCAACACTTATGGCAATAGGAGGAACAATATTGGGCTATGAGATCACGGATCAACTGGCTGTGATGGAGGGACAAGAACACAAAATTCTTCCATGCGACTACAATACAACGGAGGCAAAGAAATCGAATCAATATGTTGCAGAATGAACATGGAGTGTGGATATGAGATCCCACGCAATTGAAGAATATGATGCTGAGTTTCTTTCAGAACCTCTACAATTCTATTGGATACCGTGATTATGGACCTATTCTGACACAGTGTCCTCAGGTTGTTACAGAAGAAATAAATGCAATATTAACAGCAGAGGTATCTCAGGAGGAAATCAAGCAAGCAACATTCCAGTTAGAGGCTACTAAAGCCCCGAGACTTGATGGTTTGAACGGTCTATCAAACTCATGAGGATATCCTTCAAGACGATATATTCATCTCAGTGCAAGACTTTTTCAAGTCAGGTCTGATGCCCCCAGATTTTAACAGAACTCTCATTTCTCTGATCCCAAAGGTACCGCACCCGGAGAGGTTAGACCAATATCAACCGATTAGTCTTTGCAATTTTATCTATAAAATAATATTCAAAGTGCTAGCGAACCGCCTGAAACCATGGTTACCTGAACTGATTTCAACGGAACAGAGTGCCTTTGTTACTGGTCGACAAATACAAGATAACATCTTGGTTGTTCAAGAGGTACTACATCAGATGAAAGTCAGGGAATGAAAGAAACATTTTCAGGTAGTCCTAAAGTTGGATATGCAGAAAGCATATGACAAGGTTGAGTGGGATTTTCTGGAGGCCTATCTTCTCCAATTGAGATTTCATGGTATATGGGTACAATGGGTGATGAACCACTATCCTATTTCCACCCTACAAGGGGGCTCAGACAGGGAGACCCCCTCTCTCCTTACATGTTTATCCTTTTGGCTAATGTCTTATCTACCCTCATCAAGCAAGCCGTCGGCATGGGAAATCTAAAGGGGATCAAATTTAACAGGTGGTGTCTTACCCTATCTCATTTATTTTTTGCAGATAATGCTATATTTTTCTTAGATGGACGGTTACTAGAATGCCAAAATCTATCAAAACATCTTGCAACAATATTGTTTAGCAACTAGACAAGCTATAAACAGAAACAAATTAGGACTGTTCTTCAGCAAAGCTTGCCCTATCAATTTAAAGCAAAACTTGGCTAGAGAACTGAGAGTACTTGTGCTTCAAAAGATTGGCAAATACTTGGGTATACCATTTGATTGGGGAGTTTCCAAAAAAGATATGTTTGCCTGGATTCTAGGGCGAGTCAATGCAAAGCTGTCAGGGTGGAAAGAGAACCTCATCTCTAAAGGAGGGAAGGAAATCTTGCTAAAAACAGTGGTACAAGCCCTCCTGCAATATGCCATGTCAATTTATAAAGTTCCTATCTCTATATGTAAGTCCATTGAACAAAAAATAGCCAGGTTCTGGTGGCAAAATAATTGTACTAGGTCCGGAATACATTGGAAGAGTTGGGATCTACTTAAAGAGCGGAAGGATAAAGGGGGGCTTGGGTTTCTAGATTTACTCACCTTCAACAAAGCACTTCTAGGGAAACAAGCATGGCGACTATTCCAGAATCCATCATCCTTGTGGAGTCGAGTTTTCAAAGGACTATATTTTCAATCAAAGGAATTCTGGCATGCGGCAAAATGACCTAGACCATCATGGGTTTGGCAAAGTCTACTATTAGGCAGAGATTCAATTTTAAATCAGCTTTAGTGGTCTGTTGGTAATGGGCAAAGGATAAGAGTCCGCGAAGATAAATGACTAACAAAAAGGATCATTGGTAGGCTAGCACCTAGAGGAGAACCAGAGAAGGTGGCTGGTTTTATCATCCCGCACTAAAACACTTGGAATATCCCACTACTCCAGCAGAGCTTTAATGACTAGACTGTCGAGGACATTATCGCCATACACTTAAGCCCGGATTCTAATCTAGACCAACTTATTTGGACAGGGACATAGACAGGCATGTATATAGTGAAAAGTTGCTATAACTACATCAGACAGATAGATCAAAGCACAGCCAGCACTCGTGCATTCTCATCCTACAATACACCATGCCAGCTCTGGCGACATATTTGGAAAGTGAAGACCGCACCCAAAATTGAATTTTTGTGTGGTCCCTATGCCACAACGTGCTATCTACAAAGGACAATCTCTTCCAGCGACACATTACCCCCGACCCGGTATGTCAACTCTGTCGATCCCAACTCCCAGAAACATTGAAACATATATTTCTGTTATGCCCATGGACACAGCATATTTGGTCACACCCTAAAGTAAAGATCGACATTTCAGCATACAACACTCATCGAATAGATGCTTGGCTAGCAGATCTACTTGAGGATAAGGCTATCTTACCCGATCTGGAGACCATCGGATCCCTACTTTGGAAGATCTGGAAGGCGTGCAACCACTTCGTTTTCTGACATCAACTTACGCACCCCGAATAGCTGGTGGAATCGGCTTTCACAACTACGAAGCTTTACCTCGGCCCTGCGGCGAGACGTTGGAAACGGGGACTCCACCCTTCTTTGAACCCTAATCGGTCATGGATCCCCCTTGAGCCTGGCATAATCATAGTCAATCTGGATGGGGCTTTTCTAATGGGGAGTAATATGGGCTCAATTGCATGTGTATGCCGCGATCACTCAAGGTCCCTGATCGATGGCTTTTCCAGCAGCGTCCGAGCTTCTTCCCTGCTGCAAACAGAGTTTCAAGCCCTCATACTCACCCTCAACTATTTGCTATAGAGAGGAAAGGCCGACACTCACCTGTTGCTAGAATCCGACTGTCTTGTGCTTGTGGAGACTGTGAATCACCACCGAGTGCCGCCGTGAGAGTGTCGAGTATTGTTCGCGGATGGCGCGTCACTGCTTCTGTGTTTTCCTAATTTGCGTATCCATCACTGCAAATGTAAAGCTAATTTCATAGCTGATTGGGCCGCTAAGGCCCATGGCGCGGCACACTTTCCCGAACTGGGCTTTTGAACCTCCCTAAATCCTCTTGAATATGATATGTATTGAAGCCCTGACTAAGGGTTGTAGTTTTTTACCTACTTGAATGCAATGTTATATCTACAGAAAAAAAAAAAAAAAAAGTCTCAGACCCAACGGCTTCAATAGATTTGATCACGACCCAGTGGCTTTGATCGGTGGTCCAGGCTCCATGAAGATATTCTGTTATACTCAGTAGGAGATAATGCACAATATAAAGAGTAAATTGTTTTAGCATCAAGAACTTGTCTCTTGGTTATTTCTTCTTGAGTCATCTCGGTAGAAATAGAAGCTTCTTTCCCCTTTTCTGATCCTGATACAGCAGTAGGAATGATTCCTTTTTCTACCACATCCCATTCGAGAGGATCTTTCAATCTTAGGAATGCTTTCATCTTGTTTTTCCATATGTTGTAATCCTTTCCATCAAAGTAAGGAGGTCTAGTGTTGCTCTGGCCTTCAACCAAACCTGGAGCCAACATACTAGACATAGATCTTTAACTCAGAAGTAAAAACACTTCAATTAAATGATTACACAAGCTCTGATACCAATTGAAAGGGCTAGTACGAGCACTTAGAGGGGGTGAATTAATAAAGTAAATTAGTCTTTTAAGATTAACAAACTGAAAGCACAAAGACAGTAAACAATCGTATAAAGCTGCGATGTAAAGTAAAGAGTTTAGGAATAGAGAATCAAGACATTAGGTTTATAGTGGTTCGGCTTAGACGAAGCCTACGGCCACTCTCCCGCACTGACAATCCACCGGCTGGATTTCACTAAGAATCAAAAGAGAATTACAGTCTCACGTCCTTGATTCCATAGTGTAGAGACTCTACTACACTTCCTCAAGGTCTCACAAATACTAATCTCTCTTTTGAGTACAACTAGAGCTCAACAAATAAGATCGCAAAGAACAAGGAGCTTCAGACTTTGGAATTTTTCTATCGAGCGCACTCTAACAACTTGAGCGTCTTTCTTATATACTCCTTCATGCCTTCATAACCGTTGGCACCTTCCAAAGGAGTTCTTCCAATCATCCCGTTGGATAGAATGAATTAGGGAAATCTTGAGTTATTTGAGGAATATGACGATAGCCCACCAATCCTGCTCGCCCATACAATCAGGATCTAGGTTTCCATAAGTAGAACCTTCCAAGTATACTTTGCCGATCAATCGAATCTAGATTACCCAAATTACTCTCAATACGAATAATAGATCTTGTGATGCCATCTCCAGCCGTGAGATCTTCCTTAACCACACGAATCAAATCCTTAAGGATATACTCGTCTAATTCAACGAATAATACTTTTTCTTCGTCGGTCTGGAAACTGTCAGTGAGGGCAGACTTTAAATCTTGAGTCTGGAGGTCTTCAAACGTTAACGACAGAGTCTGCAAGTCTTTAGACTAGAGTGATGGAAACGTTTTGTCAACTTCAAAACAAATCGAGAAGTTTTCTCCAACAATCTCCCCCTTTTTGATGTTGACAAAACTTTTCTACATATTTGGATACTTTCGTCCTGCAATACAATACTTAAGCAAACAAAGATATCTCATAAAAGATAAGCAGATTAGGATAAAGATAGTAGTGATTCTGCATCTACAGAAAACAAATTAGTCCTGTAAAAGCAATTATGTTTACCAAAATCATCAACATAGCTTAAAGATATTGCAAGCATTAAAAGATCAAAGCAATCCAAACCAGTCCATCCAAACAAAAGATAAAGTCAATCCAAAATCAAAATGATAGTCAAATATCAAATCTGCAACTTCTCCCCCTTTTTGTCAATAGCAAAAAGGTAGAGTAGATAAAGAAGATAAAATTAAGATGTTTTGGGAATGCGAATGAGCTGAAAAGCTCCCATAGACTTGATAGTCTCCTCCAGCTTTCTCATATCCTCCTATAGTTGCGCTAGATCCTTACCCTTTGCATTTGCTTGAACTTGAAGATTAAGGGCATGAATTTGATCTTGCATAGAAACTGAAATGGCTTGATGAGCATTCTATAGGTCTGCAATTCACATCCCAACGCATAAACCTAGCCTTTAATCTCCATAAGAATTTCAAACAACCTTTTAAAATCTGCTGAGTTATCAGTTTGAGTGCTTGCTTCAGCATGATCAGTTTGTGGAGTATAGCCAGATGATGGAACTTCAACACGAGCATCTAGACTTGGAGATGAAGCCTCATTACATTCTTCAGGAAATTGAGAGGCATACACATCCTTTGGATCGGCAGGAGAACAACTAACATCATCACTGGTAAAAGCAAGTAGAGGAATACCTCCTTGATGAGCAGCTCCCGCTGTTTTAGTGCCTTCAGGTGGAGAGAAGTACTCTTCTTGCTCGGGCTCTTCTTCAATGTCACGATGTTCTTGTGCTTCTTTTTCTGCTAGAGAATCACCACGACTTTCTCCTTCAGTTTGTTCTCCTCTTTGCTCGTTTTCTTCTTTTCTTCCTTCTTCTTCTTCTTTCCTCATGCTTTCCCTTTGTTCACTCCTTTTCTCTGTCTCCTCTCTGTCTTGGTTCTCTCGATTTTCAGATTCTGGAACAAGACGATGTACTGTCTGTAAGGCAATAACGGAGATAGCGATGTCTTCCTCATCTTCTTCATCCTGCAAGATGATTGCTCTCCTCTTCTTGGATGGAGCGGTCATGGGCTCCTTGCCTTTCCTTTTTGCAACCACAGAGTCTTGTCGAGACTTGACAGGGATCTTCTCCTTAAATCTCTCTAAATTCTTGTTTAGCTCCTTCAGACGCATCTTGGTAACCATCTTCAACCCTATCACCATTTGATCAATGGTTCGAACACACAAAATTTTGGGAGGCTGAATGTTAAAATGTCTGAATAAACGAGTAATGAGTGCAGAATAAGGAAGTTTTCCCTTGTCCTTTGCCATTGACCTATACATGTGAAACATGATGGTGTGAGGTAGAGAGAACTTGTTACCGATGTTGATGGCGTACATCAGCTTTGCTTCAGAATTGGAGACGTCGGTCTTTGATGTGGATTTGGGTCTGAGATAGCTGATCACAATCTTATGGAGCAAGATATTAGAGGCACTCATCCTCAAATAAGTAATTCGACCTTCTACAATTCTATCTCGGACAAGCTCCATAGTCGCATGACCAACATACACACTTATTGATTGGAAAGTTCCTCTCTCCACTCCAATCACATCAGAAAGAGTGTCCATATCTACCACATACTCTTGATCTCTAACACTGAAAGAAAATCTATTCGCATCCAAAAAGCTTAGGTTGGAATAGAAATATGCAGTAAGTTCAGAGTAAGCAACATCTGTTTCAGAGCAAAAATGCTCAAGTTGAAGTTTCGCAAACTTCTCCCGCAACTTGACGTTTAATGAGTTGAGAAAATCAAAATCCACACTTCTTGGGTTCATCACCCCTCGCTTCAGCAACTTAGAGTAAACTTGCTTGTGTTCCTCAGAACGAAATAGATCTGCCCTTTTTCCTCAAATGTTTGCTGCAACACCCATCCTAGGCTTAAAATGGGTGAACATCTTTTCATCGTCATCTTTTCCCTCAGGTTGATTGATTCCTCCAAAACGTGGATCACTTGGAAAATTCGCAAAAGCCCTTTCTACCGTACCAACAGGAACAATTCCCGAACATTCCATAACTCTTAAAAAGTGGTTTTCATTTCGGTACCCATTCTCTTTAAAGAAATTCATCAATAAAAGTCATTGCAGAACCACCTTCCTTCAAAACAAAGTAAAGTTTGTAGGTAAATGTAGGCTTAAGAGTCCTTACAGGTTCGACATCCTCAATAATTTCTTGTTGTTGTTGTTGTTGTTGATGCTGTTGTGGTCTAGCAGGAGAATAATGACACGATTGAGAATGTTGCTGTTGACTTTGCTGCTCCCTTGAAGAGTCTTCCTCCTCAGTTAGATCGAAGTGCGTAGGACCCTCACGCATAAGCTGTGGTCCCCTGCTTGCGATCCTTGATGACTTTCTTTGGAAAGACATTGTCACAATCTTTGAGAGAATTTTCGAACTCGATTCGCGAGAAAGATGAAAACTTTAAGGATTAAACTAGAGAGAAAAAGTAAGAAAATGAAGATCTGTGCTCTAGGGTTTATGGGTAAAAACGAAGAAGATGAACAGTATATAAACCAGTCGAAACAAGGTATTCGAATCGTCACAAAAGGAAAAATAAAAATGCATTTTCAAAAAATAATTGCCTTTTTGAAAATAGATAACTATCTTTTAAAAATGATAACTGCCTTTTTCAATATCCATTAATTGACGATTAACAATCAGTCTTACCTTTTCCAGATTTTTATTCACAAGTTAAAGTACTGTAACCAAAATAACTTACAGTTGTAACTTTTGGTCTTGTAAGTCTGATCTTTTCTAAGTCTGAGCTTTTTCAGATTTTATCTTTGAGTCTGAGCTTTGTCAGTCTTTGAGAGATAAGATATTAAGTCTAGAACGGATAGACTCAAATAAACTTTTCTCTAGAGGTTTTGTGAATATGTCCGCCAGTTGATTCTTTGAGTCAATGAATTGGATCAAGACTTCTCCATTTTGAACACGATCTCTAATAAAATGGTGTCGAATCTCTATGTGCTTTGCTCTCGAATGAAGAATAGGATTCTTTGTGAAATTAATTGCGCTGGTGTTGTCACATTTGATCTCGGTGCATGAGTCTTTGATTCCAAATTCTCTTAGTTGTTGTTTTATCCATAAGATTTGAGAACAACAACTTCCAAGAGCCACATACTGCTTTTGCTGTTGAGAGAGCTACAGTACTTTGTTTCCTTGAAAACCAAGATACTGTCCTGTTGTCAAGCAATTGACAAGTGCCGGATGTGCTCTTTCTATCAACTCTGCAACCTGTTAGATCTGCGTCTGAATATCCAAGGAGAGTAAAGTCTCATTCTTTGGGATACCATAGACCTAACTTAGCAGTTGTTGCAACGTATTTGATGATACGTTTCGCAGCACTTAGATGTGATTCTTTGGGATCTGATTGAAATCTAGCACAAATGCAAACACTAAACAAAATATCAGGTCTAGAAGTAGTAAGATAAATAAGTGAATCAATGATACTCCTGTATAGTTTTTGGTCAACTTTCTTTCCTCTTTCATCTTTTTCCAGCTTCGAAGAACTTGACATTGGTATGTCAGTCTTTTTGCAATTCTCCAATCCAAACTTTTTAACAAGTTCTTTTGCATATTTTAATTGATGAATGAAAATTCCTTCCCTCAGTTGTTTCACTTGTAGTCCAAGAAAAAAGGATAGTTCACCAATCATACTCATCTCGAATTCATCATGCATAGACTTAGAAAATTTCTTGCATAGATTCTCGTTAGATGATCCAAATATAATGTCATCAACATAAATTTGAACAAGTAAAAAGCTTTTACCTTCGCTTTTGATAAACAAGGTAGTGTCTACTTTTCCTTTAACAAAACCATTTTGAATTAAGAACTTACTTAACCTTTCGTACCAAGCTCGAGGTGCTTGTTTTAATCCATAAAGAGCCTTTTTCAGTTTGAACACAGAGTCTGGTTTCTTTGAATCTTCAAATCCGGGGGGTTGTTCCACATAGACTTCTTCTTGAATGAATCCATTTAGAAATTCACTTTTGACGTCCATTTGGAATAACCTGAAATTCTTATACCAAGCAAAATCAAGTAATAATCTAATTGCTTCTAACCTTACTACAGGAGCATAAGTCTCATCATAGTCAATCCCTTCTTCTTGCGTATATCTTTTGGCCACGAGTCTTGCTTTGTTTCTTACCACTTTTCCTTTTTTCGTCCATCTTGTTCCTGAAAACCCATTTAGCTCCAATAATAGCTTACCTTTTGGTTTAGGAGTTAATTCCCAAACATCGTTAATGCTAAATTGCCTGAGTTCTTCTTGCGTTGCTTCAATCCAACTTTCGTCAGTTAGGGCTTCTTCTATGATTTTGGGTTCTATTTAAGAAATAAGTGCCACAGCACTAGACTCTTCATGCCTTTTGGATCTGGTATGAATCCCTTCATTAATATATCCAATAATGAGTTCTTCGGGATGACTAGACTTATGCTTCAAGTTGCTAATCAGTCTGATAGATTGTTGATCTTTTCCTTCAGTTGATTCTTCAACATCCGTTCGTTGTTTCTCTACTGGAGTCTGAACTGCTTTAGGGGAGGTAGATCTTGTAGAGTCTGGAGTAGGTTCAGATTCTTCGGTTTGAGTCTGAACTGATTGATTTTGCAAAGAGTCTTGAAATTTGACATTCATCGATGCTTCCACAGTCTAAGTCTTGTTGTTGAATACTCTGTAGGCTTTGCTAGAGGTTGAATATCCAAGGAAGATTCCTTCGTCTGATTTTTCTTCAAACTTACTAATTCGATCATTTGCATTTTTCAAGATAAAACATTTGCAACCAAACACTTGAAAATATGAAATAATTGGCTTCTTTCCTTTGAATAACTCATAGGGAGTTTTCTCAAGAATATGCCTTAAGAATACTCTGTTAATAACATAACATGCTATAGAAACTGCTTCAGCCCAAAAACGAGAAGAAATATTACATTCAATTAAAAGAGTTCTTGTCGTTTCTTGTAAAGATCTATTCTTCCTTTTCACAACACCATTTTGTTCTGGTGTGTATGGAGAGGAGAACTTATGCTGAAAACCAGATTCATCACAAAATTTAGCAAAGTCTTGATTTTCAAACTCACCTCCATGGTCTGTTCGAATGCTTGAGATAGTATAACCTTTCTCATTTTGCACATTCTTAGCAAACTTTTAAAAATGAGAGAAGGTTTCAGACTTACTTGCAAGGAAGTAGACCCAAGTAAATCGTGAAAAATCATCCACTATTACTAGGCAGAATCTTTTTCCACCAATGCTTTGAGTTCTAGTAGGTCCAAAGAGATCCATATGAAGGAGCTGCAGCACACGATTAATGGAAACTTGATTTATTGGTTTAAAGGAACTTCTAACCTATTTCCCCAACACACATGGTGTGCATAAGTCAGACTTTTGGTATTTTAGGTTGGGTAGTCCACAAACAAGTTTCTTGGAAGAGATTTTGGCAATTTGCTTTATGTTGATATGGCCAAGCTTCCGATGCCAGAGATTCGCTTCATCTTGTACTAATATCAAGCATTGCGATCTTTCTAGTTTTATATCCAGAAGATAAGTATTCCCATGTCTACGCCCAGTAAAAGATTGAGAGAAATCTTTACTAGTTCCTAAACATATTCCTTCCTGAAAATTGATTTTGAATCTAGTGTCGCACAATTGGCATATGCTGAGTAGATTGTAATTTAATCCTTCCACCAAGGAGACATTGTTGATTTTTAGACTTTCTATCTTTACTATTTTATATCCAACAATTCTTCCTTTGCTATTTCCACCAAAATAGACTTTTCCTCCTTCAATTTGAACAAGTTTAATAAAACAACTTGAATCTCTCGTCATGTGTCTTGAGCAGCCACTATCCAAATACCATTTAATCTTAATTTTGATAGTAACCTGCAATTAAAAGAAAATTCAAGCTTTTTTTGGTACCCATATTTTCTTGGGTCCAGTGGAGTTAGTACAATAAACAGTCTTTGCCCAATCATTTTTAACAGGTCTCCAAACCATAGGACATTATTTCTCAAAGTGTTCTGAGTTTGACATTTCGAACATTTGAGAGCATTTCGGCTAACAGGTTTTACAAAGACTTTTTGAAAATGATTTCTATAAAATGCTTTTGTATTCTCTGTTTGATTCTTTCCTTTACCTTTGGAAAATCAATTAGAGAAATGGTTTCAAAAGTCATTCATAAACCTAATTTGTTAAAGTAGGGTCTTTGTATCGAAAGAATCTTATCCAACTTCTCAAATCCAATTGAAAACCTTTTCGAAATGTTTGAAATGTCATTTTTTAAGCAAGTGTTTTCTTTTGAAAGAGAGTTTGCATTTTATTTCAAAATAACAAAACTTTTGTCTAAATTTTTACACTTTTCTTTCCAAGATTTTTCTTGTTACTTTAATGTAGAATTCTCCCTTTTTAACTCGGAGATCCTCTTAAGAAATGTTTTGAGGCTAAGACAAAGTTCATCAATATATTTCGAAACTTTAGTAGGAATTTTTAAATTACTTACCTCGATTTCACTGACTAAGTCTCGAGTCTCAGATATCTGTCTCAAAGTCGAGTCTAATTCCGATTTCGATTTGGCCATTAAGCAAATGTTGGCATAATCATCATCACTTTCTTCGTATTCAGTATCACTCCATGTTTCTACTTTGAGAGCCATTCTGTATTTCTCAGCTTTTCCTTTCTTTTTCTTTAATAAGGGACAGTTGGGTCTGATGTGTCCATTTTTCTTACATTCAAAACAGATCACGTCTTTATTGGATTCATCATCCTTAGTTGATTTGTTTTGAAACTTTTGAGTACTTTGTTTCTTCCAATTGAATCTTCTTCCCCGTTTGTTCAGTTTTCTGAACCTCTTTATCATAAGTGCTAGCTCTTCATCGTCTAAGTCTTCTTCAGAGTCTGTAACATCAGAATCATCGATAGACTTTAAAGCAATAGAATTTTTACCTTTGGGATCTTCTTAATCATTGATGTGCTCCACTTCGTAAGACTAAAGTGTGCCAATCAATTCGTCTACAGAAAGTGGCGCAATCCTTTGTGTTTCCCTTATCGAAGTGTTTATATAATTCCAGTCTTTGGAAAGTCCACGCAGCAGTTTGTTGACCTTCATTGGTCCTGAGATTGGTTGTCCCTGATATTCTAGACCATTCACAATTTCAGTAAAACGATTGAACATATTAGTGATAGATTCTCCTGGGTTCATTTTGAAGACTTCATATTGTCCTAGAAGGATATTGATCATTGTCTCTTTCACTCGATCAGTTCCTTCATAGGTAATGTGCAGTCTATCCCAGACTTCTTAAGCTGTTTCACAAGAAGATATTCTGTTATACTCAATAAGAGATAATGCACAATATAAAGAGTAAATTGCTTTAGCATCAAGAGCTTGTCTCTTGGTTATTTCTTCTTGAGTCATCTCAGTAGAAACAACAGCTTCTTTTCCTCTTTCTGATCCTGATACAATAGTAGGAATGATTCATTTTTCCACCACATCCCATTCCAGAGGATCTTTCGATCTTAGGAATGTTTTCATCTTGTTTTTCCATATGCTGTAATCCTTTTCATCAAAGTAAGGAGGTCTGGTGTTGCTCTGACCTTCAACCAAACCTGGAGCCAACATACTAGCCATAGATCTTTAACTCAGAAGTAAAAACACTTCAATTAAATGATTACACAAGCTCTGATACCAATTGAAATGGCTAGTACGAGCACCTAGAGGGGGGTGAATAGGTGATCAAAGAAGTTTTTGCGAAACTTAACAAAGTAAATTAGTCTTTTAAGATTAACATACCGAAAGCACAAAGACAGTAGACAATCGTATAAAGCTGCGATGTAAAGTAAAGAGTTTAGGGATAGAGAATCAAGACACTAGGTTTATAGTGGTTTGGCTTAGACCAAGCCTACATGCACTCTCCCGCACTGACAGCCCACTGGCTGGATTTCACTAAGAATCAAAAGAGAATTATAGTCTCATGTCCTTGATTCCATAGTGTAGAGACTCTACTACACTTCCTCAAGATCTCACAAATATCTAATCTCTCTTTTGAGTACAACTAGAGCTCAACAAATAAGATCACAAAGAACAAAGAGCTTCAGACTTTGGAATTTTCTATCGAACACACTCTAACAACTTGAGTGTCTTTCTTATATACTCATTCATGCCTTCATAACGGTTGGCACCTTCCAAAGGAGTTCTTCCAATTATCCCGTTGGATAGAATGAATTAGGGAGATCTCGAGTTATTTGAGGAATATGATGATAGCCCACCAATCATGCTCGCCCATACAATCAGGATCTATGTTTCCATAAGTAGAATCTTCCAAGTATACTTCACCGATCAATCGGATCTAGATTACCCGAATTACTCTCAATACGAATAATAGATCTTGTGATGCTATCTCCAGCTGTGAGATCTTCCTTAACCACACGAATCAAATCCTTAAGGATATACTCGTCTAATTCAACGAATAATACTTTTTCTTCATCGGTCTGGAAACTGTCAGTGAGGGCAGACTTTAAATCTCGAGTCTGGAGGTCTTTAGACGTTAACGACAAAGTCTGCAAGTCTTCAGGCTAGACTGATGGAAACGTTTTGTCAACTTCAAAACAAATCGGGAAGTTTTCTCCAACAATAGGTCCCGAACGGACTTCATTTGATACCTGAATTACGCCTCGAAAGTTGGTCGATTCTATTGTGTTTTATGCAATTTTCTAGTGTTTTGGCTTTAAGCATATTGCCTGTTTGCCATTTTTCCACTGATTTTTGTGCTTCAATTTGGGGTTAAATGTATTAATCAAACCTTTGTCACATTCAACCTTATGTCTTGTGTGAATTTCACATTTTTAGTGCATTATTTAGGTGGTTTTACAAACCATTAATCATACATCATTTTCTGATTTGCTCACGACTGATTTGCACACTTTTGCCATTGTCACCATTTAACCATGAATTCAGCCTTAATTGAACTCAATATCTTTTGAAAAGTCCTAGGGTACGTTTTAATCTTTCCGATGATGCTGATTTTGCATGATTTACATGTCAATTGACCTGTTTTTTTTTTTTTTTTGTCAAGTTAGCCTAGAAATATGTCTCTACCTCTATTTTGCCCTTGTCGAGTACGACCTCTTGTTATTTTTGTATCATTTTCTCATTAAGGATTCTCATATCAGATCCTCAATAAAGTTTGTTTGTCTTCATCTTGTCTATGTTATGGTAAAATTTCATATTTTTTAGACTTTTTTTTTTTTTTTGGTCGGAAAACGTAACATTTCATTCAAGTAGGCAAAATAGTACAACCCTTAGTTAGGGCTTCAGAACATAAGAGGTCCAAGAGAAGTTGGGGAGGTGAAAAAGCCCAGGTCGAGGGAAGGGTGCCGCAGCCATGGGCCTTAGACTTTGTTTACTAAGTCAAATCATTGTTGATATACCACAATACCTCGCTATACCACAATACCTTGCTGTCCTGTTGTAATTCTGATGTGATGTTATCCGTTCTTGAATTTTTATAAATTCCTACATCGCTCACCTTAGAAAACTCTCTGCATGAAAGTTATTCCTCGTGATGTTCTTGATGTTGCGTAATTTTCTTAGATCCAATTATCCATGGGTTCCTTTTCAATAACTTTGATCTCATTTGCCTTGTTCTGTGATTTTTTTTTTTTTTTGGTGATTCTTTGCTGTGATTTTCTTCTAGCATTTTTTTAGGGCAACTTGCATGCTGAATTGAGATCACATGTCTTCACAAATTTTAATCATCATCTTTTGAACATTATACACAAAAATTCTCAACAAATAAAAAGCATTTTACCATGCTTTCGTACCATTTGAAATGTCATGTTGTCAATTTGAATTTGACTCTCGTTCAAGTGATGCTCACGCATAAAACTTTCATGTAATGTTTTGCATTTCAAATTTTCAAACCATGCTTTTGGCTAGGCATTGATATTGTCAAAGGCTTATAACATATCTAGGGCGTCTACGAAACTCAATCATAGTGCACAAGATGCACCCGAGTTAGTCTTGATGATTAAATGTGTTCAATAACCGTGACACAATTTTGTTATGCCATTAGCATCTTTTCTCACAACTCATTGTTTAATTGCTCTTCAAATGGCTTTTGACCATCACTTGAGCTCATTAACTTTCGATGTGTTTTGCTTTCATCAAACGCCTGTGATTGTACTTGGCGCTTGTCGACTGAATAAGTGATCCACTGTTGGCTCATTAAAATTGTTTGATTGATTGAGAACTAGGGTCCAAGGGCCTGCCTGCATGTTTATTTTCCATTATGCATGTGATTTTTAGATGTATGCATAGGTGCGATGCATGAATTTATGGGATACCATTGGGTCACACTTCGAACTTGTTTTGGGGTTTCTTAGTATTGGTTGCCATGCAAAAACACAAATGGTGGCCAATAGCTATGAGCCTTAAAAAATGAATTGGGGTAGGTGTCCTAAGGCGATTGTTGCATGAATTACAAAGGCCAACCTCGAGGCCAAGTTTGATCAATTTTGCATTGTCTCAATTCCCTAATTGTTCGTGTTTTTTTTTTTTTTTGTGATTATGATTATTTTTGTGATGATTGATTGTTTCTTTCTCATCGTATGTACCTAGTCTTAGTTTTAGATTAGGATTAGAATAGGTCTCTAGAGGTGGAAGTCACCCGAGACATAAAGACAATGGATGGTCGATGTCCAATCTGACCTTACTTTTGCAGCAATTTGATTCCTCAATATATGTTTTGGGTTGTCTCAAGTTGTATAAATGCCCGACGAGTTGCAGGTTCCTTTTTGTTTTTTTTTTTTTTTTTTTTTTTCTAATTTTTGTTTAGCATTACACGTTAGATTTACCGCATTCCTTAAATGTCTTTCTTGAGTGTTTACTTATTGCACTGTCTTTAAATTTCAATTTTTTGTTTTCTTTTCTCTTCTAGTAGAAATGGATTGACATAAAATGGACCATCCACATATGATCACCTAGGTAATTACATTGACCAGAAAAAAGTAAGAAAAGACATGCATGTACACTTTAGGAAACATAACAAATTGTTACATACTAAAAGGGCACTAATAGAAATGTTAGCGTTACCCAAGTCCCTGAACCCGAGAATCTCTAATTGCGAAGAAATCGAAGGACTACTCACGACTTTCGATTGGGTTTTCTAGCCGAACACCCAAAACAAGGCTAGTGGCTACTCCATACTCATATCTAGGTTGTCCTAAACAACTAGATAATAAATGAATCCTTCATGAGGGCTATGGGTCTCGAAGAGACTCACCATGGTTTAGCATATCTGATGTGGCGGTATTCCACAAGGATGAAGTAACGTCATTCTTATAGGTGAAGAGTACAGTCAAGAGAGCTACTATGGTACGAATCACGGGACTTTTCGCTATCACACGAGATATGAGTTTAGGAAAGCTCACAACCATGATTGAGCAAACTCACATGGTTCATTCCAAAAGATGAAGTGATAACATCTTTTGGGATGTATATTGTGATGGAGCTCCCATGGTTAAGTATCCCTAAACCTGGCCTTTTCCTCTCCCCACCGAGGGAGGGTCCGATGAGTCGGGTCGCAACACATGATGAATGTTGTTTTATGACATATTTGACAAAGAAGTCTTACATTATTAATTTCCCCAGTCATTTTGACTTCTCAGAAGAAGAAGAGGCCTAATTGCGATGAGCCGTCACGCGCGGACTTCTGTCGTTTAAAATATCGACGTGGTGGACAACCTGTGGATGAGGAGTCTGGAAGAATCATAGTGTGCAAACAAATTAGAAAACTATTTCACAAATTGCAATTGTATAATTGTTTATGTAGAGATTGTGACCATTTTTTTTATTTGTTTTTGTAGTTGGAGCTAGACAGAGGAGAATCCGAATACTCGAAGCTATCTCGAAAGAAATCAAGCTAAAACGATAGCTTCTTGAAGCATCTGTGCCGGATTTTGTCAGTGGCCCATTGTCTACGCACGGAAATATATCAAGTCTCTCCTCATCATTTAATTGATCACTTGATGTTATCTCAATTGCCTTTTCTTATTTTTGGTAGGATGATGATGCATCTAGTGCACCAGTGCAAGAGTTGTTTACACGTCATGCACGTTCTTCTGCATCCACACATGACCTTTAGTATTGAAGCACATAGCAACTAGTTAATGGAAAAACTAGTTCATCCTAGCGAGCAGTAGTAATCTAGTCATCAAGCATTGAATTTGTATTCTCAAGGAATGTGTCCTGAGATATTAAAGGACCACAGCTTTGAGTTCATGATTGGGCTTTGATGTGTGAAGTAGGCCTGGGATAAGAAAACTGAGTCCATGGCTGTGAAAAAAGTTTTCATGAGGATGTCAAATTTCATTCGTGAGGTTTTCGAACAAAAGGAGATTTACATTCGGACATTAAGAAAAGCTGCACGATTTTTCTGAAAGATGCATGATCTTTTTCGTTTCATAACGAAGGCACGACAATTATTTGCTTTAGTTTGCTTCCATTTTCGTCCACCCATTTTGAAAGCTATTTTGTTTCCATCTCTTGCAGCTTGAACACTGTGATAATGCCGACGAGTTCGAAGGAGCAGAGTTCGAGGAAGGAGAAGAGCAAGAAAGATGGGAAGAAGATGATGACGAAGAAGATTTTGATGAGGATGAGGACGTCAATATCTAGACCTTTGACCTTGAAATGAAGACTTTGAAGCAGATGATGATTTTGGTCTTCTTGTCATGAAAGTGATTTAAGATGTTGAGAACTTCACTTTGGCATGTGTTAACAGCAACTCCATGATCTTCTTTTAAGACATACTTGTCTTTGACATGGGTCAACAGGAACTATTTGATATGTGGAATTAGTTCAAACAACCACAAATCATATATTTTTTGGTAAGATTTAATGTTTATGCCGTCTCTTAGCAAATGCCACTAAAACAGGCCTAATTTCCTACTGTCCAATCCCAATTATCTGTTGAGCTTTTTTTATTCATAAAAAATCACCAACTTTCATTATTCCCAACTCTGCCCCCGCATCTAGAAATTGCCTTCCTTGAAAATTATTAACATTATAGCTAGTTAGAAATTTATTATCAAAATATGCATCATCACCAATATTCTCGCATTTGTATAAAATAACAACAAACTTCCAATGTTGATAGTTTCGAAGAAATCAATGACGATTTTTGGACATAGAGTAAAATTAGGACTAGAATAAAAGCTTGTGATTTTTTAGATTAAAAAAATGGGATAAAATTGAAATTGAATTTAAAGTTGGAACTTTTTTTTAGATAATTAAACCCACTAAAACAAATATGACATGTCATAGGAAACGCCTCAAGAGCTATCCATCGATGACCATTTGGGAATATGACACTCTGCATTAGAATTAGTGACATTTTTTCAAGATTGACGCCCAAAAATGTCGCCAATCTTATCTGCGACCCTAGAGAAGTGTCGTCGAAGTGCTCATCTAGGTTTTCAAAAATTTGTCGTTATTTCCGCTAATGAGCATCCTCGACATCTTCCAAGGTGTTAATCCAAGAAAATGCCACTGTAGCCTTAAGTGGCATTTCTCCTAACTTTAGCGGTACTTTGGGAATGTTAGAAATGACCCTTTCTACGAAAAAATTGCACGAGCAATTCTAAATTTTTGCATGAATACAATCAAGCTCTAATTTTTTTTTTTCAATTTTTCAAGTCCTAAACATTTTTTTTTCAAAACCTTACAAAAAAAATATTTTTTTTCAAAATGTGCAATTGAATCATTTTAATGAATAGTACCTAGAATTGCTTAGGTGTCATTGAAATAGTACTAATGGGACATTTTTAAATTGCATTTTTGAACATAACTTTAGGACTTAATTGTATTTTTGGTAAAATGTTGATGACTTAATTGATCAAATTGAAGGATTTATGACTTGTTTGCATTTTTTGGAAAATGTTAGGACTAGATCATAACAATTGAAAAATAGCATTTTATGCATAAGGTTTAAAACTTATAGTGATATTTTCCTCCATCTTTATTGTAGTGTACATAGACTTAGTTTATGTAGATTGACACCATCATAGTCATTGATTATGTGGGTGTCATTGTGAGGCCAACATACTTAAAAGCTATAATGACGTATAGTTATATAGATTTAGTTTATGCAATTTTTTTCATCATTGGAATGATGAACGTCGTCCATCATTTCAAATGCTTATTATACAAGAAAGTGACCCCTTTTTCTGAACTTAACCAAAGCCAACCCAATAAATAATCAAAAGGTTAAAAAAAGCCAATTAAAGTGAAGAAGAAGAGCACTTTACTATGTATATGTAGTATAGGTTGCCTGAGCTCCCTAGGGTAGCAGCTCAAAGAGCACTAGCACTTCCTCTTAGATAAAATTAAGTTCAGAACTATTCTTTCTAGCGTCAATGAGGAACTTTGTTTTGAACGATGTGCGATCATATTTATATGTTTGCAGTGACAATTTTATTTATCGAATGGATATATTTTATGTGCATGCAATCGATTGGTTACCGTTCCATAAAGAAATCACATCGACCATAGTAGACAAAATAGAAACTTTCTGCTTAGTACTATATTGCACTAAAACAAAAGATTTTGCTTCGCAATTGTCTTGGTGGATTTGGATATATGTGTGTGTGAAAGTGCTCTCCATCATTGCATATTAAAATGTAACCGCCAATATGGAATCTTATGTCAGTCGTTTAGACAGATGATCCTCTAACTTTAAGGTTGTCATGTTAATACTCGGCCAAATCAATGTGGGGACCGCTGGAGCAATACATTGTCCTGGTTTCATATTGCATTTTGACATACACGCCCGACTACCATATTAAAAGAACTCGCGATGAAAGTGGAGTTTGAACTAACTTTGTTGTAATATTCGTGCCAAAGAAAAATTATAAACAATAATAATAATGATAAAAGGTAACGCACTTGAAACGCCAAAGCAAGATCAGAATGACAGAAGATCTTTAATAAAGGCAAACCCTGATAAAAAGTTTTATACACAATAATGGCTCTGGCTTTAACAAAACAGCCTTTTTCCAAGAATTACCCTCAAACCACCAACACCAATTTGTTTCACAGAGAGAGGGAGGGAGGGAGGGAGAGAGAGAGAGGGAGGGAGAGATTCTCTAGGCCAATTTTAAGATTTCAGGTAGTTGCTCCTCGTAATTTATGTAGTTATAAGATTAATGATGAAGTTCGTTCACACGTCTCAATTATAGGAGTGCTGTTGCATGGCCATGCAGGAGTGTTTTGCTGCTGCTGGAGTTGCTGTAACAACAGGATTTGTTGCATGTTCGATAGTTTATGCCGAAGCATCGACTGCTCAGACCGGAGTTGGTCGTTACTCCTCCGCAAAAGGTAGCAGTGGTACAGGACGAGGCGAAGCCGGTTCGAGAGCTCCCGGTTCTGGACTTTCAGCCGATTCACTTGGTTTCTCAGGTTTTCGAGGTGCCTCTGCTTGCGCATGCGGGACCGCCTTGCCGATTCCCTATTCGAGACCATCCGCCGCCGCTTTCTCTCGTCCACGGCCGCGTCCCCCTTTCGTTTCTCTCCGGAGGATTTACCCGAGTTCGAAGGGTAGCGGACTGGGTCAAGGTTCGAGTCATCCGACACGGAAGTCGAAATGACGGGTTTCAGGGACTGGATTTTGTCAGAGAAGGGATTGTCGATGCAATCCCACGGCGCGAAGTCACTATCGAAGGATTGGAAAGGGCTGTAGGGCACCGGCCCGAATGGGAAACCGGTCGGCATGGCGGCCAGCATGGTCGGAGAAGCTGAGTTGTAGGGAGGTAGAGAGGGAGGAGGAGGAAAAGGGAAGAAGGGCAGCGTAGAGGGGTGGTATTTATGGGGGCCGGAAAGGGTGGAGGCGGGCCCCACGCCGGGGCACGGGGAGTTAGGGTTCGGGGGCATTTTCGTCATTGCAATGTTCCGGTTTTAGCTGGGAGGCATGGGTACGGGGGCTCGGTCTGTGAGTCATTGGGCACTAGTGGTGGGACCCGGATGTTGAAATTACTTTCTGAAAGGACATGGAGGGTGACATAAGGCGGTAGGGACCCACTAAAAAAGGCCCTTTTGACCTTTGAAACCTTAGAGGGGAAGAAAGGGACGCGGGTGGACACGTGTCCTAAAACTACTGGCTAAGCCCTTTGGGAGCCAGTGGTATGTAAAAGTGACCACCTTGCTGCCGTGCGTATGGCTCGGCTAAAATTACCCGAGCCAAGGTGAGAATCCGATGAAGTTGCCATGTTTGTTTTGACAACTCTACATGTTTTGATAACTATAGAGGAGGGAAACCACGAGCAGCTTTAGCCACTCTCCTGTCATCAAGTTTTGGCAGCCGGATTGACTCATGAGTAATATGGATCACCTTGATCTGAAAATTCGAGATTAAAAAAAAAAAATCACGAGAAATGTTAGCTACCTCCTATACCTGTTATTATCAGGATTGAGCCATGAATACTATGCATCACTCACAATCCAAAGATCTGAAAGTCAAAAAGTCTTTTCATGCAATATACCATAGCCACGTGATTAAACACAATTAGATTAGAACTCGCAATATTGTGACTCCTTTACTTACCCCTAGGGCAATCCCTTTGGTGATAATTCCAGATGTATGTTATAAGAGGCGATATTTGTCATCATAGTCAACTTTGGCATGCATAGGACATACCCACATAAAATTGAAATGCGAATTTTGTACAAGTTAATGATCCCAATAATTTTCACCAGGTAGTAGTAGAAAGTGGATCGATTATAATTGTTGAAATCTCCGAGCTAGAATTAAACAGAACTGGATTGCATAATCAACTTGATATAAAGAATTCGTCGAGTGAATAATTAATCCTCCATGCGTAACACGATTTGTTCTCTTATGTGGGTTTTGTCGATCAGGCGTGGCAGATGCTACCGGCTGTGATGGTAAAAGTTTGAAGATGGTCACATCGAAATTCAAGCTTCAGGTTTTGTCTTGGAGCTGGACATGGTTTTCAGGAGCATGGCTAGCACCGACCATTGGAAAAAAGAATGATTCCAATGCGACTCTCAAGCCTAAATCATCGGTCTTCATTTTGGTCACGTCTCTCCCAGGTTATTGCTTGATTGCATCCTATCTTGTCTGCTTACATGTAGCTAAAAAGATTTGATCTGACCTATCGCCTTCTTTTAGGGTGCTTGACCATTTGATTGATTTTGCAAGATTTTGTGGACCCTTGTAAATTTTGGCATAAGTTTAGTTAGATAAAGGAATTGTTTAATATTTCAATTTTCTAACAAATCTTTATACAACAAAATAGGGGAACACCAATTTATGCTTTAAGAGATCATTCTAAGAAAATGCATAATAATGATAATAATATAAAATTTCTATTGAATGGGAAGACAAAGGTGTGTGCCATCTAAACAACTCTTAATATGAAACGATTTCCCTTAATTTTGGAAAAAAGGGAACAACGATTGAACAGAAAAGAAAAAAATTGGCGTTGAGCAAGAAAATGATACCAAACATGTTTCAAGGACGCACCCTAATATCATTTAATAAATAACAGATACTATATAATTTATCTATTTCTACAACTGTTCCCACCATAAATTAGTAAAAGAGCACGTGCATTGCTTAACAATGTGAAAATGTGTAAAGGAAATGAAATTTTCCCATGATATAGGAACACTTTTCTTTTCCAACTCAAAGATTGAGAGCAAATCCATTAGCCATCGCTATAAAAATCAATACCATGGCTTCTTTGTATGAACTAGAGCTGGCAAAATGGATCATAAATCCATATTATGACCCATTTTTAGTTAAATGGGTCATACATGGGTTAAGTGAAAGTTAAATATGGGTCAGAAATGGGTCTAAGAAAGTAAAACATAAAAAGAAATGGGTCTAAATGGGTTATTAGTAAACCCACTTTAGATTTTAAACCCATGGCTTTTTAACTTTATAAAAATGTTTTTTTATAAAAAAAAAATCAAAATTATAATTTTTTTTCATATTTCAATTTTTTTTCTTTTCTTTTTTCGTTTTTTTTTTTTTCTTTTTTTCTTCCTTCCTTAGTTGGCGGGCGGCATGGCGACGGCCGGCCGCCGACCGACGACAAAGCCGGCGAGGCTCGAGCTCTTCGACAAGTCCCTGATGATTGGCAAGGCTCAAGCCTCGCCGGATCTGATGAGATTCGAGCTTGCTAGCATCGAGCGGGGCCTCGGCCTCGCCAAATCGGTGAGATCGAGCCCCACTCAAAGCCGGCGAGCTCGAGTCTCGCCCGATCCGGTGAGGCTTGGCCTCGTTGACGACCGGGGCAAGGCCTCGGTCTCGCCGGATCGGCGAGATCGAGCCTCACCCAACACCGGGGAGGCCGAGGCTCGCCGGCATCGGCCGAGGCTCGATCTCGCCGATCCGGCGAGGGCAAGGCCCTCGCCGATGCCGGCGAGCTTGATCTTGCCTATGGCTGGTCGCCGGTTGTTCTCGTGGCCGCGGCCGCGGCCGGCCGAAGAAGAAAAAAAATGAAAAAGAGGAAAAGAAAAAATAATTATGAAAAATATAAAATAAAAAAATTATATTTTTAAAAAATTAAAATAATTAAAATTTATATTTTTAAAAAATTAAAAATTCAATTTTGTAAAAAATATTTTAAAAAGAATTATAAAATTTTTCTTTTAAATTTTTATTTCATAAAAATTGTTAAAAAAATTGTATTGCATAAAAATGTTTTAACAATACTTTTTTTAATAAAAAAATCATAAAAACGAGCTTTTTAGGTTTAGTTAAATATTTTTCATGTTACGGTTTTTAGTTATTCAATTGTATGTTCACTTCAAATAAGAGAAGCATGTGCATAGTCTTATTTTTTTATAGATATTTCAATTTATATGTTTTTTTAACTTTTATTTTATTTTATTTACTAATTTTAATTTAATTTGAAGTTTTAATATGATTAGCATATAGTAGAAGTGGGTTTTCCTAGAATATCAATAGGTTTTAGCAATACGGGTCGGGTCGGGTATGTGTCGAGTACGAGTCGGGTCGGGTATGAGTCACTTCATTTACATTACATAAATATAGGTCAAAACGGGTAAAATGGGTCAAATATGGGTCAACCCATTTTCGACTCGACCCAAACCTGACCCGACCCACCCATTTGACGGGTCTACTTCCAAGGTAATCATAGCACATCATTCTAACTCTGAATTAGTAAAGTGTTTCCATGATTCTATTAGAGATGCCAATAATATTATGTTCTATTTTCCATCAATTAGGTCTCATCAATATTCTTCTTATCCATTATGAAGGTAAACTCATCTAAGTGTGTTCAAATGGATGTACCTTCAGCAAATCGAAGTTGAAACACTATCTTCAACATGTATAAGCGATCATTTAAAGGCTTCATCACATAAAGGGTTTGAAGTTTTGCCCCCAAAACTATGACATCCTTCTGCTTGACCACTTCAATTAACACCGAATCCGAAATATTCAACATGGTTGTGCTTTTTGTCTTCTGCATCATATCATCCTAATCGGCCTCTTTCATCACTTCTAGCAACCTAGCCTTACCATTCAAATGCCTTGACCGAGCGCGGATTTAACCCTTCACAACCTGAAATTGTTTCTCCCGTCAAACCTATAAACTTTTACCTTCTCTCCAAACATAATGGCAACAACGAAACTTTGAGACGATGATCAGATTAAAAAAAAAAAAAAGCCCCTGACCGACTCTAGAAAATAATAATTTTGATACCAATTGTTGTGAAAGAACACAAAGGTCACGAATCTTGCAATTCTAATCAAATGCGAGAGAGCGAAATTACCAAATAAAACAAACAAGGAATGATAAAGGACATTGGAATTATATATGATTCGGTCTGAGTATCGATACTTATTCTATGGAGAAAGCCAACAATAATGAATCCATTATCAATCAAAGAGTTACATAGTTACAATCAATCGTTCATGTTTTCCATGCCCTATTCACAAATCTTTACAAACATAACTGTTTCTCACACCAACTTTTGGTAGATAACTCTTAAGAGACACTCAATAGCTTGTGCTCATGTTCTGTGAAAATAGAAAAGAAAGGTTACTTAAAAAGAGAAAACCGCGCAAAAATGCATTCCCACCGATACTCGGACAAACGCTTTTTGAATACCGCCCTAGTTTGGGTACCCTGATACACCAATGGTGGACACCCGGCAAATTTATAGGAAGCTTTCATTCTGTCTGGGTTGTTAGCCGGCAACGCGCCCTAAGTGTGGTCGAGTCCCTAGACCAACCTTGATACGAGGCATTCTCGGGGTCTCCAGTCTCAACATGATGGACAGCTGAACTCGAACGTGTTTCTATCTCATACAGTACGTGATCGTGGATTTCATTGCAAACTCTGAAACGATGGATTTGACAAAAAATTGAGCCACAAAAGACTCAATAGACAGGGTGATATCACATCACTTAGTTGAGTCCTTTAAATAATTCAGTGGCAGAATCATCCAAAGATTAGGGTTTCCTCAATTTTCACGTCAATACTAGGGTTTTGGCGCGTGAGTAAACAGTGGAGCTAAAAAAAAAAAAAAAAAAATCTTACATGGGTTCAAATTAAAGTGAAGTGAAGGATGCACAACGGAAGAGAGTTTCATAGATAAATTTAGTCAATTTGTGGGATTGAACTCTAGATTTGGGACTCAATTTAGTCAAAAATAAAAAATAAAAAATTCAGCATATTGTTCTCTACCATATGTCAAATCGTTCTGGGAATAAACTCTAGATTCGGGAAACTATTATATTTCGTTGGTTTGCCCATGATGGGATGTGTCCAAGGGGCACCATTTGCTCTAATGGGATTTTTATCTAAGAGGCACCTTTTGAAAAGGTATGAGAGGTTATCTTCTAAGGGATGTTATTTTTTGAGAGAAGTTATTAAATAAATTATGTAGATAACCATCACATTAAGAGATATAAAAGAACATTAAGAGGAAAACAAGATTCTTCTCCTCTCCACAAAAAAAAAAAAAAAAAAGAACAACATGCAAAAGAGCTTCCATTACTAATTTGAGAAGACAATCGACATTAGCATTGAGGAATGTGAATACTTTCCTTATGATTATATCCGAACCATCATGAAGTCATAAATCCGTCCATTGCGCACTAGTGATTCAATGTATATTCCTAAGTAATCGCTTTTATTGTGCATCGAAAGGTTAGTCGTTGCAAAGAGAGCTTCTCATTGATGCACTATTCTAGCGGTAATCTTCGATTGATTAAATTGGAATGGTTAGCCTCATCTTTCTATTGACATATTCAGCATCGGTTGAACAAAATAATTTTTTGCATTCTTTGTTTACCTACTTTGCAGGTTCAATGTTCTTAGATGATCGGTTGCTATTGTATAATGCTGCTTTTGTTGTGCTACTTATTAATAACATTTATATTCATCATAGTAGCAAGAGGACATAGAAATATTTGCAATAGCAGCAAAACTGCTTATTTAGGCAGGACATTGCTAGGGAAAAAAAGAAGAAGAAAAAACAGAAACTTTATCATCTATCTACAGCACATGATTGATTTAGGGCTCCAAATTTTTCGAGCGAGGAGTTAACTTAAAGAGAAATGCTAGGTCGTCACTAAAATTCATCAGCAAAATCCATACACAAAATGATGTGGCAAAATGCTATTGGCTGTTAAATATGCCCACTTGTTTGATGGATTATTTGTGGTTTGCCGTGTTGTATAATTTACGAATTTTGAAATCAGTCTTAGTAAAAAAAAAAAAAAACCAGTCTTGTATATCTAGGATTACTCTTAATCAAAAACAACTCTGGTAGAACTATCATTTGCAACGCGCTTAGTCGAAGAAAAGTGGCAGAGAGGTAAAAGGAAGCATAAAGAAGGAACAAAATAATGGGTTGGATGACGCCGACACGCTACAGAAATTCCTTATAAAAAAAATGCAACAAAAGGTAAAGGAGAGCTCCTCCTGTTTTCTTCTGTCTTTGATTAGACAATGCAGTCTCTTTTGTCCATGTACCTGTAGATTATTCTATGCCATGAAGTTTGTGGACCGACTTGAGAGTAGATTTAAGACACGTAAAGAGCGTACCAATCAAGAACTATACAAAGAGGACACGCGAAGACACTGTTGTGAGATTCCATCTATGTGAACCGCAAGCAACAGATTTGATTCCACTCTTTCATCTGTTGACATTTAGGTAAAGAGAATATTCTTTCCTCCCATTTATTCGCTGTCGTTAATCAACAAGGAGAGGACATAAACAGGAAAGGTGAGTTTCTACATTCATGTCCGAACCCTTTTCAACACCATTTGATTAACTGCTAAGTAGGCTTCATGTGGCCGACAAATAACTCCCAGAGAACCATTGACCATAATCTCATTAGGTTGGTGCATTTTGTTCTCTGAAAATATCCGAAAGCAGGCGAAAGCTACCATTCTATAGATACGTAGATGACAAACAAGAACACCTGAAATTGGAGGAGAAATTTTGAGAAATTTTGGGTTGCTGTTAATGTTGCTTAGCATCTGAATAGGGAAGTGATCAATGTCTAATAATATATCTATCTCCCTCAAATGATTCCATTCTTCAAGCTCACAAAATGAGAAATGGATTGGTGTGGCTCGCGGGAGCTGCCTAGCTGTTTCTGGCCCATAAAAAGATTTCCGAGATTAAAGTTAATTGACCCAATTGGCATGCCGAGTAAGAAGAAAGAGCAAAAGGAATTGCTATCTAAGGTGTATTTATTTTACAGAAAACAAATAATTTCCAAAAAATAATCGTTAAAATCACTTATAGAAATGAATGAACAAAAAATATTTTTTCGTTCACAAAATTGTTTAGACATAAATTGATGCTGAAAAGGAAAATATCATTCATTGGCTAGTTATTTCAAGTGATATAAGAGATCATATTTTTGGAAAATCTTTTCCAAATCATTCATTTTCCATGAAACAAACAAAGTTTAATCAATTTTCTTGTTAATATTATTGTCATACAAGTTGTGATTGAGTTAAAAGTAATGCTATGTTTACTATCATTGATCTACAAAATTGGTTATGATGCTCTCGAACTACTATTGATTATTGAATATAGCCTCATCACTCGGTTAAAGGTCCACTTACAAGTCTATCCAATTACTTGATACATCAACTATAGTAAACCTAGCGCCGTTCGTTAAGAGAATGGTTTATAATGTGCCTAGACATAACTTCTTAGAATGATATGTCTATCTAATGTACTTTGGACAAAATACTTTAAATTATCTTTTTCAATCTTTTTCCTCCGCCACCTCTTTTGCCAAATGGATGGTGTTGGGCTTCAGTAAGTTCCAGGCTACTGCTTTTTCTGCTTGGACTTGGTCTCTAAAGAGGTCCATACATGGGGGAAAAGCAGTTTCCAAAAGAAGATTACTTGAGTAAATAATACAAAAGTATGGTTCCGTAGTCATTATTCATTTCCACCATCTCATTAGCATAGTGTGGCTAGGACAGAATCACATGGATTGTCCCTTAGGAAATCGCCGTATACGCATAAATAAATGATTATGCAAAAACCCGACTGACAATTGACTCTAGAAGACTCCAAATTATTCAAAAGTTAAGGAATTTGAAACTCCTTAGATCTTTACAATGACGTTTTTGGTATGAAGGAAGCATCAAATAAATATTTAACGAAAGCAATAGGGAATTGGGAAATTTGGGCAGCCAATTTATTTTCGCCATTGTATAGCTAGTCAATTATTTCAATTTTGGGTAAAGTCTAGTGGAAGTCCCATATAATCTTTGATTGGGTCCATCTCAATCAATGGCTCACATGGATCCCATGTGAGACCACACCTTTTAACGGTCGAAATAAAATGAGCTCACATACACGAAGGTGCATGCAAGACTTGCTAGGCCACTACTTAATACAACCCTTCATAAATACTCCTTAAAATTTTTGCTTCCTCATCAAAATTATAATGATATTAATTTCAGAAAATTTATGGAAAAATTATATGCGAATGTACATATCCACATTTGAGTGTTTGGAAAGTTTCAAGAATTTCAGATTTTTTTTAAAAAAAAGGTCAAAGTGTGTCAACTACGAGATTTATATCAAGAAGTAAAAAGAAATAAGTAAAAGTCAATTCAGATAAGCCCGTATAAGCCCTAAGTCATTAGTTAGAAAAGATTGAATGTGCATTAGACCTACTGAAAATAAGTGTTTGAGTGATAAGAGATTTTATTTTAACATCTCCTTTCACATGCAAAACGGATGAGAAATAGTGGTGGATCATTGTCTCACATATGAAGTGCAAACCAAAAGTAAATAGAATTTGAGAGACAATTGTCTTCATGTGGAATAGAAAAACGGAGAATGCCAAAGGGGATAAATACACTTGTATTGCCAAAAATTGTATATAGCGTACATTTTAGTGCCAAAAGGTTTTTTTTTTAGATTACTTAAGTGCCACTTAAAAAAAAAAATAGATCACTTAAGTGTCAACTCCAATTAAGGTCGCTAGAAATCTGACGTGGCTATATTTTATTAATTTCTCAATCTTACGTGGTTCGCCGACATGCCTAGTCAACATATAACCCTTAAACAACATTGTTTGAAAGTTGTAAATAATAATCATTTTAAGCCAATTTTGTTTAAAGTAATGACTTTAGTGCCAATCGTTGTTAAAAAATATTCATTTCAGTGTCAAGCACACCACATGGAAATGTCACATGGACTGGAGTTTCTAAAAAAGTTGGCAAGTCATTATACAATTTTAATTAAAAATGCCACGTAATTAATTTAACTAGAATTTTTCGCCGTTGACACTTAGGTGATCGTTTTTTCTTTGATTTAGCACTTAAGTGAACGGGCGAAAACTTTTGGTACTAAAGTAAGCGCCGTACACAACTTTTGGCACTTCTAGTGTACTTATCCCCAAAATCATGTATGAAATTACTTTCATTAAAGTATATATAAAGAATGCGAACCCGACTTTGATACCAAATGAAGTATCTATGGTATGGAGAGGCAAATAAGAAAAGAACAAAGGAAGAAGATGAATCATCTGGAATTTCCTTATACGTAGTGATTCATAGGGAATACATAGGCCTCGTTCGGTTTGATGAACAAGGAATCTTCAAATGGATTCTCTTCTAAAGCAATGTTATTCATTGGAATAAGATTCCTTTTATATTATTTGGATGACAAAAAAATTTGGCCTTCTTGGAGAATACTTTTCATTGACAAGGGAGACTGGTAATCGGCGATCCTTATGTCTACCTGCAACTGTGGCAGTGACTGGCGGCGGCAGCCATCCGCAGTGAAGCTAGGTTTTTGACGGTTCTAATATATTAAAGTGGAATTTCAATACTAATCATAATTAAGTAATCCGATTCCTCTTTTTTTTTTTTTCTTAACGAATTCGATCTCACGTGGATCCAAATCCATTTCTTAATTTCCCTACAAATGAAGGATTCCTATTCTGCATTAAGCCAAAAGGGCTTTAGGGTCGTAACAAAATGTGTTTTAATTTGATCTACTGCAGTATGTAGGCTCAACTTCTCACCATGCATCAATGACCTCAAGCATAGTCGGCTAATGTAGCATGTGGCTTGGTTTAAGTGAGTTTCGCTATGCTCAATGGTTCAATTACAAATAACAAAAAAGTGGTGCCTAATTTTTTTCGAGGCGAAATACCACGAAAACTCTAAATTGGTACGTCAGTGACAAATTTAATCTGAATTGTCAATTTTATGACAAATATTCCTTCCATTAGTTTCCGTTAAATTGGATTAATACTATCGAAAACCATAAAACCGGTATACCTACGACAAATGTAGGGAAAAGCTCTAAATTGGTATACTCATTAACTGTCATGTGTCATCAAACTTAGCAATTTGATAGTTAAATTTAACAGAAATTAATGGAGGGTAAATTTGTCACAAACATAGCAATTTGGGGTATTTGTGGTATTAATCTTTTATTTAACTCTAGTTTATATCAGTTTAGTGTTTCATCGAGTTCGAGCCCCTAGTTCAACCACATACGAAAGTAGGGAAAAAGATGCTATAATTGCCATAATTGTTGTACAACACTTGCTATAGTGTCAAAACTTTTCAAGTAATTACACGAATGCCACTTTGGTAAAAACATAAATCACTTTTGTACCACTGGCGATTTATGTGGTTGGAAAATCTAATGTAGCTTGCCAACGAAATGAAGTCAATAAAATAGTGTGAAATGACGTCATGTTGTCCATTTGTTTGCCATAAATTAATTAGTTGGAGCTAAATCTAAAATGTCCCTCAAACCGTGACCCTAAATGTAGGAATTGGGCAAAATTAAAATCATTTTTTGTGTGTTTTGAATTTGCTCAAATTCATTTTTTTTCACCATGCTTACCTACTCTCGAGAGCTGTTGAGGTAGAGATTTGGAAGTTGAAAAAGAACCGACAACTCCAAGGGGACTCAAGGAATCATTGTCCACTTAGGACTCGATTTTTTGAAAATAGACCGCATCGGACTAAAAAATTCATTAAAAAAATCACCGAGAACTCATTGCAGAAATATCCTGACAGAGGTACTTTTGTGATTATTTTTTTACCAATGTCGCAGTAAAAATATCGCTCGAAAAGTTTTGATATTGTATTGAGCACAGTACAAAAATTTTACCATTTGTAGCGTCATTTTCCTCAGATAATTTGAAGCAAGAAGTGAGTGTCCTAAAAACGAAAAGAGGGAAAATTGGTGAAGCACTTCCATTTACACCGTCAAGTGACAGTTTAAGTCTCAATACGATTATTCAATTACAATATTTAAGTTATGAACATCTTCATCAAACAATTCTTTCCATTCACTGGAACAGGAGGTTCCAAATTCAAATCAATCTTCTCAGGGTCCTCATTTGTCTTGCTTATTAAAAATTTCTATACTTCAATCTTAGGTCAAATCCTTGACTAAGCATGAATGGAGTGTAATAATATGTAAGCATTTACTATGAACCTAAATATTAGATTTTTTTTTGGTCGTAACCTAAATATTAGATTATACATTCATTTAATAACCCAAACTTTTAGAACAGTTGACAAACTTAGATTTAGATTTATACACTCAATCATTTACTCCAAAAATTTAAAGCTGTTAAAGTTCGATGCATGTTATATTTTTAAGGATGACGCTTTACTTGGATTTATAAGTTATAATGGATGTCCGAATCATCGCTAAACTATGCGATATTAATATTGATTGAAATGATGAATTTTTTGTGTATGACCAGTGAGGTATCCCAATACATGCATCAAATGTTTAATACGTCAAGACCTGATCGGCAAAGAATCCAAATTGTCAATTAATTTTGGAATGTTCACCATTGAATGTCTAATAATGGGCAAAATTATGCAAGTACCTCACTAGAATCATAAGTTGGTGGATATCATTCTCATTAAAGGACAACATCCCATGTGCTTGGATACAATAGATGTTAAAGGTAGTGATAAAGAAAAAGACGCCACACTACTAAGTTGCGGCACAAATGGAGGACAGGAAGCCGGCAAGTCAAAAGCAACTATTCTGAGCACAGAACATGGTTTGAAAGTTGCCACATATTAAAGTCGAGAACTTTCTCTTTCAGTTGGCTAAAGAACAATGAATTGTACTTCCTCCTTAAACTTATTAAGGGAAAGCCCACGGTCGAATTAGGATGACTCTGTTGTTTACTTGACACGGAGACAATTTTAGGTGCTCCAAGACACTTATATTATATGTATATGTCGCTGTTTGATTTGTTGGAGCTAACCATACAACCTAAATAGTAATAAATAAGCTGTATGGGAACTATAAAAAAATTTCACGAAATATAACAATTTAAACTTTCACAATAGCAAAAACAGATTAGTAATTATCAGGTGCACGTGCTACTAGCAAACAAATAATGATTATGATGAATAGATAATGTCAATAGTAAAGAGATTAAAGATAGCACATGGCTTTACTCCCACGCCTGCGTCCACTCTCCACAATAACAACCACAATAAGGCTGGAATCCACTAGTAGTCTTCAAAACAAGCTACAGTCGGCACATACTACTCTATCAAATGATGGATCGCTCTATTAGAATATAAGTATTGCTATGACTCTTGCATACTTACTCTAATCACGATTACAACCAGTAGCACCTCACAAAGATATTATCAAGAGTACGTGTGTGGTATCTTGAAACTCAACCCTTCTCGATGTATATGAAATGGTTATTTTATCAATACACTTATAGTTAAATTTACTTTGAACTAATCACTCATGAGTTAACTAATCTATTGGAGAGACCATAAAAGATTAAAACGCGCACAACCCAATAATTCAATCAGGGATAGACTGCTCGATCATAAGAATTGACAAGGGACAATATTACGTTATTGCAAGTTAATTAGCAAATGGACATAAATCAATTTGACAGAAGTACGTAGTTGGTTTGCGGGTAATTCTGCACAATTACGATACTCACTGTGAATGATGGTAAGCCGATTTCCTATTGATCTTGTACTTAGAGTGAGTAATTGATTTCTCACGATTACATGACAACCAAGGGTTATCCACGATTTGAAGAGGCACAAACATGGGTTGAAAATTATCGACTATGGATCAAACACGAGAAAACCCTTAAAAGCAACCCAATAGTTTAGGTCATACTAAAGTCGCATTAGATTAATTTCATCCATGAATTTTAATCCGATTTCTAGTATCGAACTTTCAAGAATGTCAAGACCAACCTATTGGACATTGCCTAACTTATTTGCCAGTTTATCGGTAAACATAAATTTTGGATAAGGATTACTAGGTTGAGAATTGAAAGCCGAAAAAAGAAGCCGGGCCAAGCAAAGGCCCAATGGGCTTTACACCTATAGGAAGCAGCCAAGTGGGCCCACGCCAAGCCCATCCAAGCCCATTTCAAGCAATTGGACCCAAGGATAAAATTGGAAATTTATGTAAGAATTGGTGAAATGACCAAAATGCCTCTTCTAGAAGATTTTGGCATTTATAAAAATAAAGACAAAGGGGCAAAATGCTTGGAGGAAAGGTTTTTAGGGGGGTTTGGTGATTTGCAGTTGATGGGGGAAGATTTTTAGAAAAATCTCATCCAATCTCTCTCTCTCTCTCTCTCTCTCTCTCTCTCTCTCTCTCTCCTCTCCTCTCTTCTCCTTCCTGATTTCGGCCGACCCTCCTTACCCCTCCATCTCTCTCATTTTCTCTCCATTTTTCTCCTTCTCCTTCAACCACCATCACCACCCCTTACTGCCATTGTCCGCTGTCCACCATTGTCATCCAAATGCACCACCATCCATACGAGCCACTGCCATGGTCCATAAGCCACCGAGCCACTACTAAGCCGCCGAGCTCCTTGGCTGTGAGGCTTGTACCGCCTGTCACCATCCGTTTGTGCACCGTCCGCAAACCACCATCGCCGTTCAAATCATGAACACCACCCTCTCGTCGCTATCACGCCGCCATCACTGTTAAATTATGAGTCAAATTTCTAATCTTTGATTAGGGTGTTAATTGTGTTTAGGAGTAATTTTAGATTAAGGCTAATTGTGGTTAGTGTGACATCCCGAATTTTTTATTATGTTTTCAATTGAATAAGTCGAGCTTTTCATCGACGCGTCTATGGTTTTATTTTCTAACTGATCACTCACGAGATAACTAGACTATCTGGTGAAGCTATTAAGGGATTTTAACACAATAGACTTGAGAATTCAACCAAGAATCGACTGCTCGACCGTGCTAATCTGCAAGGGTCATTTCGACATTGTCAAAATCGATCAGAGACTGGAGATAGGTTGATTCAACAGATGTATGTGATTAGTGTGTGGGTGATTCAACTTGATTGCAAAATTTCTATCGAATGGCACTAGACCGATTTTTCTGTTATTTCTATACCCTGTGCCCGTATTTGAAATCTCGAGATTTTCACGACAATCGAGAGTCGCGAATGTGTTGAAGATGCACAATGTGACTCGAAAATAATCGACCATGGGTCAGTTGCACTAAAAATTCCTAAAAGCTACCTGATAGGCTGGGTCACGCTAAAATCGCGTCCAATTGAAATTAACCGCGAATTTAAACTCAATAAGTTCTATCATGTCATGATTCATTTTAGGAACGTTGACTCATCCTCTAAAGATTTTTTTGCAAACCGATATTTTTGGCGGAAATTCAAAGTAGGGACGTTCTTGATCGGGAAAATTAGAGGGCTGTTTTTTGTTGTGTTTTTGGGATTTAAGTTGGATAAATTGACGAGGAAAAATGTGAATTCAAGTGTGGGCACCTTGACTGGATTTATGGACATCAAATTGGGCTTAATTGGAGAGAAATTGAAAAGAAATTGAAGAGGGAAAGTGGCAAATTCGTAGGCTAAGGGGGAGACAACATTTTGGACCACTTGGGGAAGCTTCTAGGGGAAATTTGGTGCTGCAAAATTGGCTGAGGATAGGGCTAAAGTGGTGGGGGCATGAACTTGAGTAGAAATGAGATATTTAGGCTTGGTGGTCCCCCTCTCTCTTCAGCTAGCTCCTTCTTCCTCATCCAGCCCACCTTTCTCCATTGCTGTGTCCATTTGAAGCTTAGAGAAACCAGAGAAACCGAGCCAAACATCCCTCTTGCCCGTCAACCATTGCCTAGAGCCGTCGAAGTTGCCCGCTCGCGCCCGCAAGCCTGTCGCATTGCTCGCGAGCCTGCTTGCTCATCTCGATTGCCCGCGCCTCTTGCCGCGTCCCCCGCGTGCCATGGTCGCCATCGAAGTCCAGTTAAAGCCTCATCATCGCTGTCTAGCCACCATATGCCGCCACCATCGCCCGTCTGGCCCCGTAACAGCCTTCGCCTCCCATCCCGAGCCGTTTCCACCACTAGTTCCAGCCTTTCTAGGCCCAAGCAGAAGCCGTCCAGCAGCTCGAGCAGTGAGCTGTTGGGCCCGTTTTCAGGCCCGTTCGATCCTTTGTTGGTGTTGCCGCAGGCTCAGTTGTTGCTCGCCTCTGCGTCGCCGACATCGTGGACTCACTAGATCGCTAAACCGGTGAGTTTACTTGCTAAACTCTGCTTAGGGAGTTAATAATGTTTAATGGGCGGTTAGTTTCGGCCAATTAGGGTTTAGGTGGTTAGTTAGAATGGATTAGTGATTTAATTATTCAATTGTGCATGTTAGGTGGTTAGAACAGATAGATTAGGGGCTAAAGTAGTCGTACTATTTATCTAGATAGGTTCAGAAATTTTATAGGCCCGTTTAGTGGTTAGATTAGCGTTTCCGGCCTAAGTGAGCATTTTTAGTATTTGATTTGAATTATTTAATTAATTTTGGTATTTATTTAATTATTTAATATTTTACGGAAAATTATACCGGGATAGCCGGTGACCGGAATTTTGTGCCGATTACAATGGTGTGCTTAGTTTCTATAATTGAGTGTTAAATTGTGCAAATTGAGCGGTGATTGGAATTTAGTTATTTATTCCAAAATTGTGAAATTTCAGTATTTAATTAGAAAATCCCTAGTGTCGGGTTTTAACATCGAAAATGGTTTTAAAGACTAAATCAAATAGTGAGATTTTAAAAGTGAAGATGTCAGTTTTTCTGGTTCAAATTGACCGTGTACCCACACACGATTATTTTACCATATATTTTTACTATGAATAAAAGAGGCCAAGTTCGCTATTTCAATCGAGGCATTTGAGTGCAATGCATGGTGTTCTTGGTCGAGATTGAATGGTCATGTGTTGATTAAGAGAACCTGTCCCCGAAATGAGTCGGGTGGACGTGCCCCTATATGGGATGCCCTATCAATGGATGCCGGTCGCAGTAGAGGCTAGACTGATGCTCCTTTGTGGAATGTTGTCAATGTAGTGATGTTGCCGTGCTCAGTGGAGTGAGGAGATACCTGATTACGCTAGAAGACCACCGAACTTCGAGTAGGCCGTGCCCGTGTGTGGCCGTGATTAAAAATTGGAACGCATGTTGAGTGGAATTGACACGCCGGATTATGAGACGAAATTGCCCTTATAATTGGGACCCTTGTGTTTATCGAGATGAAAGTGGTGGCATTCCAATTGATTGAGTTTGATTACTGCATATGGTTGTGTATTTGAACTGTGCTGACCTGCAAGGAGGAGCTGAGACGAGGTAAGTCTCTGTGATTGTGTGGCCGTGTGGTTGTATGGCTAGGCATATTTTCTTCCTAGTCGAAGTTTAGGGGGTGAACTTGCTAAGACATTGTCTCACCCCATCGTGGGCTCAATTCTTTTCAGGTCCTTAGATGGCGGTTCCTCCGGAACGTTTTGGTCGACCTCGGAGGGTTAGCAAGTTGGTGACTGACTTCCCTATTCTCGGAGGCCAAGGGGTCTGGATCTATGAGCTCGTAGTGACCACCGTCTAGGTCGATGAGGGCCTACCTGAGAGGGTGCCTTATCAATTCAGGGCGTGGTTTCGCCGTGGGCTCAATGGATACAGAGTGTGTCACGCCCCGATTCTCGAACGCGTGCCCATCCCTCACCTGGTCGATTAATAGCGACGTCCTAGGACACATCGCCAACCCATTCATTTCATATGCGCATGCGGAAGCATATAAATTATCCTCAGACAATAAAACATTGGGATAGAACAGCAGGACTAAATTTCAAACCTTTAAAAACATTCACTCTTATATACATTGCAAACTAGTGCACATATATATACAAGGTGAACTATTAAGTCAAATTCAACTTAAGCCGGTTTAAAAACAAGGTCTACAAGCAGGAGTGGGGTTCTACAAACTACGAATCCTCATCCTCCTTTTCATCATCCTCCACACTCCAACTAGAGCCTTCAGCAGACTGCACCGGACTTTCGAGATCTTCAAAATCCAAGTCTGTTGCATCTATGGACCTAAAATGGTTATTCAATAACTAATGAGACTACGTCTCAGCAAGTTCTGCTCCCTAAGACTCGATTAGTAAACCAATACATTATGAGCTGCCTATGTACTCATGGGTCAGAGGGCTTACCTTGGCCTAAGATTTCCACCTGCATATTAGCACAGTTCAATAGGCACCCAATCATATTATCACAGATCGATATCTCGATCAATCGACCTAGTCAATTACATGTCAGTCTAACCATCTCGTGATCATTTCCATTCAACCAATTAATTCACAACATCATATCATAGCAATGATCAATCGACTTAGTCGATTACATGTCAAACGGACCATTATTAGTCATTTCAATCAATACTATCCATTCTCTAAAATAACCCATCGGGTTACCAAGCCAGTATTATACGATTCATTCTTTGAAATGACATAGTAAGTCACTGAGTATATTCATCATAACGTACATTCTGCAAAATGACATTTTGAGTCATCGAGCCGTTATGGCGTGTCGTCCATTCTACAAAATGACCTATAGAGTCATCAAGCCGACATTAAATACCGAGTATGTTCAACATAACGTCCATTCTACAAAATGACTTGTTGAGTCACCGAGCCGTTATGGCGCGTCGTCCATTCTACAAAATGACCTATAATCACCGAGCCGACATTAAATACCGAGTATGTTCATCATAACGTCCATTCTACAAAATGACTTGTTGAGCCACCGAGCCGTTATGGCACGTCGTCCATTCTACAAAATGACCTATAGGGTCACTAAGCCGACATTAAATACCGTCTATTCTACAAAATGACATATAGTGACACCGAGCCGGTATTGTATAACATGATACTTCAAACGTACAATTAATTTGTATTTTTATTCATTTATGACAAAAGTATACATGTGTGGGCACACAGTTGGCCTTAGCCAAAATATTATGATTTACTTTCCACAAATCCCACCATTATCTGTAGTCCACCAAAACATTTTGGGTGCTTTCAACCGACACCCGGTTTTTTCCAATTAATTATCCAAATTAATCAATTCAGGAAAATAATCTTATAATCACAATTAATTCATTTCAGGACAAAATAAAGCTCAATTAAATAAACGGACGCACCACGACAATCAGCATAAAATTCTGGTTGTCAACCATCCCGGTCTAATTTTCGAAAAATAAATAAATAATTAAAATAATTTCGAAAATTAATAAATAATTACTAAAAATCCAATTTAGGCCCGAAATGCCTAATTGAAGCCTGAGACGGGTCGGGAAAAAATCCCGAGATGCATTCAATAAATAATATAGACTATTCTCTAGCTAAATGCATTAACCAAATTCCCAACATGGATCACAATTAATTAATAATCACTAATATATTCTAATCTAACCACCTAATCCTAATTAATTAACATTAATCAACCCTTAAGCATAATTAGTAAACTAAGAAAGCATTAGTGAGCAAAACTGAGCAAAACTCACCCGATTTACAATCCGCTCGGATTGAAACGTCGGGAACGCCGCGTGGGACGTTTTTCTCCAAAGCGGGCCTAGGAACTGAGGTCCGTAACACCTAAAAAGTGGGCTTGCAAGTGGCTGGAAACCCACTTCAAAACCTGCTGGTCTTGGCTGCAAAACATGAGAAATCAACTCGGTTTGGTGCGGTGAAGCTCGGGAAAGGTAGCGGGGGCGGTCTCAGATCCAAACTGGGACAAACCGGCGAAGGAGGAAGCTTCGGTGGGCTTCCACAGAACCAAACAACGGCTAGACAGCAAGCTAGGCGAGAGAGAGAGAGAGAGAGAGAGAGAGAGAGAGAGAGAGAGAGAGAGAGGCGGCCAAGGGAACGGCGGCGTGCGGCGGGGCGCGGCTAAGCGGGCGCGCACGCGCGAGGGGCGAAGTCGGTGATCTGGCGCGACGAGCTGCTATTGTTCTCTCCTCCTTGCTGGCTGGGTTTCACACAAATGGAGGGGAGAGGAGGGGTTTTGGCCAATTGAGGGGTGAGAGAGAGAGAGGATAAGAGTGAGGGGGATGGAGGGCTCCACCGAGCTTGATATTTCCACAAAAATATCCCCCAAAGCCATTCTTGGCCAAGTATGATCCTTGGCTGACAATGGGCCACCAAGGTGCTCCCCCACAACCTCCCAAATGGTCCAAAATGCTAGGGGAGAGGGGGCACACGAATTTCCAAGTCATCTCCTCCAATTAGACTCTTATACTCACTTGATTCAATCTCAATTGGCTTTGATAAATTCAATTGATCATCCATCGATCATCTCGGCGTTTTTCCTCACCCCTATATCCATCTTGCTTTCCAATTTTGCCATCAAAAGCAACCCTCGGCTTTTTCTGCACAAAAACGACCTGGCGACGACTTTTTCCCAAAAAGTGTCGATTGTCAGAAAAATCTTCTGAGACTGAGTCGATACTCCTATAATTTATTGTGACATAACAGAATCTTCAATTTATGAAATTAGACTCAAATCGGCGGTTAATTTCACTCCAACGCGTTTTTAGCGTGACCTAGGCTACCAAGTAGTTTTCAGAACTTTTTTGGGCAAATGACCCATGGTCGATTTTCTTCGAGCCACACTGAACCCACTAGACACATTCGCGACTCTCGATTTTCGTGAAAATCTCGAGGATTCAAATACAGACACAGGGTACCAAAACGACAATAAAATCAAACTAGTGCCGGTCGACGAGAATTTTCCAATTTAGTGGAGTCACCCACGATCGGCCACACATTTCAGTTGATTGACCTATCTTTGATCTCAAATCGGTTTTATACTGTGCCGTAATGGCCTCTAAAGATGAGCACGGTCGAGAAGCCGATTCTTGGTCGAATTCTCAAGTCCATTGCCTTAAAATTCATTAATGACTTCCTTGGATAGTCTAGTTATCTTGTGAGTGGCCAACTCAGATAATAGCATTGTAGTCGTGTCGATGAAATGCCCAACTTATCCATTCGAAATCAGAACCTGAAAATCAGGATGTCACAGAGTGGGTCCCCTCTAGGGTTTTGAGGTCCCAGCTGCGGTGGTAGACTCCGCTTTTGGCAAAGGTACAATTGACCCTCCTAATGGTGCTGTCGTGGACCCACTGCCCTAGCAGCCTGCGGAGTCGGAAGGATTGGTACATATCCGACTAGGGGTCGCAAGACAGTTTCATTTTTAGGACCGATCTTTTGGTAGATAGACTAGTTCTGTATATAAACTAGTTGACTTTTTATAAATGCGTGTTTTGGTTGTGAATTTGTTATCCTACTTTTCTATTCCATGCTATTTGCTGTCAAGGGTTATTGTTTCGCTTCCGCATGTGCAATAAAATGAATGGGTCGGCAATGCGTCCTAGGACGTCGCAAATTTATTGACCACCGAGGGATGTGTGCGCACTCGAGGATCCGGGGCATGACAATTAGTTTTAATTAATTATGGTTTAATGGATAAGTTATCATGATAAGTGATAAGTATAGTTGATAGATTATTGCGATAAGTGATAAGTAGTGATGATAGGTTATCAAGAAAAGTAATAAGTGGAAGTGATAACCTATCATCAAAAAGGTGATAAGCTATCAGCAATTATGTGATAAGTTATCACCAAATAGGTGAAAAGCTATCAATAAAATGGCGATAAGTGAAAGGGGCTAGTGAATACACCTAGAGGGGGGTGAATAGGTGTAAATACAAATTTTCGTAGGACTTAATGAAAATATTTTGATTTTAGAAGATGTTAGACATAAATATATTTCAACTTTAGGTAAATAGACAATCAGTAAATAAATGTAAGATGTCCAGGGATAAGAGAAATTGAACACAGAGTTTATAGTGGTTCGTCTTAGACCATGCCTACATCCACTCTTCTCGCTGACAGCCTATTGGCTGGATTCTACTAAGCATCAAAAGAGTTGTTACGGCCCGTGATTTTGACTATCACAGTAATGAGTCTTATCGAACTCTCACATAGTCTCACTAAGAGTTACTCTCTTTTGTATAGAATGTTTAGCTTGATGAAAAAGCAAGAGACTAGAAAGTTTCAGACTTTAGAATTTTCTCTCAAGCACTGTATCGAACAACCAAAGAGTCAATCCTTAAATACTCCTTCATGCCTTCTCGACCGTTGGCACTTTCCAAAGGAATTCTTCCAATCTACCCATTGGAAAGAATCAATTAAGGTGATCTCGAGTCGTTTGATAATTTGTGTTGAAAGCCCGTCAATCCTGCTCGCCCATACAAATCAGGATCTTGAGTTTCCATAAGTAGAAACTTCCAAGTTTAGCTTGCCTTTCAAAGATCTTCATATCCGAGTAGTTTCCAATAAGAAAAATCAATCAAGTATAAGTGAATTCCAGCTATAAGATCTTCCAATAACTATAAGAAACGAAACTTTGAAGATAATCTTCATCTGGATAATAATCCTGTGTTTAGATGAATCTTCATACTTGATCTGGAACGCAAAGTGATGATAGACTTTGAGATTAACATCTAGTGGTTTGTCGGTCTTCGACTTTGACGATAAAGTCTTTATATCTTCAGATATAGACTTTGGAAAGGTTTTGTCAACTTCAAAACAATAAATGAGTTTTCTCTAACAATCTCTCATTTTTTGATGATGACAAAACTTTCTTGCAGATTTTGGAAAACTTTTTGACCTGCAAAACAGTACTTATGCAATATATAATATCTTATAAATTTAATTAAGACTTTGAAAACCTTGATTCTGCAACCACAAAACACAGGTTAGTCTAAACTAGTTATAAGTAATATCACAAACTACACCACTGCACTTGCAAACATAAAAAGATTAACAATATCCAAAGTCAAATGTCAAACCAAACCATAATAAAAAAGTCCATAGAAAGTAAAGTCCAAAGTCAATAAAAACCAATAAAACCAATAAAAACCCAAATTTGCACTCAAACTCTCCCCCTTTTTCTCATCATTAAAAAGTGGAGACAAAAACGATTTAAAAGAGTTGGTTGGAATTGGGCTGCTTGGGGATACGAACGAGCTGGAAATCCCCCATGGACTTGACAGTGTCTTCAAGCTTCTACAAAGACTCCTTAAGTTGTTGAATATCCACGCCCTTTACCTGTTCTTGCTTGAGGACTTGAATCTGTTCTTGAAGAGAGTTTGTAGATGCCTTGAAGACAATCATCTTGTGCATCATTTCAAACTCAAAAGCATATTGATGTCCCTTTAATTCTAAAAGAAGTTCCATCACTTGTTGAAAATCTGCAGAGTGATCTATAGCAGTGCTAGGACCAGCCGAATCAGTTGCAGGAGTTTGAAAATGAGGGGGAACGTAAGTTGTTCTATCACCATGAATAGGACTGTTTGCCTCGAAATCTGCTTCAGGAAATTGAGCGGCATAGACCTCTTCTGGGTCTTTTGGAGATCTACTAACATCACTAGTAAAGATGGGTGAAGAAGTACCTCGATTTACAGCATCTCCCCCTGTCTTCGTGCCTTCATGTGGAGAGATATGTTCTTCTTCAAGCTCTGCTTCGGCACTGTAGTGATGTTGTTCTCCAGTCTTCTCACTTCTTGTCTTCTAAGAATCATCGGATGCAGCCAATGTTGGGTCAAAAAAGTCATCGCGACTCCTTCTTTCTTCGCTTCTTCTTCCTTATTGTTCATCTCTTTCTCTTCCTTCTTCTTCTTCTTCTCTTTCTTCTTCTCTTCTCTCTGTTCCTTCTCATTCTCTGATCTTGGTAGGGCTTACATAACTCTGTAGATTTTGTAGGACAAGAGCTGAGATAGTGAGATCATCATCATCTTCTTCTTCATCTTCCAAGATGAGAGATCTCCTTTTCTTCACTGGTTCTGTCATAGGGTCCTTTCCTTTCCTCTTCTTTGCAGCAGAGTCTTGCTTCACCTTCACAGGGGACTTCTCCTAAGGCGCTCCAACTCCTTGCTCAGTTCCTTCAGTCTCATTTTAGAAACCATTTTGAGACTAATAACCATTGGAGGAATGGTTCGAACACATAGAGGAGCAAGGAGTTTGATCTTGAAATGCTTGAATAGTTGAGAGATAAGCTTAGAGTAAGGGAGCTATCCCTTGTCTTTCACCACAGTTCTATACATGTGCATGAGAATTGTGTGAGGCAGAGAGAACTTGCAACCAGTGTTGATCGCGTACATTAGTTTCGCTTCAGAACGAGAAACATCGATCTTTGAAGTAGACTTTGGCCTGATGCAGTTAATGACCACCTTGTGAAGAAGGATATTGGGGGCATTCAACCTTGAATAAGAAATCTTACCTTCAACCATCTTGTCATTCACTATGGACAAGGTAGCATGGGCATAAGACGCCCCAATTGGTTGGAATCTCCCTCTTTCCACATCAATTATATCAGCCAAAGTGTCTACATCAACTACAAATTATTTATCCCTTACAGAAAAGCTAAATTTATTCGCATCTATAAATGACAGATTTGAATAAAAGTAGGCAGTAAGTTCAGGATATGCATCGGTCGTCTCGGTGCAAAAACGTTCAAGTTGAAGCAAACCAAGCTTTTCTCTCAAATTAATCTTTAAAGAGTCAAGAAAATCGAAATCTACGCTCCTAGGGTTCATAACCCCTCTTTTCATCAATCTCAAGTAACTCCTTTTATGGTCCTTGGAACGAAATAAGTTCGTTCCTTCACCACCAACTTTTGCAGCAACGCCCATCCTAGGCTAAAAATGAACAAACATTTTTTCATTGTCGTCTTTCTCCTCTAGCTGACCAACACTCGGATCACTTGGAAAATTCTCAAACAACCATTTTGCCAAACCCTGAGGCACAACTCCTATTCTTTCCATAGTGTTCAAGAAAAAAGTCTCATTTTTGTAACCGTGCGCTTTTAAGAACTCATCAATCAAGTTCATAACAAAACCACCCCTCTTCAAGTTTAAATACAGTTTATAGATTAATTAGGGTTTTTGAGTCCTTACAGGTTCAACGTCTTCAACAACTTTTTCTTGTTCTTGCTATGGAGGAGGATCTTGTGTTGCTTGTTGGCGCGGTTGAGAATGTTGTCTTGGCTGTTGCTCTTGTTGAGAAGAATCTTCTTCCTAGGTCAAATTGAAATGCGTAGGACCCTCACGCATACACTATGGTCCCCGACTCGCGATTTTCGAAGACTTTCTTTGGGAAGACATTGTCAAAGTCTAAGGGAATTTCTCGAACTCGCTCTTTCGAAAAGGTTAAGACTTTTTGGATGAAACTCAAGTAGATGAGAAACAGTAAGATTACAGTATTCTAGGGTTTCAAAAAGTGAGCGTAAATGGAGAAGACAAGTTTCGACAATATATAAAGCAAGTATACGAAGCGTCGTAAGGAAAAGGTAAAAACTACCTTTTTTGAAAATGATAAACTGCCTTAAAAAATAACTGCCTTTTTCAAAAATAATAACTTCCTTTTTTTCAAAATGAACAATCGTCAATTAAGATAACTTCTAACAATAAAATAAACAAAGAGTAATTAAAGGATAACGTACCTTTTCAAAATTGTATCCAAAAATAACTTCATATAGAAGGAATTTACTTACAATTGTAGCAACTGGAAATTTTGAGTCTGAGCACGTTCAGACTTTACCCGGCAAAAGATAGAATGTTCAGTCTTGCACGAATAGACTCAAATAAGCTTTTATCCAGTGGCTTTGTAAATATGTCCGCCAGTTGATTCTTTGAGTCAATGAATTGAATCAAGACTTCTCCATTCTGAACATGATTTCTAATAAAATGATGACGGATTTCTATATGCTTTGCTATTGAGTGAAGAATTGGATTCTTTGTGAGATTGACGGCGCTTGTGTTATCGCATTTGATTTCAGTGCATAATTCTTCAATTCCAAAGTCTCTTAGCTGTTGCCTCATCCATAGGATTTGAGAGCAGCAACTCCCAAGTGCTACGTATTCCGCTTCAGCTGTTGAAAGAGTTACGATACTCTGTTTTTTTGAAAACCATGATACCAGCTTGTTGCCAAGCAGTTGACATGTACCAAAAGTACTTTTTCTATCCACTTTGCATCATGCCAGATCTGCGTCTGAATATCCAATGAGAGTAAAGTCTCATTCTTTGGGATACCATAAACCTAGCTTTGGAGTAGTTGCAACATATTTGATGATTCGCTTTGCTGCACTAAGATGAGATTTTTGGGATTTGATTGGAATCTAGCACATATACAAACACTAAATAAAATGTTAGGTCTAGATGCAGTAAGGTAAAGAAGTGTTCCAATTATGCTCATGTATAGCTTTTGATCCACAGTCTTTCTTTCTTCATCTTTATCCAGCTTTGAAAAACTTGACATTGGTGTCTCTGTCTTTTTACAGTTTTTCAATCCAAACTTCTTGATAAGATCTTTCGCATATGTCTCTTGGTGAATGAAAATTCCTTCCTTTGACTATTTTACTTGTAATCCCAAAAGAAATTTAGCTCACCCATCATGCTCATTTCGAATTCATCTTGCATGCATCTAGAAAACTTCTTGCATAGACTTTCATTAGGTGAACCAAAAATAATATCATCAACATAAATTTGAACAAGTAGAAAATCTTTACCTTCTTTTTTAATGAACAAGGTAGTATCTACTTTTCCTTTAACAAATCCATTTTGAGTTAAAAAATTACTTAACCTCTCATACCAGGCTCGAGGTGCTTGCTTCAGTCCATATAGAGTCTTTTTCAGTCTGTAAATCGAATTTGGCTTTCTTGGATCTTCAAAACCAGGTGGTTGTTCCATATAGACTTCTTCTCTAATAAATCCATTTAGGAATGCGCTTTTTACATCCATTTGAAATAACCTGAAATTTTTAAAGCAAGCAAAAGCAAGAAGTAATATAATTGCTTCTAACCTCACTACTGGTGCGTAGGTCTCGTCATAGTCTATCTATTCTTCTTGTGTGTATCCTTTGGCCATGAGTCTTGCTTCGTTCCTGATTACTTTTCCTTTCTCGTCCACTTTGTTCCTGAAAACCCATTTAGTTCCAATAATAGATTTACCTTTTGGTTTATGAATTAATTCCCAAACATCGTTGATGCTGAACTATTTGAGTTCTTCTTGCATAGCTTCAATCCAACTTTCATCAGCTAAGGCCTCTTCTATGCTTTTGGGTTCAATTTCAGAAATAAGTGCCAAAGCACTAGACTCTTCTCGCCTTTTGGATCTTGTGTGAATTCCTTCATCAATGTTGCCAATGATGAGTTCTTTGGGATGACTAGACTTATGTTTCCAATTACTGGTTGATTTGTAAGTTTGCTCATCCTCTGCTTCAGTTGAATCTTTTGGTTCTTCTTGTTATTGAATTTCAGGAGTCTGAATTTCTGTGGGGGAAGTAGACTTTGTAATATCTCAAGCGGGTTCAGTCTCTTCAAGTTGAGTCTCTATCACTTGGTTCTGTGTAGAGTCTTAAAACTTGACATTCATAAACTCTTCAACAGACTGAGTCTTTTTGTTGAATACTCTATATGCTTTGCTCGATGTTGAGTAGCCAAGAAAAATACCTTCATTTAACTTTTCTTCAAACTTACCAGTTCGATCATTTGCATTTTTCAAAATAAAACATTTGCAATCAAATACGTGAAAATAAGAAACATTTGACTTCTTTCCTTTAAACACCTCATAAGGAGTTTTCTCTAAAATAGGCATAAAAAACACTTTGTTAATGATATAACAAGCTGTAGAAATGCTTCAGCCCCAAAAACAAGAAGAAATATTGCTTTCAATTAAAAGAGTTCTTGTCATTTCTTGCAACGATCTATTCTTTCTTTTCACAACCCCATTTTGCTCTGGAGTATATGGCGAAGAGAAAACATGCTTTAAACCAAATTCATCACAGAAATTTGAAAAGTTTTGATTTTCAAACTCACCTCCATGGTCTGTTCGTATATTTGTTATAGTATATCCTTTCTTATTTTGAATTTTCTTAGCAAACTTTGAAAAATGAGAAAATGCTTCAGACTTACTTGCCAAGAAGAATACCCATGTAAAGCGAGAGTAATCATCTACAATTACTAAGCATTATTTCTTTACACCAATACTTTGAGTTCTGGTTGGTAAAAAAAGATCCACATGTGGAAGCTGCAGAACACGATTAGTAGAAACTTGATTTATAGGTTTAAAAGAACTTCTAACCTGTTTTCCCAAAACACATGGTGTGCATAATTCGGACTTTTGATAACTCAAGTTGAGTCCACGAACAAGCTTCTTGGAGGAAATTTTGGCTATCTGCTTCATATTAACATGACCAAGCTTTCGATGCCAAAGAATTTCTTCATCTTGAATAGAAATTAGACACTTAGAGCTTTCTGATTTTATATCTAGTAGATAGATGTTTCCATGTCTTCGTCCAATAAAAGATTTAGACAAATCTTTACTTGTTCCTGAGCAAATGCCTTCTTGGAAGCTGATTTTTAATCCAGTATCACAGAGTTGACTTATGCTGAGTAGATCATAGTTCAAGCCTTCCACAAAGGAAACATTATTGATTGTGAGACTTCCAATCTTGACAGTTCCACATCCAACAATTTTTCCCTTGCTATTTCCACCAAAAAAAACTTTTCCACCATTTATTTGAGTAAGCTTTATAATGTGAATCGTTGCGGAAAGATCGTTCTACGAAGGCCCGGATAGTGGGAATTGCAAACCTCGACCTCCAATCAAACCTGTGATTGGCAACCTTGGTATGAGCGTGACCTGTTGACGAACGCGTGTCAACCAACCAACGTTATAGACGCCACGAGCGAAAGAATTTGCTATCTCCTCGATAAGTCGAATCAACCGCCACAAGAGAATCTTGATAAGGTCAAGTCCTCAAAGAGCAGTAAAAGAGAACCTCTCAATTCTTTTTCTAAAAAATAAATATATTTTTTTCAAAGAAAGTCGGCCAGTCCTTTATATATGCATTCTAGTTGCCACACAAACCCTAAAACCAACCCTAGAAATCTAATGTGTCATTATCTAGAAAATATTTAAACAAGAAGATATTTTCTTTTTTGACTGGGTCAAATATTTGGTGACCATATAATCAAATTGCGCCAAGATTTCCAGGATTCTTCAAGATTCGATCCAAGGTCATCTTCACGCCCAAAATTACGCCAAGATTTCCAAGATTCTTCAAGATTTGATCCAAGGTCATCTCCACGCCAAAGATCACGAACCATGACGCCAACAGCTTGCCTAAATTACTTGGCCCGCGTTCGAGTGATCGAACCGGTCAGAATAAACAATGGGTCCCTAGCACATCCTCCTCGATATGGCTCGATGTCCACATCACTTTATAAAGCAGTTTGAATCTCCTGTCATATGTCTCGAACATCCACTATCCAGATACCATTTGATCTTTTTCTTGATAGTGACCTGCAGTTATAAGAAAACTTCAAGTTTTCTTTGGTACCCATATTTTCTTGGGTCCAGGGGAGTTAGTTCCAAAAACAATCTTTGTCCAATCTCTCTTAACAGGTCTCCAAACTTTAAGACAATCCTTCTCGAAATGTTCTGAGCTGTTACACTTTGAACATTTGAGAGCACATCGGCCAATAGGTTTTACAAAAACCTTTTGAAAATGATTTTTGTAAAAAGTTTTAGTAGGTCTTTGTTTGATTCTTTCTTTTACTTTTGGAAAATCAATTAAAGGAATAGTTTCCGATGTCATTCCTAAACCTGATTTGTTAAAATAAGGTCTTTGAATTGAAAGAATTTTATCTAGCTTTTCAGATCCATTTGATAACTTCTTTGAGATATTTGAAATATCTTCTTTCAAAACGATGTTTTCCTTTGAAAGAAAATCCGCATTTTCTTTCAAAACAACAAAGTTTTTGTTTAGATTTTCAAAATTTTCTTTCCAAGAGATTTCCTGTTGCCTCAGTATGGAATTTTCCTTCTTTAGTTCAGAAATTCTTTTAAGAGATACCTTGAGACTAAGACATAGTTCATCAATATACTTTGAAACTTTAATAGGAATTTTAAAATTACTAACCTCGATTTCCTTGTCTGAATTTGAGTTTGAGTCTGTTTCATAGTTTGAGTCTAATTCTGAATTTGTCATTAAACAAATGTTGGCATATTCTTCATCACTCTCTTCACATTCGGTGTCGCTCCAAGTCTCTGCTTTGAGAGCCTTTTTGAATTTCTTTGTATTTCCCTTCTTTTTCTTCAATAGAGGATAGTGATGTGTCCTTTCTTCTTGCATTCGAAACAAATCACATCTTTGTTGAACTCATTATCTTTAGTTGATTTATTTTGAGATCTTTGAGTACTCTGCTTCCTCCAATTGTGCTTTCTTCCTCTTTTTTTTTTTTTTAACTTTCTAAACTTCTTTATCATGAGTGCTAGTTCTTCATCGTCTAGGTCATCTTTTGAATCTGTATCATCGGAATCATCATTAGACTTTAAAGCAATTGACTTCTTACCTTTAGGATCTTCTTCCTCATTGATTTGCTCCACTTCATAAGATTGAAGTGTGCCCACTAATTCGTCTACCGATAGAGGCGCGATCCTTTGTGTTTCTCTAATGGAAGTCCTAATGTGATTACAGACTTTGGAGAGTCCTCACAGCAACTTGTTGACTTTCATCTGCTCTGAGATTGGCTGTCCATGATATGCAAGACTATTTACAATCTCTGTAAAACGACTAAACATATCGGTGATGGATTCTCCTGGCTTCATTTTGAAAGCTTCATATTGTCCAAGTAGAATGTTGATCTTTATTTCTTTAACTTGATAAGTTCCTTCATAAGTAACATGCAACCTGTCCCAGACTTCTTTTGTTGTTTCACAAGATGAAATTCTGTTATACTTAGTAGGAGATAAGGCACAATATAAAGAATAAATAGCTTTAGCATCAAGAGCTTGTCTCTTGGTTATGTCTGCTTGTGTCATCTCGCTAGCATCTATCACTTCCTTTCCTCTTTCTGAAGTTGATGTATTTGTAGAAATAACTATTTTTTCTATCACATCCCATTCCAGGGGATCTTTCGATTTTAGGAATGCTTTCATCTTGTTCTTCCATACATTGTATTCCTTCCCATCAATGTAAGGAGGTCTGGTGTTACTTTGACCTTCAACCAGTCTTGGAGCCAAAATACTAGCCATAGATCTTTAGCTTAAGAAGTAAAACACTTTAACAAATAAGCACACAGGCTCTGATACCAATTGAAAGGGGTTAGTGAATACACCTAGAGGGGGGTGAATATGTGTAAATAAAAATTTTCGCAGGACTTAATGAAAGTATTTTGATTTTAAAAGATGTTAGACATAAATCGTATTTCAACTTTAGGTAAATAGACAATCAGTAAATAAATGTAAGATGTTCAAGGATAAGAGAAATTGAACATAGAGTTTATAGTGGTTCGGCTTAGACCAAGCCTACGTCCACTCTCCTCGCTGACAACCTATTGGCTGGATTCCACTAAGTATCAAAAGAGTTGTTACAGCTCGTGATCTTGACTATCACAGTGATGAGTCTTATTGAACTCTCACATAGTCTCACTAAGAGTTACTCTCTTTTGTATACAATGTTTAGCTCAATGAAAAAGCAAGAGACTAGAAAGCTTCAAACTTTAGAATTTTCTCTCAAGCACTGTATCGAACAACCAAAGAGTCAATCGTTAAATACTCCTTCATGCCTTCTCGACCGTTGGCACTTTCTAAAGGAATTCTTCCAATCTACCCGTTGGACAGAATCAATTAAGGCGATCTCGAGTTGTTTGATAATTTGTGTTGAAAGTTCATCAATCCTGCTCGCCCATACAAATCAGGATCTTGAGTTTCCATAAGTAGAAACTTCCAAGTTTAGCTTGCCCTTCAAAAGATCTTCATATCGAAGTAGTTTCCAATAGGAAAAATCAATCAAGTATAAGTGAATTCCAGCTATAAGATCTTCCAATAACCACACCAAACGAAACTTTGAAGATAATCTTCATCTGGATAATAATCCTGTGTTTAGATAAATCTTCATACTTCAGTCTGGAACTGCCAGTGAGGATAGACTTTGAGATTAACATCTGGTGGTCTGTCGGTCTTCAGACTTTGACGATAAAGTCTTCAGATCTTCAGATATAGACTTTAGAAATGTTTTGTCAACTTCAAAACAATAAAGGAGTTTTCTCTAACAATAAATTATCACCAAAGGGGTGATAAGCTATCGGAAAATAGATGATAAGCTATCATTAAATGAATGATAAGCTATCAATGCGAGGGCGATAAGTTATCAAAATAAAATTGATAAGTTATCGCAATAAGGCAATAAGTAGTGATTATATGTGTTTTAAATTTGAGTTATAGGGAGAATTCGTACATGATCTATGTTGTTTGAAGCTTGTGATGCCATGAAAAATGATTGCCCAATTTAGAAACCTTATTAGCTATTTTAAAGAATGGTTTTATTGACATATAAATAGTAATTCACGAGATGTCATGTTTGGATACCATGTTTCATATGTCTAATGGGGCAAGAATGTTTTAAAATGAAAGTGTATAAAGTTTGACGGGTTAATTATATGTACGTGATCACGTGTAAATATTTTACTGCATTTTTACGTGTGAAAGTTGCGGTAATTTGTCGTATGAGTATGAACCATGTCTACAGTGGCTAAGGGCCTGTTTGGTAACACTCCCATGAATAACTAATTCTATTCTTTTGTTCTCTAGAACAGAAAAAGAACAGAGATCCATTTGATAAATTTTTTGTTTCCGGGAATAAAAATCTATTTTTTTTTTGTTCTCGAAAATAGATTTGGAATATAATCAAGAAAAAGAAAAAAGTTGCTTCTTATTTTCGGAAACAAAAACACAAAATCAAAAGAACAAAACAAAGAATCAAAAGTTGCTTCTCCGTCTCAAGCTCCGTGCTTTCTCTGTCTCGAGTCCCTCTATTTGTCTCACTCCCTTCCTCTCTTTGGTCATTCTCTTCGGCGCTTCTGAACTGCAATCCTCTCCGCCATTCTCTTTGTCGTTCTCTCCGGTGCCTCTAAACTGGTCATTCTCTCTTATGCCAACAACTGCTGCGCCTTCACCGACTCAAACTTCTTGTTTGAGGTAACTTTTACAATCTTGCTGACTTGCAACTATGGGAGGGACGCCTTCAGCGATCTGAGCGAGGCGATGGCTTGCTTTGGTGAGCGCAGCCCTCGTGGATCTAGGCAACGGCTCACTCAAGCGAGCGTGACTAGGCAAGGGCCACAGTTGCTCTTGCGAGCCATTGTCCAAATCTGCAAGGGTCGCGCTAGCCGCTGCCCTCGCCGATCTGGCAAGGCTTGCTTGAGCCCTCACACTCGAGCAAGCTCGGTGAGGCAACGGCTCGCAAAAGCGATCGCGGCACTCGTAGATCTGGGTGACAGCCGCTCGAGCCCATGTTGATCTAGAAGACAGCCGCTCGAGCCCCTAGTTGATCTAGGCGACGGCTTGCTCGAGCCTCAAGCCAATACTGCTCACTCGAGCAAGCACGGCGAGGCGAGGGCTCACTCGAGCGAGCGTGGTGAGGCAGGGGCTCGCTCAAGTGAGCTTGGCAAGGCGACAACTCGCTTCGGCGAGCGCGGCCCTCATCGATCTAGGCGATGGCCACACTTCCTCGAGGGAGCCGTCACCTAGATTCGCTAGGGCCATACTCACTGAAGCCCTCATTGATATGAGCGAGGGCTCGCTCGAGCCCTCGCCAATTTGGGCGATGACTGGCTCGAGCCCTCGCGCTCAGCTTCCTACATTAACAAATACGCATGCCCCTAACTAGTGATTGATTGCCAAATGCACATAGTTGAGCTTAGGTAATTGGTTTTTATGCCATCTAGATCAGTAGACCTGAACATTCCCTCAAGCAGTGTTGACATATTAACATCGGTGACTTTCATGCTTAGTTTTCTTTTTCATTGGTTTGTTGGCAGGGCGAGGGGTCGCTTGCCTGCTTGAGCGCTGGGCTGAAGGGTTCTTGGCTATCTCCCCTTGCAATGACAAGAAAGGCTCGCCAATATGACATGCTGGGTTGAGCTTCCGCAGGTCCAAGTTAAGCCTTAGACCAATAAAAACTTCTTGAAAATTAGAGCTTATCAAGACTGCACTCCACTTAAACTAACCCTTATCAAGCACTAGCGCTTGACACATTAGTAACACCCTTAGCCGGGCCTAATTCAATAGACGTTGTGGACTTGGACTCCATCATCATGGCAATTTCGGATCTTTCTCAATCTCTAGCTAAGCTTGACTATAAGGGCTAAGGGGCTTCGGGTTGTGGGTGTCACTGATTCAATTTTTTCCTATTTGTGTAGTTAAACTTGGTTTGGTTTTTGCTTATTTCTCGTCATTGCAGTGATTTTCATTCCCACTCGACTGGTTTCTACTTGCTCGCCTAACCTAAACATTTTGCTAATTACACTGTTCCATTGACGTTGGTACTTAGAAAATCTTGCGCATCTCCAAAATTTGGTAGGTTTCTCACAGTGTTCTTTATTTCATTTTGGGTTTTCTATTTCATTGATGATCGATAGTCATTGTACTATGTAGCCCTCATAGCTCAAAATGCAATATTTTCTGTGTTGTACAAGCTACTTCAAGAATTGTCAATGCTTTGCCATTAGTCTTCTCTGCTTGCATCTCTTGAGAATGGTTGTGTGTATTGAGTGTAATTCCTACATTATTATGTTATTAAATTAATTCATAACTCATAAGATGCTCAACTAATAAAGATTAAATGGCATCCAAGAAATAGGTATCCAATACAAAATGAACCAAGTCTTTAACCAACCTGTTTGTAAGTTTATTAGTATAGGAGGTCAAAAAGGGAAATCACACCTCTTTTGCTTACAACAAAGCATGGTGGAAGAACATACGAGCTAAATTCATAAAACAGACAGGATTCCAATATAGCATGCTGCAACTAAAGAACAAGGCGAACAAATTGAGAAAACAATTTGGTAGTTTTAAGAAGCTTCTTTCAAAGTCTAGATTTGGTTGGGATAATGTGAATAAAACAATTGTTGTTGATAATCCAAGCATATGAAAATCTCACATCAAGGTATCTTTTCACTTTGGTCATTTTGATATCATTGTAGATATAAGTTTTAAATGTATCATTATGTTGCTGACATGTCATTATTGTGAAAATTGCAGGATAATGTCAATTGGGTAAAATTCAAGAATGATGGATTTCCTTAGTATCCCAAGCTATGTATTATATTTCGTGCTACATATGCTAGTAGGGATCATGTCACAAGAAACGCCAAAGATTTGACAATGTCGAAGGAATGTGACAATGGTGGCGGCACTGCAGAAGACTTCAGTGAACACCACATTGATAAGAAAGTCGTTACATCCAACAATGCTGGAACTCTATTTTATGATAAGAACAAGTTAGATAGGATTCCAAATACTAAGAGGAGAAGAAAGATTAACTCATTTGGTGTTGTTAACACTTGCAAAGCCATACAAGATCTTATCAAAATTAAGGCAAGTCAATCTGTGAGTGGGTTTGCAACCTTAGAGGTCACACCAACACCTGTAGACCCTTTCTCTGTATCTGCTGTGATTGATGTTCTAGTTAGTATGCATGAGTTAGAGCAAGATCTTTACAACAAAGTAGTGAAACAACCATGCGTTAGTACCACATGGAGGGAGGCTTTCATTAAATCCCCACCTGAAAGGAGAAAATGACTACTTTAATGTCTTTAATAGATGTTGAGAAATGTACTCTAAATTGCGTGGGGTTTCATTTGATTGTATGATTTATGTTATCGGTTAATATTTAGTTTTTAAAGATATTGGTATTGATACTCTTGTACTTATGTGATGGCATGAGTATTGTGGATTGCTTGGAATTTTTATATTTAGTTTGCTTTCACTCTACGACTTATGTCATTAATTATTATTGGATATTTTTTCAAAATCTATATTGATGTTCTTATATTTATGTGATGGTATAGATACTATGGAAGGAGGATCAAATAGTGTCTCTAATGAGTAGGCAAGACCAGTTGAACAATTCTTGGATGGTGATGATCTTGACATATTGACAACATGGTTGTGCATTGTTGTGGTGGACATGTCTGTGTATACCAAATAATCTATTAGGGATAGTAAATTATCAGGACATGAATAGATAAGAGAAATTGTTTATGGACATTCAGATAGAATATATGAAACCTTCAGGATGGAGAGACATATTTTTCTAAATCTATGTGATTTAATAAGGATAAGAGGTTGGTTGAAAGATAGTCGATATGTTAGGATAGATGAACAAGTTGGGATCTTCTTATCTTTAGTTAGTCACAATAACTCCAATAGAGATTTATGTGAAAGATTCTAACATTCGGTAAAGACAATCAGCAAGTATTTCATTATAGTGTTGAAAGCAATTCTCAAACTCTCAAAAGAGATTAACAGACTACCATCATTTGATGTCATCCCATGGGAAATTCTTAAGGATCCTAGTCATAAACGCTATTTCGAGGTATGATTTTCATATCAAATTTGCACCATTGGATCCATGTAGTTCATAATCTTGTATAACATTAGATTGGTATAAATCCACAGGGCTACATAAGTGCTATGGATGACACCCATATAAATGTTATCATCCCTGTGTCTTAGCAAATCCCATTTAGAGATAGGAAAGGGATTATCACCCAGAATGTGCTATGTGTTTGTTCATTTGACATGAAATTTACTACTTCGTGTATGTTGGGTGAGAAGGATATGCCAACGATTGTCGAGTGCTTTCGGCATCACTCGAGACTCCTCGATTGCAATTTTTTCGACCACCACTTGGTATTTAGTTTGTTTATAAGGCAAACTCTCTTTATGATTATAATTTAGTTGTATTTCATAATAAATTTATATATACCATGTTATAGGGAAATACTATGCGGTAGATTCTAGTTATGCAACAATTCTAGGATTTTAACTCCATTTAAAAGTGAACGGTATCATCTGAACGATTATAGAGGGAATGAGAGATGACCAAGAATAGGAAGAGAATTGTTCAATCATAAGCACTCTTCATTAAGAAATGTCATTGAGAGGTCATTCGAGGCATTAAAGAATCGCTTCACCATTTTGAGATATGCCTTCATTTACAATTCGAAAGCAATCACTTATTGTAATTACATATTGTGCTCTCCATAATTACGTTTGTGATCAAGACAGGATGGACAAAAACTTTTCCTTATATGGAAATCCAGAGTTTCTGTTTGGACCTAGAGAAGTGGAGGTTGCATATGATATATCGCATGAGCAGGCAACTGAGATAAACATGCTTAAGAAAAGTATTATAAAGAAAATGACAAGGGATTACAATATGCCTGAGATTTCATGACTTTGTGGTTCCGACTTTTGTAATATTGTTTTCGAGTACTAACTTATTGAAGTCAATCTAATGAAGTTGAACAATGGACTACATTACTTTATTATTGTGATGTCATGTATGAAGGGTCTTTATAGAGATCTATCATCAGATACTCTTCTTTTTGCTAGCTCTTGTTGTACGAACTTTACTTATAATATTATGCTTTATAAAATTTTCTTCCAAATATATACATATCACCATGTTCATCATGTTTCCTTCACTCACCATGAACAAAATTAAATATGGTGAGTGCTCCATGACAATGAGAATTCAATACAAAGTTTACACTTCTCTAAAAAAAAGCACATGAAAAAATGTGACATCCTGAAATTTCAATTTTGCTTTCAATTAAATAAATCGGGCCTTTCATCGACGTGCCTATAGTTCTATTCTCTGAGCTGATCACTCATGAGATAACTAGACTATCTGGGAAGTCATTAAGAGATTTTAATGCAATAGACTCAAGAATTTGACCAGGAATCGACTACTTGACCTTGCTCATATGCAGAGATTGTTACGACACAATTAGAGATCAGAAATAGGTCGGTTCGATTGAGATAGGTGATCAAATGTGGGTGATCCCACCAAATTGCAAAATTCTCGTCGATTAGTACTAGATTGATTTTTCTATCGTTTTGGTACCATGTGTCCGTATTTGAAACCTCGAGATTGTCACCACCACCGAGAGTTGCCAATGTGTCGAAGAGGTACATTGTGGCTCGAAGAAAATTGCCCATGGGTCAATTGCACCAAAAATTTCTAAAAGCTACTCGGTAGACTAGGTCTCGCTAAAATCGTGCCAAATTGAAATTAACCGTGAATTTGAATCTGATTTCAGAAATTGAAAGTTCTTCGTCACAAGTCATTTTAAGAACGTCGACTCATCCTCCGAAGATTTTTCTGCAAATCAAGATTTTTGGCAAAAAGTCAATATAGGGCCGTTTTTTACCAGAAAATTCAGGGGACCATTTTTTATCGTGTTTTTGGGATGCAAGTTGGATCTATTATTGAGGAAAAATGTCAATTTGATTGAGGACACGATGGTGAAATTTTTTAGGGCTGAATTGAGTCAATTCAAGAGACAATTAAAGTGAAATTGGGAGAAACCAAGTGCAAATTCGTAGCCCCTTGGTCCATGAACTTTTGGACCACTTCCAAGGCTTCTAGAGGAAGCTTTGGGGCTAGAAATTGGCTGACGAAGCCAGCCCATCCATGATGGGGCCTCTTCAAGGAGACAAAGAGATAGGAAGGAGCATGAGGGACCCTCCAAGCTTTGTAGTTCCCCCTCCCCTCTTCTGCATTTGGTCGGCACTCCCCATTTCCAGCACTTTGAAGCTTTGAAATTCCAGAAAATCGAGTAGCACACCCTCCCCCTCACCGTCGACTGCTCACCAAGTCGCCGAAATCGCTCGCTCGCCGTCGCGCCGTCCAACCTATTCAGCCACCGTGCCGCCCAGTTCGAGGCTCCTTAGGTCACGTCAAGCTCAGCCCTAGAGGCCATCCATCCCTCCTCCGCCGCCGTGAAGCTCCGCCGTTGCCCGCCTGGACTCGCAATAGCTCCGCCACCCATCTTTGCCCATTTCAACTGCAACTAGTCGCCGGTTCCTCCTTTTTCGGCCAAGATCAAAAGCTAAAGACCAGCAAGGGTCTTGAAGCTTCGAGGCTCGTTTCCGAGCCCTTCCTGACCCCCTTGGTGCCCTCGCTTTAAAGTTTGTGGCATGCCTTTGTGTCCCTATCGTAATGAACTCACCGGCTCGCAAGTCCAGTGAGTTTACTCACTAATCTCCACTTAGGGAGTTAATCATGCTTAAGGGTTGATTAATTTAGGCTAAGTATGGATTAGGTGGTTAGTTAGAACGGATTATAAATTTAATTATTCGTTTATGCATGTTAGGTGGTTAGAGTAGTTTAATTAGAGACTAGGTAAGCTATAGTATTTATCTAATTAGCTTTGGAATTTTTCTGTGCTCGTTTTGGTATTTAATTAGGCTTTTTTGGACTAAGTTGCATTTATTGGTATTTATTTAATTAATTTTGGTAATGATTTAATTATTTATTATTTTTCAAAAATTAGACCGAGATAGCTGGTGATCAGAATTTTGTGCTGATTGTAATGGTGTATTTGGTTTATTTATCTAGATGCTAATTTGTGCTGATTGAGTGAGATTTGTAATTTTGGGAATTTATCCCAAAATTTATTAATTTCAGTATTTAGTTAGAAAATTACCAGGCATCGGTTTACAGCGCCAAAAATGTTTTTATCGACTATATAATTTGTGGGATTTTATAAAATAAAGATATTATATTTTTGGTTGAGGCCTACCATGTACCCACACACGATTATTTTACCGGGTATTATGAAAATGGTGAAATTGCTGGTGGATGAGTATATTATGCATATATCAGCTTCGATGAGCTATACTATCTATAATTATCAGCTTAGGCGAGCGTTCATTGGTATAAGCTTAGGTGAGTGGTGATCGTTTCAAGGAAACGACTTGATAGATAATATTGAATGGGATGACCGAGAGATGGTCTTAATGATATGAAATTGACTGGATTGATTGATCGATGGCTCGATCTAATTTGATGAATTGATTTGTTGAAATAATTGATTGAGTGGTTGAATCGTACTAACTTGCAGGAAGGGATTGAGGCAAAGGTAAGTCCTTTGACTTGTGCTTGTGCTTAGGTAGCCCTTGGGGCGTATTTCCTTCCTAGTCGAGACTTAGGGGGTGAACTTGCTGAGACGTCGTGTCATCCCGTTGTGGGATAACATTTTCAGATCATTAGATGGCAGCTCCTCCTGAGCATTTTGGCCAACCGAAGAAGGTCACCGAGCAGGTGTCTTATATTCCGCTGCATGGGAACTCGAAGGGATGGGTCTATGAACTCGTGAGGTCCATGGTCTGGGTCGATGCGGGTTTACCCCATAAGGTACCCCACCAATACAGATCATGGTATCGTCGTGAGCGGAATGGACAGAGAGAAGGGCCCATACCGGAATCTGAGGTCCCTCTGTCGGTGCTAGAGGTAGCTTTTGGCAAGAGTACGGCAGACCCTCCTAGTGGTTCAGTGGTGGACCCGAGTGTGTCAGATCTAGGGTCCCCGGAGTATTCAATTGAAGACTCGAATACTTAGAGGACATGTAGCACTCTATACCCCCCAACCCTTTTTGCAGACCTTGTATATATCGACTAAGTTTGTATATGACTTCGTTTGATATGTATATAAGTGTGTTGTGGCTTGAAAAATTTGTGGCCCTGCTTTTCTATCACATCTCGTTGTTGTCTGGGGATTTATTTATTCGCTTCCGCATGCGCATTAAAATGAACAAGTCAGCGACGCGTCCCGGGACGTCGCAATTAAATCGACCATCGAAAGATGGGCACGCGCTCAGAGGATCGAGGCGTGAAAAAAAATATGGAATAGAAATTTTATATGGTTACCAAACACAATTCTGTCCTTTTTCCAAGAATAGATTTTTTGTGCAGTTGCCAAACGCGTTCTTTTACTCATAAATTATTCCTTGGAGCAGAATCAGAAAAAACCATTTCTAATCAAAAATTATTTCCGAGAACAAAGTAGTTACCAAATGTGTCCTAATTAGTGATAAATGAAATTGGCATAAGTAATTGGTATGCTTGAGTGGTCACTTAAAGGAACTTGTCACCCAACGAGTTTTTGGGAACGATGCCTAATTTTATGGAATGCCCAGTGGGGGTTTGAATACCAAGTCACGGTTGAGGCCAAATTAATAGTTATCTTTGAGTCGAATTGCATGATCATGTTAATAGTTAAGGCATAGTAAGGGTCGCTTTGCTATTGATCTGTCGTCGATATAATGCTGCATGTGTAGGTTGCACCCAAGATGAGTTAGCATCCTAATCGAGGCTTAGGTTGTTAACTTACTGAGATCTTATCTCACTCATTGTTGTTTATTGTTTTCAAACTTGTAGTAAGGACAACCGTCATGTTTGATTTGAGGTCCCAATGGACCAAGACACAGTCATAATTCCATACTCTATCCGGACTGACCAGGTGTATGAGCTTTTTGTTATGACCGCTTGGGTAGACGAGGGGTTAGTCGACTGGGTGGCTTATAGGTTCAAAGCATGGTTTATTAGGGTTGAAGAGGACCGTTTTGGCTTGATACGTGGTTTTGATGGATTACCTTACAAGGGTTCCTAGGGAGCAAAGTTGGGATCCAATGGACATTGACACCCTCTACAGTCCGTAGAGAATTTGGATACTAATCTAGATGAGGAGTGCCCCTCCGATTATGATCTTGAGAATCCACTCGGATACCACGGTTGGTGATAGGCGCGAGATACATCTCTTTTTGGCTAGCCCTTATGTTAGAGAAGTTTAGGTTAACTCGACCCCTTGTTGATTTTTTGTGTTGGTTGGTGGAAGTTGTCGTTGTTGAGGCTTGCAAGTTTTAAACTTCCTGGGGTTAACAAGTAAATAAATAGTGCTTTTAGGAGTGTTGTTGTGCTGCTTTACTATCCTTACTATTATGATTAACTTGGTATTTATAATATGCTTTCATTTGTGTTTAGCCAAACGATAAAACGAATGGATTAGCGATGTGTCTTGGGATATTGCATTTAAATGACCAAAGAGAAATAGGAGTTATCGTGTGCTCAAGGTTAGGAAATGACAATCTATTACCAACTAGAATAGAGCTAAGAAGAACTCTCAAAGAAATAGACTAGTTTGGTTTGTTCTCATCCAACCACACTGCTTCTCTTATATTGAATTTATACCCATCCAACCTTAGATAACCATTTCCAACTCAAATCCCTCAAGTACTCATCTGTGACATCCTGAATTTTCGACCCATCCTGATAAAACGAAATGGGCTTTTCATCGGCGCACCTATGGTCCTTTTTCTTTGAGCTGATCACTCATGAGTTAACCAATCTATTGGGTGAAGCCGTTAAGGGATATAACCGCGGTAAAATCCCTAAAAGCTACCCGGTAGGTCGGATTGGACTAAAATCGCGTCTGGTCGATTTTAACCACGAAATTGAATTAGGTTTCGGAATTCGGACGTTCGAGCATGTCACGATTCATTTATAGGATGTCATCTTGTCTTTTAGAGAAATTCCGTCGAGTTCAGGATTTTTATAGAATAACAATTCGGACGATTCATAAAAGAACGGAAATTCGGTTGAGCCAAATTGAAGGGATTTTTGGCTTCCAAAACCGAGCTATTTGGTGATGAGAACTTGGAAAAATTGTGTGGACTTCTTCCTTAACAAAATTTGGACATCAAATTGAGAGATTGGAGAAGAAATTGAAGTCCCAAAATTTCATAAATTTGGAGCTTGGATGGGGGCTGCAACATTTGGCACCAAAATGGAGATTTTGTGAATTAATTTGCAATAATTAATTATGGGAGACAAGGGGATAATCATGTGGACTATTGGGGACTAGGATATAATGATTTGGGATATTTTTATTTGACTTTGGTCCCCCTCCTCCTCAACTTCTCCAGTACACTTCAGCTGGATCCCCCTCCTTCCTCGTGCGATTTTCACCTCAACCGAAGACCCCCTCTATACGGCCTTCATTTCATTTTCCTCGCATCTCTCTCTCTCTCTCTCTCTTGCTGCCCATCTTCTCCACTCTTTCTCTCTCTCGCTGCCGCCCCACTCTATTTCCCTCGTGGCTTTGTTCCACTGAGTCATCCCAAAAGAGACCGAAATCCCTTGGTTTGACTCCGCAAGCCACACACCGTCCCCACCAATCCTCCTTCGCATTGCCACGAAGCCATCTTGTTGCTTCCACCGCCTGCCAGCTCGCCTTTCCTCTTCGTGCAACAGCAACGCTTGCTGCTTCCCCACTAAATCAATGCCACGACGCCAGCCCACGGGTCAACACCAGCAAGCTCTATCCCATCGTTGACCGAAGCTGCTCCATCCCATGTCGCGCGTCAGCCTAGCCCCACTTCCATCTTCGCGTGTCTCCTCTGTCACCTACTCCTCCACCAGCCCCTGTCTCCCTCCGAATTTGCTGCTCTCTCGCTTGTCCCCTCCACCAAAGCAATTCCCACCGAGTCAAACCCTCAGCCAAATCTCACGAAGCCAGTGAAGCCTCCCCGTTGACGCCAGCAGCACTGCCGAAGCTACTCCCTCTCCATTGCTCTTCACGTTCGGCCCAACCCAAGTATTGCGTCCACCGCTGCAACCCACCCAATTTTCCAACCCAGCAGCTCCAGGCCACGCTAATCCGGCTCACCCAGCAGCCCACATCTCAGCCCGTTATTTGAGCTCAGCAACCACAAGCCCAGCCCACAGTTCAGCCCATAATCAGCAATTCACTGTGGGCTTGCAAGGCCGTTTCCGGCCCGGTCCAAGTCTCCCTTGGCGCCACCATGGGCCCGAGTTTTGGCTGCCGTCACGGTGAACCGGTTTTCACGTTAAATCGGTGAGTTTATGCACTAAACTCTACTTAGTATGCTAATGACGTTTAAGGAGTGTTTAGTTTAAGTTAATTAGGGATTAGGTGGTTAGTTAGGTTAGATTAGTGATTTAATTATTCAATTATGCATGTTAGGTGGTTAGAACAACTAGATTAAGGACTAGAGTAGTCATACTATTTATCTAGATTGGTTTGATAATTTTTCCGGGCCCGTTTCGGTATTTAATTAGGTATTTTTACCTAAGTTAGCATTTTTAGAATTTAAATTGAATTATTTAATTAATTTTGGTAATTATTTAGTTATTTAATATTTTCTGGAAATTAGACCGGGATAGCCGGTGACCGGAATTTTGTGCTGATTGTAATGGTGTGCTTGGTTTATTTAATTGAATGCAACATTGTGCAAATTAAGTGAAAGTTAGAATTTTGGATAATTGTCCCAAAATTAAGTAATTTCAGTAATTAATTAGAAAATACCGGGCGTCGGTTTACAATGCCAAAAATGTGTTTATGGATTATTATAATTAGTGGGATTTTCTAAAAGAAATATATTATATCTTTGGCTCAAGCCGACCGAGTACCTACATACGACTACTTTTATCGGGTATTTTTAACACAAAAAAATAGGCCAAGACATTTTTTTAAATGAGGAATTTAAGTGCGAAGCACAATGTTCTTGGCTGTGAGTGAATATTCGTGTTGGTTTATAGTAAGGGCATGTTGATTATTGAAATTTGAGGTGATATGTGTTGGGCTGAGGAACCCGTTGGGCTATGAGTAGGTAAAGGACTAAGTACTACGAGTATGAGACTTCGTATGAGTCACCTCTAGTGCCTTATAATATTGCCTAGTGCATTAAAGGACTAAGTACTACACAATAGCGAGACTTTGTGTGAGTCGCCTTTAGTGCCTTATATTATTGCTTGTTGTAATCAAGGGCTACGTGTTCCATGGCGACTTGAGTCGCACAGGAATTTTCTCTAGAGCCGTGAGTTTGATCTTGAGTCTGTTATTGGAGTATTGAGATTATTTATTGAGTATCGAGATTTCAATTGAATTTGAATATTGAGAGTGACTATCGGGTGTGGATCGAACCACCGATATGAGTTACCCGCGCCTGATTATGGGACGAAATTATGTGATGCGGTATGGGACATGTCATAACGATTTGGTCTCATAATCGGGACCCTTGTGAGTGAATTGTTTGAGTGAATGTTGGATCAATTGTGTTGATTCAATTGATTGATTGATTGACTAAGATTGAATGAGACGTTCCAAATGGTCGGGTGTTCTTACTGCACTTATGTGATAGATGAATTGTGCTGACCTGTAGGATGGATCTGAGACCTGGTAAGTCTCTGTGGTTGTGTGGTTAGGACGCCTTTGGGCGTATTACCCTCCTAATTGGGGTTTATAACATGAACTCGCTGAGATTTATATCTCACCCCGTCGTGGGCTCATTTCTTTTCAAGACCGTAGGGTGGAGGACTTGGAGCCGAGCTGAGGTGATCTAAGGTGTAGGTTAGATAGGACAGCTTCTTTTTGAGAGTCAGTCTTTCAAAATCTTTTGAGTATAGACTTTTGTACATGACTCGGTGAGTATATAAAAGCACGTTGTTTGTGAATTTGTTGTCCTGCTTTTCTATCCCGAGATGGTTACTATCAGGGGATTTATTATTTGCTTTTGTACGTGCAATAAAATGAAAGGGTCTGCGACTCGTCTTGGGAAGTCGCAAATTTTAATCGACCATTGAGGGATGGGCACGCATTCGAGGATCGGGGTATGACATCCCCATTTTATGGTATCATAGCAAGGTCGATAGTTGGAGTGATTAGGTGCGATGGGTCTTGGGATAGTTAGTAGGAAAGGTTTTTCATATGCTGATGCATGTGAGTGATAGCTGTTTGGTAGATTGTTTGGTGTAGATCACTCAGCTTCTAATTCTGTGTGGAATTGGAAGGCAAGTTTCTGTAGAAAACTTGCAAAATGAGTGATCAGGAGCAGAGGACTCTTAGGAAGCGTACCATTGGACCTACGAATTGGGGAAGGATGCCAACAAGGGTCGGTACCCGAGGAAGTCATGGTCAAGCGCCAGCTCAGCCTAGCGCCAGTGGAGTAGCACCACCTCTTGTTGGTGCTGAGGTAATAGCCCCTGATGATCCAAGGTTCACTCGGATCATACAGGCGTTAGAAATAAGGGTGAGCAGTTCTAGGTTTCAGTTCGGTTCCATTTGGAACCTGGAACCTACCCTCGGGTACAAGTTCCTCATTTTTTGGAACTTGGAACCTACCCTATCACAGGTTCCAGGGTCGGTTCCAGGTTCCAACAGGTTTTTTTAAATTTTTAAATTTTATTTTTAGATTTGAACTATAACATACGCGCATACTCTACGGTAACTTCCCACATGTTAGCAAACATACCAGTGCCAACTGCCAAGAATTTGGACATACATAATCAAAACCAATAAGAAGTTTCCAAAGAGGAAATGAGATGCTTGATTAACTATAACTATTGTGCCCATATATGTCAATATATGTGCACTAAAGCTTAAATTGTCACATTTGCCATATGCCATATGCCTTATCAACTGAGTCAAATGAAAATGATGAAGCAAAATATAATAAGGAGATGAAAAACTAGAAGTGCCAACAAGATCTCAAATTTTCATTTACTCCATAGTGTGAACTCTGCAATATTTCCCTGTGATTCCTTTGGCACAGCAAAACCCTGCAAAGACATGGATGAAAATCAGTCAAAATCCTAAGTAAAGACACACAAAAAAAAAAAAATTCAATATCGATAATACTCCATGAAGCATGCCATTTTACCCATCTAAAGACTCCTAAACTCTTTGACAACGTAGTTCAAAAATTCAATATACATAAGAGGAGCTTGCATTAAGATTATGACAAACAAAGTTGCTCATCAATCAACTTCTACACAGTTAAAGTAGCACAAAGCCAAAAAAAACCTTGCTTGACTTCTCAACCGTTGGACCCATCGCAGATGCGACACCACCAACTCTATTTATCAACGATAATCTTCGCATTAAGACCATCCATATCTGAAAAAAGAAGAAGAAGAAGAAGAAGAAGAAGAAGAAGAAGAGATTAAATAAAATATTCACTTATTAGATATACAAAAAGAATTACAATATATAAAGATATAAACATTACTTACGCAACTCAAATTTTTCTGCGTTCTCGATGCACTCTTCAACATCAAGCGGTACACGAACAGCTCTCAACCAATCTTGAGTGCAAATCAAAGCTTCCACTACTTTGGGAGTTAAATAATTTCAAAAGCCATCAAGCACACGACCCAATGTATTAAAAGTTGACTCTGAAGCAACGATAGTTACAGGAATGGACAAAATATCTCGAGCCATCAAAGAAAGGATCTTTCATTTTTTTTCTTGAAGATACTTATCAAGCTCGGAGTTGTTGTCATTGCACCCTTGTTCATTTGAGTATAAAAACATTTTCTTCCAAGCTTGGCCGTCATACTTCTTTATTCCTTCATTACCACCCGTATCGGCATTGAAACCACTACTACTTGCACCCAAATTATGGCCACCAGAATTTTGATCACTTGAAATAAGAAAAGATTGCTCATAAAATTCATACAAACGCTCCAATGTATCCTTCACCTTGTAATGCATCTCTTTAATTTTCGACTCATCATCATAAATCCGTCCATACAAGAAACTCACATAATTTAACTTGGCTTTAGGATCTAACACAACCGCAATCAACACCATCATATTCACTTTATCCAAGCTTCCATAATATTTGTCAGATTTTTCTTTCATTTTCACGCCCATAGATTGAAGCTTAGGATCCGAAGCGTCGACCGCATCTTTCAAATATCTATACAAAAGAGCTATCCCTTCAAAATAATCATTTAAAGTAACATATGAACTCCCAAACATCTAATTGGTGGCATCATAGAATACTTTTAGAAATTCCGAAAGAATAATAGCATTTTCCCAATCATCATCACTAGGAGTTTCATGATTAAGCTCACTTACAAAAGATGGATCGTCTTCTTCCATCCTTTCGAAAGCTTTTCTGAACTTTATGGTGGTGTCTAACATGAGGTAAGTGGAGTGGCAACATCAAGAACTACCGAACCCTTATAAGTGATCCATTCTCTCTCAATGCAAGATTGAAATCCTTTGGCTCTTGTGGGAGAACTCCTTACATACCTAACATCATTTCAGATACGTGCAATGGAGTCATGTACCGTAGTCAAGCCATCTCTCACAATCAAATTTAATATATGAGCTGTACACCTCATGTGCAAAACACTACCGTCTAATATCAACGACCATTCTTTTGAAATTGTTTCCCTCAAATAGCCAATTGCAACATCATTCGAGCTAGTATTATCCACGGTAATTGTGGACACCTTTTTTTTCTATTCCCCACTTCTCAATGCATTTTTCCACCATTTTCCCAATCTCCCTACCCCTGTAACTATGCATCACCACAAAGTTGATGATTTTTTTATGCAACTTCCAATTTTCATCAATAAAATGTGTAGTGAGACACAAATAATTTAGATTTTGATTGGAACTTCATGTATACTCGTGAGTGTGATCCTAGAATTAATCTTTCCAAAATAATTCTTCAAATAAATTTTTTCATATAAATACAAATTCATGCAATCTTTTGCCACTGTGAAACGTGATAAATGTTTGAAGAGAGGTTGTAACTCAGTAACAAATTCACGAAATCCAACACGCTCAACCAAGGAAAAAGGTTGCTCATCAAGGATGATGAACCGAGCAAGCATGTGCCTACAACGTTCTTGATTAAATGACCATGTCGATAAGATGCTACCAGTACTAGAATCTCCTCCTGCCTTGCCAGCCAAGTTGACATTATGTGGTGCAAAGAATTCCTGCCTCTTATCTACATTACGGGGAAACCTCTTGCATGTGGTCAAGTGCTTCCTCATTGTAGAAGTACCGTTAGCAACATGGTACTTAAGCACAGACCCACAATAAATGCACTTCACTTGATATATTTTTCCATCCTTATCACTGATTCTCGAATAATGATTCCAACATTCGGATGTATAGGTCTTATAATGAGGAATATGAGAACCGGTACCTTATTTGTGGCACTCATGGAGGGGGTGCCTCTTCTTCAATTTCATCGCCAGAAAACTCCCATTCCGTAATCGGAGTCATCTCCTCACGTCTCTCCACCTCCATTGACGTGTTATCTTGATACATTAACTTTGCACTACACAACAATAATAGAATATAATTAGAAATTTCAAAACAAAGAGCAAACTAGAAATGAAGCTTGTGATTTAAAATGTAAAATGAAGCTTCAGCTCATTCTTTTTGGTTATGGTAAAAGTTCCAGCCTATCAACTTCAACATTATTTAGCAGATTCTATTGTATGCTAAACAAGATGTTACTAGGTGGCAAATCTTAATGGTAGGTGTGGCTCTTGGTTCCTATATGCATAATACCAGACTTCTCTACCGCTTTATATTTTCTACTTTTGCTGTTTCTGGCAAAACTTGTTATCATTCTCAAGGAACTGATAAAATGGTTTAACAAGTGCAATCAATTTATATTCGACATTTGAGTTGTGGTCGACTTTGTATGTGGATAAAATGGATAAAAGTGCACATTCCTCTTGCTTCCCATCTACTGGTAGCATAATCAAATTCACCCCCCTCCCCCGCTCCTTATTCGGAAATCGACCGGACCCTCAACAACAAGGGACATGCAGAAGGAAAACCTAGGACCCAAAATTTCTGCATAGCCGACTAGCGAACCCCGGAGCATATACAATCCCATCCAAATCAAGAACAAAACCACACAAACAAAACGAGAGGGAGAGATCATATTGAAGTACGGAAAAAATCACAATTTGAATCACAGGGGTCGGCAAAGGTCCATCGGAACAGAAAAAAAAAACGAACAACATAAGTTTCCGTAGGATGCAAGGATTTAGAACTAGAAAGCAAGAAGAGCGAGGAGCTACGAGGGACATACGTGTGCCGGTATGAAGGCGATTGAGGCCTCATTGGAGATGCTCGCCGGAGATGGCACTACATGTGCTCTTCCGCCATTCGTCCGAGGGGGTTGGTCATTGGCGTAGGACGAAAGGACGATCCCGAGCGAATGATGACGACACGGAATAGGGAACGTGGGAGGGGGGTGAGCGGCTAGGCAAGCATCGAGTTGGCCTGAGCGTGCGGCATGGCCTACGGCGTCCGGCGGCGGTGTTGAGGGCTAGCGGCGTCAGTGACGGGCAGAGGCCAAGCATGGCAGCGGCATCGAGCCCCAAGGGTTCAGGCGAGCGGCTGGGCAAGCGTCGAGTTGCCCTGAGTGTGCGGCGTGGCTTGCGACGTCCGACGGCGGCGTTGAGGGCAAGCGACGTCGGCGACAAGCAGAGGTAGAGCACGAGAGAGACTCAGAGCAGCATCAACGATAGGCAAAGGCAAAGCACAGTAGCGACTGGCGTCAAACGGCGAGGGTTCGGGCGAGCGGCATCGGAGATCGGCATCCAAGCGGCGTTTACGCGGCGACGATGCCTTGAGGGCGAGCGGCGTCCGACGGCGTGAAAGTTCCAAGTCTGAATGAAGGGAAATTGTATTTAGGGCACCTTTTGGAGCCCTAACCGGCTTCGTAACTGGAACTGGAATCGCCGGTTCCATAACCGGAATCGAATCGTCGGTTCCCGGAAAAAAGGAACCGGGAACCGGAACCGGTCCATTTAGAACCGGGAACCGAGAATCGAATCCGATCCTTTTAGAACTGGGAAGTGGAACTGGTCCTTTTAGAACCGGGAACCAAATCTCAAGTTCCCGATTCTACCTGGGAACCGCGCTTACCCCTAGTTAGAAATGCTGGGGAATAGGATTGATCAGCAGGCTTAGATTCAAGCTGCTAGTGCCGCCGCTACCACAGCTACCGCGGATGCTGCTGTTGCTTGCTGCCGCACCTATTGCCACACCTGCTAAGGTTCCGCCAGGGAACGTCGTTGCTGGGAGTTCGATGCATAAGCCGGTGGAACAATTTCTGAAACTGAAGCCGCCGAAGTTTACTGAGGTAGGAGACCCCGAAGCTGCAGCCCTGTGGATCCAAGGCTTGGAGAAGGCCTTTACACTGCTAATGTGCACCAAGATGGAGAATGTAGTCCCTACAACCTATCAACTGCAGGGAATTGCAAGAACTTGGTGGAGAACCACCCAAGGAATGTTATTCCCTGAAGGTATGGTTTCGAAGTGGAACGCCTTTGTTGAGGTTTTCAACAATAAATACTTTTCTGAGATTGCCAGAGAACTAAAGATGGCAGAATTCCAACGCCTTCGCCAAGGTACGATGATAGTTTATCAATACGAAGTGAAGTTCGCTGAACTATCGCAGTACGCTCCCAAATTGATTGAGGATCCGATAGATTGAGCTAGAAGGTTCAAAGATGGACTCAAACCGGAACTGAGGAGGCCGCTGATACTACTCAACTTGAGGAACTACAACGACTTGTATGAACGAGTCCAGATGATAGAGAGAGATAGAACGAACGTGCCGCCACATCTGGGTCCCGGTTTAGTTCTAACCGGGATGGGAATCGGTGTGGGAAGAGACCAATGACTGGAGTAAGGTATCCCATTCCGCCCAACAAAAAGGATGGGATTGGAAAGTCAACGCCCAACTTGAACGACGTGTGCCGTTTTTGTAGGAAAGGACATGGTTCAACTCCATGTTATAAGAGGATGGGAGCTTGTTTTAAATGTAACCAGTACGGCCACTAGTTCAAAGATTGTTCGCACAGACAAATGGAACCACAACAACTACTACTGCCGCCACCAATGGGATAGAACAGAGGGAATGCACCACAAACAGGACGCCACTTGGATGGCGAATGAGACAGGAATGAACTGAGCCATGCATCGATCAGGGGAAGAATGTTTTTGGGATAATTTTCATTAGAGTGGCGCAGTGGAATTTTTAGTTAAGATTGTAGAACTTCAGTTTGTTGTAATAAAGTTGTAAAAAGGAGAATCATTGACTAGGGATGTATTCGACTATTTCGCTTATGTATAACTTTGATGTCATATATGAAAAGAGTTGGCTCAAGGAGTCTCTTGTTGTGATGAACTATTGTTGTGAAATATTTCAGTTTAATCCGTTAGCGGGTGGAAATTTCGAGTTCATTGAGAGTCGAGGATGACTCTCGATTGCCTTAATCTCATCGCTTGAGGCAACCCGTTTGTTATACAAAGGTTATTAAAGTTACTTGGCAACTGTAGTGGATACGACAATTGAGGAACTGAAGATGGAGAACATAGCTGTAGTACGGGAATTTTCTAAGGTGTTTCTTGAAGGATTACCTAGTCTGCCCTCAGAAAGGGAGATTGAGTTCGTGTTTGAGTTTGCCCCTAGGATGGAGCCAATCTCTAAGGCCTCTTACCATATGCCATTGTCAGAATTGAAGGAACTGAAGGTGCAGAGGCAGGGATTGTTAGAAGAGGAAATTATACGCTCTAGAGCATCACCTTGGCGAGAACCAGTTATGTTTGTGAGGAAGAAAGATCGGTTGTTGCGCTTTAGCATCGATTACCGGCAACTCAACCAGGTGACGATCAAGAATAAGTATTCGTTGCTTAGGACTGACGATTTGTTTGGTCGGTTACAGGTAGTGTCGATATTCTCGAAGGTCGACCTAAGGACGGGTTATCATCAATGAGGATTAAGAAAGAGTTGAACACGAGATAGTGTCGTGGGGTGGAACTTCTCAAGGATTAGGGTTGCGACACTCAGTATCACCTCGGAAAAAGCTAATAAAGTTACACATGCGTAGAGTCGAAAATCATCGATTGCGCAGATGGTGATTCAAGCGTGGATTTTACTTGAATGAACTAGAGATTCGGTTTTCAAATTTGAGGTGGGCCACCTTTCAAATCTTATGGCCACCCTCAGAATTAAACCGAAGCACATCTAAGGATTGAACGTTACAGTTGACAGATCTAGAAATTCATAAGATCTTGCAAGATGATACCGAAAAGAGAAAGGCTAACTTTCAGAATTTTGAGAATGGGACACTAAGGTTCCGATGACAATTATGTGTATCAGGCGACGCAGAGCTGAAGGAGGAGATTTTATTAGAAGCTCATCGTAACAGTTACAACATTCATCCAGGCAGTATGAAGATGTATCAGAATCTGCGTCAACACTATTGGTGGTCCAGTATGAAGGCGGATATCGGCAAGTATGTCGCCAAGTGTCTGACGTGCCAGCAAGTTAAGGCATAGAATTGTAAGTCGGGAGGACTTCTGCAACCTCTCAAGATTCCCGAGTGGAAATGGGAACACATCATGATGGACCTTGTGATGGGCTTACTAAGGAGTTAGAGGTCATGATTCCATTTGGGTTGTGGTTGACAGATGGACGAAATTGGCTCACTTTATTGCCGTATGGAACGATCTTGCATTGGACAGATATGCAGACCGCCTTAGGAACAAAGCTGCAGTACAGTACAGCCTATCAGCCTCAGACGAATGGCCAGTCTGAAAGGACGATTCAAACCCTTGAAGACATGCTACGAGCTTGCATGTTGGATTTCAATGGAAGCTGGAAGGAACAGCTTCATCTTGTCAAGTTTGCCTACAACAACAGCTACCAGCAGAGTATTCAGATGGCTCAGTTTGAAGCGTTGTATGGCAGAGCGTGTAGAACGCCAGTATGTTGGGATGAGGTCAAAGAATGAAAGATCATAGGCCCAGAGTTAGTTCAGCAGTCAGTGGATACAGTTGCCGTTAGCAAAGACAGATTAAAGACCACTCAGAATCGCTAGACAAGTTACGCTGATAAGTGTCGAAGGCTATTGGAATTCCAAGTTAGTGATCACGCGTTTCTGAATGTATCACCAATGAGGGGTACTTCGCGCTTTGACAAGAAAGGGAAAACTGAGTCCGAGGTATGTAGGTCTCTTTAAGATTCTAGATAGAATCAAAATCCTGGCGTATCGTTTTGCACTGCCGCCGAGGATTGGCGCAAGTGCATGACATCTTTCACGTGTCAGTGTTGAGGACATATGAGCCTAACCTAACCCACGTGCTTAATCTTGAGAATTAGGCGTGGACGATAGAGTGTCGTACATGGTGTGCCATCCTGAATTTTCAATTCTGATTTCAATTAAATAAATCGAGCCTTTCATCGACGCGCTTATAGTGCTATTCTCAGAGTTGATCATTCCTGAGATAACTAGACTATCTGTGAAGTCATTAAGGAATTCTAATGCAATAGACTTGAGAATTCGACCAAGAATCGACTACTCGACCATGCTCATCTGTAAAGATCATTTCGGCACAATAAAGATCGATTAGAAAAATTCTCGTCGATCGGCAATAGACTAATTTTTCTGTCGTTTTGGTACCCTATGTTCGTATTTGAAATCTCGAGATTTTCACGACAACCGAAAGTTGCCAATGTGTGAAGAGGTTCATTGTGGCTTGAAGAAAATCGACCACGGGTCATTTGCATTAAAAATTTCTGAAAGGTACCCGTAGCCTAGGTCACGCTAAAATCGCACCAAATAGAAATTAACCGCAAATTTGAATCCGATTTCAAAAATTGAAAGTTCTATCATGTCACGGGTCATTTTAGGAACGTCGACTTAGTCTCCGAAGATTTTTCTACAAACTGAGGTTTTGGCGGAAAAAGTTGAGATATGGCCATTTTTGATCGGAAAATTCAAAGGACCATTTTTTATCGCGGAATTAGGATGCAAGTAGTGTTTTTCCGGGCCGTCTAGGGCCGTTGTTTGCCGTCGCTCGCCCATCGCGCGCCCTGCCAACCGCGCGATCGTCCCGCACATTCCCGGCCGTCGTTCCGCCCAGGTTCGACCCTCGGACCATCCCTCAAGCCGTTCGGACCCTCCTCACAGTTGCCGAAGCCGCCTAACCGCCCACCGAACCGCCGAAAGCCCACCGCAGCCCGTCCACCATTTGCCGTTGCCGTTTCCAGCCCAACCGTCCGCTCAGCCTTCTCCTTCAACCATCAAACAAAACCGAGACCCCTTTAGGTTGCTGCCACAGTTTGGCCCGTTTTTGTGGCTTTCCGGACCTCAAAAGGTGCACCCGCTTTGGAGTTTGTCAATCCTCTCCTCGTCCCCGTCATTGTGATCCAAGTAGATTGTTTGTCGAGTTTAACTCCCTAATCCTTACTTAGGAAATTAATGACGTTTAAGGGTTGATTAGTTTAGACTAAATATGGATTAGGTGGATAGTTAGAATAGATTAGTGATTTAATTAATTGTTATTGCATGTTAGGTGGTTAGAGTAGTGTAATTAGAGCGTAGATAAGCTCTAGTATTTATCTAGAGTGGTTCAAAAATTTTCCAAGCCCATCTCGGCTTTTAATTAGGTTTTTCGGGCCTAAGTTGTTATTTTTGATATTTATTAATTATTTTTCGTTAATTATTTAATTAATCAACCTGCGGGCTCGATATGTCAGCTTAGTGCGAGCAATATACCGGTATACTATATCAGCCTACGGGCCTTGATAAGTCAGCTTAGTGCGAGCAGTATACCTTAGTAACTTCTGGTGAGCATTATTAGTATATTATATCAGCTTGCAGGCCTCGATATATCAGCTTAGTGTGAGCAGTATACTATTTATCAGCTTAGAGTGAGCTATACTATCTATTATCAGCTTAGAGTAAGCAATCCTAATTACGATCGGACTTTCTAGATAGTATTGATTGAGATGATCGGGAGATGATCTCGATGACATGGAATCGACTGAGTCGATTGATCGATGTTTCGATCTGATTAGTTGAAATGATTGGATGGCCATTTGAATTATATTGACTTGCAAGAAAGAATTGAGGCCAAGGTAAGTTCTCTGACTTGTGCTCGTGCTTAGGCAGCCATTGGCGCGTATTTTCTTCCTAGTTGTGTCTTAGGGAGTGAACTCGCTGAGACGTCGTCTCACCCCATTTTGGGATAACATTTTCAGGCCCATAGATGGCAGCTCCTCCCGAGCATTTTAGACAGCCAAAGAAGGTTACAGAACAGAAGTGCTTCATCCCGCTTCATAGAGACCCAAGGGGATGGTTATATAAGTTGGTAAAATCTATAGTCCGGGATCGATGCAGGTCTACCCAAAAAGATGCCCCATCAATACAGATCATGGTATCGCCAGGAACGAAATGGTCAGAGAGAAGGGCCCATACCGGAGTCCGAGATTCCTTTTTATGTGCTGGAGGTAGCCTTTGGAAAGATCTGCTGACCCTCCAGGTGGTTCGATGGTGGACCGAGACCCCAACCTGTCGGAACCCGAGTCCTTGGTGTATTCAGCTGAAGGCTCCAATGAGGATGAGAAGGGAGATCTGTAGTTCTTTGAGCCCCCTTATTTTGTACACCTTGTGTGTGTGTGTGTGTGTGTGTGTGTGTGTGTGTGTATCGGCTTGTATTGCATCTGACTGGTTATGATATGTATATATAGGTGTGTTGTTAGTTTTCAAAATTATGGCCCTACTTTTCTATCCCATCTTGTTGTCTGTGGATTATTTATTCGCTTCCGCATGTGCATTAAAAATGAATGGGTCGGCAATGTGTCCTTAGATGTCGCTATTTAATCAACCGTTGAGGTATGGGCACGCGCTCGGAGGATCGAGGCGTGACACATGGGAAGCTCGGTTTAAATTGTGGATCGCAAGGAACAAGTGCTGCGCACCAAGACAACCTCTTTGGTCAAAGCGATCTGGCAACACCACGGGATAGAATGAGCTACATGGGAAAGTGAAGACTCGATGAGACGACAATACCCCACCATTTTGAAGAAGAATTTTAATGGTTTAAATTTTGAGGACGAAATTTTTATAAGAGGTGAAGAGTTGTGACATCCTGAATTTTCGACCCATCCCGATAAACCGAAATGGGCTTTTCATCGACGCGCCTATGGTCCTTTTTCTTTGAGCTGATCACTCACGAGTTAACCAATCTATTAGGTTAAGCCGTTAAGGGATATAACCACGGTAAAATCCCTAAAAGTTACCCGGTAGGTCGGATTGGACTAAAATCGCTTCTCGTCGATTTTAACCACGAAATTGAATTCAATTTCGAAATTCGGACGTTCGAGCGTGTCACGATTCATTTGTAGGATGTTGTCTTGTCTTTTAGAGAAATTCCGTCGAGTTCGGGATTTTTATAGAAAATCAATTCGGACAATTCGGAAAAGAACGGAAATTCGGTTGAGCCAAATTGAAGGGATTTTTGGCTTCCAAACCGAGCTATTTGGTGATGAGAACTTGCAGAAATTGTGTGGACTTCTTCCTTAGCAAAATTTGGACATCAAATTGAGAGATTGGAGAAGAAATTGAAGTCCCAAAATTTAAGAAATTCGGAGCTTGGATGGGGGCTGTAACATTTGGCACCAAAATGGAGATTTTGTGAATTAATTTGCAATAATTAATTATGGGGGAAAATGGGATAATCATGTGGACTTTTGGGGACTAGGATATGATGATTTGGGATATTTTTATTTGACTTTGGTGCCCCTCCTCCTCAACTTCTCCAGCACACTTCAGTCGGATCCCCCTCCTTCCTTGTGCTATTTTCACCTCAACCGAAGACCCCCTCTGTTCGGCCTTCATTTCATTTTCCTCGCATCTCTCTCTCTTGCTGCCCATCTTCTCCACTCTTTCTCTCTCTTGCTGCCGTCCCACTCTATTTCCCTCGTGGCTTTGTTCCACAGAGTCAACCCAACAGAGACCGAAATCCCTTGGTGTTGACTCTGCAAGCCACACGCCATCCCCACCAATCCTCCTTCGCGTTGCCACAAAGCTAGCTTGTTGCTTTCACTGCCTGCCAGCTCGCATTTTCTATTCGTGCAGCAGCGACGCTTGTTGCTTCCTCACCAAATAAACACCACGACGCCAGCCCACTAGTCAACACCAACGAGCTTTTTCCCCATCGTTGACCGAAGCTGCTCCATCCCCTGCCGCGTGTCCCCATCGAACAGCCCAGCCCCACTTCCATCTTTGCATGTTTCCTCTGCTGCTTGCTCCTTTACCAACCCCTATCTCCCTCCGAATTTGCTGCTCTCTCGCTCGTCCCCTCCACCGAAGTAATTCCCACCGAGTCAAACCTTAGCCGAATCTCACGAAGCCAGTGAAGCCTCCCCGTTGACACCAGCAGCATCGCCGAAGCTGCTCCCTCTCGGTTGCTCTTCACATTCGGCCTAACCCAAGTCTTGCATCCACCGCTACAACCCACACAATTTTCCAACCCAACAGCTCCAAGCCACGCCAATCCAATCCACGCAGCAGCCCACATCTCAGCCTGTTATTTGAGCTCAGCAGCCGCAAGCCCAGCCCACGGTTCAACTCAAAATCGAGCCCAGCAAATTGTTGTGGGCTTGCAAGGCCGTTTTTGGCCCAGTCCAAGTCTCCCTTGGCGCCGCCGTGGGCTCGAGTTTCGGCCGCCGTCGCGGTGAACCGGTTTTCGCGTTAAATCGGTGAGTTTATGCATTAAACTCTACTTAGTAGGCTAATGACGTTTAAGGGGTATTTAGTTTAAGTAAGTTAGGGATTAGGTGGTTAGTTAAGTTAGATTAGTGATTTAATTATTCAATTATGCATGTTAGGTGGTTAGAATGGATAGATTAGGGACTAGAGTAGTCGTACTATTTATCTAGATTGTTTCGGTAATTTTTTCGGGCCCGTTTCGGTATTTAATTAGGCATTTCTGGCCTAAGTTAGCATTTTTAGAGTTTAAATTGAATTATTTAATTAATTTTGGTAATTATTTAAGTATTTAACATTTTTTGAAAATTAGATCGGGATAACCGGTGACCGGAATTTCGTGTTGATTGAATGGTGTGCATGGTTTATTTAATTGAATGCTACATTGTGCAAATTGAGTGAAAGTTAGAATTTTGGATAATTATCCCAAAATTAAGTAATTTTAGTAATTAATTAGAAAATACCGGGCGTCGGTTTACAATGCCAAAAATGTGTTTATGGACTATTATAATTAGTGGGATTTTCTAAAAGAAATATATTATATCTTTGGCTTAGGCCGACCGTGTACCTACACACGATTATTTTTATCGGGTATTTTTAACACCCGTCATGGTGGCTCCGCTGGATAAGGTCCCGTTGATCCTTTCCCCAAAGGTGAGGGGTTCGAAACCCAGTGGAGGCGCTTGACGCCTTACGGGCTTCCCTGGGTCATCAAAAAAATAAATAAATAAAAATAGGCCAATACATTATTTTAAATGAGGCATTTAAGTGCAAAGCACAATGTTCTTGGCTATGAGTGAATATTTGTGTGTTGGTTTATAGTCAGGGCATGTTGATTATTGAAAGTTTAGGTGATATGTGTCGAGTTGAGGGAACCCGATGGGCTGTGAGCAGGTAAAGGACTAAGTACTACACGAGTATGAGACTTCGTGTGAGTCACCTCTAGTGTCTTATACCATTGCTTATTGTAGTCAAGGGCTAAGAGTTACATGGCGACTGGGGTCACATGGGAACTACCTCTAGTGCCTTGCAGTATTGTCATACATAGTGAAGGGCTAAGTACTACACGAGGATGAGATTTCATGTGAGTCACCTCTAGTGCCTTATATTATTGCCTAGTGCAATAAAGGACTAAGTACTACACGATAGCAAGACTTCGTGTGAATTGCCTCTAGTGCCTTATATTATTGCTTGTTGTAATCAAGGGCTAAGTGTTCCATGGCGACCTAAGTCGCATGGGAATTTCTTCTAGAGCCTTGAGTTTGATCTTGAGTCTATTATTGGAGTATTGAGATTGAGTATTGAGATTTCAATTGAATTTGAATATTGAGAGTGAATATCGGGTGTGGATCAAACCACCGATATGAGTTACCCGCGCCTGATTATGGGACGAAATTATGTGACACGGTGTGTGACGTGTCATAACGATTTGGTCTCATAATCGGGACCCCTGTGAGTGAATTGTTTGAGTGAATGTTGGATCAATTGTATTGATTCAATTAATTGATTGATTGACTAAGATTGAATGAGACGTTCCAAATGCTCGGGTGTTGTTACTCCACTTATGTGATATATGAATTGTGTTGACCAGAAAGGGGGATCTAAGACCAGGTAAGTCTTTGTGGTTGTGTGGTTAGGACGCCTCTGGGCGTATTACCCTCCCAATCGGGGTTTAGAGCGTGAACTCGCTGAGATTTATATCTCACCCCGTTATTGGCTCATTTCTTTTCATGACCATAGGGTGGAGGACCTGGAGCCGAGCTGAGGTGATATGAGGTCAGATAGGACAGCTTCTTTTTTAGAGTCAGTCTTTCGAAATCTTTTGGGTATAGACTTTTGTACATGACTCAGTGAGTATACAAAAGCATGTTGTTTGTGAATCTGTTGTCCTGTTTTTCTATCCCGAGATGATTACTATCAGGAGATTTATTATTCGCTTCGACATGTGCAATAAAATGAAAGGGTCGGCGACTCGTCCTGGGAAGGCACAAATTTTAATCGACCATTGAGGGATGGGCACGCGCTTGAGGATCGGGGCGTGACATCATTGGTTCTACGATTGTCAATAGCTGAACTTCTCTTTGCCGCTCATCAACATCTCTTTATGGTGGAAGTTTCCCAAAACAATCTGAGTCTGCTTTTATCAAATTTGTCTCCTGCTCATTGTTGCAAATACTACTTTGATTCAACTTTAGTGCTCTTTTTTGTGAATTCCAAGCTTTGCCAATGACTAATTTCTATGATCAATGTTTCAATTAGATGGGCAAGTGACCAGCACCTTCTAATACCTAATATTAGCGTGCTCCATTACTCATTATCAGCACATGCCCACTATCATTAATCTATTGGTGCTATTTAGGGCTAACTTGTATGGAATGACTTGTGATCAATCATCCAATTATCCTTCTAAGTATGTCAGCTTCCAAAGAGTTTAAGTTGATAAAAGACTGACCATGATTCCTTTAAGTCTTCATTAAATTCTCGTCATATTAGACTTATAATTCTCTTGTCGATATCTTTATATTAGTCTTCAATAAACTCACACTGATCATTGATAATAGCATAGCCTTCCAGCTCATCTGATAGTGAGAATTGCTCCTGCCACCAATCCATTGATCTTGTCAACGAGTCACTACTCATGCAAGGGTTATAATCTTCTATCTTATGGTCCTTCCAACTATTTACTTTATCTTGGTACCAAGTTCTCACAAATATTTATATTCTTCTCGACTTATTCACACTCAATCAAAGTCTATCTAGATGTTCATCTTTCCATGTTTTCCAAGCTTTACCAAACATCTTCATTTTAAGTTTGTTCACCATGGGTTTATCTAGCTTGTGGACGCCTCGATAATACCTTGTTCATCCTGGATAGCGATAGAGATTCCACTCCTCATATCAGCTTATTTGATTAGGACACCATCTGCATATTGGCATGTTTATATATCACCTAGTTCTACTCAACCAATACATATATTAATAGCCTTTGATTATTTTATTCATAAACCATATTCTTTTTTGAAATTTTTAATTGAAAGGATATACATATACTTCTCTATATCATTAATAGTCCGAGGATCACTACACAACTTCTTTTTGATAATTCAAAAAAAAAAATGATCAATAACTACATTTACAATAATGAAAGAAATAAAGAAAAGATTGCTCAAACAAATAAAAATAAAATTTGTTTTATTTGGACTAAAAAATCAATTAAAGATATTAGAAATAAAAAATCAAAGATTTTATCATCCTCCTTCTCGCAAGCATATGTATTTCAAAACAATATGGGGGATTTTCCCAATATTCTCCCCATTTTTTATGATGACAAAACAATCTCTAAATATGCAGGTATGCTATCATGCAACAATAGATATTGAATTTTGTGCATGATAAGTAAAATAAATTTATTATGTTGCCAAAGGTAGGAATTCGAATCAAGGCATAATAAGCATGTAATGCAATCCCCAAATATTAAAATAAACAATACATATAATCAGGAGATGACACAAAGAAACAATTTGAGCAAAATAAGAATTAAGAATAGCTCGTCCTTCTACACAAGTCACATGAGTTTTAAAAAGAAGTGAATATTGATCATTTCAACTAAATTCATAAGATATATTACTCCTTCAAACACAAATGCATATTTAGTCTACTGCCACCACCTTTTTGTCATAATAAAAAGGAGATTATAATGTAAAGGGAATTATGTAGAAAATATGCAATCTAGCTCATCTTCGCACAACTTCACCAAAAAAAAACATTAGGCATGAAATGCAAATTTTAACAATCTATTCACAATGCTCAAGTGAATATAAAAGATATGTAATATAGTTCGTATTCTATAAATCAAACATCAAATGCATCAACAGATTTGCATGTAAATTTTCACGAAAGTTAGCAAATTGCTTGAAGAGATAGAAAAACCTTACACGGTTTCTAAATGCAAAAGTAAACATTCATCAAGTGTTATGCAAAATGTTAACTAAAGACCAAACAATGTATGCATGACCTAGACATAGTTTCTAAATGCAAATAGGCAATGCTAATTAATTCTTTCTGGGTTTTTCTTTATTTATAATGGACATGACATAATTTAAATATTATGACCATATGAATACTAATCTAGCATGCATTGATGAACTAACAAAATTCTAAGTGATATGTAAGCTATACTACAATTGAATTAACCTATATGTGTGAAATATAATTAATTAGGAATTAGACCTATTATTTAACTATGTGAGAGATTGTTGTATTTTTCCTTTTTTATAGAAAATTAAACTATACGCTATGATGTGATCTTTATTAGAGTACTAACATTAAGTTATATGACTCTGAGCATAAATGACTTGGATATTATAAAACTAACTAGTTCTACCCGAGATATGCATGCAATATTTTTAAAGATTTTCATTGTGAATTAAAAAGGAAACTAACTAAATCTACATAATGTCCTAATTAAACTAGGAAATAATTTATATTGAATTCTAATCTAAATTAGGTAATTTCTTAAATTACTACACATTTCAAAGATATGAAGTCCTAAGTTAGCAAACTTATATTGATGCAATCTAATGATGAAAGTAACGCAATTTTCATATGATGCATGTTCCTAATCTAATAACATATAATATCTAAACCTTACATGATTGATGATATGTCAAATATTCACCAAAGCCAAAATAGGTAACAAATTTAATTGAGAATCCAAGATTAGAAACGTACCATTATTGCTTCCTTGTGATCAAAGTTAAATAATATAAAGCTTATTAATCCCAATTTCGATCAAATTTCATATTTAGCACACTCCCATGTTAATTTTTGGTAATGATAAAGATTTAATGGGCTCAATTTGACTTCTCACTCTGTGGGCTTAATCGCAAAAATTCTATTAAGTTTCAGACCTCTTGATATGGACATCGAGCCATATCGAGGAGGAGGTGCTAGGGACCCATTGTCTATTCCGACTGGTTCAATCACTCGAGCGCGGGCTAAGCAATTTAGGCAAGCTGTTGGCGTCATGGTTCATGATCTTTGGCGTGGAGATGACCTTGGATCAAATCTTGAAGAATTTTGGAAATCTTGGCGTAATTTTTGTCGTGGAGATGACCTTAGATCAAATCTTGAAGAATCTTGGAAATCTTGGCACAATTTGATTATTTGGTCACCAAATATTTGACCAAGTCAAAAACAATTATCTTCTTGTTTAGATATTTTCTAGAATATGACACATTAGATTTCTAGGGCTGGTTTTAGGGTTTGTGTGGCAACTAGAAGGCCTATATTAAGGACTGGTCGACTTTCTTTGGGGAGACAGACATATTTTATTTTTAAGGAAAAGAATTGAGAGGTTCTCTTCTACTGTTCTTTTGAGGACTTGACCTTATCAAGATTCTCTTGTGGCGGTCGATTCGACTTATCGAGCGAGAAGCGAATTCTTTCGCTCGTGGCATCTATAAAGTTGGTTGGTTGACACGCGTTCGTCAATAGGTCACATTTTTAACACCGAGGTTGCCAATCATAGGTTTAATTGGAGGTCGAGGTTCGCAATTCGCACCATCTGGGCCTTTGTAGAATGACCTTTTCGCAACGATTCACATCATTTGGTATCAGAGCTTGCTTCTACAAGGTCTATTTATCTCTAATTTTCTGTTTATATTCAGCAATTTGAGATTTATTGAGCTAGGGTTTCGGTTCTAGCCAATTTAAGGATTCGATTGCTTTTGTGCTTCCATACGTAGTTGTTTGATGTTAGTTTTAATTTTTTTTTCCTAGCATCTTAAATTGTATATGAGTTCGTAAAAAAAAAAAGAGAAAAAAAAAGAGAAAGTTCATCAAAAAAAAAGAAAAAGAAGAGAAAGAAAACACACACAAAAAAAGTGCGCAGGAAAAAAAACAGATTTGGCAAAAAAAAAAAATCAAGAAGGCGACTTGTTTCTTAGTGGATCGAATTGAAACAAAATCAATAGTGATTTGAGTTTCAATTGGAATTTCGAAAGTTGTACTTGTTGGTTTGAAATTATTACTTGCTGAAACAAAATTAGTAGTGATCTAATCTTGTTTGATTGTCGTGAGGGGGTTGAGAGATGGGTTTTGAGTCCAATAAAGAGCTTGTGAAAAGAGAATACGAGAGGGAAAATGCAAGAGTGTGTAAGCTTAATTGAGGGTGGAAAAAGCCTAGACTTGAGTTAAACACGAGGGGAGTGACAAACACCTTGAGAGAAACACGTGAGGGAGTGATTGGTGAGGATTTTTTTTTTTTTTTTTTTTTTTTTTTTTTTTTGTGATTAACGTTTACTTACAGGTCTAAAAATATGTCGCACGAAGAAAGCGTGAATCAAAGGGAGGTTGACTCCAAACGGAGGGATGAAGCGCTCGTGGAAAGCATCCAGCAATTGAGGGTCGTAGTGGAGGAGCTTAGTGGCCGAATTATGGGGAATGGCATGAGGGTTGATGGTGCCGAGAGATACCCCAAGGAAGGCCGCGACATCAATGAGACGCCTCTAGAACACGACCTAGAAGGCAGCGGCATTATGATGATGATGAGGCTGACATGTTGGATGAGTTGCATGGTTCTTGCATTTTCACTAAGATCGATTTGAAAAGTGGCTATCATCAAATTAGGATGAAAGAAGGTGATGAATGGAAAACTACATTTAAGACCAAGTATGGATTATATGAGTGGTTAGTCATGCCATTTGGATTAACTAATGCACCGAGCACATTTATGCAACTTATGAATCATGTTTTGCGTGCTTTTATTGGTCAATTTGTGGTTATCTATTTCGGTGACATCTTGATATATAGCCGAAGCCCTGATGACCATAATGAGCATGTGCAAGCTGTCTTGCAGGTTTTAAGGGCCGAGCAATTGTACACTAATCTAAAGAAGTGTTCTTTTGTTACTAACAAATTAGTATTTCTAGGATTTGTTGTTAGTGTTGATGGTATACATGTTGATGAAGAAAAGGTCAAAGCAATCTGTGAATGGCCAACGCCTAAGACTGTAGGAGAGGTGCGTAGCTTTCATGGATTGGCGAGTTTTTATCGGCGATTTATGAGAAATTCTGCACCATTGCCACACCTTTGACCGAGGTTATCAAAAAGCACGTGGGTTTCACGTGGGGAGAAGAGCAAGAGAAAGCATTTAATCAGCTAAAAGATAAGTTGACTAATGCTCCTTTATTATCTTTGCCAAATTTCAGTGCTACTTTTGCGATAGAGTGCGATGCTTCTGGTACATAAATTGGAGCCGTGTTGATGCAAGGAGGGCGTCCCATAGCTTATTCAGCGAGAAATTGAGTGGAGCAACATTGAATTATCCTACCTATGATAAGGAGATGTATGCTTTAGTGCGAGCTTTGGAGACTTGGCAACATTACTTATGACCGAAGGAGTTTGTGATCCACACCGACCACGAGACCTTGAAGTACTTGAAAGGGCAGCAGAAGTTGAATAAAAGACATGCCAAATGAATGGAGTTCTTCAAGACTTTTCCATATGTGATCAAGTACAATAAAGGTAAGGAGAATGTGGTAGCCGATGCACTTTCTCGAAGGTATGCGATTCTAACTACTTTAGAAGCAAAGTGTCTAGGTTTTGAGCATATCAAGGGCTTATATACTGATGATGATGACTTTGGGAGAGTGTTTGAAGCATGTGAGCATGCTGCATTTGATAAATTCTATAGGTGTGAAGGTTATATTTTTCGTGAAAACAAACTATGTTTGCCTAAGTGTTCTTTGCGTGAATTGTTGGTGCGAGAAGCGCATAGTGTATATGAGAGATGCATTGTTTATAAGAAATCGAAGTCTACAACTAAACCACATGGCTTGTATACACCATTACCTATTCCAACGCATCCTTGGACTGATATTTCTATGGATTTTGTGTTAGGATTGCCTAGGTCTAAGTATAGTAGAGATTCTATTTACGTGGTTGTTGATCGGTTTTCAAAGATGGCTCATTTTATACCTTGTCATAAAACTGATGATGCATCTCATGTTGCTAATTTTTTTTAGGGAGGTTGTACGTTTGCATGGCATGCCTAGATCAATTGTTTCAGATCGAGATTCTATTCTACTACTTGTCATCCACAGACCGATGGTCAAACCGAGGTAGTTAATAGAACTTTAGGGATATTGTTGCGTGCTATTATAAATAAATATATATATATATATATATATATATATATAATCTTGGGAAGATTGTCTACCACATGTTGTGTCACGCCTGAATCCTCGAGCGCACGCCCATCCCTCACTGCTCGATTAAATAGCGATGTCTCAGGACGCATCGCCGACCTATTAATTTTAATATGCATGCGGAAGCATATAAACAATCCCCAGACAACAACAATATGGGATAGGAAAGTAGGACCAATTTTTCACAAAATACCTTTTTATAAACACACAAGTCTATACATAAAGGTTCATCAAAGAGATCGGCTCCCAACAAAAGAGAATTGTCCTACTACTAACTAGCTGAACAAGATCGCCGATTCTTCGGGCTTCACCTCTTAAACTTCGGGGCTTCCGGTCCATCACCAACACCATCTAAGGACCTGAAAATGGTTGTACAATAACCAGTGAGACAATGTTTCAGCGAGTTCTACCCCCTAAGACTCGATTAGGAAAAAAATACGACCTAAGGGCTGCCAAAGCACAAGCATAGGTCGGAGGACTTACTTTGCCCTCAGTTCCTCCTTGCAATTCAACATAATTCATAATCTCATCGAGTCACATCAATACATCAAATCATTTACTCAGATCAACTTATCGATCAATGGACCTAGTCGATTACATGTCAATCAGACCATTCCCCGGTCATTCTAATCAATACTATGCATTCTCCAAGATGACATATATAATCACTGAGCCCACGTGAATTCTCAAAGATGACATACCTAGTCACCGAGCCCATGTGCATTCTCCAAGATGACATATCTAATCATCGAGCCCACGTTCATTCTCCAAGATGACGTACCAAGTCACCGAGCTAATATAATATAGCGTATTTCTCCGAGATGACATACTTAGTCATCGAGCCGACGTAGTATAATGTCTTTTTCCAAGATGACATACCGAGTCGTCAAGCCGACATAGTATAATGTCCTTCTCCGAGATGACATACCGAGTCATCCAGCCGACATAGTATACGTCTTTCTTCGAGATGACATACCAGGTCATCGAGCCGACGTTCGTTCTCCATCAATTTCTCACTTTTTATCATATCCAATAAAATAGCCGTGTGTGGGTGTACGGTTGGCCTTAGCAAAAATATAATAATTTCCTTTCCATAAATCCCATCATTTTTTGTGATCCATCAAAATATTTTTGACGTTGTAAACCGACGCTCGGTTATTTTCCAATCAATTACCAAAATTGATTAATTTAGGAATAAAATCCTAAAATCACAATTAAATCAATTCAACACAAATTAACGCTCAAATAAATAAACAGAGAGTACCACTACAATCAGCATAAAATTCCGGTCACCAGTTATCCCGATCTAATTTCCGGAAAATAAATAATTAATTAAATAATTATGGAAAATATTAAATAAATGCCAATAAATCCAACTTAGGCCCGTAATGCCTAATTGGATGCCGAAACGGACCCGGAAAAATTTCGAGATTCATTAAATAAATACTAGAACCTATTTACTTGCTAATTGCAATAACTAACCACCTAACATGCATTGGCAGATAATTAAATTAACTAATCTAATCTAATATATCCATCTAAACATGCTTAATTTAATATAATCAACCCCAAAGCATCATTAACCTACTAAGCAAGGTTTAGTGAGTAAAACTCATTTTGCGATCCGCTCGGTTTAAATCGATGGGGGAGCAACGGGGGACAACTTTCTCTAAAGTGGGCTCGGCTTTCGGGGTCGGGAAGCGGGCCAAAACGGTCTTGAGTTCCTAAATTCCTTGCTATCTTCGGTTTCTGTTCTTGAGCCAAGCAGTTGGAACCGGTGGCAGTTTGGCGCAGAAACGGCGAGGGAAGTGAGTGGCTACGGGCAACAGCGGACCAGGCGGGGCTACGGCGGAGGTTGACACACCGGCACCTCAACCACAGCGATCCAAGGCGGTCCTGGCGATGAAACAACAGCCACAAACTCAGACTCCCTCTGCAACTCTGGAAAAACTGGACTGCCGGAGGAGAAACGGAATTGAACGGGCTGATTGGAGCTTCGATGAGGGGTTGGCAGGCAACCGGTGGCACCCGGGGTTCAAGGGGGACTTGATGATGGTTGGTATGGGTGAAGGTAGGGTCAAAATGGGGAGAAAATAGCTGAAACGGGCGAAACAGGCGAAACTGTGAAGACTACCAGGCGAACCGACAAACCGGCGACTGGTTTCTTCTCGCCGGCGTACAGGACGGCCGGCAGCTCCATTCGGCGCAAGGTTGAGCTCCTTTGAATGGTTTGGATGTGCTGAAGACAACGGTGGGTGGCACAAAGGCTAATTCGTCCGGGAAGACCACTTTTAACTCATATCTTTGGCGAAGGTCAGCTGGAAGGAGAAAACAGAGGGGAAATGGGGTCCTATGGGCATGCGACAGTGGAGGGGCTAGTGTGCTTGGTTTCTCTAATTTTCTTGAGCCCTAAGACAGCAACCAAAGAGAAGAAGAAGCTAAGGAAGGAGAGGAGGAAGTTGCTGCAACTTGGAGGAGGGGCAAGAGCCACAAAAGTCTTGCCAAAGTCAAGAACACTCAAGTAGAAGCCCCCAAAGTCTTCAGCCTCATCCACAGCCATTTCTCTCTCCCCAAGCTTCCTCAAGAAGCTTCCCAAGTGGTCCAAAATGTTGCTCCCCCCCTTGGCTACGAATTTTGTGCCATTTGGCCATCAAAGTCTTCAATTACTCTTCCATTCTCTTCAATTCAATTCACTTGGAGTCCAAAAAATTCCAGCCATGTGTCCACACTTGAATCCACATTTTTCCATGCCAATATATCCATCTTGGATGCCAAAAGTCCATTCCAGAACGGTCCTCTAATTTTCCCGATCCAATTACCCTTACTTTGAAATTTTTGCCGAAAATCTCGGTTTTTAGAAAAATCTTTGAAGACTAAGTCGACGTTCCTAAAAAGATTTGTAACATGACAAAACTTCCAATTTCTGAAATCGGATTCAAATTCGCAGTTAATTCTACTCTAGCGCGATTTTAGCGTGAGCTAGGCGACCCGGTAGCTTTCAGGAACTTTTAGTGCAAAAGACCTGTGGTCGATTTTCTTCGAGCCACAATGAACTCCTTTGACACATTGGCGACTCTCAGTGGTTGTGAAAATCTCGAGGTTTTAAATACGTACACAGGGTACCAAAACGATAGAAAAATCAATCTAGTGCCGATCGATGAGAATTTTGCAATTTAGTGGGATCACCCACGTTTGATCACATATCTCAATCGAACAGACCTATATCTGATATCTAATCGACTTATATCTATGCCGTAATAATCTTTGCAGATGAGCACGATCGAGTAACCGATTCCTAGTCGAATTCTCAAGTCTTATTACATTAAAATCCCTTAATGGCTTTCCTAGATTGTCTAGTTATCTCATGAGTGGCCAACTCAGAGAAAAGCACTATAGTCGTGTCGATGAAACGCCCAACTTATCCGATCGAAATCAAAACCTGAAAATTAGGATGTCACATGTTGAATTTGCATATAATAGAAGTATGCATTCTGCTACTAAATTTACACCGTTTGAGGTTGTCTATGGTTTTAATCCGTTAACTCCATTAGATTTAACCCATTTACCTATTGATGAGCGTGTGGATTTAGATGGAGCAAAGAAAGCCGAATTTTTCATGGCGTTCAATGAGAAGACGCGTGCAAAAATTGAGCGCAAGACTAAGCAATATGCAAGGCAAGCCAACAAAGGGCGCAAGGAAGTGGTGTTTGAACCCGACAATTGGGTTTGGGTTCATATGCGCAAGGAGTGATTTCCTAAGCAATGACATTCTAAGTTATTACCGCGAGGGGATGGACCATTCATGGTGTTGGAAAGAGTTAACAATAATGCTTATAAGCTTGATCTTCCTAGGTAAGTATGACGTTAGTGCTACATTTAATGTTTCTGACTTGACTCTTTTCGATGCAAGTGATGATTTGAGGGCAAATCCTTTGTACGGGGGAGGGAATGATGTGGACATCGAGCCATATCGAGGAGTAGGTGCTAGGGACCCATTGTCTATTCCAACTAGTTCGATCACTCGAGCGCGAGCTAAGCAATTTAGGCAAGCTGTTGGTGTCATGGTTCGTGATCTTTGGCGTGGAGATGACCTTGGATCAAATCTTGAAGAATCTTGGAAATCTTGGCGTAATTTTTGGTGTGGAGATGACCTTAGATCAAATCTTGAAGAATCTTGGGAATCTTGGCGCAATTTGATTATCTGGTCACCAAATATTTGACCAAGTCAAAAACAATTATCTTCTTGTTTAAATATTTTCTAGAATATGACGCATTAGATTTCTAGGGTTGGTTTTAGGGTTTGTGTGGCAACTAGAAGGCCTATATTAAGGATTGGCCGACTTTCTTTGGGGAGACAAACATGTTTTATTTTTTAGGAAAAGAATTGAGAGGTTCTCTTCTACTGTTCTTTTGAGGACTTGACCTTATCAAGATTCTCTTGTGGCGGTCGATTCGACTTATCGAGCGAGATAGCAAATTCTTTCGCTCGTGGTGTCTATAACATTGGTTGGTTGACATGCGTTCGTCAACAGGTCACGTTCATACCGAGGTTGCCAATCACAGGTTTGATTGGAGGTTGAGGTTTGCAATTCGGACCATCTGGGCATTCATAGAACGATCTTTCCGCAACGATTCACATCACCTCTCCACTTGAATCCATTAGCTTCATTCTAATTTAAATGCAACTCATGTGGGCCTAATTAAATGTTCTTAATATGCAAATATAATCAATAATGTTTTTGTTTAAAGATCTGGATTGGTCGCTAATTTTCTATACAACAAATAACTAAATGGATCACCAAAAATTTGATGTTAACATCCTTGAACCTGATTTCGTAGCCTTTACTAGTTGGTTAATGTTGAGTCCCTTTGCAAGAGATACATTGTGAATTATTAGGTTACCGAACTTGATATTGCCTTTGCCAACAATTCTTCCTTTATCATCTCCATTTTTGGCTATTCATCTTTTTGGCTTCCTCCCCCTATCTCCATGATAGTTCTGCAAATTACCTTTATCTTGGTTTGCACATATAAAAAGTAAATAGCTTTAGCATTTAGTCCAAATTTTCTTTCAATCTCTTCATGAGTTGGAACAAGTGGAGCTAGTGAAACTTCTTTTTCCACTGGTGGAACTAGAGGAATTGCTAGCCCATTCTCAACCACATCCCACATAGCAAGCTCATTTGCCTAGGACTAACACATCCACTCTCTAATACTAGTATATAATTTGTGCCATCAAACTAAGGTGTTTTGAAAAATTGAATATCCTCCAAAAAGCAAACTTCTATAATGTAAGTCATAGAGGATCTTTATACTCAGAAGTAAAACACTTCAATTAACAAGTAACCAAGCTTTGATATAAATTTTTTAGGCTAACAATACAATATAAGGGAAGGTGAATAAGTTGTATGAGAACTAAGAAAAACTTATGTAATATAACAAGTTAAGCTTCGATAGTAATATAAGCTAATTGATAACAATCATGTGCACAAGTCACCTTCAAACAAATAATGATAATAATGAATAGATAATCTAATAGTAAGGAGATAGAAGATAGCACAAAGAGATGGTTTAGTTTTATCCCCAAGCCTTTGTCTACTCTCCACGTTAATAGGTACAACAAGGCTAGAATTCACTAATAATCTTCAAGACAAGTTACAATCAATATGTACAACAAGTTACAATCAATATGTACAACTCCTAATAAATGATAGATCACACTATCATGGTACAATACTATTATCACTCTTGTACACTTACTCTTATCATGATGATCCCAACCCAATAACACCCAACGAAGATATTATCAGGAGTACACAACTATTACCAACAAGAACAGAGTAAAGAAGAACACTCAAAATAATAAACTAGTTTGGTTTGTTTCCACCCAAACCCCACTACTCTTGAATTGAATTTATAGCCGTCTAACTTTCGAACGTTTTCTACTCAAATCTGTCAACTGCTAGTTTTGCCAGCAGCAAAACGTCTCTTTGTCACTCGTTGGCGTCAGAATGTCTCTTTGACAATGGTCATTTCTCAAAATAATGTTAGTCTACTTTTGTTGAAGTCTGTCTCCTACTCATCTTATAAAGGGACTTGCTCTTGCCAACGATCCACTTATCCTGTCAATGATTCGATGCTTCTGCCAATGATCCAATCTTCTAACTTTTGGTCCTTCCAAGCACGTTGACAATCATGAATGTACACAACTGTTCACCTATCTAAGGTCCTTCCAACTATTCACCTTATATTGGTACCTCCAAGTCCTCACAAACATCCTCGTTCTTCCCGACTTGTTAACCTTTGAAAAAGGTTCATCTAGCTATTCACCTTTCCATGGTCCGTCCAAGCTTTACCGAACATTTTCATTCTAGGCTTGCTCATAATAGGTCTATGCAGTTTGTAGAAAACTTGATAATACATTGTTCACCCTTAATATTGGTGGAGCACTCCTTACATCAACTAATTTGGTTAGGACACCAATGACATATTGACTTGTGCATATATCACCTAGTCCTATTTAGCCAATACACATTAGTAGCTTTTGGTAATTTTGTCATTTTCAAAATAACATAGGGGATTTTCCCAACATGATTCCTCTTATATCCATGTGGGCAAAAAAGAGGACTTTATGGTGTTGGGATCAAGTGTGAGAAATGCAGAAGGTTTGATACAATTGTTTTTTTCGGAGTGGTGTCAATGTCTTTATGCTAAAAATGCATGACTGAGATGTTTATTATCTTACGGCTGCAATTGACAATCGGGGTAAAATTCAAGATAAGATAAAATTTATCATATCCTGTATTTAGTGTCTACCCAAAATAGGATAAAGTCGGATATAATGGGGATATAGATCGGAAAAATTATCCCATAGGAGAGGTGGAATAAAGTGGATAGAATTTCTATCCATAATGGGAAAGTTATTTTTTTTAAATGACAATCTTCTTAAATTAACAAGATTCAATATAAATGATATTTGAATTCTAATATAAGAAATTCAAAATAACAATTATAAAAATTTAGTTATTTTAATTTAATCTTATTTTAGTTATTACTACAATTACCAAATAGTTAATAGAATATAGTAAAATCCCTGGATTTTATATCATATCTTATCGCAAAGAGATTTTTACCATCTCCTATCCGTTTATACCAAACAATATATATGATATGATGTGAATATATCTAACTTTATTACTACAATTACCGATTAAAAATTTATATCATATCTTACGACCAAATGCAACCTAAAAGATTTCTAAAAGGTGGGGTTGGCTTCTCATGCCAAAAACTAGTTGGGAGTTAATGTCTCTCTTCTAATGATGGCAAAACCATTTGTGCTGATGAAATAATATGTGTGTCTCGCTCAACAAACTAAATGCCCAAGCCAAATTGGACGAGTTACAATTGATTATGAGGTATGGTTCACCATATTGTCTTTAGGAACAATCAATTGAAGGAAGGTTAGTCTACTATCCCTGCTCACTTTGCACCACATGGCTTCGGCTTCACTAGAAAACTTTGGCCCATGACATATACCTATTGCTAGAATATCATTTTTTATATGAATCATCAAAAAATAGTTTAATCACCTGAAGGACGGATAGGTCAACAATCACTAACAAACACGGCCGTCCACCTAACCAACGACAGACAATTACACTAAAAAAATCAAGAATATGATACACGGGTGCTAGTACAATGGACTAAGAATTACTACACAACTTTTTTGAGAACAAGAGCTGATTGACTAGCATCAGAAAATTGATAGAACTATGCGAGGAAAGCAAAATCAATGAACTAGATTGACCCAAAGTAGAGATCTTCTTCTTTATGTGATTGGGTGTGCCCTCTCTTCGTAAAAGTTCCACTTTGGTGATTGATCTCCTTTGTTACTGATTGCAATAGTTGCTCCTAATTTGAGACACCTACTTGCAATTAATCCCCCCTTATTGTGCACATTTTTCTTTGCGTTGTTTAATAACCACTTTGGCCATTAATAATGATCAATTGACTTTTTCAGCACCTCAAATTTTTGATACACCACAATTTGACCCAAGATTTTTTGGTTTTATCCAAGTTTCACCAACTTTGATTGGAGGTAAAGCCTAATCAAAACCCAATCATACGCTATATTGGATGGCATACATCTAAAAGAAAAAAGGTACTTGATTCTTAATCTTAACATACTATTATTGATATGATTCCACTAAATAAAGATTATACCGAGTGTAATGCTTCATAAGAAAACAATACTAAAATAGAAGATAATAAATGAAAAGATCATTTTATTGCAAGAGCTGTCAATCCTTTAATCCAAGCATCTCCAAGAAATAAGGACATTGTCCAATTAATCCTACACCTATTATACAATGTCAATTCAGTCTTAAACTCTTTAATTTTACTAATGTAGTCATAAACCTTTGCACGAAATTTAGCAATAGAACATCAAAAGTGCCAAAGGGCCCCAAATTAAAAGAGAACCCCCAATTTCAAATCTTAACCGACCATTGAACTGAAATTCAAATCCTATTTTGGTTTGCCCCCAAAATCAACAGCTCAATCTTGCAAATGGAAGGCAATAACTAAAATAGTAACTCAAATTTGTTTCAATTAAGCAAAAAAGAAGGTGAATGTTACTATCATTGTGGGAAACCGAGTCCAAGAAGAACATTTTGGGCTTAATTGCATCACAGCAGAAGATTCTATAGATGCGTTAGGTATAGAGAAGGCACAAAGTGCGAAGATTTAAAATGGGTTGATGCATTCTCCAGTTGAGCGATGGGGTGATATTGGAGCTATTTGAAAGAAGGCATCAACCTCCACCTACGAGTTGGAGAGTATTGAATCAATGCAAGTTTAAATGAAGACATCAACCTCCACCTACATTAATCAACAGAGATGATATTGTAGAAGGTTGTTTCAAGGATGAAAATTGAAAGGAAGTGTTATCAAGCATTGATTGTGATGTTCTGTTGTGTAGCCTATTTTATGGTCAAATGTTAAGTGAAGGATGAGAAGGAGTTTCTCATTTACTATAGCTAAAGATAAGTGTAATATGTACTTGTCTTGGTAATTTGTAAGTATAGTTGTGTTGTTGGTTTGTAACAACTTTTGTATAGAACAAAAGGTTTTTTGTAATCTATGGTAGAAATGGAAGGTTGAAATTCATTGGTTGTGAGGATGTACAAGTTCTCTTGCTTAGTTGTGTATTCTCAATTTTGGTTTGCTTAATTTTTGCTTGATATGTTTGGTTTCCTGGAAATGGTTTGTTGCAATGTTTGTTGGTAATAGTTTGTTGGTTTTCTGCAATTTTTGTTGTAAACTCTAGTCAAATTAAAGAGTGATAATAATAAGTTCACGAGTGATTATTTTAGTATCATAAGTTGTAAATAGTGATTGTTGAGTACCAAGAGTTTTCTAAAAGTGACCAATATCGATTGTGGTTAAAAGGTGATAACTTACACTGTACAAGTTTTTTATTTCACTTGTACTACACCTACACATATAAGTAGCAGTGCATGTGCCGATTTCTTGTGCCTGCATAAGCACATACAACTATTGGTGCAAACACTACACTAGCACCAAGCACAACCAACACAATCAAAAGCAAAATATGGAAATGGCAAAAGCATAGACAAAATAAATATCGGTCCATTGACATTCAACTTATTCTTTATAGTTAGTCAATTTGAATAACCAATTAAAATATCCACATCCAAGAATTGGCTTCCCATCAAACAAAAATATCCAACTAAATCAACACCTAACAAATCAAACCCATCAATCAATATCAACCTATGACAACCCCAGCACGTTATGGTTACCGTGACGTTCTATTATTATTATTTTTTTATGTGGAAACTTATAACGACAACTCAATTATAACTTAAATCGATGCACACGAAAATATAGAACCAGAACTTTTATTTATTTATATATTTTAGACAACCTAGGTCGGTACATTAGGTCAAAAAGTTCCTTCTTTTGGCTATATCCAAAACACTACCCTGACCATCCTACTGCCTATTTACACTACCATCTGCGTAACACGTCTTGGTCTTGCCAAAAATGTTACCTTTGTCCCCCAAGCCCTCTTCCTACTCGACCCCGCTATCACTATCGTCGTCATCATCTGGGAGTGGAAGTGGTCCCATCGTGCGCCTATTGACCCGGGCGTGTAGTACGATAAACCCCATCAACACGGGCCTGATGGAAGACCAGCATCCACTGTCAAGATCACAGTGATCCAAATGAATGTAACCTCAGGGAAATCGGGGTCGACTTGCTCCACTTGGTCCCACGTGAGATCGGTGGGGACGCCGTAGAGCATCATGGAGGACACAGGTTGCAAAGGCATGTTTACGTGTTTGAAAAATAGTAACCCACAAGGGGTGAGTACAACCACTCAGCAAGTAAAAGCCTATTAGACTATACCACATGAGCTCACCACTACCCATCCAACGGAGTCCTAAACATACAACATATGTCACGCCCCAAACCTCAAGCTTCGGGTTCTTCACATTAGGGACCTGAAAATGTTAAACCATGACGGGGTGAGATATAAATCTTAGTGAGTTCACGCCCTAAACCCCAATTAGGAAGGTAATACACCTAGAGGCAGTCTACACACACAACCAATGAGACTCACATCACCTCAACACCTCCCTACACATCAGTATAGTTCATAAAACATATGCATATAATCAATGCACTCATCAAAAAATTCACAAGGGTCCCGATTATAAGGCCAAATCGTTATGACGCGTCCCATTCCGTGTCACACAATTTCATCCCATAATCAGGCGCGGGTAACTCATATCGATGGTTCAATCCACGCTCGATATTCACTCTCAATATTCAAACTCAACATCTCCACTCAATATTCTGATTCCACACTCCAACTCAATACTCAATACCAGACTCAAGGTTCTAGAGGTGCTCCCTCCCATGAAGTTTCGATATCGTGTGGCACTTAGTCCCTGACCATAATCAGTCATAGTACAAGGTACTAGAGGTGACTCCCACAAAGTCACGCTGTCGTGTAGCACTTAATTATCAACTATAATAAGCAATAGCTCAAGGTACTAGAGGTGGCTCCCACGAAGTCACGCTGTTGTGTAGCACTTAATTCTTGGCCACGAAAAGCACTAGTACAAAGTTCTAGAGGTAACTCACACGAAGTCTCGCTATCGTGTAGCACTTAGCCCCTTTACTATGCATGACAGTAATGCAAAACTTCTAGAGGTGGCTCCCATGTGATTCAACTCGTCATGTAGCACTTAGACCTTTAATACAATATACAACGGTACAAGGTACTAGAGGTAGCTCACACGAGGTTTCATTATCGTGTAGCACTTAGTTCTTTACCGGCTCACAACCCATTGGGTTTCCTGAACACAACATATGTCACCTCATCTTTCAATAGCCATCTTGACATGACTATAAACCATCACTTGATCAATCAATCACGACCAAGGGCATTGCGCTTTACGCTTAAATGCCAATTAAGATGACGAACTTGGCATATTTTCTTCGTATTAAACACACACAGTAAAATAATCATGTGTGGGTACATGGTCAATTTGAACCAGAAAAATTGATATCCTTCCTCTTAAAATCCCACTATTTGATATAGTCTTTAAAAAAATTTTCGGTGTCAAAACCCGACACCCGGTATTTTCTAATTAAATACCAAAATTTCGTAATTTCAAAATAAATACTCAAAATCACAATCACCACTCAATTTGCACAAATTAACACTCAATTGCATAAACTAAGCACACCACTACAATCAGCATGAAATTCCGGTCACCAGCTATCTAGGTATAATTTTCGTAAAATATTAAATAATTAAATAAAAAAAATTAATTAAATAAATGCAAGATAATTAAATTAAAATATTTAATTAAATGCACATAAATTAACAAGGCTAATTTAATTTAACTAACTAAACTAATTAAACAATCTACTACATTAATCTAAATAACCTAACCAAATACTCTAACTAAATAATCTAACTAATTAATCTAACCACTTAGTCTAGGTAACTAGCTTATTCTAACCAATTTAGTCACTAGAACTAACCCTCCCTAATCCCACATTAACCCACTAATCCACCCTAAGCATCATTAACATCATAATTAGAGTTTAGGGCGTAAACTCACCGGTTTAGCGCAAAAATCGGTTCACGGCGACGGCGGCCGAAACTTGAGTCTACAGTGACGTCAAAGGGAGCTCGGACTAGGCTAAAAACGGTCCAACATGTCTCAGCCAAAGCTGAGATTCGGACTTGCTTCTGTGGAGGTGAAAACGGTGGCTAGAAGGGCGCGGCTTGGGCTGGTCTTGGCGGCCGCAAGTGGTGGTGCGGGACTATAGTGTTACAAAGGGAGCGATGGTGCCGTAGGGGAGTTGGCGTGAAGGAACAATGGAGAGGGATGGTGAAATGGACGCTGGACTCGCATGAAAGTTGGCGGGGTGGACTATTGCATGTGAAATGGCGAAGACGCAGGGGAAAGATGGACGTGTGGGGGCGTCGGTGGTAGCGAGAGAAAGGGAAAATGGGATGATGGTGCGGGTGAGTTGGCGCGGCAGGAACGAAGGAAAATGAAAAGGATGAAGCTGCAGGGGAAATGGGCAGAAGGGACGGTCACTCAAAGGGGAAGCTCATGCAAGAAAGAAGAAAGAGAAGGAGAGGGAGGGAAAGAAGGTGGACGGCAGAGAGAGAAGAGGGAACAAAGCCTTGGAAATCAAGAGAAAAAAATTCAATCATTCTTGGTCCCCAAAAGTCTTCATGCCTATCCCCTTGGTCCCCCATTACTTTCTTACACATAATTCCCACAAATAACAAATTTTGATGCCAAATGTTGCAGCCCCCACACAAGCCTACGAATTTCACCATTTGGACTTCAATTTCCTCATAAATCTCTCCAATTTGGTCACCAATTTTGCTGAGGAGGAAGCCCACACAAATTCCACAATTTCCCTTCACCAATTAGCTTCCTTTGGAGGCCAAAAATCCCCTCGAAAATAGCCAACCGAATTTCTTTTCTTTTCCGAATTGTCCAAAATTGATTTTCCGTAAAAATCTCGGGTTCGCAGAAAATTTCTCGAAGAATGAGTCGACGTCCCAAAAATAGATCGTGACACGCTGGAACTTTCGATTCCTAAAATCGGGTTCAATTTCGTGGTTAATTTCAATCAAACGTGATTTTAGTGTGACCTAACCTACCGGGTAGCTTTTAGGAATTGTTAACGCATTTGACCCGTGGTCGATTACTTTTTATCCATGTTGTACATCTTCGACTCATCGGCGACTCTCGGTTGTCGTAAAAATCTCGATGTTTCAAATACGGACATAAGGTACCAAAACGACAGAAAAGTCGGTCTAGTGCCGATCGATAATAATTTTGCAATTATGTGGAATCACCCACACTTAATCACATGGCTCTATCGAATTGACCTATCTCCGGTCTCTAATCGATTTTTAACTGTGCCGTAATGACCCTTGCAGATTAACACCATCAAACAGTCGATTCCTAGTCGAATTCTCAAGTCGGTCGCGTTTACCTGGTCAGCACAGTTCATACACACAATGCCTATAATCACGGCACACCATAATTGAAACGCCTCATCAACTCAGTCAATCACAGGGGTCCAGATTATAAAGCCAAACCGTTATGACAAGTCTCATATCATGTCACACAGTTTTGTCTCATAATCCGACGCATCTATTTCACTCAACATGCATTCCAATTGATAATTACGCCCCTCTAGGACACGGCCTACTCCCAAGTTCGACTGTCTTGGTGTGCAGAACCTGTTCTTTCCGATATACAATCTGAACTAGTCTTTCCACATACGACACTCTGTCGTTTACGTCTAATTCTTCAAAATTCAGCACGTGAGTCAGGTCAGGCTCATACTTTCTCAACATCGACACATGGAAGACGTCATGCACTTGCGCCAGTCTCGGCGGCAATGCAAGACGATACGCCAGAGTCCCTATTCTTTCCAGAATTTCAAAGGCACCTACGTACCTCGGATTCAGCTTCCCTTTCTTGCCGAAGCGCGAAGCACCCCTCATCGGTGACACCTTCAGAAAGACGTGCTCACAAACTTGGAGTTCCAATGGTCTTCGACGCTTATCAGCATAGCTTTTCAGGCAACTCTGAGCGGTCTTTAATCTGTCTTTGATAATGGCAACTACATCCACTGACTGTTGGACTAACTCTGGGCTTGTGATCTTTTGCTCTCGAATTTCATTCCAATACACTAGCATTCTACACGCTATGCCATACAACGCTTCAAAAGGTGCCATTTGAATACTCTGTCGGTAGCTGTTGTTGTAAGCGAACTCGATGAGATGAAGTTGTTCCTCCAAGCTCTCAACATGTCCTCAAGCGTTTGAATTGTCCTCTTAGACTAGCCATCTCTCTGCGGATGATAGGCCGTACTGTACTGCAGCTTCGTTCCTAAGGAAATCTACAAACTTTTCCAGAAGGCTGCTATGAACTTCGGGTCTCGATCAAATGTAATCGTCACTGGCACTCTATGAAAACGAACAACCTGACGCACATACAACTCTGCATATCTATCCAATGCATAGTCCTTTCGTATGGCGATGAAGTGAGCCGACTTCATCAGTCTATAAACCACGACCCAAATGGAATCATTACCCCTCTGACTCCTCAGTAAGCCCATCACAAAGTCCATTGTGATGTGTTCCCATTTCCACTCGGGAATCTCGAGAGGTTGTAGAAGTCCTCCTGGCTTACACACTTGACCACATGATTGGTGATATCCGCCTTCATACCACTCCACTAATCGTGTTGACGCAGATTATGACACATCTTCATACTACCTAGATGAATGCTATAACTGCTAGGATGAGCTTCTGACAAAATCTCCTCCTTAAGCGCTGCATCGTCAGGTACACACAATCGTCCTCGGAACCTTAGTGTCCCATCATCAGAAATCTGAAAATCAGCCTTCCACTTTTTTGTATCTTCTTGCAAAATCTTCTGGATCTCTGGATCTGTCAACCGCAACGTCTTGATTCCTAGATATACTTTCGGTTCAATTATGAGGATGGCCACAAGACTTGAAATGTGGCCTACCTCAAATTTGATGTCACGCCCTGATCCTCGAGCACGCACACATCCCTTTACGATCGATACAAATACGACGTTCCCAGGACGCGTCGTCGACCCATTCATTTTTAAGCACATGTAGATGCAAAATAATAAACCCTTGACAACAAACAACATGGGATAGGAAAGCAGGGCAACATTTCACAAAAGCCAACTTTTATAAACAACTGGGTTTGGGTACAAAACGAGTCTAGTCAAAAGTCTACAAGAGATCGACTCTCAAAAGGAAGTTGTCCTATGACCTACTCGTCAGACACAAACGCCAATCCCTCATACTCCAACTCCACAGACTCGGGGCTTCGGTCCTCCACCTAAGGACCTAAAAAATTAGCCCACGGTGGGGTGAGACAATGTCTCAGCAAGTTCACGCTCTAAACCCCGATTAGGAGGGTAATATGTCTAGAGGCGTCCTAACCACATAATCACACAACCATAGAGACTTACTTGGTCTCAGATCCATCCTGTAGGGGTCTAGATTAATCACAGGGGTCCAAATTATAAGGTCAAACCATTATGATACATCTTATATCATGTCACACAATTTTGTCTCATAATTCGGCGCATTTATTTCACTCAACATGCGTTCCAATTGATAATTACGCCCCTCTAGGGCACGGCCTACTCCCTAGTTCGGCGGTTTACTAGCGTAGCCAGGCATCGTCTCACCTCATTGAGCATGGCTATGTCTCTCAAAAACAGCATTCCATAAAGGAGCATCGGTCCAGAATCTACTGCGACCGGCATCCGTTGTCCAAGGGCATCCCATATAGGGGCATGTCCAGCTCAACAGCTTGGGATGGGTTCTCTTAACCAACACACGACCATACAATCTCGGCCCAGGATACCATGCATTGCACTCAAATACCTCAATTAAAATGGTGAACCCGGCCTATTTTCTTCGTATTAAAAATACACGGTAAAAATAGTCATGTGTGGATACACGGTCAACTCGACCCAGAGAAAATGATATTCTTCCTTTTAAAATTCCACTGTTTTATATAGTACTTAAAACTATTTCCGGTGTCAAAATCCGACATCCGAGATTTTCTGAATAAATATCGAATTTCACAAATTTTGGAATAAATAACCAAAAATCTAATCAGCACTCAATTGCAGAAATTGACCACACCATTACAATCAACACGAAATTCCGGTCACCGACTATCCCAATCTAATTTTCGAAAAACATTTAATAATTAAATAATTACCAAAATTAATTAAATAAATCAATTTAAATACCAAAAAGGCTAACTTAAGCTGGAAATGTCCAATTAAATACCGAAACGGACTCGAAAAATTACCGAACCAATCTAGATAAATAATACGATCTATCTAGTCTCTAAGTTAGCCATTCTAACCACCTAACATGCATAATTAACTAATTAAATCACTAATCTAATATAACTAACCACATAATCCATAATTAACTTAAACTAAACACCCCTTAAACGTCATTAGCCTACTAAGTAGAGTTTAGTGCATAAACTCACCAGTTTAGCGCGAAAACCGGTTCACCGCGACGGCGGCTGAAACTCAAACTTTGGCGGCGTTAACGAGCACTTGCACCGGGCGAAAACGGCCCCACAAGGCCCATGGTTACTGCTGGTCTCGACTGAACTTGCGGAGGTGCTAGACTCGCGAAACTTGCTGGACTAGATTGAGCATGAAGATGGAAGCTCAGTTGGGCCGAGAAGCCTTGAAATCTACGGCCAAAGCTAGGCTCGATTAATAGAGCTGAACAGTGCAAGCTGCTGGACTTGAGATGGGCTGGCTTCTGAGGAAACAGGCGCCAGACGCTTAAGGGACGCGCGGCAGAAGCTAGGGCAGAAGCAGGGGAACAATCGGTGGAAGGAGCCGCGTGCAAATGGAGCTGGCGCGATCGGTCGAAGATGGGTTAGGAAGATGGAGCTGCTTCGGTCAACTTCGGTGGAAATTGGCTAACTTCGCTAGAGATGCTACGGACGCGTGGGGCGATGGAGATGAAGACCAACGGCTGAGGGATATGTGGATGAAGGAGAGGAGCAGCGAAATGGAGGGGGAAACAGTTGGGTTCGATGGAGGGCAGAGGTTGGTGGCCTCGCTAGCGTGCGAAGGAGGAAAATGAAAGCTTGTGACTGAAAGGAAAATTTGAGGGAGAACCGAGCTTGAACGGGAAAAGGAAAGCGAAGGCAAAAGCTCGAAGAAGCAAGGAGGGGGGAAGCAACGTACAAGAGAAGATTAGGGGAAAGGGGGCAAAAGTCAACAGTAAATATCCAACACAATTAAAGCTTAGTCCCCCCTAGTCTTCATGCAGATCTCTAATGTCCCCCATTACTTTTTTGCCTTTTATTTCCATAAATAATTCAATTTTGATGCTAATGTTGCAACCCCCCATGCTAAGCTCCGAATTTCACAATTTGAGCTTCAATTACTTTACCAAATTCCCCAATTTGATGTCTGATTTTGTTTAAGAAAAAGCCCACACAATTTCTATAATTTCCTTTCACCAAGTAATTCAGTTTGGAAGTCAAAAATCTCTTCAAATTGACCCATCCGAATTTACATTCTTTTCCGAATGGTCCGAAACGATTTTTCGAAAAAATCTCGAGCTTGCCGAAAATTCTTTGGAGGATGAGTCGATGTTCCTAAAATAAATCGTGACATGACAGAACTTTCAATTTCTGAAATCGGGTTCTAATCCGCGGTTAATTTCAATTTGACGCGATTTTAGCATGACCTAACCTACCGGGTAGCTTTTAGGAATCTTTAGTGCAATTGACCTGTGGTCGATTATTTTCGAGCCACAATATACATCTTCGACACATTGGTGACTCTCGGTTGTCGTGAAAATCTCGAGATTTCAAATATGGACAGAGGGTACAGAAATGACAAAAAAATCGGTCTAGTGCCGTTCGACAGAAATTTTGCAATCAGGTGGAATCACCCACACACTAATCACATATCTCTATCGAATCAACCTATCTCCGGTCTCTGATCGATTTTTGACTATGCCATAATGACCCTTGCATATTAGCACAATCGAGCAGTCGAATCCTAGTCGAATTCTCAAGTCTATTGCATTTAGATTCCTTAGTGGCTTCACATGATAGGCTAGTTATCCCGTGAGTGGCCAACTCAGGGAAAAAGGCGCTTCGATGAAAAGCCCATCTGTAACTTTATTAGCTTTTTCTAGGGTGATACAGGATGTCGCAATCATATTCTTTGGGAAAATCCATCCAACGACAATGTCTCATGTTCAACTCTTTCTTAATCCTCAACTGATGATAACCCGTCCTCAGGTCGACCCGCGAGAATATCGATGCTACCTGTAACCGACCAAACAGATCATCAATCCATGGCAACGGATACTCGTTCTTGATCGTCACCCGATTAAGTTGCCGGTAGTCGATGCAAAGGCGCAACAACCCATCATTCTTCTTCACGAACAGAACTGGTGCTCCCCAAGGTGACGCGCTGGGACGTATGAATCCCTTATCCAACAACTCCTGCATCTGTACCTTCAATTCTTTCAGCTCCGACAACACCATACGGTAGGGAGCCTTAGAGATTGGCTTCATCCCCATGGCTAACTCAATCACAAACTCAATCTCCCTCTCTAGTGGCAGACCTGATAACTCCTTCGGAAACACGTCTGGAAACTCTTGAACCACTGCACTATCCGCAATCTTCAGCTCCCCAACTGTCGTATCCATGACAGTCACCAAGTAACCTTGGCAACCCCCGTCTAAAAACGAGTTACCTCAAGCGACGAGATTAAGGTAATCGAGAGTCCTCCTCGACACCCCCACAAACTCAAAACTTCCACACGCTGACGGGTTAAACTATATTACTTCATAATAAGAACCCATTACAGCAAGATGTTCCTTGAGCTAAATAACAATTCAACACAACTCATGGCTTCTTAAACCAACCCATTTCAATTACAATAACAAGGTCATACATGAGCAAAATAGTCAAGTACAACTTGAACTAGAAATTCTCCTTTTTACAACTTCATTTCAACAAACTGAAATTCTACAAGCTTAACCAAATTTTCCGTTGCGCCACTCTGATAAAATTAACCGAAAAACATTCTTTCTCCTTATTAATGCATAGCTCGGTTCATTCATGTCCCCTTTGCCATCCTAGTGGCGTTTTATCTGCGGTGCCTTTCCTCTGTTCTATCCCAACGTTGGCGGCAATAGCAGCTATGGTCCCATCTTTCGGCGCGGACAATCCTTGAATTGGTGGTCGTGCTTGCTACATTTAAACAAGCTCCCATTCTAAGATGACATGGAACTGAACCATGTCTTTTCCTACAAAAACGACACACGTCGTTCGAGTTTAGCGCTAACTTTCCAATCCCATCCTTTTTGTTGGGCGGAATGGGATATCTTCCTTCAGATATCGGCTTTTTCCCAAACCGATTACCATCTTTATTCAAACTGAACCTCGACCCGGATACGGCTGCTTGTTTGATCAGGTTTCTTTCTATCAACTGGGCCCAACCATATAGCTCATTGTAATCTTTCAAGTCAAATGGCACCAGCAGATTCTTTAGCTCTGGTCGGAGGCCGTTCCTGAACCTCCTAGCTCTATCTATTGGATCCTCTATCAGTCTAGGGGCGTATTGTGACAACTCGGCAAACTTTGCCTCGTACCGGTCTACAGACATTAGACCCTAACGAAGGCGCTGTAATTCCTCCATCTTCTGCTCTCTGGCGCAATCAAAAAGTACTTGCCATTAAAAGCTTCAAGGAAGGCGTTCCTAATTGACCGACAAAAAGAGAGAAACACACCTTACTAAGTGCGAGCAATGGCTAGCAATTGCGAGTGAGCAAGGGTAGCATGAAACAACGAGTAAACAACAAGTATAGATGCAATGAGGCCAGCCTTTTTACTCAAGTTCAAACAACGTTGCTTTTGTCGTGGATGATGTGCAACATCATTTTTTTCTTTACCCAATTACGCTTGGATTGAGTGACATCGTTTTGTATGTCTACATAGACTAGGTTTTTAAAAAATTATGACATGTCACCTACAATTTTTATTTACAAATGCCACATTTTTTTGGGTGGAAATTTTAAGATATCTTTTGGGATTAAATATATCACAAGAAAATCTTAAGATAGAAAGTTAATCAATATCTTCTAAAGATAGAATCCATGCCAAATCATAAGCTATTAAAAGATAGGATGAAATACCTCAAAATAATAATCTTGAAGTTCGTGACAAGATTATCATGTCATGCCCCGATCCTCCGAGTGTGTGCCCATCCCTCGGTGGTCAATTAGATAGCGACGTCCCAAGACGCGTTGCCAACCCATTCATTTTAATGCGCATGCGGAAGCGAATAAATAAATCCCCATACAGCAAAATGATGGGATAGAAAAGCAGGGCTACAAATTTTTCAAATTACAACACACTTATATACATATCAGACTAAGTCATATACAATATTAGCCGATATATACAATGTCTACAAAAGGGGGGGATGGGTTGAGGCTATAGATCCTCTAAGCATTCGAGTCTTCAACTGAATACTCCAGGGACACTGGATTCGACAGACTCGGGTCCACCACTAAACCACCAGGAGGGTCAGCTGTACCCTTGCCAAAAGCTATCTCCAGCACCGACCTAGGAATCTTAGACTCTAGAATGGGGCCTTCTCTAGGTCCATCTCTCTTGTAACGATACCTTGATCTGAATTGATGGGGTACCTGATGAGGTAGACCCGCATCAACCCAAACAATGGATCTCACAAGTTCGTAGACCCGGGCTCCTTGGTTCCCAAGGAGAGGAATCTAAGTGTGCTATTTGGTGACCTTCTTCGGCTAGCCAAAACGCTCGGGAGGTACAGCCATCTAATGACCTATAAATGTTATCCCACAACGGGGTGAAACGACGTCTCAGCAAGTTCATCCTCTAAGTCCCGACTAGGAAGGAAATACGCTCAAATGCTATCTAGTCACGCACGAGATAGAGGACTTACATTTGCCTCAGTCCTTTCCTGCAAGTCAATACAATTCAACCAATCAACCAATTATTCAAATCAAATCGAGTCATTGATCAATCAATCCAATCGATTCCATACCATCTCTCTTAGTCAACTCATTCAATACTATTTATCAAGTTCGATCACATCAAGAACTGCTCACCCTAAGTTGAACATAGATAGTATAACTCACCAAAAGCTGATAATTAATATAGCTCGCCAAAAGCTGATAACAGAGTATACTGCTCATCCTAAGCTGATATATCAATGCCCACAGGCTGATATAGTATACTCATAATGCTCACCAAAGCTGTGCGATCCTTAATATGCTCACCAAAAACTGTTAGAGTATACTGCTCACCAAAAGCTGACATATCAAAGCCCGCAGGCTAATATAGTATACTATCCTCATTCACTAACAATTTCACAATTTTCCGTCATACCCGATAAAAATAATCGTATGTGGGTACACGGTCGGCCTTAGCCAAAATACTTGAATTTCCCCTTTTTAAAAATCTCACCATTTAATATAGTCCACGAGAATAATTTTGGCGTTGTAAACCGATACCCAGTATTTTCTAATTAAATACCAAAATTACCCAATTTTATAATAAATTCCCAAAATTACAAATCTCATTCAATTTGTAAAAATTAATTAAATCAATCACACCATTGCAATTAGCACGAAATTCCGGTCATCGAATATTCCGGTATAATTTTTGAAAAATAATAAATAATTAAATAATTACCAAAATTAATTAAATAAATACCAATAAATGTCATAAATGCAAACTTAGGCCGGAAAAGCCTAATTAAATATCAAAATGGGCTCGGAAAACTTCTGAACATATCTAAATAAATACTACAGCTTATCTAGTCTCTAATTACGCTACTCTAACCATCTAACATGCATAAAAAATAATTAAATTGCTAGTCTGTTCTAACTAACCACATAATCCATACTTAACCTAAACTAATCAACTCTTAAGCATAACTAACTCCCTAAGCGAAGATTAGTGAGTAAACTCATCGGTTTTGAAATTTGATGAGTTCACGAGGACGGCGAGGCGGAGATGAGCGACAAACTCCGAAGCGGCGATGCACTATGAGGTCCGGAAGCGGTCAAAAGCGGGCCTTGAAGCCCACGACTTCTTGCTGGGTTTCGCCCCGACCTTGGGCCGACGGGCTGCTGGGACAATTCTCTTAGACCAAAACGGTGAGGGTGAGGCGAACGGGCTATTGCGGGGTCGAGCAACCAACGGCGGGCGACGGCGGAAACTTGAACGATGACCACGATGGCAGAACTAGCACAGGATGGCAGGGGTGACGGCCGGGGCATGACAAGAGCGTGGGACGGCAAGACAAGCAGGCAAGGCTCACGGGGGCAAGACGGGCGAGCGAGTGGCTTGCGGTGGCTCTGGCGGCGTGCGGCGGGCTACTTGACGGCAAGGGGGGAAAGGCTGCAGTTTTCTCTGGTCTTTTGGAGCTTCAAACATCATGGAAATGGGGAAATGGCCGGTGGAGAAAAAGAATGGGACAGCCAAGGCTTGGAGGGGGCCACACCTCTTCAATCTCACCACTTTGTCCCCTTGAAGAGGCCTCACCCTTGCTGGCTGTCTTCCTCAACAATTTTCTAGCCACAAATCTTCCTTTAGAAGCCATTAAAGTGGTCCAAAAGTTGAGGGACCAAGGGGCTACGAATTTTGAAGCATACCTCTCCAATTTGAACCAAATCTCCTTCAACTCCTTCTTGAATTATTCCAATTCGATCCCCATAAATTTCACCATCGAGTCCTTGATCAAACTGACATTTTTCCTCAGCCGATAGACCCAACTTGCATCCCAAAAACGCAATCAAAAATGGTCCCCTAAATTTTCCGAACAAAAACGACTCTAATTTGACTTTCGCCAAAAATCTCGGTTTGTAGAAAAATCTTCAGAGGATGAGTCGATGTTCGCAAAATGAATTGTGACATGACATAACTTTCAATTTCTAAAATTGGATTCAAATTTGCTGTTAATTTCAATCTGGCGCAATTTTAGCTTGACCTAGCCTACTAGGTAGCTTTTAGAAATTTTTGGTGCAATTGACCCGTGATCGATTTATTTCGAGTCACAATGTACATCTTCGACACATTGGCGACCCTCGGTTGTCGTGAAAATATCGAGGTTTCAAATGCGGACACAGGGTACCAAAACGATAGAAAAATTAGCCCAGTGCCGATCGACGAGAATTTTGCAATATGGTGGAATCACCCACACTTTGATCACCTATCTCAGTCGAAACAACCTATCTCTAATCTCTGATCGATTTTTAACTATGCCGTAATGATCTCTGTGGATGAGCACGGTCAAGTAGTCGCTTCCTGATCAAATTCTCAAGTCTTTTGCGTTTAAATCCTTTAATGGCTTCCCCCGATAATCTAGTTATCTCATGAGTGATCAACTCAGAGAATAGCACTATAGGCACGTCGATGAAAGGCCCGATTTATTAACTTGAAAACAGGACTTGAAATTTCAAGATGTCACATATCATGTTGGAGAAACATCTCTAGGTGATTTTGATGATTTCAAAACTATCCTTGGTATAATACTTATTATGGTACTGTGCGTATGTTTATGACAATGTGAAAAGAACGGAGATGATATCCGTAAATGAAAAAGTTCACAAGTTTGTTCTATTCACAAAGTAGCACCAACGAATTTGAAGATCAACTAAAGACAATGTTTATATTTGTGCTAAAGATATCAGGTCATTAGTGGTATTACAACATCAATCAATTGATGATGTGTGTTAACTCTCGAATATAACATTATAAGGTTGACATGCACAATAGAAGAACCGGAAGTCAAATAGCAAAGGGGAAAACAAGCTGTCTAACAAAACTATCAGAGCTACTACAATAGGACGACAGCAGTAGCTATTTCAGATAACCTACAACTTTTTGGAAAAGAGCTATAAGGGCAGTTCCATCCTTGCTTCTCCAAGAAATCTCCAATAAGAAGATTGAAGTTTGTTATACAAGAGAAGCTGTGTTTGAAGCTAGTGGCTCTTATTCATTTGTTAATTTCTGTGTTGTATTCTTGTTGCTTTGTAAACAAGAGTAAGTACAGTAACTGAATCCTAACAGTGTGATCCATCATCAGAAAAAAAGAATCTGTAATTGCCATTTGAAACTTGTTGAGCAAATTACTAGTGCAATTCAGCCCGACTTGTGGCTATTAGTTAGAAGAGTGGATGTAGTTTGGGAATAAAGCCAAACCACTATATATTGTTGTGTAAACATGTTTCCCTTGCTCTCACTTACTTTAGCATGCAACCTGTTTCATGCAAACTAAAAAATCTGCTTGACTTGATCTTCGCAAAGCTGCTAATTTTCGCAAAAGATCATTAAAATTTGAAATAACCTATTCACCTCCCCCCCCCCCCTCCTCTAGGTTGCATTGTCGGCCCCAACATATCGTTGTAGGTGAAATAAGTGTTCTTCTGATATTTAGCCATTGCATTACCCTAATGATATTCAATGCCTGTTGATATTCGAGTGTAAATTGTGTTATATCCATGCATTTGCTTTGCTAATATCCATCATTTTCCTTGCTGATATTCAAATGTAATCGTTGATAATATCCACGCAGTAGCTTAGCTGATATTTGTTGAGTAGTCTTGCCGATATTCACACAATTCACTTGTTGATATCATGCAGTACGTTGCTTCTTGCTTCTTGGATATGATCAATTGTTCTTGCCAAGATAATTTAACAATGATAGTGATCTAGATCTGTAGACATAAAATCTTGATACTTCCAAGGCAGGATGAACTTCTCATTCCTCTATACTTGTTTATTTAGGTCATCCATTCATATAGAATATTTTCAGCGTGATTATTACCTAAAACAAAAACACTTATTGCATTTATCAAGGATCAATATAAACCATGAATAATTTTGTCAATTTCAAAACATATTAAGAGGTTTCTCAACAATCATGACTAGTATAATTCAATGAGCCAGCACATGGCTGATCCGAGTAGATAGAAAACTCAGCTTGTTGCAGATTTGAAGATAAAAATTCCAAGTCCGGTTCCATCATGTCATGATCTAGCTAGCTTACAATCTTTAGAGATCTCAACTTTATCACTTTGATCTCGATCCAATGAACTAGGCATGAGATAGGGAAATACGATCTCATCAAAGATAATGTGCCGTGATATACAGATTCGACCAGTTAGAGGATAGAGATATTGACATCTGTTATAACAATCACTATAGCTGAGGAACACGCATAGCAATGAGTAACTGTCACATTTTTCTTTGGTGTAGTCCCTAACATAAGGAAAGCACCTATAACAAAAAAACTCGCAAAGAATTATAATTTGGTTTTCTACCAAACAAGAATTCATAAGGTGATTTCATCCCCAACAGCCTTGTAGGAAGTCGATTCAAGAGAAAAACTGAAATAAGCTTTTGACCTAGTACCTTTTAGGAATTCCACTTCGATGAAGCATAGTTAAGCCAACTTCATAATTGTGCTTATGTTCTTGCTTAGCAACTCCATTATATTCTGAAGTATTCAAGCAAGATGCTTGATAACAATGTCTTTCTTTTGCAAATGAATATAGAAATCTACTCAATTGAACTCTCTACTCAGATTAAAAATTTTCTTTTGCAAATGAATTAAGAAATCTTCCACAAAGCGAACATAGTATTGAAACCTCTGAAAGGACATTATTGGAGCCTTTCCTTTCAAATCACAATGGTCTCTTTCAAAAGGCTTAAAAATACTAGATTTGGAAGACACAAAAGGAAGCTTAGGTGCTCGACCATTTGACAACTGCTACATACCCTAATAGGTTTTTTCTAAGCGGTAACCATGGTATTGCCTTCATTTTTTAAGCCACGGATTGTTGTCAAATATGGATCCCAACCTTTGATGCCAAGTATTTTCATTAGCTTTCCTGAAAAGAGTGCCTCTTTTGGCGCCTTCATGATATATAGGTCACCTTCATGGTCTCAAAATGTTGGAACATTCCTCGTTTTCCTATCCTTTATCATAAAGAAAATGGCGGTGAACTCAAAATTAGAGAATATCCAATTGTAAATTAGCTCCTGTATAATAAATTCTTTTTCATCTGAGAAACAAGTGGAACATTTTTTAAGTCAATTCTCTCTTTGTTCAAATTAATTTGAGCATCACCAACATGGGAAATTGTGAGTTGAAGAGGTTACCTTCATCTCCAGTCATGTCACTTGAAGATCCAGTATCAGCAAACCATTCCAAGTCCTGACTATCATCAACGGCAAGCATAGAAAACACCCTCGGCACATATGATAGGAACAAATATAGATTAAATTAATTAAAGCAATCTAAAGCAATATGTCCCTACTTGTTACATATGTTGGCAGGAAACGACTTTGTCCGTTCCTTTCACAAGTTTCCCGATCTTGATTTGATTGAATTATGGCTCTTGACCCAACAAATGCATAAAATCAGCTCAAGAATTTTTCATTCTTGAACCATTACGAAGAAACCCCCTCCATTGAGAAGAAAAGCGATTGTTGTTGGATGCTTGAATTGTTCTCTGATCAAAGAAAACCGTCTGTTGTTGAGTTGCAAGAGAATTTATATATGTCAACCAACTCTCAAAACTTTATATAGTTGCGAAATCGTATTACAAAAGGTTGGTGTAGGAGGTTTCGGCTGAGTGAATGAATTGTATTGGTCTTCTAAACCATTCAAAACAAAGAGAAACAATCCTTACAAGGAATTAAGGCTCGAAACACAACCACACCAAATGTGGGTTGAATAATTCAAATTACTTACTACCTTATTGCGATCATCTTCACTAGCATTAAGCCTCTTTCTTGAATAAATTGACTTTTGACTTTTGACTTTTGACTTTTCCAAACAGCGTCTTCCTTTTGTAAAGTACACGTATGTTGGGATTTGATACATGCATAGGTGAATTTGAATCAAAATGATTCGCAACAGAAGTAAAAACACCCATACACATATTTCCAAAGCATTGTTCATGCATTTTAATAAAAGAATGTAAAAATGAGAAGGAGGCTAATCATATTACCCATGGTCCTTGCTCAAAAGTTCGGTTCTAGCATTCTTCATATTTTGATTTAGAACGTCTGATGTCCTTGTAGTGTTGATTCTGACGTTCTTCAAATTCTAATTACAAACATTTGGTCTTTTCATAATATTGGCTCTAATGTTCTTCTGATGTGTTCAGATCTAGGCAGCAAACACCTGGTATTTTCATAGTGTAAGGTTTTGATATTCTTCATATCCGAACTACGAACGTCTCTAATCTACTCATGGCAAAAGTTCTTATGTACTGCAGTTTTGATGTTCTTCAGTTCCAGCCCCATAAATGTTGGGCCTCTAGTTTAAGCACACAATACACTTGCGTCGAATGGTAGAGAGAAACTTGAGAGAGCTCACCACAAAATCAGGACAATTAGTTCTTTTGATTGTGCTAATGTGTAAGTACAAGTCTTACGGCTAGCTCAATGATGAACCTGGGGATATTACATACCATAAATAATTAGAATGATGTTTGAATAGGAGAGATAATATTACAAATGTGTTTGCAATTGGGACAATCAGATTAAGTTGAGTTGAAAATCTAAATTTTGAAATGGTTTTAGACTTTGTGGCCGAATCAAAGATCTGAGCAACTTTCAAACTTTACAGCTGAATTAAAGATTTTAAGTAGGTTCAAATTCAATGACTGAAATAACAATTTGAAGTGAGTTCAAAATCAATTGTCACATTAATGATCTGAAGTAAGTTCAGGATCAATGGTCGTATGAATGATTTGAAGTTCAAAATTAATGGCCGCATTAATGATCTAAAGCGAGTTCAAAATAAATACCCAAATTAATGTTTTGAAACGGTTTCAGACTTAATGGTTAAATTAATGATTTGAAATTGTTTTAGATATAATGGTCACATTAATGATTTGAAACAGTTTTAGATTCAAATAACCAATTAATATTTTGAAACGGTTTTCAAATGTAACGGTCAAATTAAAATTTTGTAACGGTTACAAAATAATGCCTAGAATAATGCTCTATAACGATTATAGAATTAATACCCGAATTAGTACCTAAAACAGTCACAGAACTTACGTCCCTTAAACGCTATGACCGAATCAATTCTCTCAAACAATTTTGGAGTTAATGAGCCGAATTAAATATGATCTAGGACTGGCTATAAAAGGTGATTGAGAAAGCAAATCAAAGAATGATCGACAAAGGTTGAGTGATGATAGTGATCAATCAAATAGTCACACACAAGAGTAATGCTAGCATCTCCAGTTTCAACAAACCATGAGTTGTTGGAGAAACATTTTTAAGTGAATTTGAGGATGTCCAAACTATCCTTAGTATAGTGTTTACTATGGTGTATGCAGATGTTTGGACCAAAGTATTGTGCAATATCCATGATGTGATTCATTGGAAAGAAGTTCACAAAATGTCCTAATACGGCAAACAGTACCAGTCAACCTAAAAGATTAGTAGTTGATAATGTTTGTGTCAAAGCTATAAAGATCGAGTAGATGGTGCTATGACAACCAAGTACATTTGATGATGTTCGCTGGATCAGTTAAGTAGCCGTTATGGTCTTGCGTTTGCATAGCAACAAAATCCAAATTAAACATGTAGCAGGGTAGGTAAGTCACCTAATAGGTCTATCGGAGATTCAGCGAGAATACAACACTAGTTACCATTTTTGGTAGTCTGTAGAAGTTCAAGGAAAAGAATTGTATGGGCAGTTCCATCCATGAATAGCAGCTCAACAGAAACTCTCCAACCACTATCTAATTGAAGGCGACCATAAAAAGGAAGACCTCAAAAGCCATAAAGAAAGAGAGTAATACTTCAAAGATCAAGAACCTTACGTCTTGCTGTTTTTCTTGGCTATATGCTCTCTGTTGTACTGTTTTAGTATTCGTGTTGTTTAGTAATTGTGCAAAGGATTAAGTTTACAAGAGTAAGACCTACAGCTGAGTCTTGATAGAGATATCAATCTTGCAAAGGATAAGTACAAGCCAAATGTAACTTTGCAAGCAAATTACTAGTGGAATCTAGCCCACATTGGGGCTGTTAGTCTACAGAGTGAATATAGGCTTGTGAATAAAATCAAACCATTATAATTCTCTATGTGCTGCTATTTTCATCTATTTACTCGTATTAGCACATGGTTACTTCACAACTTTTTTAAGCATTATGTTGACTTGATCTTTACTCAGCAATTAGCTAATTTCTATGAGATATCGTCAAATTTCAAAAACAACATATTCACCCCCTCTAGATTGTATTGTTAGCCACCAACAATTGATATCAAAGCTCTATTGCTCGTTATTTGACATGTATTTCTTCTAAGTATAAAGATCCCCTCTTATGGCTAACCTTAGCAACTTCTTTATTAATGATGCTCAAGCTCCCAATAAGCCATCGTACTTTGACGGAAGCAACTATGACTACTGGAAGCAAAGAATGCAATCACAAATTGAAGCAGCAGATCTGGTTATGTGGGATGTAATTGCAAATGGTGAAGAAGTACCAGCTCTTGCACAAGCTCATGCTTGCCAAGATGGTCAAGAAGCAGTCGCTATCAACAATAAGGAAGAAGCTCGAAAAAGAGCTACTCTTGATGCCAAAGCCAAACATCTCTTATTTTATGCGTTATCACCATTTGAGTTTAACAGAATTTCTTCTTGTGATACAACTAAGGAAATTTGGGATTGCATCATGCTGACATTTGAAGGAGTAGAATGAGTGAAAGAAACAAAGCTAAACATCCTGCTCGGGAATTATGAGCTATTCAAAATGAAGTCCAATGAAACAGTAACACAAATGTTCACGAGATTAATTAAGATAGTGAATGGTCTTACCCTTCAAGGAAAAGTTTATACTGATGCTGAAAAGGTGAACAAGTTGTTACGGGCCTTACCCAAGGAATGGAGTACCATGAAGACCTCATTGCAAGAAACAATGAGGATTCAATCAATCACCACAGATGAGTTGATAGAAACCTTCATGTCCTATGAAGTTGAGCTTCAAAATGAGGAAAGCAACTCAAAAGGTAAGAAAATGATTGTATTTAAAGCTAATCATGATGATGCAAGTGGAGAAATATCTTTAGAAGAAGAAGAAAGTGATGAAGATATGACACTATTAACAAAAAGGTTCAAGAATTTCATGAAGAAATGAGGAAACTACAAATGAAAAATATCATCTATGTCACGCCTCGGTGCTCCGAGCGCGCACAAATCCCTCCGTGGTCGATAAAATTTGCGACGTCCCAAGATGCGTCGCCGACCCATTCATTTTATTGCACATGCGGAAGCGATTAAACGAAACCCCTAATAGCAAACAGCATGGAATAGAAAGCAGGATAATAAATTCACAACCAAAGCACACCTTTATAAACAGCCAACTAGTTTATATACAATACTAGTCTATCTACCAAAAAGATCAGTCCTCAAAAGGAAACTGTCCCACGACCCCCTAATCGGACACGTTCACCGACCTTCGAACTCCATAGGCTCCAGGGGCGCCGGGTCCACCACAGCACTATCAAGAGGGTCAGATGTACCTTCGCCAAAAGCGGCGTCGACTACTGCAGCGGGGACCTCAAAACCCTGGAGGGGACCAACTCTGTGTCCATTGAGCCCCGGCAAAACCATGCCCTGAATCGATGAGGTACCCTATTAGGTAGGCCCTCATCAACTCAAACGGTGGTCACTACGAGCTCATAGACCCAGACCCCGTGGCCTCCGGGAATAGGGAAGTCAGTCACTAGCTCGGTAACCCTCCGAGGTTGACCGTAACGAACTGGCAAGGTCGCCATCTAATGACCTGAAAAGAATTGAGCCACAACGGGGTGAGACAGTGTCTCAGCAAGTTCACCCCCTAAACTCTGACTAGGAAGGAAATACGCATATTCACACAATCAAAACAGAGGACTTACCTTGCCTCAGTTCTCTCCTAAATGTCAGTACAATTCATATACACAACCATTTGCAGTAATCAAACTCAAACAATTGGAACGCCACCACTTTCATCTCGATAAACACAAGGGTCCCGATTATAAAGCCAAATCGTTATGACATGTCCCATACCATGCCATACAATTTTGTCCCATAATCCAAAGCGTCAATTTCACTCAACATGCGTTCCAATTTTTAGTCACGGCCACACATGGGCACGACCTACTCGACATTCGCGGTCTTCTGGCATAACCAGGCATCGCCTCACCCCACTGAGCGACAACGTCCACCCGACTCATTTCGGGGACGACATTCGCAAAGGAGCTTCAGTCCAGCCTCTACCGCGATCCGGCATCCATTGATAGGCATCCTATATCGGGGCACGTCCACCCGACTCATTTCAGGGACGGGTTCTCTTAACCAACACACAACCATTCAATCTCGGCCAAGGACACCGTGCATTGCACTCAAATGCCTCAATTAAAATAGTGAACTTGGCCTATTTTCTTCAAATTAAAAATAAAAGGTAAAATAATCGTGTGTGGGTGCCCGGTCAATTTGAACTAGAAAAATTGACACCCTTCTTTTTACAATCTCATTGTTTGATATAGTATTTAAAATCATTTTTGGTGTTAAAACCGACACCTGGGATTTTCTAATTAAATACTGAAATTTCACAATTTTGGAATAAATAACCAAAATTCCAATCACCACTCAATTTTCTTAAATTAACACTCAATTGCATAAACTAAGCACACCATTGCAATCAGCACGAAATTCCGATCACCGGCTATCCCGGTATAATTTTTGAAAAATATAAAATAATTAAATAAATACCAAAATTAATTAAATAATTCAAATTAAATACCATAAATGCCAACTTAGGCCGGAAATGCTAATCTAACCACCTAAACATGCCTAGAAAATTTCTGAACATATCTAAATAAATAGTACAATCTAATTAGCCCCTAATTAAATCGTTCTAACCACCTAACATGCACAATTGAATAACTAAATCACTAATCCATTCTAACTAACCACATAATCCCTAATTAGCCTAAACTAATTATCCACTAAGCGTCATTAACACCCTAAGCAGAGTTTAGCAAGTAAACTCACCGGTTTTGCAATCCGGTGAGTCCACGACGATGGTGACGCGGAGGCGGGTGACAACCAAGCCCATGGCGACACCAACCAAGGCCCGAAAGAGACCTAAAACAGGCCTCGAAGACCAAGAACCCTTGCAGGCCTTCGGCTTCTATCCTTGGGCCGAAGGGACTGGTCGAGCGGCTAGCTAGGCTGGAACAGAAAGGCGAGCGAACGGGCGGCTGCAGTAGGGCCAGGCAGGCGATTCCGGGGGATGGACGGCGATGGTGGAGCTCCGGCTGAGCTTCGACGGCGACCAGGGGCTCGAGGGACGGCAGCTGGGTGTGACAAAGGCGCGGGCAAGTGGGACAACGCGCGACAAGCTTGCGGGTGCGAGTGGGCAACTTCAGCGGCTTTGACGGTGGTCGACGGTGAAGGGGGGTGCTGTGCTCGGTTTCTCTGGTTTTCTAAGCTCAAAATCACACTCAACAATGGTTAAAGGTGGCTCAAGATTGAAGAAGAAGCTACTGAAGAGATGGGGGACCCATTTGGCCTAAAAGTCTTCACAAATATCCTCTTAGTGTTCATTGCTTGCCCTCACCACCTTGGCTGTCATCCAAGGCCAATTTGTAGCACCAAATTTCCCCTAGAAGCTTCCCCAAATGGTCCATAATGTTGTCTCCCCCTTGGCTTACAAATTTTGGGCCAATTCCCCCCCAAATTGATTTCATTCCCCTTCAATTTGATCCAATTGAAGTCCCAAAACTTCAGCCAAGGTGCCATCATCAAATTCAACATTTTTCCTCATCAATTGAACCAACTTGACAGCCAAAGATGCGATCAAAAACGGCCCTTGAATTTTTCGGTCCAAAATAACCTTACTTTGATTTTTCGCCAAAATCTCGGGTTTGTAGAAAAATCTTCGGAGGATAAGTCAACGCTCCTAAAATGAATTGTGACATGACAGAACTTTCAATTTATGAAATCAGGTTTAAATTCACGATTAATTTCAACTAGGCGCGATTTTAGCGTAACCTAACATACCGGGTAGCTTTTAGGAATTTTTAGTGCAATTGACCCGTGGTCAATTATTTTCGAGCCACATTGTACATCTTCAACACATTGGTGACTCTCAGTTGTCGTGAAAATCTCAATGTTTCAAATACGGGCATAAGGTACAAAAATGACAGAGAAATCGGTCTAGTGCCGTTTAATAGAAATTTTGCAATCAGGTGGAATCACCCACACACTAATCACACACCTCCGTCGAATCAACCTATCTCTGGCTCCTGATCAATTTTGACGGTGCCGTAATGACCCTTGCAGATTAACACGGTTGAGCAATCAATACCTGGTCGAATTCTCAAGTCTATTGCGTTAAAATCCTTTAACGGCTTCACCTGATAAACTAGTTATCCCATGAGTAATCAGCTCAAAGAAAAATACTATAGGCGTGTCGAGGAAAAGCCTGACTCATTCAATTAAAAACAAAACCTGAAATTCAGGATGTCACAATCTAAGCATTCAGACAACAAAAAGTCTTATAGTAACAAAGAAAAATCCAAAGGCAAGCATATCGTATGCTATGAATACAAGAAATTAGGACACATAAAACTAGATTGCCCATCTATCAAGAAAAAGAAAGGAAAGTTCGAAAAGAAGAAAAAGGTACTGAAAGCATAAACATTGAGTGACACTGAATGTGAGTCAAGCTATGAAGAGGAAGCAAATATTTATCCCATGACCGAATCAGAATTAGAGGAAGAAGATTAGGTAAAAGATTCCGAACTATCTTATGAAGAATTACAAGATTTCCTAAGGGAAATGTTTGAAGAACACCAAAAAGCCTCTATAAGAATTTTTGTCTTGAAAAAGAAGTTTATGATCTTACAAATGAAAACTTCGCTGGCAAAGTTCTTATTGATGAACTCAAGAAGGAACTTGACCTTCGAGTGATTGGAATAAAACTTCCGCAAGTTGAAAATGAGATGTCAAAGATGAAATTTCAAAAATTAGCACAACACTCTTGGTTCAAAAATTTTGAAGCATATTCTCTCAATTCAAATTCCTCACTACAACAAGAGTAGTTTGGGACGTGATGGAAATGAAGATGAGAAGAATCCATTTCCAAAAACAAAAGATAGTGTCACGCCCCGAAGCCTGCGCACACGCACATTCCTCGATGGTCGATTAAAATGCAACATTCCCAAGATGCGTCGCCGACCCATTCTTTTTATCTTTCAATTAAGCACATGTGGAAACGAATTAAACAAATACCCAAACAACCAACAAACACAGGGATAGTAGAAAAACAAACCACATTTATATACATATCAAGTTAGTCTTACATGTCTAAACACAAAATTCTGTTTCAAAAAGCAACTACCAAATAACCAATACCCCAGGCCCCTCCGCCTCGAGTTCTGGATCCTCCACGACACCATTTATGATGTCGATGTTCATAGGATGAGCTACCTCCCCATCTTCCCCATCCTCGGTTTCAACGTCAGGTCCGTCAAAACCCTGCAAAGGAGCCTCCCAAGCCCTATTAGGATAATTGAGAAACCATGCTTTAAAGCGATGAGGTACCTAGTGACGGAGACCCTCATCGACCCAAATAGTGGTCACAACTAACTCACGGGTCAGGGTGGTCCCGGGAATAGGGAAGTAGGAGGGCTTGTAGTCTATCTCCTTCGGTACCCTAAAACGAACGAGATGATCATCCGTACTAAGGACCTGAAAACACTTAACCACGATAGGGTGAGATAATCTCAGCGAGTCAAAACACTAAAAACCGATTAGGACGAGAATTCACTCAAAGGCCGCCTAAACAAGCGTCACACACAAACTTACCTCACCTCAGCATCTCCCTGCATATTAGTGCGTCACATATATCATAGGAATACAGCAAGCGAATTCAATAACTGGAACACTTCATTTCTTATTGCAATCAATCACATGGGTCCCGATTATAAGGTAAAACCATTAGGACACGTCCCATTTCGTGCCACACAATTTTCCCCATAATTAGGCGCGGTTATCACAACCACTCAGGCGTGTTCCAGTTATTTACAACCCATCGGCCATGGCAAACTCAACAATCAACAGTCATCCGGCATATGTGGCATCCTAGAATTTCATGATAATCCCTAGATGTACTATGAGCCATGTGGAGACGATGGAAGCACCACCAATTTATATTGTAGCCATTTGACCCATAATTTGCAATAAGATTTTGGCCGAACTTTTCGATGAACCATTATTTGATAGTTGGCCGTACGCTTTATAAGTTGGGAATTATTAATTTTGTTACATAATTCTATGGCCATTTAAATTGGTAATTAGGTGTTTATTTAGTTGATGTTTAAATGGGGAAAAGAGTAGAGAAGAATGGGTTGATTTTCTTAAGCCCAAGAGCCCCCTATCACTCGGCCATTAGGGCCTGGCCCGCGAAGCCCAAAAGGAGGGAGGGGGCTGCCGTCGACCGGTTGGAGGGAGAGGCCTGGCCCAATGGGCCCAATGGGCCGTCGACCAAGAGGCCTAAGCCCAGCCGGATGAACCCCCCTCTCTTGCATGGAATTACTAAGTATTGCCTCTTTGTAGCCAAGTGTAAGAATCATGCAAAATCAAATGATGGCTAATCATTAAGGGAAGGAAATTAGTGAGGGGGAGAGGGGCGGATTAAGCGAGGAAGGGGTGGGGGTGTCACACGAAGAGAGAAAGGAAAGGAAGAGAGAAACAGAGAGGGAGGGAGAACCGTGCATGCGAGAGGGAAGGAGGAGGTCCGTTCGCAGCCGTGCGTGCGCCGAGTCCCGCCGTCGTGCCGTCTTGCCCTCCGTTCGTTTGCTTGCTGTGTTTGCTTGGACTAGAGGCAAGTGGAGTCCATTTCTCTACCATTTTGCTAGCTGTGATGTGTGTATGATGGATGGTGAATGTTGGATGTGGTAGAGGTAAGGAGATTTCGAAGCAATGGGGAGAAATTTGTTGGCTGTGCATGCTGTTTCTAGAAAAATCAGCCCGACCCTCCATGAGATTGTGAGCTGCATGCGTCTTTTTAGTGGGAATCTCACTTCGACTCCTTAACAAAAATGGTAGAGAACTTCATGAAGTATAACATATCAAAAATTGAGAGTAAATGAACAAGTGTAAGTAGGTGAAATCCTCTTTCTTTGAAGAAACTGGATCTGGAAAAACGTTGTCTCGACCTAGCATGATTCTGTGATTTTTATAAAATCGTACAGTTGAAATTTGATCTTGTGCCCTTAATGAAATTTATATATGACCTTCTGAGGAACAACATACTGAAAATTGAGATGTAATGGACATGAGTAATCGAATTTCTTTTAAAGGACTTAATCTGGAAAAACAGTACCGAGAATAAGAAGAACTAAATCGTCCATAGCTATTAATCTACAACGAATTGGAATCAGATCTCTTCATGAAATATTTACCTCTGGGTGTTGTCTATAAATTACCAAATTTTCAGAATTTTTGGAGTTTTTTTTAATATTTAATCGAAATTATTTTCGAAACTACGCAAACTGTGATGCTGAAATATTGAAAGCTGTGATGCTTGGACCGTACTGAATTGTGTGAAGTTCTTTTGGTATAGTGTTCTTCATGAGATATTTACCTTTAAGTGATTTTTATAACATATCAAAATCGCATAATTTTTGGAGTTCGTTTGTGTATTTAATCGAAATTATCTTCGGAACTGTGCATACTGTTTCACCCGAATATTGATGTATTTTCAAAAATAAAAGAATTGGTTCTATGTGGTATAATGTTTTGGGTGATGGATTATGTTGCATATGTGGTGTCATATGGCATGGTATATAACATTGAAAAGGCTGAATTAGACCTTTGTTATCATCACACCATATGTCATGGGGATAATGTGATGCATATATGGAAATAAAGTATGATGATGTGTATACCGTCGGATGTGTGAGCGGACGATGCCCTGGGAGTGTCGGGATGCCCGGAGTGTAGGTGTCGGATGCCTGGAGTGTGTGAGCCGGATGTCCTCGGGAGTTTCGAGATGCCCGAAGTGTGAGTGCCGGATGCCCGGAGGTGTGTGCCGGAGGTTCCTGGCGATGCCAGGTTGGGTGCGAGTGATAAAAGAGGGATGCAAATATTGATCCCTGGGAAGAAAAAAATTAAGTGAGATCCCCTGAAATTTGAAAATTGAATCATGTGCATGGGTATGTGCATATGGCATGGTGATATATGCATGATTGCACGGGGGTGTTCGCATGATCGCATGGTGATGTATGCTTGATAGCATGAATGATATGCACTATACTTGTGACATCTTGATTGTTCTACTTGCTGCAATTGTGTAGATTAATGGATCTTTACTGCTGAGTGGTTGTACTCACCCCTTTTGGGGATCAACATTTCAGATTAAAGGTTGCCGTTACCACCGGTTGCGTGTGGTACCTTCTACGGTATACCTTCTGACATTGAGGTTGAGTGTGTGGAGCACATCTGTGTTAGTGTTCCTGGTTTGGTGTTTCTTCGAGTCCGTGTGCTGGTTATGTATGATGTAGGCTTGGCTGGGGGCCTTGTCGTTCAAGAGCTTCTGTCTGTCCATGTTCGACGCAATGGAGTGATGTTGGGAATGCTGCCGCCACCGCCGCTCGATGCACCGGGTTGGGTGTGATGGCACGTATGACTGGTGGGAGCTGACACTTTTTGGGATAGCCGACACTTGTTGATGGATGGGTATATATGACTGATGTAGGGTCGAGTTCTCTTTTGAGTCATAGCCAAGTATAGTTTAAAATCTTGGCCTTTTGTTGTACCGACCCGAGATGTCCATCTTGAAAATGTAAATAAAAGTGATTCGGCTTTGTCTTTTCTTTTGGTGCGTAGTCGTTGTGCATTGCATTATTGTCATTGGAGTAAGGGATTTTGAGACTCGTTTATGTTTCCGTTGGTGAGCTGCGCTGAAATCCTTTAAAAAAAATTAATTGAGCAACCCCTATGAACTATGGTTCCACTTTAATTAAAAGGGTATTAGACTGGTATATTGATTTCAACAAGTGATGGGTACCTGTGGCGACCCCTAATGGATAGGGGGAAAGGGGTGCCACAGCATAACCGGGCGTCGTCCTGCTCCGTCGGGCACGGCAACGTCTACACCTAGACGGCATTCCATAAAGGAGTATCGGCCCAGCCTCCACTACGACCGGCATCCGTTGACATGGGGCATTCGAACTTAATCAGGCATCGCCTCCTCGATTCTCATCGCATGACAGGTTCCGATAGCGATCACATGTACATCCATACTTGGCCAAGAACACCATGCTTTGCACTCAAATACTTCAATTTCAAATAATGAACTTGGCCAATTTTCTTCATATTAAAAATTCCCGGTAAAATAATTATGCATGGTCACCCATTTAAATCAAACCATTAAACACAATACTCTCCCAATTTAAAATTCCACGATTTTATATATTACATAAAAATTTGGCGTCAAAAACCGACACCTGGTATTTTTCTAATTAAATACCCACAAAATTAAATTTTGCAATAATAATTGACAATCACCATCAAGCACTCAATTTTACATATAAATTCAACAACGACGATCAACGTAAAATTTTGATAAACAGCTATCCCATCACAATTTACACTAATTATAATTAATTAATTAATTAATTATTAATTAATTAAATCCGACTTAATTGAACTAACCACGGTTAAATAAAATAACCATAGTTAATTATCCTAACCATGGTTAACTAACCATGGTTAACTAACTAACCTAAGTTAAATAAACTAACCTAGGGTAGATAACCTAACCAAACTAAGCACCTAACTAAACCAGTCTAGGTAACTAACTAACTTAAATAACTTAGTTACACTAACTAAATTAACATTGATCCTAATTAATCACTAAACTAACCACTAAGTGTGATTAACTTCCTAATCCGAGATTAGGGAGCTAACTCACCGGATTAGGGCGGCGACGGCGGTGAGATGCTGCAACTACCGAGTCTCCAACGAAAGACCAACTGGGGCTGAAAAGCCCTACAAGGCTCACGGCTTGGCTGGAATTCGGTTATGCTTCTGCGGCCTGTGGCGCGGCTAGAACAGGCGAGCTATTAGGCGGAGCTGGGCACGGGGACGTTGGACGGTGAAGTGGGGGCAGTGCTAGTGGTTTGGTGAAGCAGCTGAGCTGGCGTGGAGGACAATGGCAGCTTGGCGGGATGGCTGCTAGTCAGTCGAAACTGGCGGACAGACAGTGTGGATGAGCGTGCAGACTGGGTGGTCGAACGAGCTAGATGGAGGTGGACGGTGAGGCGGTGAGGCACAGCTTGCGGCTGGAGTTGGCTGAGTGACGTGAACGTGCAAAGGAAATGGAGAAGAAGAAGATATAGTAGAGGGGTTCGGCTGGGGGGGAAGAAGGCACGCACACATGGAGGGAGATTGGAGAAAAGGATGGGGAGAATAAGCCATGAAGGTCAAGGTTTTGGCCAATAGCAAGCCAAGGGAAATATCTAGCCCACTTGAGTGTTTTGGCCACAAAGTCTTTAGCCAAGAAAGTCCACAGGCCCTCCAATAGCAAAATTCCCTTCATTTCTTCACAGAACAAGCTAATTTGGTGGCCAAAAATCCAAATAGGACAGCCCATACGAATTTCCTTAAATTCCTTTTTTGCCGAAATTGATTTTTCCGCATATTACCGAGCTCAACGGAATTTCTTTGAAAGATGAGACGGTGTCATGCCCCGAACCTCGAGCGCGCGCACTCCTTTTGGTGGTCGATAAAAATTGCGACGTCCGAAGACGCGTCGCTAACCCATTCATTTTATTGCACATGAAGAAGCGAATAAACAAATCCCCTGACAGCAGACAGCATGTGATAGAAAAGCAAGATAACAAATTCACAACCAAAACACGATTTAATACACAAACTAGGTTTATATACAAAACTAGCTTGTCTACCAAAAAGACCAGCCCTCAAAAAGGAAACCATCCTACAACCCCCTAGTCAAACACGTTCACCGATCCTTCGGACTCCACAGGCTCCAAGGGCACGGGTCCACCACAGCACCATTAGGAGGGTCAGCTGCACCCTCGCCAAAAGCGATGTCGACTACCATAGCGGGGACCTCAAAACCCTGGAGGGGACCAACTCTGTATCCATTGAGCCCGCAGCGAAACCACGCCCTAAATCGATGAGGTACCCTATGAGGTAGACCCTCATCAACCCAAACGGTGGTCACTACGAGCTCATAGACCCAGACCCCGTGACCTTTGGGAACAGGGTAGTCAGTAACCAGCTCGGTAACCCTCCAAGGCTGACCAAAATGAACCAGCGGGGCTGCCATCTAAAGACTTGAAAGAACTGAGCCCACGACAGGGTGAAACAATGTCTGAGCAAGTTCACCCCCTAAACTCCGATTAGGAAGGAAATACGCCTAGCCACACAATCACACAACCACAGAAACTTACCTCATCTCAGATCCTCCCTACAGGTCAGCATAGTTCAAATACACAACCATATGCAGTAAACAAACTCAATCAATTGGAACGCCACCACTTTCATCTCAATAACCACAAGGGTCTCAATTATAAGGCCAAATCATTATAACACGTCACATACCGTGCCACACAATTTTGTCCCATAATCAAACGCGTCAATTTCACTCAACATGCGTTCCAATTGTTAATCACGGCCACACACGAGCACGGCCTACTCAACATTCGGCGATCTTCTAGCGTCACCAGGCATCGCCTCATCCCTTGAGCGCAACAACGTCCACCCGACACACATGGGGATGGCATTCCCAAATGAGCTTCGGTCCGGCCTCTACCGCGATCCAGCATCCATTGATAGGGCATCCCATAGAGGGGCACGCCCACTCGACTCATTTCGAGGACAAGTTCTCATAACCATTCATGCATCCACTCAATCTCGGCCAAGACTTCGTGCTTTGCACTCAAATGTCCCAATTAAAATAATGTACTTGGCCCATTTTCTTCGTATTAAAAACACCTGGTAAAATAATCGTGTGTGAGTACACAATAAATTTGAACCAGAAAAACTGATATCCTTCCTTTTAAAATCCCACTATTTGATATAGTCTTTAAAACCATTTTCGGTGTTAAAACCCGACACCCAAGATTTTCTAATTAAATACTGAAATTTCACAATTAACCAAAATTCCAATCACCACTCAATTGCATAAACTAAGCACACCACTGCAATCAGCATGAAATTTCGGTCACCGGCTATCCCGGTATAATTTCCGGAAAATAATAAATAATTACAAAAATTACAAAAATAATTAAATAATGCAATTTAAATACAATAAATACCAACTTAGGCCGAAAATGTTAATCTAACCACCTAAACGAGCCTAGCAAATTTCTGAACCTATTTAGATAAATAGCACAACCTCTTTAGCCCTTAATCAATCGATTCTAATCACCTAACATGCATAATTGAACACTTAAATCACTAATCCAAACTAACTAACCACATAATCCCTAATTAGCCTAAACTAATTATTCACTAAGCGTCATTTACTCTCTAAGTAAATTTTAGCAAGTAAACTCACCGGTTTAGCGGGCCGGTGAGTCCACGATGTCGGCGACGCAAAGGTGAGCGACTCTCGAGCATGCGGTGACACCAACGGAGGTCCAAACGGGCTTGAAAATGGGTCTAGAAGATCTAGGGCCCTTGCTGGCCTTCGGTCTTTGTCCAAGGGCTGAAGGGGCTAATCCAGGTGGCTAGCTAGGCTGGAACGGGCCAGGCGGACGGCGGAGGCTGTTGCGGGCGACGACGGCTACTGGACGGCAACTCAGGTGATTGGATGGCAACTTGGGCAAGCTTAACAGTGGCCAGGGCACGCGGGAGGACAGTGGACGAGCAGGACGCAAGCAAGGCAAGTGGACAGCTCGGGGGCGGCGAGGGGGCTCCAGCGGCGATCAACGGGCTAGGGGGAAGGAGCTAGCTGTTCTCTGGTTCTCTCAAGCTCTAAAACTCACTCAACAATGGATAAAGTGAGCTGAGGGAAGAAGAAGAAGTGTGCTGAAGAGAAGGGGACCCATTTGGCCACAAAGTCGAGCTAAATATCTCCCATTTACTCATTGCTTGCCCCCACCACCTTCAGCCCTATCCTCAGCCTCTTTTCCCTCACAAAACTTCCCCAACAAGCCTTAGTTGAGGTTGAAATGTTGCACACCCCAAGGACCCACGAATTTGGACAATTCCCTCCAAATCCACTTCAATTATTCTCCAATTAAGCTCAAATTGGCCCCCATAAAATCAACCAAGGTTCCCTCAACCATCTTATGATTTTTCCTCATCAATTGAGCCAACTTGATGGCCAAAAATGCGACCAAAAACGGCCTTCTAATTTTCCTAGTCCAAAATAGTCTTACTTTGATTTTTCACCGAAATCTCGGGTTTGCAAAAAAATCTTCGGAGGATGAGTCGACGTTCCAAAAATGAATCGTGACATAACAGAACTTTCAATTTCTAAAATCAGGTTTAAATTAGCTGTTAATTATAACCGAGCGCGATTTTAGCATGACCTAGCCTATGGGGTAGCTTTTAGAAATTTTTTGTGCAATTGACCCGTGGTCGATTATTTTCGAGCCACATTATGCATCTTTGACTCATTGGCGACTCTCAGTTGTCGTGAAAATCTCGAGGTTTCAAATACGGGCAGAGGGTATAGAAATGACAGAAAAATTGATCTAGTGTTGTTCGACAGAAATTTTGCAATCAAGTGAAATCACCCACGCACTAATCACATATCTTTGTCAAATCAACCTATCTCCGGTCTTTGATCGATTTTGACGATGCCGTAATGACTCTTGCATATTAGCACGGTCCAGCAGTCGATTTCTGGTCAAATTCTCAAGTCTATTGCATTAAAATCCCTTAATGGCCTCACCAGATAGACTAGTTATCTCGTGAGTGATCAGCTTAGAGAATAGAACCATATGTGCGTCGATGAAAAGCCCGCTCTAGGCTCACGACAACCCGTGCTATCGCTTTCACTTAGGTCATTTGCTTTTGACGTCTTAGGATGCATCATCGACCCATTCATATTATTGATTATATATACACAAGGGAAAGTAAACACAATTCACCCAACCAACAAACAGGGATAGTTGGGAACACATCAACAAAGTCTTTCATAAACACATCCATTAGCCAATACAAATTAACTTTAATTACACCCCCAAAGTTTAGCCATACACACGCTTCCAAAAAGGATTTGGGGATTAGCCTAACACCTACGCGTCTAGGTTATAAAGCCCTGGCTTTGGCCTAGTGTGTAACTCTGAATTTGGATCCACCTCAGGGTTAATGACATCACCGTCAAGGGTATCCCTATCCTCAAAGAAGGCCCCAACTAGCACCCTTGGATCCCTCACTTGATGGTCCACCAAATCCCCGGAGAAGGCCTTAATGCTCCCCTCTAAACCAAAAGTTCCGAGCTTCAAACCTATGGGGCACAAGGTTAAGCAACCCCTCATCCACCCTAATGGTAGTCACATACTTCTCGTATATTGTGTTCGTGCCCTCAGCCGGATAGAGGGTCACCTGGTGTTAAATCCATAGGCACCCCAAAATGAACGTAGCAGTACGGCTCAAACATGCTTAGGGCCTGTAAAACATTTAAACCACCACGGCAAGATAAAACTTAGCAAGTGAGTTCCCTAATCCTCACGTAGGGAGGTAATTCAATCTCAGAGTCGCCTTAAATGTATAAGTTATCTATCGATGGCAGATCAATAGCAAAGCAACTCCTGCTTTGCCTTAACTATAAACAAGAACGGTTAGCTCACCTTCCCAATCCCTCATAACATAAGCATGTATACAAATCTCACTATAATTCACATACTTATGAGGCAAAAGTAAGAACGTGCAATGTCTCATACTTGCGCACAAATGTCATTTTAATAATTCAGACAAAATCAAATATCATTCTCATGTAAGTCCTATGTCTCTGTGCCACATAGATGCAAGTCATATCATCATTCTTAGAACATGCATTAGTACTCATGAACTTCGCACATGTGGCATCTCGAGAATCGCATGGCATCCCATACTACCATGCTACCCTCGAGACCATGATTTCATATTATTACAACCGCTCTGGCCAAATGCCAACATGAATGTCGGCGGTCTTCCTGCATAACCGAGCATTGTCTCGCCCCATCAAGCATGGCATCGTCCTACATGAAAGCATCAAAACGGCATTCATGTAAGGAGTTTTGTTCCAAAATCCATCCGCGAATGGCATCCTATTGACTTAGGGGCATCCGAACTTAATTAGACACCGTCCCACGTAAACTTATAAGAACGAAATCATTACCCCATGTAAATGCATCAAAGTCATTATGTGATCACACAAGCACATCATCACTCACGCCCTTTGTTATCTTTCTCATTAGCTAAGTATGAATGCCTCAATGGCGTGCCAAGCGAAGTGTGCCTCATGACCTATCGAAAGTACTTCAATAAAATATGCCGAGCATGAAATGAGAATGTGACATCCTAATTTTCAGGTTCTATTTTCGAATAGATAAGTTGGGTTTTTCATCGACACACCTATAGTTCTTTTCTCTGAGTTGGCCACTCACGAGATAACTAGCATATTAGGTGAAACCGTTAAGGGATTTTAATGCAATAGACTTGAGAATTTGACCAGAAATCGACTACTCAACCGTGCTAGACTACAAGGGTCATTACAGCACTGTTGAAATTGATCAGAGCCCGGAGATAGGTCGATTCAACTGAGATAGGTGATCAGAGTGTGGGTGATTCCACCAGATTGCAAAATTCTCGTTGATCGCCACTAGACCAATTTTTCTGTCGTTTTGGTACCATGTGCCCGTATTTAAAACCTCGAGATTTTCATGACCACCGAGAGTCGCTAATGTGTCGAAGATGTACATTGTGGATCGAAATAAATCGACCACGGGTCAATTACACCAAAAATTCCTAAAAGCTACCCTGTATGCTAGGTCACGCTAAAATCGCGCCAGATTGAAATTAACCGCGAATTTGAATCCGAATTCAAAAATTAAAAGTTTTGTCATGTGACGATTCATTTTAGGAACATCAACCCATCCTCCGAAGATTTTTCTGCAAATCAAGATTTTCAGTAAAAATTCAAAATAGGGCCGTTTTTGTCCGGAAAATTTAGATGACCATTTTTTATCGCATTTTTGGGATGCAAGTTGGTTCTATGGGCAAAGAAAAATGTTAGTTTGGTTGAGGGCACCTTGGTGGAATTTATGGGGACCAAATTGAACCCAATTGAAGGAGAATTGAGCTCAATTTGGGGGGAAAATGTTACAAATTCGTAGGCCATGGGAGGAAGGACATTTGGACCACTTCATTGGCTTGCATAGGAAGTTTGTGGGCTGCCATGCGGCTATGGAAGACAGCCAATGCCTAGTGGGGCCTCTTCAAGGGACAAGAGGATAGAATGGAAGCTTGAGGGACCCTATTAGTTGTTGATGTCCCCTTTCTTCTTCAGCAAGACTTGCTTTCTCCATTGTTAGACCTTGTGGAGCTCCCAAAAACCAAAGAGAAGCCGAGCCAAGCCCCCTGCTGTCGCACGCTCGTCCAATCGCAGCCAGGCCTGCCGCTCACCCGCCGCTGCTACTCACTTGCGCGCCCGAGTCCGCAAGTCCCCAACTCACCGTCATCCAGCCGTCGTGGTCACCGTCGTGGTCGCCTGAGCCACCGTCCGCCTCCGCCTAGACCCGCAACAACCTCGCCATTCAACCGTGTCCCTTTCCTAACTGTTTCAACCTTTGGTTCCATCTCCTTCAACCCCAAGCAAGAACCGAACCAGCAAGGGCCCTAGGCCTTCGAGGCCCATTTCGAACCTTTTCCGGCCTCGTAGGGTGTCACCGCTTCGGAGTTTGTTGCCCTTCTTTGCGTTGTCGTCGTCGTGGACTCACCAGATCGCAAAACCGGTGAGTTTACTCACTAAACTCTATCTATATTTATCAGCTTGAGCAAGCTATCTATCTATCTATATCAGCTTGAGCGAGCTATGACCATATATTGCAGCTTGTGTGAGCAATGGTGGTATTAATGAGATTGATATATGGTATTAAATTGATAGAGAGTACTATTTGTATCGAATTGAGCTAATTGATTGATTGATTGATGGTTTGATTTGAATTGAGTGGATTGGTTGAGATCATGAACTGCACTGATTTGCAAGAAGGAACTAAGGCAAGGTAAGTCCTCTATCTTGTGTGTGCATAGGCAGCCTTTAGACATATTTCCTTCCTAGTCGGAGTTTAGGGGGTGGACTTGTTGAGACATTGTCTCACCCCGTCGTGGGCTCAACTTTTTCAGGTCCTTAGATGGCGAATCATCCTGAGCATTTCGGCTGTCCCATGAGGGTTACCGAGCGAGTTTCTAGCTATCCCGATCCCGGAAGTCACTTGGTCTATGAACTTATAGTGACCACTGTCTAGGTCGAAGAGAATCCACCTCATAAGATACCTCATCAATTCAGAGTGTGGTTTCGCTACGGACCCAATGGTTTCAGGGTGGGTCCCCTTAGGACTTTTGATATCCCCGCGACGGTGGTTGATGCTACTCTAGACAAGGATCCAACTGACCCTCCCGATGGTGTGGTGGAGGACCCGATGCCCCCGATGCCTGTGGAGACTGAAGAATCGACGAATGAGTCCGACTAGCTGGTCATAGGACAGCTTTGTTTCGAGGATCGATCTTTTGTAGACTTGTGAATATAGACTAGTTTTGTAAATGACCTAGTCTGCTGTGTATAAAGGTGTGTTGTGGTTTTAAAAATTTTGGCCCTGCTTTTCTATCCCATCTTTGTGTTGTCTTGGGATTTATTTTTTTCGCTTCCGCATGCGCTTTAATATGAAAGGGTCGGCGACGCGTCCTGGGACATTGTAATTTAATCGACCACCGAGGGATGGGCACACGCTCGAGGATCGAGGCGTGATAGAGAATCCATGGTTTGACTTGTTAAGTTGAGCACCAGCCTAAGTCCAATTCGAATTAGAAATGATAGGCTCAATATCGCAACGAGACCAAGAAAGTACCGACCAGTCGTGACATGATCACCGATCTAGTACTGAACTTGGTTCAAGAATGATATGTCTTAGTATCGCACCGAGACCAAGAAAGGACCGACCCATCGTGACATAATCACCGATCTAGTACCGAACTTGATTTGGGAATGATATGTCTCAGTATCGCACCAAGACCAAGAAAGAGACTTGTCCCGATGTACTTCCTTGCACGTCCAAGAACCATCGTATATCTCATCTTGGAGGCTCGGGATGTTCTCACGCATCGACCTTGAACAAGGAACATAACACATGTATAGGGACTATTTCTAATGAACACACACACATAATACATTGCCATTGATATTAAACAACATTACCTAGGACAAGCACATCCAACAACACCACAAGATTTCCATTTTCTTTTTTTCTCATTAATCAAGTGTGATGCACATGCAATATGCAACAACCTAAGCCACATGCCATCATACCATACTCGTACCTCATATCATGTCGTATAACACATATTAACATACACCACACTTCACTTATCATAACTTAACAATTTATCATATAATTACTTATCACATATTGATAACGTATCGACAAAACTTGATAACCTATCGCGATAACCTATCGGCAAAACTCGATAACCTATCATGATAACTTATCAGTAAAACATGATAACCTATCATTTAAGACTCATTTATCACATCATTAAAACATCAATTAACCTTAATCCAGCCCTAAACTAACTCCTAAGTGCAATAATAACCATATTCATGGCCTAGAAAGCCACTCACACCCAAGTCCAAGCTTTAAAAAGTGACGAGGGAGGAGCAACAAGAGCAAACAGTAGCTGGGGCTACTAGTCAAACCCCCACAACTCACGTGGGTGGGCTGGATGATGTCCTAGGCAGCAGCGCGATGGTGGCTCGATGGCAGCTAGATGGCCTCCCCTAGGCCAGCGATGTCCAAACCACCAATTGAGAGAGAGAGAGAGAGAGAGAGAGAGAGAGAGAGAGTTGTTGTGAGGAGCTAGACAGCAACCTCCTCACCTCAAAAACTCTGACACGGCGACGGGAACAACGGTGCGAAGGATAGTTTATGTGATTGAGGTGGCCAGTTACCGATGAGTCTAGAGAGGAAAATGACAGGAAAAAGGCTTAAAGTGGAGATGGAAATGGAGGAGAGGGGTGGTCGGTTATGGCAAGGAGAGAGAAAGATGAGAGTGAGAGCCAAAGTGAACAAATGAAAGAAGAAAGAGAGAGGGGGTTGACCGCGGGTTTTAAGGGGAAAGAGAAAGGAGAGAGGCAATGAGATCTAGCTGAAATAAATGTCCATCCCATCAAACCTCCTAAGATTCCTCTCCACCAAGCAAATGAAAACTTCTTGAAGAAGAAAAATTCAAGCCATTAATGAAGAGATATATACTTGAGTGAATAGGTTTAGGGTAGGCTTAGACTAAGCTAGGGGATGACATCATTTTCTCCTTCCTCATCCATGTAGCCACCCCCTTCTTGCTTATTTCCCATCTTGCCCTTTTGTCCTTAGTTGAATGAGAGAGCAATTTGGTCATTTCACCAAGATTGCACACTCTTCACGCACTATTCGTGTACCTGAGTGCAATTAATGCCGAGATCTTGTAATGATGGTTTGATGGACTTAAAGGGTCCATAGCCCCCTTTGGGCCGCCCACTCTTTGGACAAGTGGCCCTTGGGCCAGCCCAATGTGGGCATGGGCCCATTTGGGCCTTCCGTCGTGGGCTTGGGCCCATTGGGCCATCCAACGTGAGCTTGGCCCACCCGAGTCCTCGTTCGTGGCCCACTCCTAACATTCGAAATTTCTGCTACCCGTTGATGAGAATTCGAGTTTTTACCCTATAATGGCCTCTTGACATTTTCGTGGTCTGACAATCCTCATTGAAATCCCGTCCAAAGTTTGGTTGTCATTGTAATTCCATGCTGAAAATTGAGGTCGGGTTGAGGATGGCTGTGACATCCTGAATTTCCAGTTCTGTTTTCAATTGAATGAATCGGACTTTTCATCGACACGCTTATAGTTCTATTCTCTGAGCTGATCACTCATGAGATAACTAGTCTATCTGGTGAAGCCGTTAAGGGATTTTAACGGAATAGATTTGAGAATTCGATCAGAAATCGACTACTCGACCGTGCTAGTCTGTAAGGGTCATTACGACACAGTTAAAAATAAATTAGAGACCGGAGATAGGTCGATTCGATTGAGCCATGTGATTAAGTGTGGGTGATTCCACTTAATTGCAAAATTCTTGTCGATCGGCACTAGACCAATTTTTCTGTCGTTTTGGTACCTTGTGCCCGTATTTAAAATCTCGAGATTTTCACGACAACCGAGAGTCACCAATGTGTCGAAAATGTACAATGTGGCTCGAAAATAATCGACCACATGTCAATTGCACTGAAAATTCCTAAAAGTTACCTGGTAGGTTAGGTCACGCTAAAATCGCGCCAGATTGAAATTAACCGCGAATTTAAGCCCGATTTCAGAAATTGAAAGTTCGATCATGTCACGATTCATTTTAGGAATGTTGACTCATCCTCCGAAGATTTTTCTACAAATCGAGATTTTTGGCGAAAATTCAAAGTAAGGGTATTTTGGACCGGGAAAACCATATGGCCGTTTTTATCGCATTTTTTGGATTCAAGTTGGTTCAATTGATGAGGAAAAATGTCGAATGGGATGAGGACACCTTGGTGGGATTTATGGACATCAAATTGGATCCAATTGAAGGAGAATTGATTCAATTTGGGGGAATTGTGTCAAAATTCGTAGGCCAATGGTCCATCAACATTTTCGACCAATTGGTTGGCTTGCTAGGAAAGTTTGAGGGCTACATTTTGGTCTTGGATGACAGCCCAAGTGGTGGGGGCTTGCCAATGATCATTTGGGGATAAAAATGTGGACTTTGGAGGAAGGGGGACCCTCCAAGTCTTCAGCAGCTTATTCCTCTCAAGGTCCACTTTATCCATTATTGGAGCCTTGGAAAGCTTGAGAGAACCAGTGAGTGACCGGCAGCCCTCCCCCTAGCCCGTCTCACCCCCGCCGAACCACCGGAGCCACCGTCGCGCCGTCCGCGCTCGCCGTCCACCTCCCTGCTCTCGTTCGCTCGTTCTCGTCCTCGTACCCCTGTCCAACTAAGTCAAGCCTCCATCCATCTATGTCAACCACCGGAGCAGCCGCCATCACCCCTGCTCGCCCGTCCAACCTCCGCCGGTCCTACCTCGCTATTTCAACTGCTGTTGTTGCTCCGTTCAGCTTCTTCGGCCACCAAGCAGAACCGAAAGCCCAGCCCAACCGTGGGCCATTTCAGGCCTCTTCTGGGCCTTGTTTGGTGTCGCCGCAGGTCGTTTGTTGCCCGTCTCCGCGTCGCCGTCGTCGTGGACTCACTGGATCGCTAAACCAGTGAGTTTACTTGCTAAACTCTGCTTATGAAGTTAATGATGCTTGGGGGTGATTAGTTTGGACTAATTAAGGTTTAGGTGGTTAGTTAGAATGGATTAGTGATTTAATTATTTGTTTGTGCATGTTAGGTGGTTAGAACGGTGTAATTAAGGACTAGATAGATTGTGCTATTTATCTAGATAGGTTCGGAAATTTTCCCAGCCCGTTCGGACGGTTAATTAAGCATTTCCAGCATAAGTTGCTATTTTTGATATTTAATTGTATTTATTTAATTATTTTTGGTATTTATTTAATTATTTATTATTTTTGGGAAATTATACAAGGAAAGCCGGTGACCAAAATTTCGTGCTGATTACAATGGTGTGCTTGGTTTATTTAATTAAGTGTTAAATTGTGCAAATTGAATGGAAATTGTGATTTTTGATATTTATTCCAAAATTGCGAAATTTTGATATTTGATTGGGAAAATCTCGGGTGTCGGGTTTTGACACTGAAAATGGTTTTGAGGACCAGATTGAATCATGGGATTTTAAAAGTGTGAATGTCAATTTTTCAGGTTCAATTTATCTGTCAGCTTGTGTGAGCAATATTAAATCGTCAACTTGTGAGAGCATTGAACTGTCAGCTTGTGCGAGCATTATTGTACGTCAACTTGTGAGAGCATTGATCAGTCAGCTTGTGCGAGCAATTATCTGTCAGCTTGTGTGAGCATTAAATATATCAACTTAGGTAAGCATTAATATATATCAACTTAGGTGAGCTATAATATACATCTATATATATATATATATAATGTGTGAGCAACCATCTATATGGCTTGTGTGAGCATAATTATACCTCAGCTTGGTTGAGCAGTGATCGATTGATTGAATTGATAGATGGTATAGATTGTATCGAGTGTATCGAATTGAATGGATGGATCGATGGATTGAATTGAATTAAAATGAATTAAATTGATTGAGTATACGAATTGTACTGACGTGCAGGAAGGAACTGAGGCAAGGTAAGTCCTCTGTCTTGTGTGCATATGTCCTTTAGGCGTATTTCCTACCTTTAGGCGTATTTCCTTCCTAGTTGGAGTTTAAGGGGTGAACTTGCTGAGACATTGTCTCACCCCTTCGTGAGCTTAATCTTTTCAGGTCATTAGATGGCGGTTCCTTCGGAACGTTTTGGTCGGCCCATGAGGGTTACCGAGCGGATTTTTAACTACCTTGATCCCGAAAGTCACTGGGTCTATGAACTTGTGGTGACCACCGTCTGGGTCAAAAAGGGCCTACCTCATAGGGTACCTCATCGATTCAGAGCGTGGTTTCGCTACGGACGGTCCCCTCCAGGGTTTTGAGATCCCCTTTATGGTAGTTGACGCCGCTCTAGGTGAGAGTGCAGCTGACCCTCCTGATGGTGATGTGGAGGACCCGGAGCCCCTGGAGCCTGTGGAGATCGAAGGATCGGCGAATGTGTCCGACTAGTAGGTCTTAGGACAGCTTCTTTTGAGAGCCAGTCTTTTGTAGGCTCCTGTTTATAGACTAGTTTCTGTATATAAACCGAGGTGTTTATAAAAGTGTTTCGGTTGTGAATGTGTTTCCTGCTTTTCTGTCCCGTGTTGGTTGTTGTCAAGGGTTTTATTTAGTTTCCGCATGTGCATTAAAATGAATGGGTTGACAACGCGTCATGGGACGTCGCAAATTTTATAGACCACCAAGGGATGGGCACCCGTTCAAGGTTCAGCGCGTGACAATGGCACACTCATCTTTCTTGACTTGTGTTTTTCAAAGTGATTTCAATCAAATCGTCATTGCTCACAATCCTAGGGGGACGGCAATTCCTGTAAGGCTAAATTTTTAGGGATGAACCAGCTCAAAGGGTTAAGCAAAATAGTACCGTTGTGTTGGGATAGAGAAATGAAATGTCCCGTCTCACCCTAAACGTCATTAGACTATCTTAAAGGTTTCTTCCCCAAGAACACATCACCAATGAACCATTTTCCAGATTTCACGACTTTGGTCGAAACGCATCATAGGTTCGGGCGATTAACATCTCAATTTTTTAAAAGAAATTTCACTCTAATGAAAGAACATTCCTTCCTAGATGGATGTCAGGACTCTCCACCTGTTCAGAAAATGTTAGGAAAGTGAGATCACAGCCCCATTTTCTCCAATCTCTATTTTCTAGGACTGTTATCGTGATCTCAAAGTTCAAGTAATGCAATGTCATGAAAAAAAAAAAAAATCAATGAGGGCTATGTGAGCTCTAATCAATATTTATGTTACTGCTGGTGCTTTTAACACGAGCATTACTGGTAGAGAACACGGTTAACCCCAAAGATGCAATAGAAACACTACGACCAATGCAGGCAAGGACAGCATAACCTAGAAGCGTAATCAGTTCAATCCTGTTCAGGTGAGGAGATGCAATGCAAGAATTACTATATCACAGAGTCATTACAGCTAAGAGAAGCGCGCATTAATCGTAGTGTCACCTGTAAACAAATTTGTGCGAGCAGCAGAATAATATTGACGAAAAGAGCGCTGCTATCTCAAAGATACTGCATGCAATGATTCCAAAATTATTTGACCCAAACAGCAAGCAAACAGCAGGACTAGCTTTACTTGTAAACTTATGCTAAGTGAAAAGTCAAGGCATGTGGCACATGCAGAAACCAGTACAATTAATACCTTGCATGACCAGTCAAATTCGAGTTTGTCCAGAACAGGGGGTGTCGACGACTACAACTCTTCAGATTTCCTGTATATAGCAAATGCGTTATTGAAAGTCACATATAAAGGAAACTTTTGCTAAAACTTGTGGAACGGAATACTCCCTTCCTAGTTTTACACCAATTCCCCAACTTCAAATTTCCGCTTTGATTGAAAACAATTGATAACTTTCCTCACTTCTTTGTAGGAATTCTTTGAAACAAAGCATTCCCACACCCACCCCCCCCCCCCCCCCCCCGGCGCTCCCTTGAGACCTACCTTCAGTAGTTAGTTTCCACGCCGGTCCATAGATTCTATAAGTTCTGTAGAGTTCTCTTAGATATCTAAATGGTTTGGGCCTTGAAATTGACTCTCGGAGCTAATTTGAGTTTGCGGTCCTTCACCTCATGACACAATGAGATGGGTGAATGCATTAAGGACTACATATCAACTACTCTAGAACAAGAACACTGTCTAAACACAAGTATCCTCTCTCTCTCTCTCTCTCTCTCTCTCTCTCTCTCTGTGGCTGTCTCACTCAAAGTTTTTATGTATGATAATTAGTGCTCTTAAAGAGTCATTATCAGGATGCACTTCCAATAAGGACACCCCAAGTGCACTCTCCAAAAGGTTGTTCCACTACTAATAATTCCTTAATGTAGCATTTCCTGTAGTACCTTCAACCACTAGAGACCACTAATCACCAAAAAAAAAAAAAACCATCACTTGTAAATTTAAAAAAATAAAAATAGAAAAGAAAACGGCTATCCACGAAAAAGATGATGCAGACTCTCCCGAGCCATTACATAATTGTAATGTGAGGGTTAGAAAGAGATAAGGTTCGCCATCTCATGGTTGGAGAGAGCAATGATCAAGCACTCAAACATTGGTTAATGACCATCAATTGTTAAACCTTGCAAGGGGTATCCACATGCCACGTATAGATAAAGTGGAAAAGGCCAGTCAAAGGCTAGAGAGTTCTAACGTTGGACCATGTCGAGAAGAAGGTGAAGGGTACCAAGCATATATAAAAAGCCAAGTCATAATACTAAAAATCTGTGTATGTAGTTTTCTTGACGTTCGAAAGATTTGCTCTAAAGGATCGATGTTTGACTACTAATAGGATGATCCAAAAACGCCGGAGTGAGATTCCAAACTCTCTTTCAGAACGCTGTTAGCCAATAGGAGCAAGTGGCCGCTTTCTTTCTGTTTCTTTGAATTACTCTCTTTTTGTTGCGTGCCACTTTTTTTTGGTGTGTGTGAATCTTTAATCAAAGAAGGCAAGCACGCACGAGGGTCCACTAATGAGTGCTTTTCGATATAGAACTCTGGGTGAGTAAGTGCTAGAAATCGACATATATGTGTAATTTCGGTATTTCTATGGACATAAAATATAATTTACTCTCAATTATTCAGGCGAGCAAATTGTTCATCAATGCATATGGCATTTTTTTCTCACATTTCTTGGTACTATAACTAGGGATTGGTTGAAATTGCATTGCCTAAATTTGTGCGCCCAATGCATGGGGGCCATCGCGATATGTGAACCTTTGTAAGATTCTAATGGTTCACATGCATTGAGGTCACATCAGTTAAATATACATAACGATTATTTGAAATATTTGATGGGTCCACTCTTAAAATGTATAGACGACAATAATGTACAAGGCTTGACTCTTGGGGCATTGTCGAAACTAGAAAGGAACTGATCGTCAGGGGCAAGTCTTTATCTTTGGGGTTTGGACCCACTCTATAGTTATCAGTATAGCAAGGAAGCAACGGAAATGAGAAAAAAAGTTAAAGAAATTTTAGGTAAGTAATGAGGGAGAAAACACTCTTGTGAAAAAAGCAAATCCCTAGTATCTAGAGAAGGACACTTTTATTTTTGTCAAAGCCCTTTAGTTGTCTTTATTCTGCTTTCGGTCGCTCTGTTCTATTCTATCATTACTCATCTTACTACCGTTAAAGATTTAATCGCAAATACAAACGTGCATACATGAGATGCGTTATGTCATGTAAAAAAGCATGGTGACTCTGGACTTCGTGTAAGATTTAGTGCACTTTAAAAGACCTACAAGTAAATGTTATTGCATCTAAGGGGGACTAGTTAAATTGAGATATGATCACATAAGTTTGATTGTTTGCACAATTACCTCTTTTTTTTTCTTTTGCATACAATCAAGTCCTTTTACTTCCTTAAATTATGCAATTAAGTTATTTGGTCATTATGGTGTAACACCACATAGTGGCAAAATATTTAGAACAAGAAAATAAATAAAAACACTAAAAAAAGAAACATGAGAGAGAGAGAGAGAGAGAGAGAGAGAGAGAGAGAGAGAGAGAGAGAGAGAGAGAGAGAGAGTAGGAGCGATATCTATTACTAGAGAGGTAGATATCTCTATTATGAAGTTAGATGAGGTCTCTCTGTAATATATATATATATATATATATATGTATGTATGTATGTATATATCGGTTTCTTATGGTACTAGTGATAGATAAGTGATTAAAAGAACTCGATTGCATGAATCGGAAGAAATAAGAGACATGATTGAAAAAAGTCAGAGCTCACTTGCAAATTCAACCGAACTAAGAGGATCGAATAAGCATTTTATATTATCAACGTCTCAACTTTCTGTAACACCATCGCAATGGCACTTTGTCTTAGCACCCATGGCCCCTGAAATAAATAAAATGATATTCTATATATATGGCGTGGACCCTTTTTAAGGATGCTATTTTCTTACACGTAAAACTACGGTTTTTTTCTCATCTTATTCTCAACCGTACATTTTCTTGGATTACTCCATTTGTTATGTCTCTTCAAATTGCTTACATACCCATCTGAGCACGTGGAGATCTTATGTCTTGTTCCTGACAACATAACAATTTCAAAGAGTTTTCTTTCTCTACATTTATGTCGACGGCTCTCACGCACGCGGGGACACGCCACATTACCACACAATCAAGGCCAGAAATTACGTTCACACACAACCGTCAACCGTCTTTCCCTGCGACTTCATTAGCTTCTTCAACTAGAATCAAGCTAAGTGGTTGCTTACATTCAATTCGGAACGTATGGAAACAGATGAAGCAGCATGAAACCCACAAAAAGGATCGAAGTCCATCGACCCCCTTTTGGTTCTGTTCGTAGACTTTATTCCAAGGTCAATAACTATTGAGCAGAGGATGAGTTGGTTGGTGTGATGTGATGAAGCAGCATGTTTCGTGACCGCGCTTTTGGTGGCTTGTACGCGTCGCTTTGAAATCCATTATATTTCGGTCACATGCTGGCTATAGAGCATTAGCCAGTTTTAGCTAAATTTCATTGCTATCCTTGGTGCACATGGAATATAATTTTTCTTCTGAAGCTTCGAGGACAATTAATTTAATACCACCCCGAAAGCTTAAATTTCAGGGATAGATGATCAGTGATGCACAAAAATCTTGACGTCCTCTCGTCACATGTAAACTGTGTTACAGAAAGAGAAATAAGCCATATAGGAGTTCGAAACTTTACGAATTACTCCAATAGAAAAAAAAATTCAGAAGCTGCTTTTGATGTTACTTTTTGAGAAATTTCAGTTTGAAAGCTTATCAAACATTTATATAACCAATCAAACAGGCAAGCCTCGGTAGCTTCGTCTAGAGAAGGCCCAGAGAGAACAAAAGAGCAGAAGTCGAACGCTAAATTCATAGAACTGATCCCATAATTGCACCAAACACAACGAAACACGAGAAGGTCACTGAAGAAGAGCAACACAAAGATTTCAGCTAAACAGGGGCCAATTACTTGATGGAGACAATGATTTTCTTAATATGTACCAACGTATTACATATATTCCACATAAATCCAACTATTGTTTTCAAGGTTTCTGCTTTTGAGTGTAAATATAATCGAGGTGAGCAGCGAGAGTCCTCCTCGTCAAGCACTCCTCCTCGCCAACTCCTTCGCAGCTCTCTTCAACCCCCTCAACGTGCTCTGCCTCAAACCTCTGGAAACAAGAAGGAACAAAATAACACCAAATATGAACATCACTCGGTTCATATGTTCCGTTCAATTCTCATATGAAAGCTTCTAAACAAAATGAACTAACCTCATGGTGAGATGTCATGGTGTTTTCTTGAGGAAAGGCCGGTTCAGGCCGCCCGCCGAAGGCTGAAATTGAGCAGAGGAGGAGAGAGATCATCAAGAACAGAGTAACCATCTTCGCCATATTAAATTTCTGGGAGTGGGATGTTTTTAATTTCGATTGTGGGGAAGAGTTGAGAGAATCACAGAAGCGAAACTATGCATGTGGGGGTATATATAGGCCAATAAAGAAGAAGCAGAGACGAATGGTTTACGGGTGTGAAATCAAGACGGCCAGGGAAGATACTCGTGGCCCGAAAAGAAAAATAATGGCTGACTTAGGACGACCACAGGAATTTAATCGAGAAGAGCCAAACCCAAAAAGGGTTTTTCCATGAGATGCCCATTTAATACGGCGTGAGAGTTTGTTCTGCACGTCACTTTAGAGAGAGAGAGAGAGAGAGGATTATTCTGCAAAAAGAGAATTGGTGCTTGATGTTATGTTGAGATTGTGCATTTCCCACCTATTGTTAGTTGGGAGAGGCGCAATAAGAGGCAACAGACATGTTGTGAATTGGTCTTCCATTTTGGGGATTCTCGTATTTTTGTGGTTATTAACTTTGAATCATGGAGAAAGCACATGATTATGGGGGAAGGAAAGGTATGTTAGACAGAGGTTTGACCACACGTTCAAAGGTTAATCAATTGCTAGAACGACTAAAGGAAGGGTGCGTTTGTTTGGGGAAAAGATTTTCTTAAATGAATTTTCACCCGTTTTATTCGCAGAAAATGACTAATCAACCAAAAATACTCTCCAAATATTCATACATAAATTTAGGAAAGTGAATTCCTAAATCTAAAGAGATGAAAAATACTTTTTAGAATTGCTTCTCTCAAATTTTGTCTTTTTCTTTTCTTCTTTTCTTTTCTTCTTTTCTTTTTATGTTCTTTTTCTTTGTATTTCTCCCTTGGCCATTCACCAAGCCTTAGGGCCAAGCCTTAGCGATGTTTGGCGACCAACCATAGGCACAAGCTAGCAACACTCTACCTCTCCAAATCTTGGCGAGGTCGAGGCTCGTCAAGATCCGGCAAGCCTCGAACTCATGCACAGTTGGCAAACCTTGACCTTGTGCCGGTGAGGTCAAGCTTGCTAACCTGTGCCTACGCTTCGAGATCGGCCAAGCTTTGAGCTTCGAGATCGGCCAAGCTTTGAGCTTCGAGGTCAGCCGAGCTTTGGGGGATGAAGTCGGCATAGAGGCAAGCGAGGTCATCGGAGATGGTGACGAAGATGATGGTGGAGGGGAGGAAGGAGCAGTGGGTGAAGTGGAGAGACGGATGGGAGGGAGAAGGAAAAATGAAAAAGAAAGAAAAATAAATAAATATTTGAAATTCGATTTTTTTTTAGATAAAGTCATAAGATTAAAATCATTTTCCAAAGAAGATCCAAACACTAGAAAACATTTTCAGTTATATATAACCAAATAAAAGAAAATTATCAATTTTTCAAGAAAATAATTTTCTGGAAAGTGCTTTCCTTTATCATAGAATTTTTCCCCAAACAAATGCAACTAAGAAAAATGAAGGACACGGCAGAGCGTCACATCCCAACTTTTCCGTTGGTCATGGAGAACCTCCCTAACTCTAAGGCGAAGGCATTCTAATAACTTGACCTTTGGTTGTTAAACTCAAGATCATTTGAGAGTCTACAGTTTCGACCCGGCAAACACTCCCATAGTTAGCATTTTGTAAATATCTCAGGCGAGGAATCAAATTTATAATTTCTACGTGCTAAAGCATGGATTAAGATATTAGTATGTGCCATTCTAAAAGAATATAATGATAATATATTAAGTTTATAGAGAGTAACAAGATGTAAGTTTATAGAGAGTAACAAGATGCATCCAAACCCCTAGTTGGCTAGGTATGAAGAATTATTAACTCAGGTATTGAAGGCCACCAGTTCAAAACTCAAAATGTGTGCAAACTGCTATAGGTTGTGCTAACCCTGCACAAATAAAAGACCATGACTCAATTAGTTGGCAAGGCTTAAGGAGTGTTAAATGAGTCTCCAGACAATCAAGCCTTTGTGTTTGTATCCCCCACTTGTGTATAAAAGAACTCGATGAATATGCGAGTGGACAGAACGTAGTGAAAACGACAAGCTAGCTTGTAAGTTGATTTTCCGAATTGACCTGAGGAGACTTTGCCACCATCTAGTGCTGAGTGACAGTGATGATGGCTATATGGTGAAACTTTTATCAAAGTTCAAATTCTCCCCTGGAAGAATACTTTTGTACCAAGACAATTACGTCGACTTGGCGAGTCAACTTTACATTTTTCTCCTTTCTTGTAAGCATCCGGAATAACTTAGTGATTGCAGCGAGTACTTTTTCTACTTTAGTGCCTTTCTTTTCATACTAGTGCATTGCCAACTTACTTTACGTCTTTCTAGAAAACCGCAAGAATTCAATAACATGAAAACATATTAAAAAAATCAATTAATGAAGTATAAACCCCGTACCTTGAGAAAGATGCCGAGTTGAAAAAGCTACACTAGACAAACAATCTAGAAAGTATGAGCGTAAGCTCCAATTTCGAGAAAAGCAATTCTCTTAGACTTGTCCCGGGGGCCTCCAACCCTAATAATATTACGTGGTAACACAAGGGCATCGTTGTAATCTATTATCGTATATTTTATGAGGTCCAACACCTTATGTAAAAAGTTAAATGACATACATGATTTATAAACTTTGATTCAATGTGCGATATAATCCCCATATTTTTAATTTGTCAAATATGATCCCTAAATGATTGATAAATGTTAAGATAATCCTTTCATTTGTTCAAATCACAAATCATAAGTTATTTGATGGCATAAATTATCATTTACGAAGTTGAATTTATAAAAATGATCAGTCAATATGTCTATCCTTTTACCCATTTATTTCAGGAAAAAAATCGGGTGTTAAGATGTCCATCATTATTGAGATAATTCCAAATAAGGGCTGGCAATACTCTCATTTTCTCAAATAAGGATCTAAAGTAGTCTTAGTTTCAAATAAGAACCTAAAATGGTCATATCAATCTCAAAAAAGAGCCTGACGTGGTTATAGCTATTTCAAATAATGTCCTACTGTCACTAGCTTGCTAGTCAACAAAAAATTCCCACATATCAAGGATATTTTAGTCCAAACAAAATATAAATTTAAATTTAATTATATTAAAACTTAAAAATGAAAAAAGAAAAAAGGGGGGAAACATAAGGCTGCCTCATCGCTAGTGGGGCAGCAACAAGGGCTAGCAACCCCCGTTGACCAAAGGTAAGGGCTAGACGAGAGAGGGCGTCGACCCTTTCCCCAATGTGGGCGAGGATTTTCTACCCTCGCCCTTGTCTAGGCAAAGGGTCGCGCCCTCGCCTAGGGCCCTCGAACCTTGCCGTCATCTAGGGGCACTAGGCAGCCAAGCGTCCACGATCGTCGGCAACCCTCACCCAAACAAGAGCGAGGGCAGGTGTCCCTCGCTCAGTTATGGGAGAGGGTTGCCACCCTCTCCTATCCCTCTCCTGTCTCTAGCGAGGGCCAGCAAGCCCTTGCCTCTGGTCAATGGGGGTCATCGGCCCTTGCAGCCACCCCACCAACGATGGGGCGGCAGCCACAACTGTGTTTTCCCCCTTTCTACTTTTTTAGAATTTTAATTTTATTTATTTATTAATGAAAAATAGAAAAATAAAGAAAAAAGACAAAATTACCCTTCATAGCGGTGAATTCAAGCCCTTATTTGAGATTGACATTGCCACTTTAGGGTCTTTTTTGAAATAATATCCACTCCAGACTCTTATTTAAAAAATGAGAAGACTTCAAGTCATTATTTGAAACAAAGCCCATTTCAAGTCCTTATTTGAGAAAATGAGATCATTACGGTCCCTTATTTAGAATTTTCCTATCAATATTTAATGACTTGGATTGTATTTTGCATTGAGATGAATATCGTAAATGGATAATGCATATCTAAATTATTTTTCATATCAACTGTTCAAACTTGACACATTGGACGCCACATTAGCATATTCCATTTAATTTGATGTAATGGAAGAACGACATTGAACATTTTCATATAGTTTAGGGACTAAATTGAACATTTACCAATACTTCAAAAACCTCATTTAATAAATTAAGAATCTAGGGATATTGCGCACCGAATCAAAGTTCAGGGATTTATGTTGTTTTTCCAATGTAAAAATGATGATGATGATGATGATGATGATGATGATGTACATGCCAAGTTAGGTTTATATTGGCAGCATGTCGATATTTTAGATTTATTGAGTGAAGTTTTGTGATTCCGAAAGACATAAGGCCAAAACTATCATATACGAAAGGAACTGACAGTAGATTTTATTTTATGTAAAGAAAGTTAATAATGATATCATGTTAAGTGCAATTAGAAAAATGGATGGCCGTGCTATTTCTTGCTCTTTTTTTCTTTTCGGTAATATGTTGCTCATTACACGAGCAGTGAAAATTACAAAATATTGTCGCCTGTACCTGCAACCTGTAGACTCTTACGTAAATGTCGATAGGTCCACCCTCCAGTCAAGTGCAATCTACTCGCTTATGAACAATAGATAAGTTAAGACCTGGACACATAATTATTGTCGACACCAAAAAATTTCAATTGGTCAATCAACAGCTCGATCGGCAGAAGCCAGTGAAGAGAGCGATAGTGGCAGAAAATCGCTGTGTTGGAGAAATTAGTCGACAAATATGGTTAGTCAACGGGAAGAACCAATGTCAATCAACGATGGTATAAGAGAATGGCTTAAGCGCTGGAATGAAGAGTCGACAGATGGAAACCAAGTGTTGATCAATTGAGGAGAAGCACAGAATCTAACCGTCATAACGCGGAATCGACAATCTCTGATTTTATAACCGTCTACAGATAAACGTTGCTAGATGATAAAAGTCACTTACAGCATGTGTAATATCTTAGTAATTGTTTATGTAACTGCCGATCGTAGGTACAAATTCCTTAATTATAATTTTGCAAATGATCAATTAAAGAAAACACTTTGTTCATCTTTACTTTCAGCTTATCTTTACATTTCCAATACCTTTACAATGCTGGTAACGATTGTCCCCAGTATTTATACCTTTAGGTTTCTCGTCGTTTACATCTCCTGCATAAGAATGTCAGTCCATACTTTAAAAGGTATTTTGCCCATTTCGATGAAACAATTATATTGAACATGACCGCGAGAGTTTATTCGATAAGCTATATTGGGCTTTAAACTCAAAAGTGGGAGAGGCCATTACCCTCGTTCTCGAGTCAATTGCTACGGCTACCATGCTCTACCGGTCTCATCAAAATGGATCCCAGCCCCGTAGACTCTACCGACACCATCCTCTAAACAGTGGCTGCTCCATCTAACTCTACCTGCCAACCCATTGGCAGAGCATGAAGTTGTTCGATTGTTAGTCCTGTGTGCCATGCTGTACCTCAAATCTCGCCGCGATTTGGATCAAGTGTTGACTAAAGGTTGATCAGTGGGACACAAGGTCCGAAACAAATTTGAGGCCTCAAAGATAGGTTCTACGAGCAAAGACCAGTCTTTGGACACTTATGTTACCTTCCGAATATGTCGATCAATTTTTCATCCAAGCATTCCCACGCAATTAAAATTTGGTTAAATGGATGTCAGATAAGAAGGAAATTGCCAATCAAATTTCAGTCAAACCTTTGGAAAACTCGAAGAAAGGTTCTCCTAAAGCCCAAAATCGTTTTTAGAGGTCTCAGAATCGAATGAAACTTTGTAGTTCTCCAAGCTGCGGAAAATGACGATTTTTGAATATGATAAGTCCACAAAACAGCGGCCGATTCATAGACCCAAGCCTTAGGCCCCCATATCAATTGAAATGTTGAGTCCGTGATTTCGTGATTTCACCTAGCAGTATTGGGCTTGTGCAAAAGCTATCGACCAAAGCATTCCCACGACGCAAAAATAACGTGAATCGAAAGTCCAATGGAATAGATAAAAGGCCTGAAAAGAGCAAGCCTCCACTCGAGGCGCGTGTGCCTTGAGTTAAGACACGTACGTGTCCCGATTTGCCTATGAAAACCCCCTTTCCGCTCCTTTTTCAGAGATGTTGAGCCTGTCCCTTATCCTTTTGCACTTAAAAGTTCTCTCAAATTGAGCTTGGTACTCACATTATCTTGCTTGCGTGTGCTTTTCTGTTTGTGTAGCGAAACCCTTTGCCTTTTGAAGGTAAGTCTCGACTCCCTCGTTTTTACATATTGAAATGCATGTTATGACGTCATAATATCTATTTAGAATCATAGAATCTACAATATATCCTTATTCCATCCGTACTTGTTTTCTTTTTTTGGGTTATTCTATCCTTTTTTATTTTTGGTCATAGTTATTCTATCCGTTTGAGTAGTTGAAAATCACATAGTCTTGGGCTACTATAATACCGAAATGAAATCTTGAAAACTTGGGATATCCCTCATGCTATATGTCGATCTACTGTCGAAATGTCACTAGAATGTATTCATGTTGGTAGGCCATCATAATGACTATTTAGATCTTGAACTAGGCCATTACGATGCTAACTCTAATGGAAATACGATAGAATGAATGTTGCTGTTGTTTTTGTATATATGAACTTTGTAATTTGGAGGGGATATAAGGTTGTAGATATATTGAAGTGTTGCGATAGAGTACCAGTTTATCTTGAAGCCAACCCATAAGCCATATGCTAAAGAGATTGGGCGGTTTTTTCGATTTTGATCGTCTCTCGATATGCAGAGCTTTTTCTACCTCAATGGTAGTCGTCTCTTTCCCAAACCCTAATTCCATTACTGCCCACCACCATGCTTTCATTCTGATGACGGACCATGACTTTCATCTCTTTCTTTTACATCTCATCTCTTCCTTCGTAATTACTGCTTTATCCATGGACCCATCTATTTCCTAAAACCCATCTCCCCGCCTATTGACGAACTATCACAATTGCCATTTGCTTTCAGTCTTCTTCCCATCTCTTGCTTACTGCATGTAAATATTGCTCAGTTCCGACATCTTCCTAGACTCTCGCTGCTCCAATTCCTGTTTGCTTTGGCCGCAATGACTGCGGAAATGATCGCCTAGCTTGCCCCCTTGTCAATTCCTCTGGTGCCCGCTCGTGGATGGACCACATTGATAGGAAGAGGATCCTCCCAATTCAGCTGCTACCCACTCATGGATGGACCACACCGACAACAAAGAAGATGCTCGCCTCACCACCCTGTTCAATCGATTGGGCTGCCTATGGTCAGAACAGCAAATTGAAGTATGGGATGATGAGGCACCAATGGAAAAAATAGAGGAATGCAAATTGATTTTGGTGGGTAAGATTCTCTCCAATCCTTTCATTAATTTCCAAGCTTTTCAGAATACTATGAAGTGAGCATGGCGCACTAACCAAGTAGATATATCCCAACGTGAAGCAGGATTGTATGTCGTTAAATTCAAATCGGAATGGGAAAAACAGAGAATCTTGGATAACGGACCTTGGCTTTTCTCGAATCACCTCGTCATCTTAAAGCCCTGGTTACCAAACACTCCTCTTGGAATGGTGTACTGAAAGTATGATTAGTAAAGGCTGTGCGACATGTAGGTGAGGTGCTGGATGTTAAAATAGACAATAAAGAAGGTACAACTCTTAGAGTAGGGAGAGCCAGGGTTGAAATCAGTTTGCAAGAGCTACTCAAGACAGGGCAGCTGATCAGATCGGAAGGAAAGAATATCTAGTTGGATTTTCGCTATGAACGATTATCCCACTATTGCTACTCATGTGGCAAACTAGGACATTATGCTATGTACTGTAAAGATTTCCCATTTGATGAAGCAAAAATGGAGGGAAAGGATAATATGTATTACAGTCAATGGCTCCGTGCTGAGGTCCGGGAACATATCCCGTTTTGGCTTACCTTTTATGAGACACCAAACTTTCGGGAGGAGGCAGCAGAGATTATACATGTGCATTAGCCACAAAACAGCAAAAATAAGGAAATTACGGAGCTACCAGCTGGGGGACAAATTATTACCATGGCAGAACCGCTCAAATGGCGTCCACAAGAAGGGGGAACCGCTGGAGCCGATGCTGTAACTGCCAAGCTCCTTGCATCCGAACAGATTGCAGCAACTAAGGAAGCAACAGAAGGATCATCCAAATCAAAGAAACTTAAAAACACACGTCTGAATACCAAAGCGGGACCCGTCAAGAAACCTAAAAGGTACAACCCGTATGAACTGCGTACTCAAATGCAAGAGGGGATAGATGAAACTCATCTCCTGGATACTCCAATCCTTGCGGCAGCAGGACCTAAAGTTGGGCTTTGGTGGCTAGCCCTAATAAGCCACTAAGCAACAAATGAAGTTAATCAATTGGAACTGTCAGAGTTTGGGCAATCCCCTGATAGTTCAAGCATTAAGGGCCATAGTGGCCCAAGAAAAGCCCGACGTTCTTTTTTTGATGGAGACTAAAAATCAGGAAGTCATGCTTCAACGACTTCAAAAGAGGTTAAGATTCTCAAGCAGTATTGTCGAAAACCCTATTGGCTTGGCTGGTGGCTTGGCGGGGTTTTTGGAATGATCGGATTTCTATAACTGTGGACCGTCAGACTTCGGCCTTTCTTGATATGTTATGCACGAATGTTGAGTGTGGCATAACAATGCGCCTCACATGCCTTCATGCGCCGGCGGTGTACTAACTCAGACAAAGTTTATGGGCAGACTTGCGACAAATCAGCCACTATAACACCTTACCATGGGTTTGTCCTGGAGATTTCAATGAAATAATTTATCATTAGGAGAAAGTTGGTAAGCGGCCAACAGAACCACATCGCATGCACTCTTTTCATGAATTGTTAAATGACTGCTCATTGATGGGTGTGGAAAGCAAAGGCTATGCATTCACGTGGGTCAATAATAGAGACGGAGAGGAATTTGTAAAAGAAAGACTGGATCGGGTGCTATGTACGATGGATTAGCGAGTAACTTTCCCGGACGCTGAAGTTTTTGCCTTACCTGCCCTTGGTTCTGATCACAGCCCGCTCCTGTTAACAACTGAAGCAATACCTATCAAAAGACGAAAGGCATTTACTTGAAGCTTTTTGGCTACAGGACCAAGAATGCCTCATAGTCATTGCAGATGCATGGGGATCTTTACAGGTTAAAGCATTGACTTTACCTCAGAAGTTAACGGCAATCTCTGAGGCCCTTGCTAGCTAGAGTCGATCAAAGTTTTCCAATGGCCATCATCAAATAAACATCCTCCAACAGCAGCTCCAAAACCTTATAAATCAACCAAATGATCAGTATGACAAAGCGACGGTTACTAGTCTGAAAGAAAAAATACAGCAATTATGGCAACAAGGGGAACGATATTGGGCGATGCGATCAAGGCTCAACTAGCTTAGATGGGGGGACAAAAATACCAAGTTTTTCCATGCCACCACTATTCAAAGGAGACAACGCAATCGTATAAGCATGTTGTAGGATGAACATCAACAGTGGGTACGCGAACCAAAGAGATTGCAGGAAATGACGCTGGGTTTTTTTGAAAATTTGTACAGATCAATGGGACATCGAGATTAGGGCCTATCCTAGCACTATGTCCACCAGTGGTAATTGAGGAAAGGAACACTACCCTAGTAGGAGCGGTCACTAGAGAGGAAGTCCAGAAAGCAACTTTCCAATTGGACGCAACAAAAGCACCTAGACCTGATGGTTTGAATGGACAATTATATCCCTCTGAAGTGATGCGACCCAAGTTCAACAGGACAATTATATCCCTGTTACCCAAAATACCGCACCCATAAAGGCTTGAGCAATACCGACCAATTAGTCTATGCAACTTCGTCTACAAAATAATATCAAAGGTTCTAGCAAACCGTCTGAAACCATGGCTACCTGAGATGATATCCACGGAGTAATGTGCTTTTGTTAGTGGCCGTCAAATCCAAGATAACATATTAGTGGTCTAAGAGGTTCTCCATCAACTTAGGATAAGGAAACAGAAAAAGACTTTTTAAGTTGTTCTGAAGCTAGACATGCAAAAGGCCTATGATCCGATGGAATGGGATTTTCTAGAAGACTACCTCCATCAGCTTGGTTTTCATGCAAAATGGGTTCAGTGGGTGATGCAATGCATTACAACGGTCTCCCTTAGTGCCAAATTTAATGGAGAACCCCTACCCTACTTCCATCCAACCAGGGGACTCAGACAGGGAGATCCTCTTTCTCCATACCTATTCATTCTGGTGGCGAACGTCCTATTTATACTTATTAGCCAAGCTGTGGACATGGGCAATATCAAAGGCATTAAATTAAACAAGTGGTGTCATACCCTATCTCATCTTTTTTTCGCAGACAACGTTATCTTTTTCTTAGAAGGGAAACTCCTGGAATGCCAGAACTTAGCCAATATACTTAATCAATATTGTCTAGCTACGGGACGGGTAGTGAACCACAACAAATATGGGATTTTCTTTAATAAAGCTTGTCCTAATAGCCTTCAGGAGAATTTGGCTAGAGAATTCCAAGTACCTGTGTTAGCGAAGACTAGTAAATACCTCGGCATACCGTCAGATTGGAGGAAATTAAAAAGGGAGATGTTTTCCTGGATTCTGGTTCGATTAAACTCCAAGTTGGAAGGGTGGAAAGAACAACTAATTTCTAAAGGCGGTAAGGAAACTCTGATCAAAACAATAGTACAAGCACTCCCACAGTATGCCATGTCTATATTTAAAATCTCCGTCTCTATTTGCAAGTCTATAGAATAGAAAATTGCTAGATTCTAGTCGCAACCTAATTGCAGCAAGTCCGGCATACATTGGAAGAAATGGGACACCCTCAAGAGTCGAAAGGACACTAGGGGACTGGGCTTTCAAGATCTCATCGCGTTTAATAAAGCTCTACTGGGCAAATAGGCTTGGCGTCTAATCCAACACCCATTTTCCTTGTGGAGCAGACTCTTCAAAGGTCTTTACTTCCATTCTAAAGAATTCTGGCATGCAGACAAAGGAACTAGACCCTCCTAGGGATGGCAAAGTTTACTGCTAGGCCGGGACTCCATATTACATTAACTCTAGTGGTCAGTCAGTGATGGACACTGGATCAGAATCCGAGAGGATAAATGGCTTTCCAAAGGCATAATCGGCGGGCCTGCACCTAGAGGCGAACCTGAGAAGGTGGCTGATTTTATTCTTACAGAACAAAATACATGGAATGTACCACTACTTCGCCACAGTTTCAATGATCAAACTGTTGAAGAAATTCTTACAATTCATATTCAACCACACTGCATTGTCGACCGACTCATTTGGAAAGGGAGGCTTAACAATATGTATACAGTGAAGAGCGGCTATAATTCTATCAGATCACTAGAAAGCAGCGACACACTTAGCCGTGCATCTTCATCCTATCAAACCTCTCAGAAACTGTGGAGCAAACTTTGGAACATGGAGACCGCACCCAAACTATGCATATTCATGTGATCTTTATGCCACAATGCCTTGTCTACAAATGAGAATCTATATCACAGGCGTATCATACCAAACCCGGTATGTCAACTATGTCAAGATCAAATTCCTGAATCTACAGAACATATTTTCCTCTTATGTCCTTGGATGCAAGCCATTTGGTCTCACTCACAAGTCCAACTCACGATCTAATCACATGGAGTCCACAGAATTGATGCTTGGCTAGCAAATCTAATCGAGAACAGCGATGCCTTACCTAATCTGGCAACTGTTGCTTCCATTCTGTGGCAGATCTGGAAGGCCTGCAACAACTTTGTCTTCCGCCGGAAGAGGCCTGATCCAGAGCAGGTTGTACAAGTAGCTCTCACAAATGCTAGGACCGCCCGATGCTGTGACAGGGTGTTGCCGAACCAGAGACTGCAACCACCAAATCCCGAACAGATGTGGCGCCCTCCAGAGCTAGGAGTAGTGAAGATCAATATTGATGGCGCTTACCCAACGGCACACAAAGAAGGCACAGTGGCGTGCGTGTGCCGTGATTTTTCTGGCCAGCTGATGGACAAATTCACCAGCAGCATCATCGCCTCTTCGGCACTGCAAGCAGAGGTGCAGGCACTGAATCTTACTCTTAACTATCTACTGCAAAAAAGGGAAAGCACAGGAACACCTTCTGCTGGAAATGGATTGCGTGATGCTTGTGAATGTCGTGCAGCACTATAGCTCGACACCATGGGAAAGCAGAGCTTTGTTTGCTGAAAGTGCGGCGCTTCTCCCCTGTTTCCCTAACCTCTGGATACGCCACTGTCGAAGAGAAGCCAACTTCATTGCAGACCGGGCTGCCAAAGCCCATGGGCGTTCTTTACTTCCATCGAATTGAGCTATCTCCCCTCCCCAACCCCTTCTGGACCTTCTTGTCTCTAAAGCCCTATACAAGGGTTGTTCCTTTTTGCGTTCATAAATAATATTCTCTATTTCAACCAAAAAAAAAAAAAAGAGATTGGGCTCGATTGTAGGATGGGCTATGACAATACAGCCAGAAGTCAAAAGTTAATTGTCGTTGCTATTCAAACCTATGAACTAGGTTTGCGCATTCAATTATTTATTTCATGATTTTGATTCGAAAAATGATTTCATTTTGACTTGGCCAAAGGGAACGGGTGCATTGTTGCATAAACGTCACCATGTCCAAGTATAGCCATATATCAAATGAATGACGCCTTAGTTTAGTCTTCCCATCAATTCTTGTTGTCGTGTTATGATTTATCATGTTATGTTGCATGTGACTATTGTTAAGTCATGCATTCTTATTGTCATGTCTTGCATTAAATTTGACATGTCATGTTACATGGGACAATGTTGTCACGCCCTGAATCTCGATTACGCGCACATCCCTCGGCGGTCGATTAAAAATGCAACGTCCCAGAACGTGTCGTTGACCCATTCTTTTTTTATCTTTCGATTAAACACACGCGGAAGCGAATTAAATAAACACCCAGTCCATCAATAATAGGGATAGTAAAAACACAACAACAATTTTTCACAAACTGCGATTTATTTAATAACAGGTTAACCCGAAGAGTTCATATATACAAGCCTACCAAAAAGTGAACTCCTGCATGACCTACTAACAAAAGGGTCCAAGCCGAGGCTAACTTCTAATTGTACAACTACCACAAGCTCCTACAACCTCCGCCCTAATACCCATATCCAGGCCTAGCCAAGAAGTTGGGCAAGTCGCCAGGTGAACACGGCTCCCCGGGCTCTTTCGACTCGGTATCTGGATCTATCACAACACCGTTCGAGATGTCGATATCCATGGGGTTAGTGTCTTGCTCAACATCGCTTTCTACTGGTGGCCCATCAAAACCGTGCATAGGACCCTCCTGACCCCCGTTCAGCTCTGTAATAAACCAAGCCTTGAAGCGGTGGGGCACCACATTCACAAAACTCTCGTCGACCCAAACCGTAGTCACTACTAACTCACGGCATCGGTTGGTCCCAGGGATAGGGTAGAGGGTAGTCTCTACCTCCATATCCCATGGAACCCCGAAACAGACTAGGCGGATCTCCATACTAAGGACCTGAAAATATTTAACCATGATGGGTGAAATAAAATCTCAGCAAGTTAAAATCCCTAAACCTCGACTAGGACGCGAATTCGCCTCGAAGGCGGCCTAAACATGCACCACACATAAACTCACCTTGCCTCGGCACGTCCCTGCACATTAGCACTTCTCCCACAATAATAATTGTATAATGTGCATAAATAATAATCAGAACACGTACCATAATTTCATGCACAATGTTGACACACATATTCCAATTATTACGACCCCTCGGGCCACGGCCAACACAAGTGTCGGCGGTCTTCCGGCATAACCGGGTATCGTCCCGCCCCATCGGGCACGGCAACGTCTAGAACCCCCGCCTAGACGGCATTCCATAAAGGAGCATTGGTCCGGCCTCAACCGCGACTCAACTTTCGGACCCCCGCTAGGCATCCGATAAAATCGGGCATCGTCCCCAAACTTCCGTTGGGTGACGGGTTCAATTACCTGACCACTCAAACACATAATCAATCAAGTCCACTTTTATTGCTGCAATTAGCCAAGAATACAAAACTTTCTTTTCAAATGGTAAATTTGGGCAATCCTCTTTTTTTTTTCTTTAAAATTCTCTAAAATAAATTTGTACGTGCTCCTGTACTCAAAATTAACCCGTCAAACTTTGGATGCATCTATTTTAAAACCTCATTGTTTTATTGAGCACATAAAATTTGGTGTCCAAACCCGACACCTCATTATTTTCCCTTTTAATTGTCCATAAAACCAAGTTTTGTATTAAAAATCGGAACCTACCAAAGAGCAATCAAACTCATAATATTGGATGTGCAAACAATCAAAATCACGCATAATTTCATCCAAGAAAACGAGCGTAAAATTCTACGTAACGACTAATCCGTCACTACTAATTACGCTAATTGCGATTAATTAATTAAATAACGATTAAATTAAGTAAACTACTATTAATTAAACTAAACCCAAATAATTAATCTAACCATGATTAATTAACCTAATCGTAATTACTTAAACTAATTGTAATTAAAATTAATCTAAAATATTCTTAATCTCAATTAAACTAAACCAAGCTTAATTAACACTAAACACTATTAGTTGCTAATCTAATCTCCTTCAAGCATAATTAACGACCTAATTAAATATTAGGGAGTTAACTCACAAGTTTTCAATGGCGGTGGGTTCGCGGCGACGGCGTCAAGGACATGCCACTCGTGGATCGAATAGGGCTCAACGGCAACGGTGGCAGTCCTTCCAAGCTCTCAGCCAAACAGGGGAGGCTCGCTTGGACGACGGTGGCTGATCTCGGTGAAGTCGGGGCCAGTGGTGGTGAGGCGCTGGTGTGAGGAGCTGGGCGTGTGGAGCTACTGGGTGTGAGGAGGGGGCTGACGTTCGGTGAAGTTCTGGTGGTGGTGCTGAAGTTGGCGGGCAGTGGAGTTGGCGGGTGATGGTGGGGTTACGGGCGTGAGATGGATGGGGGAAATGATGGGGTGAGGCCGGCGATGGATGATGGGGCAGTGAAGATAGTGGAGGCGTGAGGCAGCAACCAAATGAAGAAGAGCAGAACTAGTGGAAGGGAAAATGCGTGAGGAAGAAGAGAGAAATGGGGGCTGTTCTGGGGGGGGTGGTGGGGCGGCGGGGCGCTGTGAAGGAAGAAGAGTGTGAGAGAGAAAGAGGGAAAAAGAAAATAAGAGAAGCAAGCCAATCAAAGCTATTGAGAAATATCTAAATCATCATCACAAGCACCAAAAGTCTTCTATGCTCACCCCTTTGTCTCTCAAATACTTTCTTTAGTCTAATTTCCCAAAATTGAGGATTTTTGGGCAGCAAAATCCCAATTGGCTTCTTAATCCCAATTTCATTTCCTTTTTCTTTCTATGGAAAATCGTTTTTCCGCAAAATTTCGGACTCGTTGAGACGACGTCTAATAAATAAATCGTGACACGCTCGAACATTTGATTCCCAAAATCGAATTAAATTTCGTGGTTAAAATCGATCGAACGCGACTTTAGTACGACCCAATCTACCGGATAGCTTTTAGGGATTTTAGCGTGTTTGACCCGTAGTTGATAATTTTCTATCCATGTTTGTGCATCCTCGAATTGTAGACGACCCTCGGTTGTCATATAATCGTGAGGGTTCAATTATGTATCCTGAATATAATATCGACAGAGAATCGGTTTATTGCCGTTCGCCGCGAATATCGCAATCGTGCGGAACCATCCGCAATTCGACTACGTACTTCCGTCGAATCGACTTATATCAGTTCGCTAGTCGATTTATAACGGTGTCGTATTGACCCTTGCCGATTATTATGATCGAGCGGTCGATTTTTTATCGAATTCTCTAGTCTGTTGCGTTTATATTCCTTAACGGCATCACCTAATAGATTAGTTAACTCGTGAGTGATCAGATCCGAGTAAATAACCATAAGCGCGTCGACGAAACAACCATTTCATATATTCGAAATGGGAGTCAAATTTCGGGATGTCACAAATGCCATTTCATGTCTTGTATCCAATGTGCTATGTCATGCCTTTTCATCTTACTATCATGTATTGTATTTGATTTGTCATGTCATGCTCTATTTGATTATTACCATATCATGTCGTTTGATTGCCATGTTCCATCTTATTTGCCATGTTATAAATTGTGCAATTTTTAACATGTGATGTCATTATATTGCCATGTCATGCTGCATGTGATTATTATCATGTCTTTATCACTTTGTAGTCATTTCTTTCATCTTATTTGCCAAAGTCATGCTACATGTCATTATTGCAATGTTACGTCATTTCATCATTTTGTCTTGCATCCGATTTGTCACTTTTCGTTTTATGTAATTATTGTTATGTCATGTCTTTTTTACATGTCGTGATTGAACTTTGCATATCGATTGGCATCTACATACACACTTTTTAACCCTCAAATAGAATCACGTCATTACACATGAGAAAATGACCACATTAATTTGTTTTAAATAAGTGTATGGGCGACATTTCTGGAGTTTAAAACAATAATTGTTTGATGAATGCTTTAGGACTTAACTAGAAATAAGGTCGTGGTACCAAAAGGACGTCGTGGATGCTAATCTGTGCACGCATAACAAAACCCCCAAACTTAAGATCTCAGGTTTTCGTTTGACGTATTCCTTCTCGCATGCACCAAGATAGTTGACTTTTCCATCACCATCCAGACCTTGTGGGTATCCAATCGATTTAAGTTTATCTAAATTGATTGGTCGCGACCCTAATATGTTATTTGAGTTCATGATAATAAGTTAATTCTGCAAATTGCCCAAACCTAGGATTTGGGCAGTCGTGGGGACCGGCGCTACTATCTAGCGAACCCCGATCTGCAAGATTCAAGGTGCCACAGCACGAACATTTTCATTCTTCCAAAGTAAATAGAAGATGCAGCTCGATAATGGACAGCTCAACTTTGCTAAAATAGACTTGATAAAGCTTCGGCCAGATAAAACCATATACTTATGCATTTTAGGATAAAGCATCGCTGGTCCAACTCAAGAGACGGAAAAAATGCTTCCGGGAAAAACGCCATTCTGCAATATTAGGCGTCGCAAACCACGCGTGGGATGCGAAGGATCCTGTACGTCGGAGTCAAATCAAATCACATGGGTCTCGATCTAAAATAACATCGACAATTCATGACCTTTCGATCTAAAAAATTTTCTTATCGTTCGTCAACCGGTCCTTCATCCGTTGCCGTCGACCACCGTTCATCAGTCGCCCGCCGCTGCTGCCCCCTCGCTGGTCGCGGTCGCTGGCCGCGCTGGTCGCCGGTCGCTGGCCGCCGATCGCGATCGCCGCCCGCCGCCATCATGATCCGATCATCCGCCGTCGTCCGAAAGGAAGAAATTTTGTATCGTTATCAAACGAATTTCTATTTTTAGAGTAGAAATTTTGTATCATTATCAAATAGTTATTTTTGCTTAGAAACTCTTCTAGAAATAGAAATAGAAAATCTATTTTTGTTCCATAAACTATTTCTGGAACAGAATGGTTTTCATGCACCCCTAAGAAATCGTTGCTGGGGCCGCTCCCTCCCCGAAGATTATTGAGCATGAATTAATAAAGAAGACTCAAGTTGAACGATTCTATGGGGAGTAGCGAACGCAGTACATACCTGAGGATTAGGGAGTGGAGATGGTGATGCCTCAGGATATTCTGTTGCATCTCGGCTTGTTTGGAGATACAATTGAATATTATTGAAGATGTCGATTCTGGCGTTGATGTTGATCATGATATCGATTGATTCAGTCAATCAATCAGGGGCTAGTTTAGAAAATAGGAAAATTGTAATTCTTGTACATTTTTTCTTATTTTTCATTTCATCTTTACACTATCAATAAGGCAATTTATTTGTACACAAGACAATACAACACAATACAAAATTCCCCCCACTTTCTCTCCATTTTGTGACATGGTATCAAAGCCACCCTCTCCAATGTAGCTTCCGCAAGTCCACAAATTGCCTCTGTCTCTTCCCGATTTGCTATTGCAAAAAAAAGCCTTGCAAAACAAATCGGCACTTGGTAGGAATTCACGTTCAGACATACGATGACCAAAGACAAGAGCACACTTACTGGAGAAAATTCTTAGGAGGAGGAGATTCCAAATTCGCCTCAGAATAAGGATTCGGATCAAATCGATCCAAGCAAAGATGAGCAATCTGCTCAACACACTGTCGATCTAGCCCTTGCTCCAGCGCATGTTTCCGGCTAGGTCCAATGGCCACCAGTTCAATGGTTTCCGGTTCAAGGCCCATGGGCCATTGGGCCAAACCAATCACGGACCCCATACGGCACAACTGAAGAAGAAGCAGATTCTAGATTTCAGTCCATTGGAGGAGGGCCCGCACTCTTCAATGCAAGGCCTGAAATGGGCTGGACGGGCTTGAGCCCGAGACCCAGATCTGTTCCGCAAGCAAACCTCTACCTGAACATGGCACCAGGTTTCGTCCCAATCAGCAGCGGCCATCTAGAGCTCAGCGACACTCTCTACACATTGCCAGCCGACGGCCCCGAATTGTATCTCATCTTCCTACAGCTTACCAAACCAAAGAACTCTAGCAACTGGGCTCAGGATTTCCGGTGGGCCTTAGTCACAAAGGAGAATGACGGGTTCCTCAATGGAACCATCCCCTTCCCATCCGACAATCTCCTGCAACGTCACTGGTGCAAGTGCAACCAGCTCATGCGCACATGGATCAAGAATTGTTTGCTCCTGAGGTCACCACTAGACTCCCTCCAACCGAAGACAACGAGACAATTTGGAACAATATCCATGAGATGTATGGAAAGCTCAATCGAGTCAAGATCTTCTCGTTCACCCAAACCTTGTCAAAGTTGAAGTAAGGGAACCAATCGGTTATCACATGCTTCAACCATCTATCAATTCTATGGAACGAGCTCAAGGCGGCCAAGGAAAATCTCGAAGAGCTAAACGAGACTCTCCGGCAATATCAAGCGATGTGAGAAAGAGAGAAAGCAACTCGGTTCATGTTGATCTCAAGTGATAATTACTCACCCTTTTGGTTGCAAATTCTTGTGATGGAGCCGCTGTCGTTTCTCAAGTAGATCTACCAACTAGCAGTGCAAGAAAAAAGCCAATGAATCAACGCAATGGGGCATGCACAAGTGGGTGATGGGGTTGCTCACCGCCTTCACAGCTGGTCTTGCACCAACCGCCGGTGTTTTTCCTTCTGGTACCACTGTGGGTGAATTTCACCTTGGGAGTTCCGGAGGACGACGAACAGCAGCTAGACCAAAGGAAAGTGAAGGAAACCCTAGTTCCTTCTCTTGGATAGACAACTGGGATTAATAACCAAGATCCGACGGCCATCATTCAATCATCATCCTAGCCGAATCCTATGGCTCACATCAAGCCACGTCGGCACCAACTTATAAGGCATCCGGCAGCTCACGAAGCACCAATGTCATCAGGGAAGGTTTCCGCACAAAGAAATGATGTGGTGCGTCAAACAATCACTCAAGGTCACTACCAAAGTATTCTAAAAATTCTGAGCCAATAAGGGACTAGCGATAAGAATGCAAGTTTCTCGAGTACTTTTCTTCGCAAGGAGATTTCAATTGGATAATTGATTCAGGCATCAATGACCACATAATTTGCAATGAAAATCTTTTTTCCCATATTGATAAAGGACCACAATCCTTTGTGTTAATACGTGTTCCTGATGGGAATATCATCTATGTTACTAAAATTGGCACTGTCCATCTTGGTCCAAATTTCATCCTGAAAAAATGTCCTATGTATCCCTAACTTTGAATTCAATCTCCTTTCTTTCTTAAAGGTATGCGAAGATAATTCTTATCGTGCCATATTCAATTTCGAGACTTGTTTGTTTTAGGACCATACAAATGGCAAATCAATGGGCTTAGATAAAGTTACTCAAGGGTTATATTTCTAGATTAATTGCCCAGGAGATTTAGATTCTTTGAATAAAAGCATTTATTGTAATGCAGCTACTAGCAACAAAAGTCTCCTTTTTTATTGACGTTTGGGTCATAGTGTGCATTCCCTCATCCTAAATGTCAATTATGTCCCTTGGTTAAACAATCTCTTACATCTTTCCTAATAAGCTCATCTCATGCCGAAAATGCCTTTTCCTTTACCATATGGACATTCGGGGCCCTTATTATAACCCTCATCATAATGGATCTCGTTTCTTCCTCACAATTGTTGATGATTATACCGGGCCAGTGGGTTTTCCTTATGCAATCCAAAGGTCAAACTTTTTCCATCTATCAAGTTTTCTTTCCTTAATTAGGAATCAATTTGACAAATCTGTAAAATGAATTCGTATTAATAATGGGAATAATTCTTTACTAATGATGCAAATCATTCCTAACTTCTCATGGGATACTTCATGAAAGTTCTTACACCTATACTCCCCAACAAATTGGTATTGTTGAGCATAAACATTGACATCTTTTAAAAGTTACTAGCGCACTCAAATACCAAGCTTCCAAACCTGAAGATTTTTGGGGAGATTGTATGGTCACGGTAGCCTATTTGATTAATCGTATGCCGTCTCTAATTCTCAATGGCAAGACCCCTATTGAAAAGCTTTATGGAAAATAACTAGAAATTAATCGTCTTAGGGTATTTGGGTGTTTATGTTATGCAACGACTGTGACCCCTCAAGATAAAATGGATCCCCATTCCACCAAGTGTATTTTCTTGGGATACCCTACTTTTCAAAAGGGAGATAGAGTTATGGAGATTTCTACAAGGCAATTTTTTTTTATAAATAGAGATTTTATATTTCATGAAGATATATTTCCATTCTGGAAGATGGCTTCTTCTTCTCAATCATATGCACCATCACAAATCCGCCATCAACAATTTTTGTCTGAAGAAGATTTATCCATGACTCATCAATATGTTCTCATTGCATCGGAGTGTTCTATGTCAGTCTTGAAGGATCCTTTGATACAACAAGATGAATCTCCTACATAATCTGAGGATGTTTATTCGCCTACATTCTCCATCCCTACTTCATCTCTCTGACAACTTCCTTAAAAATCCTTTTCGTCAGTGCCTGAATGAAAACCAACAGAACAACCGCAACGTTCTTGATGCCCTATTCATCGCTCCACTTGGCCAAAGGATTGCATATGCTCTGCTTTGAAATCTCCAAGTACATGATACCCTATATCTTCATATGTCTATTGACTATCCCCAAAACATGTGTTGTATTAGTCGCATTTCAGAGGAACAGGAGCCATCTTCATATGACATAGCAATTAGTGATCATCGATGGAGAGAAGCAATGGAGGATGAACTTAATACACTCATCGAGAACCACACCAGGGATATTGTTCCACTACCTCCAAATCAAAAGCCGATTGGCTACAAATAGGTGTACAAAATGAAATTCAAAGTAGACGGCTCCATTGAACGATACATGGCTAAATTAATTGCCAAAGGATTCATGCAATGAGAAAGTTTTAACTATTATAAAACTTTTTTCTCCAATTGCCAAAGAAGTCACCGTTTGTTCTTTCTTATGTCTGTTGCTATTATTCGAAATTGGTCTTTACATCATATGGATTTCCATAATGCTTTTCTTCATGATGATCTCGATGAAGAAGTTTATATGGAGCTTCCACAGGGTTTACGAAGACAAGGGGAGTCTCAAGCACGCCGTCTACATAAATCCCTATATGGATGAAACAAACGTCTAGACAATGGTATGCCAAGTGCACTGCTGCCCTAACCAATGCAGGTTTTCAACATTCTAAACACAATTATGTTTTATTTACATGGACTGCAGACAATTCATCAATTTATTTACCCGTATATGTTGATGATATACTTATTATGGTTAATAATGACTCTTATGTTGTAAAGTTCATATAATATTTGCACTCCACCTTTCACATCAAGGACTTGGGACCACCCAAATATTTTCTTGGTATTGAAATTGCTCAATGTGATAAAGGAAGCAGTCTTAGTATGAGGAAATTCATCCTAGAAATTGCTTCCGAATCAAGATTGTCAAGTTGCAAACCAGTTGCCATACCAATTGAACAAAATGCCAAGCTAATGACCCATGAGTATGATATGGATTTTCCTTCACCTATTGAAGATTCATTGCTTAAAAATCCATCAGGATATGAATGACTTGTCGGGAAGTTAATATATCTTACCATGACAAGACTTGACATTTGTTATATAGTACAAATACTTAGCCAGTTCATGCATAGCCCGAAACAATCTTATATGAACGCAACCCTAAAAGTTGTAAAATATTTGAAGAGTTGTCCAAGACTTAGTATATTCTTGTCTCGTAACTGCGATATGAAGATGATGGCTTACCACGACACATATTATGCTACTTGCCCAATGATTAGGAGATCTATCATTGATTTTTGCATCAAATTGGGAAGATCATTAATCTCATGGAAGACGAAGAAACAGCCAACTATATCACTATCATCAGCTGAATTAGAGTATCAAGCCATAGCAAAAACTACCTAATAAATAATTTGGATACAAAGACTAATCTCAGACCTTGGAATACAAGTTAATGGACCAAGTGAATTATTTTGTAACAATGATACTGCACTTAAACTAGCAGCCAATCCAGTTTTTCACGAGAGAACGGAACATATAAAAAGTTGATTGTCATTTCACTCGAGACAAAATCAAAGAATGAGTCCTTGTAACAAATTGAATTGGAACTACGAAGCAGCCTATGGAATTTTCATAAGCCACTATGCTAGAAATAACATATGTACATATTGAGCAGGTTAGGTGTCCTCAACATATATGGGCCACTAGTTTGAGGAGGAGTGTTATAGATATGATCGGATATTATTAGTGATACCGATTCTAGCATTGATCTTGATTATGATATCTATTGATTCAATCAATCCGTGGCTAGTTTAGAAAATAGGAAAATTGTAATTCTTAAATATTTTTTCCTATTTTTCATTTCGTGCAAACACTATAAATAGGGCAATATATTTGTACACAAGACAATACAATACAAAATTCCCTCCACTTTCTCTCCATTTTATGACATGGTTCGATGACATTTGGGAAACCTCTGAATAGTAAATGCTTTGCTACTTTTTTGTACTCGACATGGAAGAGACATGCCGGGCTTCTTCACAGTAATGTGAACAAAACTTCACGGCTTTGATGCCGACTTACAACTTGCTGATCCCCTTCCCCCAACCTGTGTAGTTGTGTTTATGGAGAACGGGAGTACAACCTGAGCTGCGGAGGAAACCATAACCCCCAAGTTAGTACATCGAGTCAAAGGTGTGTTTGGGAGCGCTTTGGGAAATGGGAAGCCATTTCCCCCAAGATCATTAACCGAAGGTGTATTTGCAAGGCAAAAAGCTTTAGTTGATTGACTTTTGGCGTATATCTTGTAAAGTAACTTTGAAGTTAACAAAAAAAGAAAAAGGAAATAAGAAAGAAGAGAGGACAAGCAACTAGGCGAGTGTCGGCCCAGAGGGCAAGGATACTGGGCAAGCTTCGACAGCAACTAGAGGCAAGCATCGATGGAGACCAAAGGTGATTGTCAGCTAGGCGACAATCAACAGGCAACTCTGGTCGACGCTTACCCATTCGACCCGCAGTGACTAGATCTTACGCTAGTCGACCCTCGTCACTCCATATCTCTGCCGATCGACTCTCAGCTGATCGACCCTGGTTGCACCAGATCTCGACCTCGGATGGTCAACCCTCGATGACCAGATTTCGCGTTGATCGAGCCTCATCGCACCACATCTCCATTGGTCGACCCTCAGTTGGCCCTAATCGCACTAGATCTTGACCTTAGCTGGTCGACCCTCAGCGACTAGATCATGCGCGACCCTCGGCAACTTTGGCGGCCAAGTCAACTACCACCTGGGTAGTCATAGCGACGTCAGAAACGAGAGTTGAGGCCATTGGTTTGAGTCCGCGCACAACTGCTCAAGTTTGCAGTACCCAGTGGGGCATTTGGTGGTAAAAGCGGAATTTTTAGTAAGTTTTTAATAGCATCAAAGGCAATTGACAATATTCATTAATCCTCAGGAAGGGTTTTCTGCTGCAAAGCCAAAGCAAAGGGAGGAGCTGCCTTAGATTTTAGGCTTTCCCAATGCTAGCTTTGGTTCAAAGTAGTCCAATTTTTAAAGACCCTAACTAATTCAAGGGAATTTCCGAGATTTTAGAGGCCTAAAGTCCAAAGCCGCGCCAAATGCAGAAGACTTCTGAAGCAACCAGCAGCATCTATAGGAGGAGTTGGCTGTGTTGTTTAAGTTGGTGCTAGTTCATGGCTGAACTAAAAAGATAATGTTGGGTCATGTCGCAATTGACTGGGTTGTCGATGAGAAGCCCACAATCGAAAGTTTTCTCTTTTGGTTCATTTCATCCTAAAAAGGCAAAGGGGTCAGGCCCAACTCTGGATTGGAAGCTTGCTCTCCACGCTGAGGGTGAGTGACAAAGTTCAGTTTCTTGCCGAGCATGGTATTGGTATGCAGTGTCCGAACCAGTTTTCAATTCAACTATCTCGAGTGTGCACAAACACCTCCTATTTAAAATTAAATTTCCCCGCATAGCACCAACGCGCGTCCAACTTGGTCATAAGAGACAAGGATCAATTCCCCGGAAAAGTTGGGAAAAAGTTCCACTGACCAGCTAAATCTGCTATTTTATCCTTCAAAGCACATTCAATTAGGACACAAAGAAAAGTTTTTTGTTGGCAATTCCCTTCCTAGGTATGGTAACTTGATGAAATGCTAAAACTAGGCCAATTCATAAATTGAAATCATATTTCACTGAATAGCAATTTCCAAACAAGACAGGATAACACATGTCAAATATAATTTGAATATTTTAGAGATGCCCAAACATGATACAATACATCTAACTTGAATTGACATAAACCGTTGTACTTGCACCCATTTTTAAATCAAAGTCACTGTGCAATTACATTGCACCATTCACGTGAAGACACGAAACAACAATAATAACCGACGCAAATATATGATAATAACACACGGATTCCCACTCGGATCGATCTCTATAAAACTTGAGATAGGTCAAAGGAAGACACGATAGGAGTGGCTGCCTCGCAAATTCTATGTATGTTTACCTATGTATGTTTTTCCTTTTCCTTTGGTTTTGTTTGTCGACGTTTAGGCCCATAAAGCTTCAGCTGAACGTCGCATCAGCTGTGTGTATCTGCCAAATCGACGAAGATTGCCACCCAAATTTACCAACGAGAGCTTAGGTGCATCGAAAACTTATAGATTTGATGTCCAGGTAAGCCCATTCATTTTAGATGATTCATCCACGAAAACATCATCTGTTTGGATCCACACAACGTAATGTAATGTGGAATTTTAATGCATGAAGATTTGGAGCTGTGGTCTCTAATATAATTTATTATCTGGATTAGAAGAAAAACAGAGATTCATGCCCATTAGCTTCAACACAATGAATGGGCTCACTTTCAAATCGGTCCATATCTTCCTCCATCCCCAATTAATTCCAAATTGATGAATTACATACTTGAACATCACCCACATTACATTTTAGTTAGGTTTGCATGTGGATGATGTCCAACAACGAAATGAGGAAAATATAGTCCATCTAAATTATCTCATGCATATAAATATTCCAAACCCAATTCCACGGTCCCTTCTGCTACTAGTGGATCATAGCGACGACATTGGCAAGTTTCTCTCAGTCCCAAGATCGTCTACGGTAAAACACGTGCGTGGCATAATAGGGGTCATCCATTCTGCTCTAGTATCATCATCATATTAAGCCTAATACCTAACCAAGTTGCGCTAGAATTTCTCACTCAAGCGATAAAAAGAGAGGCAATTTTTCTCCTGAAGGCATTGTCTGCATCTTTAACAGCAATCCATGATCACCAGTAGCCGATTCACATGACATGAAATCTCTTAAACAAGATGATAAAACCTCAACAAGCTGTTTCAGTCAGGATTACATGAACCGCGAACTAGAACTGATGACACCTCTGCAACTCGGGAAATGCATCAGTGATTTACCATAAATAGAGTGGTTTGCATTTCTCGTGTCTTTAATCTTTAAGAGTGGATTTCTGCCGATGACCTAAGTCTGCCCAAGGATCTGGCCTCTCTTTCAGATACTGTCTTTACAGCTATTTGAACAATGTCCCAACGTCATCAGGCCTTCAATGAACTTTTCTTATTTTCATATGACCAAAGTTTGGCAAACAAACTATGGGCTAGCTGCACTGAATTGCAACAATTGGACTTGGGACATTCCATACACAATGATAGATTTCAGACGTGAAATTATGTACAACCATCAGTTTCCAGAGCCTAAATTAGACTGAGAAAACCATAACTTAAGTATTTGACGATAGAACAGGCAACTTGAAAGAAATGTACGAACATATGCATCTTGGAAGTGTACAATTGTATAATCATACCTCGTCGATGTCATCAACATTGAGCCAATCATTTGATTCCTTAATCTCCAGATCGCGATCAGTCACCTTCTCAGATTTAGCACCTTTCTTATCACCAAGATTCACCTCTTTGCTAGAGTCATCAGAGCTTCCACCTAACTGAACCCAGTCTCTCGAATCTTTTGTGGAAGAATCAGACCCATAGGCAACTTTCTTATAAGTTGTGGGCATGTCTCCATCATCATCCTCAAGATCACTAAATGACACGTCCTCATCATTCTCTATATGGACGGTGGTTCCTCTTACATCAGCTCCTTCCAAAGTCTCCTCCTCCTTCAACCAATCATCAGCATCATCTTCAGACTTTTCATCCAAGACCCTTGAAGAGGATCCAGAATGTGAATGCTGATACTCTTTCCGATACACCATTTTTTCCTCGACAACAGGTTTGTCAATAATTTGTATTTCAGTGGCCTCCACCGGATGTTTCTCCGTCTCAGTGATAGCCACTGCTGCGGGTTCAGTTGCTCCAGCAACAGAGAGTTGAGAAGGTGCAGATTCAGATTGAGCACCTGAAGGCACAGATAAGTGTTCTTCATGTGATGAATCCACAGAGTCTGTTCTTAAATCTCTTCCAGACCAGCCTGATTCAACTTTTGCATTGCCCCGATTCTGTAAGTCATGCATCAGCATTGCTCTTGCTTCCAATATCTGCAACCAAGGAAGGTGACACATGGCATCTCACACTCAATAGGAAAAAATAAGATTGATGGAAATAATTTGCAAAACTGAAATCTCATGAAAAGCAAAAATTTCCACAAAATTTGGCATTTACTTTTTTTCTTGGACAAATAAGATGTGAGATTAGAGCACTCAAAATGGAGAAATCAATAACAGTACAATTGAACCACCAAGAATGCTCAACAGTCCAGGACCTATGGTTCAATGACGCATATCGGATAGTCTGCATCTTACCTGGTCCATGAGGTTAGCAGGGTTATTTCGAATTCCGTTTGGACATTGTTCAATATTTGAACAATGTCCAATTGTCAATTGTCAGTGGGGTGATTTCAAATGCCTATGTCCATATGTGTTAAACGATCTTAAGTGGTTAATGCAAAAAGAAATCACACAACTAGAGCAAAAAGAAATGCCCGACCAAACACCCACTTGTTTTAGCAAAATTTAGCTAGCAACTTGCTCTTTCTGCAAACGTATCAAATCCAAGTATATGCATACAGTCAGAGGAAGTCGCATCTCTTGCACAAAATTTTGATATTGTCATAGTTTAAATTTGATCAACAGGCATTTTGTTAAAGAAAAGATGTACACAATGTTGTAGAGCTTTTCCTGCCACATCCCATTGAGCCTTTAAAGAATATAACTTGGGTAACAAAAAACATGAACGGAAGTACAAAAAGGATGTGAATGCTGTAAATCTGTGGAGAACTAGAATGTCTAAATAACTAATTCTGGCTGGAAGACCATATGAAGGATAACATCTGAAATTAAAGGAATTGAGGCCACAAAAATATGAACCATCTCTATATTTAAGTTAAAACACACTCTATCTCACAACACTTGTTATTCTTCCAAAATTACTCTTCATGATATGATAAGAAAGACTAACAATTAAATCCCATCCACCACCCAAGCAACAATAAATAATAATCCTCACCAAATTTCTCCACTCAAAGAAAAACTACCCTTTTTCTTTTCTAAGGCAACCATCAATCTATTTTTTTCTTACATATCTATTCGACTGCACACACCCCTAGCACGTGCTCAACACTAATGACCTATATTAGTTATCATTTAACGTGAATTAGCTACTAGGACCAGGTTGACATGCAATTTCATGACTACCCGATCCAGGAAGCATCACATGCACCTATAATAAATAGACATTGTCGTAATGTCAATGAACAATCACAATTATCATGTAATAGAGAAACTATATATACAAAAATTTGGGACCAATAATGCCATACAGCATGGCAACCAATACATAGAAGTGGTGAGATATTTCCCTAAGAAAGCCAGATCATGATTGCAGATATAAATAGATGCTCACAAAAAGCAACCTCTGTGGCAGAGTGGGTGAACATTTCCACAAGAGATCATGCATAACTCTCTTTCTTCATAGGAGAGAACCATCAATCAATAAGTATTATGTACTAAACAAAATACTTTAATGCTTGAAACTACTCACTTGTGGTGTTGAAAGTAGTTCGGCTTCGTGTTTGTTGAGTCTGGGATGCAAAAGAACAAAGTAAATCTTCCAGAAACAACCGCCACTCATGTACTCTGAGCATAGTTCCATCCTAAGAGCAGCTAATCTTGGTGCAAGCCGTTCAATCGCTAAAGCGTGCTCTTCTTGCGCATCAGACAGTTCAAATTCTACAGGAGCAATTTAGGTAGTTTCATTAAAGCAGAACTCCTAAATATAAGCTTCTTTGAAAAATAAAATAAAAAAAATCTAATTCGAATGGAGAGAATAACATATTTAGGTGGTATAAACTAAGCATATCAAATTATAAACCAAACAAATTATTCTAAGAAACGTGTGCACGCGCGCGTTTGAGAGAGAGACCAGGTGGGGGAGAGAGAGAGCAAGAAGGGAGAATTTCCCGCGGACTCTGCCTATATCAAACCAGTTACTGTCAAAGAAACGTGGCTGCATCAACAGAATGTTATGTACATCATAAGTAAAGAGGACCAAGGAGGCTAGTGATTCCAAACTAAATCAATCTACAATAAAGCCTTACATGACCATATGCAGAAATTAGAAATCTGGCAAAAGAATGAAGACAACAAGTGCAGCAGATTGAAACAATTCACAACTGCAACAGAGATAGAGCCACAATATGACAAGCATAATGAAAATAAGAAATCAGACCAAAAATAACGGTTACCCCATTACTTGCCACATGTTTGTGTCTCCTCAAGCCCTACCTCAATTGATTATAGCCAAAGCAAGAAAAGAGTTAATCGAGTTCTCATGGTTACCCACAAAATAAGATGATCCTCGTCCATACTCCGACGAAGTGCTTCTAATTTAAACAAACACTTCAAAAACACAGTTTTGAAAATCTTGTAAAAGTACTTTCGTCTGGATTGCTCCCAAGGTAGGAGTTAGTGCATACTAATGCACGATATCATTGGCATCAATCATCTCACAGTACTAGCTAAATGGGTTGTCAAAAGACGTCTGGGCTACAAAACGATAGGAAACCGATTCCATTATAATGCTTTGTGACTTCCAGTACTCTTTCCTGGTATCAACTTATAGACAGTGATCTTTAAAAACATAAATGCTCTTTTTCTTACGCTGAAGAACAAATTGCCGTCCACCCTACAATGTTCTGGAGTCCAGATAGATCCCAACTCATCCTAGTCATGACAACAAACTCAGTATCTACTACCTTTTCACGAGGAAAATGCAAAACAGCCATAAAATCGACAGAAACATAAACTCCAGCAAAACCCCACAAATGAAGATAGAGCCAATGCGACAAACATAAATGACAACACAGTCAAATACCTATATCAATCTCCACTAATTCGATTCGAATTGAGAGCAAGTCATACCCACCAAACAGCAATACAGCACTGATGCAGGAACGATCGATTACGTGACCCACAATAACAAATTAACTCCATTGAATCAAACGGCAACTATACCATCAGAATAAGCATCTTCATGATCCGGTAGAGGGAAATCAAGCCAGGTCTCGGGATGCATCGCAATGTTCCTCGCAAAAGCCAAGACCTCCTCCGTCACTCCAACCGCATTTCCAACCAAATCCTCATCCACGGAATCCCCCTCCGGCCCCAGCTGCAGTAAATTGGAAGCGATCTTCGTGAACTCCCATACGGTCTTGTTGTTCGACAATTTGGAGATCCCGCTCCTGAACTTGCCGCTAATCTCCGCGAAATCGCTTCGTATCCCGGCGATCAGCGCCTCATCGTCGGGATCCTCCCGATCGGACGGCTCCTGTGGCGGAGGCGGCCCACCGGGCGGCGGCGGGGAGCTTGGATCGGGACCTCCGGCCTGCCGTGCCGGAGGGGGCGGGGAAGGATCGGGCGGAGGCGCGAGGAAGGAGGCGACGCCCCAGAGTTGCCGGGTTAGGGACTTCTTGAGCTCGGAGAGGTCTTCTTTGACGCCTCGAGGGGACTCATCGGACGGGGAGGACGGCGACTCCGACGGCCCGACGGCCGACTTCGGTTGCGGGAGGGATCGGGGCTGGTGGCGCGAGGGTTCCGATCGGATTCTTCGTCGCCGTCGTCGTCGTCGAGCTTGAGCGAATTGGCGATGGATCGAGCTATCCACGACATGGCGGCGAGTTGGGGATGAGTCGGCGACGACGGCGGCGACGGCGATTGAGCTTGAGCCCTTGGTTTCACCGAGTTGCGGACTCAGCAAATCATGACTTGTGGGTCTCAGCTTGGAGTTTGACATTGGATGATGATATCATGATAGTTCCTTTAAAACGACGCCGCCTTCGGGTGTGATTTTTTTGCATTTTATATTAAAATTATTTAAATTTTTACTTAATAAAATATAATATAAACTTTCGATTTATTTAATAAAATTCATTAATTTTAGTCTAATATGTATGTCGTTTATAAATTTTTAATTTGTTTAATTTGATCTTTATAATACATATTTAATATAATTATTCTATGAATTATCCATTAATTGAATGAATAGAAAGACAACATTAAACAATCTTCATATAATTTAAAGATTAACTCGAATATGTACTAAAAATTTAGTGACTATATTATAAATTGGCTAAAGTTTAGAAACCATATTGAATAAATTGAAAATATAAAATTACATTACACGTTGAGCAAAATTTTATAAACCACTTGCCTAATTATCCTGGAAAATTATTATCTATCTTCTAATCATTTATCTGTCTAACATATCCACTAATCAACGGTGACAGCACCGATTTTGCACAAAACCCAACAACATTCAAAATTGAGCCCATCGGCCTGGTTCGTTTGAAATGGCCATGAAGTGAGGATGGCTGATTCATAAACCGAAGGCCCAGCTCGATCCGAAAGGGAAATGTGACACCCACATCCGAAAGAGATCACCCCACAATTCTACGACTCCGGGAAAATGGAGAACCTTAGGTTATCAACGTAAGTATAGATAACCCAGAAACAACCATCTGAGCTATTGAAACTAATGCACCGATTAGCCGTTGCTCTATTACTTTCCTTCGTCATTTTTTAAGCTCATATTGACTCGAAGGTCCGATGGTTCCCAAAAATCGACTCTAAGGGGACTTTTCTGGTTTGTGATGTTCAGCACTGATCGAGCTACGAGCTTGTTCGACTTAAAATCCACACGAGGAAGGTAGTGTGTTAATAGCTGGCCCGTTCATTGGATCTAGCAAAAGGCCATGTCCCTTCGATCTCAAAGTGTTGAGTGAGAAACTCGCAAGAATCCATCGCTAGGACTAGGAGAACTACGAACACCTATGACCCACCTACCTCGCATCGCATTGCATCGCCAATTCTTGATCCTCCTAGGGAGGAAGACGCGAGCTAAAACCATATGCCTGAGAAAGTCCGGCATGTTAGGGCTCACACAACAATCTAAAGAGGGGTGAATTTGTTATTTTTAAATAAAATTTAAAACCTTTTTGTGGAATACTTGATATTTCAGTAGAAGCAGAAACGATTAAATTAGTATTTATGCTTCTATCAAATACGTAGAAGAATGATATAAAGAGATAAGAGACTTTGCCGGCAGATATATGATTATTCAACTTATAACTAAGCTTACATCCACTCTTAGGAACTAACACTCAAGAATGGAGTTGAATCCACAACAGGGAGGTTATAGATAGTAGCACATGCTATTGGTATTCGAAGCTAGTAGATATCTCCACTAAAACACAAGCACCTCTATCACTTTTATGTTGTGTTTGGTGCAGTGTAAGATAAGATTAAAAATCTTTGAAAATTTCACTTGCCCAACACAATGTCCCACGATATCCACACCTCACTGCTTGAATTCTCTCACTAGCATCTCAAACCCGCTCTCTTCAACTCCCTCCATTTTTTTCTCCTGCTAGTTTCGCTAAATCCACCTCCGAACCGTAGTCCTCACTTACGTTCACCATATCAGAGTTGCCGAGCGACCACAATGATCTAGTAGATAAGGTAATAACGGCTGACGTAAGTGTGGCAATGGGGTGTTGGACACCGTCCGCGAAGCTCAGGTGCCACTTGACATCGAAGCTGACAATCCAAGGGTAGCGAGGGGCGAAGAGTAGGTGGACAGAGGTCCACTAGTGGATGGCAATGGGGCAGCAAGCAATAAGGGCGGACACGCCTCTATTGTAGACAACGAACTCGAAGGATCTAGCACACTCATGAAAGGATTTGAGTTCTTCCATGATGATGGCCATGTTGTGTGACTTCTCCTTTTCACCCTAAGTAATCAAAGCACGATCGACTTGATGGTGATGACAATCGGTGGCGGTCATAAGCGATGGCGCTTACACAGTGATTGGAAGTGATGATGATTGGTTGTCATAGAGGTGGTCCTTGTGTAGTGGCAGGTGAAGCCAGATGTGTCACTCCATTGTTGGAAAAAAAATTGTTAAGTTTTTTTTCAATTTTCTTTATTCAATCCCAGTTTATCTCACTCTCTAACCTAGATCTCTTATCTGGCTTTTTTGTCTGATCCAAGGACATCGCCAAGCATTGGATAGGATATTTTGTTACCTTATTTGGACTTAAATCAAGACTACCAAACATGGTCTTAAGCTCTTTGTTTATAGATTATGATACCCAAGAACCCATTTTAGAGAGTATAGATCATAAAACTATAATTGTACACACACAGAGCCATAGTCTATGGCCAATGAGGTATGTTGAATCTCACTGTAAGAGTGACCGACAACGTCTCAACCCATTGTCACCTAAGAGAGAGGGGGAAATTATTGGATGCACCCAGATCACATAGACTGGTTGCATATAAACCATTATAGCATGTGGATCTGACGTGACAAATCTAACGATTCATATGTATCGGGCTAACTGCACCAAATGTACTAGTTACTTTTCGAGGAAGAAGGGGGACTAGACATTTCGCCTCCTTCGGCCTCCGAAGCTTCCAATGCATCTTCCTTTGAACTCATCAAAGGGCGATTGCATATAAAAGAAGAAAGGTCATTATATTATTTTCCCACGTAAGAAAAGATATATTGAAGACTGCATAACCATATTTCAACATCTAGTAAGATCTATATATAAACATAAGAACTGCAGAGAATGACCCTGCAAATAACTAATTGTAGAGGATTGAGTTGATTGGCTCCAAAGTCGCCATGGTCCCAGGACTCAGAACCTGGTAATCAGCCGAACACCAACCCTGACTAGAAGCCACAACGCTCAACCCAAACGGATCGCTATCAGCCGTCACGGAGCTCTGATCTGTCGATGCTTCTTGAGAATCTTCACTTGCATGATCCATCCATGCTTTGGACTTCAAACCCGGATTCCCAGCAGAAAAAGGCCAGCTCACGTCGTCATCTTCATCAATTGTAATGGTGGCCCCCGTGGCAAGACGGCGGCCAGCATCAGGAAGTATGCAGAGAGAGGCCGAGGCCGGTGCCGGTGCCGGTGATGCCACTGTTGTGGGTGCGCCGGTCAGCTCCTGGACGACGGCCTTGAAGTCAGCGTAGTCCACCGTGTACACCCGCTTCGGGACCGGTGGCATCGGCGCTATGGGCATCTTCTCGCAAGGACGCTTCGGTGCCATGGCATTCATCTTCTTGCGAAGTGAGTAGATGGAGCTGATGTGGGAAGAAGAGGGTCTTCGTCCCTGTTTTGCATTATTCTCGGTGAGTGAGTTTGAGGAATGAGGAGGAGAGTCGAGCGGGTGAGCTTCCATTGATTTTTCAGGAGAGCTTTGGGCTTAGAGTGGGAGTTCTTTCGGGAGGAGAGCTTAGAAATTGAGCACGAGAGTGCTGGTTTATATGATGGTTTTTAAGGCCTCCACTTTTGAAGGATCTATTTTTTTTAAAAGAAAATTTGTACAATAAATATAATATTCAGCCAGTACTATTCAAGCGTTGATGAAAAGTGCGTTTTTTATTAATATTATTTTGTATCACTCGATGGAAAGGTAAATTGCAATTTCCTCGTAGTTTCCTATGAAAAAGAAATAGGAGCAAAGCTAGAATGTTCAGTTTGTGATTTTTATTGAGAGCACTTAGCAAAAGTCAAATATCTAGAGATAGCTCAAATTCAAGTCTGTCAATATAATTAATTGAATTCACCTTCATTCGAAAACTTAAGTCATTGACTTATGAGTCAATTATGATATATTAACCTAGGAAATACCCACACTCTCCAAGAGCCTTCGTGTTGTGTCGGACACTTCAACACGTGTCCAATACTCTCCAACATTCAATCAATACGTGTCGGAAAATTCGACATTTGGTTAATTTTTTCGACACTCTTTAACACTCAAGTCGGAATTCCGACATGCAAGTTTCTAATACACAATTCCAACATGCAAGGTCAATTTTAAAAAATTTCAATAAATGAATTGTCAAAATATATATGTGAAAAAAATAAAAATCAATAATAAAAATAACAAATTAGGAAAAAAAAAAAACTTAATATTTTCTTCTCTTATCTTTTGACTCTCACTTTCTATGATACATAATTTACCCTCAAGTTTTTTCTTTTTTCTTTCGACACGTCTGACACACAAGTCTAAAATGTGAATTACTTTTTTTTTCCTTTTCAAGTTTTATAGATTTATTGAAATGGAGTTAAATTTGTCAAATTGAAACAATGAAGGATATTAATCAATTGTGGATTAATGTTTTTATTATAAATTTATTAAATGATTTTTTATTATTTATTTATTTGTGAATTTGAATCAAATTAGTAATAATTTACTATTTATATATAAAATATACATTAATATATAATGTATCTCAACGTATTAGAATTCTTTATTTTTTGAGAAATGACATGTCAGCATATCATGTTGTGTCGTGTTGCATGTCATGTGTCGATGTCAATACTACTTAGATATTAAATGCTTAACACCACACTAATTCTCTAATATGGGACTTCTTTAATATAACTAACACATATATCCATTTGCTTTTGGGTCATGATGTCATTCTTTCAAATTTTCTAAATCTATAAAGTTTAAGCAAAAAATTATCAATTATCAATTTTGTGTCTAAACTTTATGAACAATCGTTATAATGGCTTTTAAGTAATTTTGGCTAGTTATGTCAGAATTTTGGTAAACTGAATTATTAGATTTAATTAAGTGGTCGGTTTTAAAAGTTGTGACACTTATAAGATTGTTAGAATTGTTTAGGCACCAATGTGGGCATTAGACAATGATTTTAATGCTGATTTTGTCCTTTGTTGTAGGATTACATGTGTGAAGTATTCGTGTAATTATATTGCATAAATAGTCTGTGTAAAGATATTATTACACAAGTCGGCAGATCTTTGTTAAGTATGTTTGTTTCTCAAACAATCTTCAGTGATTTGAATAAGTACTTCTTGAATAAATTGTATTTGTGAATGGTACATTCCCTTGTGCTTTCTTATTACGATTATGATCGGATGTCCACCACAAGGGGTCATGACTTCATATCTAAGGTCCTCAGCCTCAGACCTCACGAAATTTGGCGTCGGTGGCGGAGCGGTGTAACCCCGATCTAGCTAATGCAATGGTGAGATAGAGCACTGTTTTAGGATGTTTTAGACTTTAGGTAAATTTATCAGAAAAGTCTCAAGGGTAGTTTGGTCACTTCATTTTTTGGGATTAGGTGTAGTTATCCTTTATTTCGAGACGTTTGAACCCGTAAACAAAAAGTGAAAATGAGGCTGCTCCTTTGCCTTTTTTTATTCGGAAATGTGACTGGAGATGACCCGACGGCGGGCCGGAGACAACCATGCGCAGCGGACTATTGCGTAAAGAAGAGACGAATGATTAAACGTCAAAATCTTAAATTGTCGTTTGTCGTCGGCGCTCGTGACCTGCCGCTTGCAATCGAGTCCCTAGAAGTTGTAGGATGGACTTTTTCAACCTTCACGAACGGTAACCTTTTCTTTCTTCCGTGTGACATAGAGTTTTCTTACTAGCTAGTCTTGCGTATATAGCAATCTTGTTCATGTTTTACTCGGTCAACCGATTGATAATGTGCCTATGATTGTGCACACAAGATTATGGTACTAAAAAGAACTTAACCTGCCAGGTCCCAATATTCTATCTTGTTGAGGAAATGGGATTCGAAGGAGATGAGTTCCATCAAATTACCATAAATTAAGGTCATTTTGCTACAATATACTATTATTCGACAAGAAGCTACCAGCCTACCACATTTCAAATTAGTTGGATGTTACAAGATACTCATATACCTTCTTCCGTACGAAATGATAGAGAAAATATGTTAGCATCTACATAATCCGACTTAAAGACTAGAGAGTTGGGTTTTGTAATCTTAGATCACATCCTACCGGATATAACCTACCGTTACTTTAAAGTTAGGGCACTATCTCTATCACTATGCATGTACTAGTTTGTGCAATCATGCATAGTTTAGTATATTGCTTGTATTTACAACTATCTAGAGAGCGATGGTGAGTGTATTAACAGTGTTTTTATTCATGTAAATGTAAGGAGTCTTTCCATTATAAGCACAAGTGAGGGTAATGTGCTAGAGAGATGTTGCAGCTTCACTAGGGTCCAATTAGAGCAGGATCTGCTGCTGTGGCAGGGAAGTTGTACGTTCTCATGATATACTTAATATCGAGTTTATCCCCTGCTGCTGCTAGTGTTAGAAGAGAAGATCAGGAGTTGTTTTAATGTCTCAAGTTGTTGCCAGATCAATATGTTTGGTTTGAAACATCGAGTCGAAGAGTGAAAGGTCCGAGTCAAAATGGTGCTCAACATTAGTTGTTGGGCGACCGGCCTAGAAACACATGCCTGGGCGGGCGCTCCGATAATGGTTAGCCAGCTTATTGCAAACTTAGGACTTTCAAGCTTATTTCATGCCTACTTTATCTAGCTTACAGCAGCTAAGATAAATTCCTTGATATTTCCTGGAGAGAGCTACGAGAGAATGTGAGATTGCATTTTGGGAATCGCTCGGGGTGTTATTGAGAGCAGGAAACAAGCGAGACACTATGCGATTGGTGCTTTTAATTCTTCGAATTATAGTGGTACTAGTGTGGCTGCTTTATTTGTGCAAAATCACAGTATACATGTATGTAACGACTATGAGCACCCTAAATGTTTGTTTCTTTGGCCAGAACAAGAACAATGAAACTGTAGTTGCAAGGAAGTGCTTAAGATCACTCATGACATCACAAATTTCTCCAAAATTGAGTCAATGGAAGATTTAGACTAACTAGACACGTGCGCGTGAGATTAATGGGCAGCCGCCGCTTCCACTTGCAAAGCCTGGATTTTCCACATGCAGTAAAAGTTAATTTTAGACATAAGCAGGTTCTTAAAAGGTTCACGGGAAAAGAAACAAGGTGAAGAACCCCCAATGGGTGGAAATGTCACCTCTCGTATTCCCACCTGGAAAGAAAAAATTGATAAGGGATTGGAGAGGCAGGTAGTGCGGGCGATTGCACGTTCAAAAGGATTGGCATCCAAGCTGGACACTGGATTATCGAACCACCACTGGTAAATTGTTGTTGGAACTTGCACCTCTGTGCATCGCACAGTATCTTTAACCAACTTACCATTCAGTACCCCGGGTTAAAGATACTATGACGCGCACGTGAGATTCATGGCCAGCCGCCGCTTCCACTTGCGAAGCATGGATTTTCCACATACGTTAGAAGTTAATTTATCATAAACAATAAGGCAATAACTGTTCTATTTTTGACTCAACCAAAAGACAACCACCCTCTTTCGTTCATAGAAGATAGTACAATCAATCAAATGCGTTTTGTCGACTTTTTGAGATCTCAATCATTATATGGTGACACAAATCACATTTCTTTTGCATTTCAGCAAGAAAAGTTCATCTATGATTCATTCAATTCTTTAAAAATGAGCTTATTACATATAATATAAGAGACTAAATTGGAGAGTTGGAAGATTTAGAGGGAAATAGAAGTTACGGAGCAGGTCATTAGTTACGTAAAGCTTAAGAATTTGTCCACTCTCATGTGAACTCCATCGTTTTAGTTGTTTGTCAATACCGTGATTTTATAATTTGAAGAATTGGTGATTTAGGGTCATTAGGTGAAAATTGAACGAAAGAGAGATCACTTCAGACAACAAGTATTTATTTCCTTTATAAATTAATTAGAATTGGTTTCTCTAAAGTTGCACATGATATGCAAACTAAATTAAAATGGTTGAAGGGTTTGTTGTACTTGATCATCAAAATCGATATGTTCTACATTATATAAGAAAAATCAAGAGGGAGACTTGATGATGGTTACCATCTCTACATTTATTTTTTGAAAGAATGATTTAAAAAAGGAAATATAGCTGAATTAGGTATACCTAGTCGACCTTTCAAAATTATTGCTGTATCAAAATATTTCAGGAAAAACTTGAAAGCTGCTATATAAAAAATAGAAAGTTACTGTAATTGTCTATTAGTATGACATGGATAGATCAGTTTTAGCAAGGAAAAAAAAAGTATGACATAAATTAGATTATACTAGCAATAATTTATATCCATAAATTTAATTTTCTCCTAAGCCGGCGCTAATGTTGTTATTTAAGTGGGTCAACAAATGCCATTAGCAATGAGAAAATCAGAGAAGACTGCATTGTCATTATATTTAAACTGTTCCTAGCCCTGTGACTAGATTCTGAGGTGAAACCAGCTAACTGACAGATCTACCGGTCAATAAAAAATTTCAAGTGTGCACTTATCGACAATCCACGGGGAATATTTTCCTCGTACTTGATGTGCACATCTCAAAAAGGGAAAGGAGAGGTTGCCCTATGAATTCATCTTATTAGACCTAATCAATCATACACAATCTATGTCCCTTTTAAAAAAAAAAAACTTTAATTATAGGTTCAATCTTTATCTGCCCAAATCTTTTTTTGGTCCAAAAAATATCACCAACTTTCACTTGAATCCCAAATCTACTTCGCATCCAAAAATCGCCACTAATTTTTTTAAAACTATCAATATCACGAGGCCACTAGACGAGAGTCAAGAGCTATAAGCAAGGGCCACAAACCCTTGTCAGCCACTAGGGGAGGGCTTGCAGCCCTTGCCTAGCTATGAGCAAGGACCTCACTAGTTATTGGCATGAGCTTCGTGTCTTCCGCCTAGTGGGCAATGGGGGTTGCCGAGCCTCGATTGGTGGCCAGCAGGTCAACCCTTAACAATAAAAAATAAATAAATAAAGAAGGAAAAAGAAAATATATATATGATTTAAAATATATTAAGATATTATTAGTAAGACCCATGTCAATAAAGCCAAATGGACTTAATTGACAAAACGTGAAAAATGTTGAAGACTAAATGGGTACAATTAAAAGATTTAGTACTAAATTAGTAAAAATATAATAAATTTATGACTTTTTTGACAATTTTTTCATTGTTGTTCCATATAAAAATAAGGACGTTGGTAATTACACAATTTTTTTATAGTGAACCTCTAACCCGCCCAAATGTTGATAATTTTGAAGAAATTAGTAATAATTTTTAGATGTAATGGGTAGATTTGAGATTAAGGTGAAAGTTTGTGATTTCTATTTTGACAAAAAGAGTGGGGAAAAATTTGAGATTCAACCTAAATGAGAGGTTTTTAGGGAACTGAGCCATCATATGACGTCAAAGGTTATTAATTTTGTGGTTGGCTCCATGTACACTGTACAGGTAGAATAAGTCTTAAGTTATATAATAAGATTACCGGCTAGCCTCCGGTTTCCGGTAATCACAGGGGGAGGGCAACCAAAATCTTTCGCTTTCACAAGAATCTTTCAACCCCCGACATGGAGCGCGCCATCCATCTTTTCTATTGTTATTGAGATGGAACTTACCTTCCTCGTCGTGAAATAAGTTTCGACAAAAGTAACTTTGGCTAGGAAACAAAATTAAAGAAAGCCCTCGAACTACCCATAAGGAGATAGATGAGCTGTCGAAAAAAAAAAAAAAGAACCTCATATGGAGATAGATGGATACGTATGCGTACATATCCTACACAGGTGGATGCATGTGTGTGTTTGGATATTTGAGCTATCCCTAATCATTATGATTAGATGTATTTTGTATCTTATGCTATCATCGTGATGATTAGTCGCGCGATCTAAGATTTAATTTGTCATTTCGTCCTGCTGCCTGCCATTAACTGATGCGCGTGCATCGTCGAAGTGTCAACCGGCACGAGGCTGGCCACCGCCGCCCATCACCCACTCTCTTGCGTGCATGAGTGTGAGCTCTTAATGAGCTCGCGATCATGACGACCTCTGGTCGAGAGCTCGAGCTTCGTGAAGAGCTCAGCCACGCGAGCTTGTAGAGGTCATCACGCAAGGACGAGCTCGGACAAAGAAAGCACTGGCGTGGCGGCGCTAGCTGAGAATGGGAATTGTATGCTTTGTTAATTTGATAGATGGATTCGTATATTTTGGTAATTACATAATCTATCACTTAGATGACAAACTTTGAATTAAAAAAATGGCACCCCTAACACAGCTTTTTCTTCTTAGGGATATTGGAGGAAGTTTTAAGGAATCATAACCATTTTTGTCATGAAAAAGAAGAAAGTGCACGTTTTTCTTAAATAGAAGAGGCCAGCGGCTTTCTTGTTCTAAAGTTTCTCTCCGTTAATCTAAAATTAGAGATAAATAAAATCACTTTTCTAGTAAGTGGGGTGTCCGAAACTCTTTGAGAACCGAAATAATTAAATTGGATGTGACAGTCCCTTTATCCTACATGCATCAAGTAATTACCGGATACATGTAGATCTGCTCTCCCGGAGGATCTCCAGGGGCACTTGTCCTTACATCCTTTATGAGTAATCTGTGTGTTGGAAATCAAACTATTTTCTTAATAAGTATGGTTAATTAAAGCCACTTTTTAACATGATTCTTTGATGATGGAGCACCATGTGATTTATGGTCTCGCAACATTATTAGCCTTCATAATTCCACATGGATAATCAATTAATTGCTCATTTAAAAGAAGATTGCATATCCTTTACCGATAAGCATATCTAACTAAATCAGCGTGAAATTTTTCGAGGGATTTGATAACGTACTTTTGTATATTTTTACAACTTGTGCCCTTTCTTTATTCATCCCACGTCTTTACTGGCAATTATTTCAAGGGCTTTTAGAAGAAAAAATGTCCAATCAATCCTAAACTTAATGTATGGATGTCAATTCAATTATAAACTTTTAATTTTCTGTCAATTTAGTTACAAACATTTTCGCAAAATTCCAATATAATCCTTCCGCTCAAGTTTCATCAGAAATTGCTAATAGCAATGTGCCACGTAAAACAGTCAACGATGACTAGATCGCCACATTAGCAATTTACATTGTTATGAATGCATGCCATGTATATGTAGTTGAATCCAATGGGACATGTCGTCCTTCTTGAAATGAATGTGAAGTAAGGTATAATCTCTGCAAATGACATGTTACATAGACTGTGCAAAAAATGAAGAAGGGATATAATACAAATGGTTCCTAGACTTTACCCCAATGTGTAATGTGATTTCTGAACTTTTAATAAATGTTCAATCTGGTCTCTAAATTATTATATCCATGGATTCAATCTAGTCCCTAAATTCTCTAGTTCATAGACTAAATTGAACGTGTATGAAAAGTTCAAAGACGAATAGTTCAAAGACCACAATGAATAAATAAAAAGTTTAGAGACAATTTTACTCATTTAATAAAGTTTAAGGATCATATTAAATAAATTAAAAATTTAGAGATAATATTATATATTATGATAAAGTTTGGGGATTACAGGTATCAATTTCCAAGAAGGACAGATGTTACCGTCAAACGAAGCAAAACTATGGGCGGAAACTGGTCTACCTGTTGACCCCGTTAATACAGATTAAGAAATTTACTCCATTTGGACCCAATCAAAGTGGAGGCAAATAAAGAACCCAAGATGGACGGTGAGAAAGGCCTCTTTTTTTCTTCAGGTGAATGGAGACTTCGGACTCCATCTTGCCCCACCGCCACAGAAAGAATCTGTCTCTCGCCCGCGCACTCCTCACGTCACGGCCAGTGTTCTTCTTCCAAATGGTCCAAATCCTAGTGTAAGCACATGCGTCATGATGGACGAAAACTGTTAATGGCGTGGGACATTTTCTACGTCGAGACAAGACAAGCATTTATTTACGAGATTAAAGATGACGATTCGAAAAGGATGTCTAAATCTGCTAAACACGGACGTCAGGAGCAGGACTAATTAAGCTGTTCTATTGGCTCATACATAGTTTAATTCACCCTGCGAAGAAAGTAACTTGGCATGAATGCCGACAGGCTAAGTATCAATCCCAGTGACAAGTTCCATTTTTAAGAAGAGAATGCAAGGATTGGGACTTCAGCTTATTGGCCAAGAGAGAGACAAACCGGAGACGACAGAATCTGTATCCAAAGCTATGCTTGTTACATGAAAAATAAATAATTTGAAAAATATTTTTTTTTAAAAAGTCGTTTGTATCGCCTGAAATAATTAGTTAATGATATTTGTTTTCATTATCATTAATGATTTATGTCTAAACATTTTCATATGTGATGAAAATATGTTTCATTAACTCATTTTTGTGAACGATTTAAGGGATCATTTTTAGAAAAATATTTTATAAATCACTCATTTTTAGCAAAACAAACGCATCCTTAAAATTCAACGCATGGAAACTCTAGCGAGATAATGATGACGCTAATGACGATTATGGAATTAGGGCAGCCAAAACTTGGGATGGTTGAACACGAGATAATGACATGTTTATCGAAGCAAAGAGTAACTTCCTAGGAAGTAAGAGGATTCATTTTCAAAGTTCCAAACTTGGGGAGAGATTATATAGTGTAGTCACGTAATTGTTGTGGATGGTTAGGCCAATCAACTTTGATTTTCGCGGGACTTTGAACTTGAATTCTTCTAGTGTAAAGTTCATTAAAATGTTGCCCGACGTCACAGAGTCTCCCTCCACTTATAAGTTTGATCTTTTGGGTTGAATTCTCTATTATCGTATTAGACACACTATTATTCCTTTTGTGTATTTGTGTCAACTTCCCATTGCTCAAATTCCATGTGTCATTCTTAATCTAGCTTACACGTAAAAAAGAGTGTTAAAATATTATTTAGTATTACTTGAGAACGTGTCTCCCTCCATCTATCAGTTTAAATTTTTTAGTATGGATTTTGACTTTTGTTGCTTGAATTGATAAAATTTGCTTTAAATTCTATTGGAAGTATTGTCTTTTGGGCAAGGCAAAGGGCACGACCTTTGCCTCTTTATCTCCGGTTCAAATACCTCGAGCCTCCGCTTAACGCTTTGATGGCTGAAAGAAACAAAAGGCGACTTAAATGAGTCCCACGCCACCGTCAAATGGGCCCACAAGCCTATTATTCTTATCAAACGGTCATGGGCCTCCACCACTAATCCGGATACTGAAAACCACCAACTTTGTATACGACTCGCGTTTTTTCCTCTCCAAATTTAGCTATAGGTATTCTCATCTAAGTAGCATGGACACGCGACATGGACACGTGACACGACACGCCACGCTGACACATCATTTCTCAAAAATAGAGAATTCCGACACGTTGGAACACTTTATTATTAAATAAATATTTTTATTTTTAATTAATTTGATTTAGATTCATAAATAAATAAATAAACAAAGAGAGTTTACAATGAATTTACACTAATAATATTAATAAATCTATTCATAGAAAATTTAAAAGATATATTCATAATTAATGTACCCATATTTGGGAACATGTTTTTAACTTTAACAAAATTATGAATGAAACTAATGACTAACAAAAAAAAAAAAAAATAGAACCAACTTTATTTAAATAAATCTATGATATTCTATAATCATCAAAATTTATTATTATTTAACATTCAATATTTTATTTTTCGAAATCACTTTTTAACTCATTTATTTATTTTTATAACAAAAATAATTTGCCACTCAAAATTATTCCCCTAGAAAAGCCCCCAAAAATTATTTCCCTCTCTTTTCTCTCTAAACTCTCATCCCCAAAAAATCATTTCCCTCCCCCATTTCTCTCTCCCCCGATCCCCCACGCCACCCCATGCCACTCCAAAATCTTCCCTAGATTTCTTCCCTTCTCTCTCTCTCCCCCTCCCCCTCCCCCGTTTCTCTCTCCCCCTATCCCCCACGCTACCCCATGCCACTCCAAAATCTACCCCTGGATTTCTTCCCTTCTCTCTCTCCCCCTCCCCCTCCCTACACGAGGGCACCTGCTCCCCACGCCACCCCAAAATCTTCCCTCGATTTCTTCCCTGCTCTCTCTCTCCCCCTCCCCCATGACACCTCGATTTCTTCCTTGCTCTCTCTTTCCCCCTCCCCCCACGTCGATTTCTTCCCTGCTCACTGCACCTGCTCTTGCCCCCATCAATCTCCCCCATTCCCCCTCCCCTTCCTCGGTTTATCTCTCCCCCACCCCATGCCACAGCCCTCTCTGCCCCTATTTCTTTCCATTGTCCCCTAGCACCCTCCCCCTCTTCTTGCTAAAACCCTAACCATGGCCTCTTCTTCCTCCTCGTCGCATAACTCTCTCTCGGTCGCCTCATTGCAGTCGCTCGCCAAAGGGCCTCTGGCCCTTTCTCTTTCACAGCTACAGCCTCACCGCCGACCCTCCCTCGTCGTCTCGGCCTCGCCTCCACCCTCCATCATCTTCTTCAACAATCCTCTCTCGACACGCGCGTCGGAACGTGTCGAGAAAGGTTGACCACATGTCGGAAATCCGACACGTGTTGACTGCATGTCCGAACATGTTCGAGCGTGTCGGACACAACATGGAAGCTCCGGCAACATGTCCAGGCCTCATAGATACTCATCACACTAAATTTACTACCTTATCCCTCAGATCCCATCATAGTATTGTCGCGACCCTCCCAAAAGGGAATCATCTAGTGTAGTTAATGGAATACTAAGGGCGCAAATAATAACCATTCTAGCAAAAAATTGATTTATGAAACAAAAATTGATTTTTCTATTTTTATTCTTGAATGAGTTTCTGAACAAAAATATGTGTTTAATAACGATACAACATTTATATTCCCGAACTAGAAATTCGTTTGACAACAACACAAAAATTCTCTCTCTCGGACGGCAATGGTGGCAATGGGGGCTAGCGACAAGTGCTGGCGAATGGGCGATAGGCTAGTAGCAAGGGCAAGGGATGAGAAGAGATTTTATTTTTCATTTTTGCTCTAGAAATAGAAAAGTAAACAATTTTTACTTCTTATTTCTATTCAAACCTATTTCTGGATTAAAATTTTATTCTAGAAATAGAAAAATAAAATTGAGTTATCAAATGGATTTTCATTATAAACTTGTTCTAAAACAGAAAAATAGTTCGATCAGAAATTAAATAGTTATCATGTGTGCCTTAACTTTATACCTACTCAGCTCTCCAAGCCCATACAAATTCGCAAATTATAGTTCATGTTATTTAAAATGTAAACTCATTTCAATTAAGACTGTTCGCTAATCTTTTTTTGATAGGTCGATTAGAAACCTAAATAAAGTATTAAGAGATTTACTTTACTCCTACAAATCAAAGATTATGGATTCTAGAACTTGATTACACTAAATTACTCTCACGCCCTTTCGGTATCTTTTCTCTTTAAAAAAAATGTTTTGCAAGCAACTTAAGTCAATGTTAACCTAAGCACTAACATGTAAAGTGATCATATAAGTGCGCAACAATTATTGTAATACTCAAGAAAGCAAAACAATAAATATATAGTTCAGATAGGAAAGAAATTTACATATCTCAATGCAAGCAAATTGACCCCCTAACAATCAAAAGTACTTATGAAAAATGCTATGCCTGGACTAACATGACTTCTAAATAAATTTAGTTAATTCTTTTTTGGTTTTCTCATATTTAAATGAAAACTAACCTATATTATATGCATGTGATTTTAATTAAATGAAAAAAAATATGCAAACTATATAACATATAGGGGTATGCAAAAGAACTAGAAACCGCTTGGATGGCGCAGAACTGAACTAGACTAGACCAAAAGCGGCGGTCCAGTTTGATTCAAGATTTCAATTTAGTGGAACATGTGAGTTTTGGTCCTGCGCTTGGTTCTAAGCGTAAAATTGCCCGCCCAGCCACCCACCTAGACCAACCAGTGTATATATATATATATATTAAAATTAAAAAAAACTTCATCTTAATTACTTAATTATTTAATTCTTTTATAATTTTTCGACCAAATATATATGTAGATAAATGTATATTTGTAGTTATTGGATATTATTGACTAATTTTGTCTCTTGGATATGTAATAAGAGTACCCCCTACTTTTCTTTTTTGTGAAAATAATCCATTTACTTGTTTTTTTCAACCAAAACAAAATAAACAAACAAAGAGGAAAGAGAGGACAGATTGGAGATGTCTATAAATGTTGTGATGTTTTGTCATTATGATAAGAAATTAAGAGCCAACGAGTTGTTTCATGAGTATAATTAGGTCTCTTCTTAACCATTCCCATGATTAAATTAGGTTAATGTTGGAAAAAGATGAATCAAGCAGTTAATATTTTAACATTCGTAGAGATTAGGACTTTTAAGGCGGAGTCTAAGTCTCCACCTGTTTTCGATGTTGGGAAACCCTAAAAGGATGACATCATAACCTTCAAATAAATTAAGTCTTTAGCTAACGAATATAATCTATTCTTCGCGCTATAGTTATCAACCCTTAATCAAAATCAATGGCTCGCGATTCAATCCGAATATAAGGCCAAATAAGCTCTGGTGCTCTAAATAAAAAATAAGTTCACCATAATATTAATTGATGAATGCAATTTTGTAGGGATTGGAGACCGATTCCAAGGATCCATTTAGGAATAGGACCGGACTGCGTTGGTGGTCCGATTCCCAAGTGGATCCATGGAACCAACGGGCAAGTCCTCATTCACATTTTTCGGAACCAATCCTCAGTGAGTGGCTCTCGATTGCAAGGTGGGAATCGCCCACCCGGACAATGCTTACCCTAATAACATACATATTATATTTTTGGATTTTCTATTAAAATTTGGAATAAATAAATTTTATTATTGAAAACATGCAGTCTTACATAGGAAAGGGATCTAATCTATTCAAAGATGATTCGTTTGTATTTTTTTTTTTAATTTCATAATTATAAATTTACTAAAAATCAATTATCTAGAGCAAGATAATATCTAATTTAAATTAGTAAGACAAATCCTTGGTTAAACAGAAAAATTATCTCAATCTTCTAAAATCTATTTAAATATGCATCTTACCTAGAACTATCCTAACTCATCAGGACAATCTAATCTAGAGTCTATCCTAAACATGCAGGATTGTCTAGATAAATCTATTCTAATCTATTGAGAAAAGATTATCTAAGATATATCATAATTCTATCATGCAATCTCTATCTAATATATTTAAAATCTAGAGATAATTTTTTTGGTATTTTTTTATGGGAAATAAATCAAGCGTAGATAACCATTCATAACAAAAGATGGGCACCAAATCAAGTGAAATATAATCAAATATATCGATCAACCTAAATTTTGTGACAAATAAAACCGATAGCCGTATCCGACGGCTTGAGGACATGATTGGCCGATTTTCCATGTGGTTGATAATCATATCTCAAGCTTGAGATCATATTGTCAACTATGGGCATGTTATCAAATTAAGAAATAATCCTAATTGGCTAATGCCTACAACTTTAAAATGTTCAATTAGATCGCAATCTATTCAAATTAGGTAATACAATATTTTAATTGATTTCGGACCAAATTACCTAATTTGGAAGTTCGTTTCTGAATTGAAGAACGGTGGCTATGAGGCTTGCGGACTTGATGGTCGTCTGCGACTCGGCTCATGCAACGACGGCGAGGATCGTCTTAGTGCTTGACCGGCTGTTGGCTCACAAGCTAGGGCTGGCGGATCATAGTTCGGGCTAGAAAACCTACAAGATCAAGGAAAACAAAGTTGCTTGTTCGATGAAGATCACGTCTGCAGTGCTGGGCACGACCGGAATGTGGACGTTCGTCGAGACAAGACGGGGCAGCTCGTCGTTGTGGTAATGGAGTAGAGCAGCGTTGAACCTCGTGAATTGCGAGCTTCACAGGTCAAGAATGGCTCGTCGATGGGGTTCACGACACAGCTTGGGCTAGTATAGTGAGCGCGGTGCATGGCTCGATCACGATGGCAAGGGACGCGACCAGGAGCTCCGCACAACAGCCAGGGATCAGTAGGAAAGGAAGTAGCGCGAGATGTTGGGATCTGGACAACGATGATGCAGGGGGTGTGACTGAAAAAGCGTTGGAGTGGGGGTAGTGACGGATTAGCACGAGCAAGAAACAGCCGTGTCGTCGAGCAAAGTCTCTATCACGGGCTCAACCAAGAGTAGGGCTCGGCTGGGTGGCAACCCGACACGGGAAGCAGGGACAAGGTCGTGGGAGGTTGAGACGGCCAGGATTACCAACCCGCTGAGGCGAGTCTTGGCCAAGCGTTCACTCTCTCTCTCTCTCTCTCTCTCTCATATTCCCTCCCCCCCAACTTAATCGATAACGAAGACCAAATATCTTTATATAGTGTAAACCTAGGTCTTTCACGAGCTTTTTAAAAGAGCTCTTTAATTTCGGCCTTAATTTGAATAATGGACCTTAATTAATAAGGCCTAAGTCTAATTAAACTTGAATGGCTGAAATTAATTAAACTAAGCTCACTTAGGCACCCTCTCCCTCCATAAATTTTGACCAAGCATGTGTGCAATGGGTTGGCCAAATTTCTTCAATTGTGGGCTCAATTGACAACAGGCTTGATCCTTTAGGACTTAGGCTGTGTTTGGGAACTGCTTTCCCAAGTACCTTTGAATAGGGGTGAGCGGTTCCAGGTTCCGGTTCGGTTCCGTCCGGAACCTGGAACCTACCCTCGGGTACAGGTTCCTCATTTTTTGGAACCTGGAACCTACCCGTCAAAATCGAGAACACGGAACCTACCTGTCACGGGTTCCGTGGTCGGTTCCCAGGTTCCAACAGTTCTTCTTTTTTTTTTTTTTTTTTTGATTATTTTCATATTTGAACTATGACGTACGCGAAAAAAAAAAAAAAAATTACAAAAAAAAAAATATATAACGTACGCGCATAAAGGCTCCTAAATTCTTTGACAACATAGTTCAAAAATTCAATGTACATAAGAGGAGTCTGCATTAAGATTACAACAAACAAAGTTGTTCATCAATCAACTTCTGCACAATTAAAGCAGCACAAAGCCAACAAAAAACCTTGCTTGACTTCTCAACCGTTGGACCCATTGCAGATGCGACACCACCAACTCTATTTATCAACGATAATCTCCGCATTAAGACCAACCATATCTAAAAAAAAGAGGAAAAGAGATTAAATAAAATATTCACTTATCAAATATACAAAAAGAATTACAATATATAAAAATATAAACATTACTTACCCAACTCAAATTGTTCTACATTCTCAATACACTCTTCAACATCAAGCGGTACACGAACGGCTTTCAACCAATCTTGAGTGCAAATCAAAGCTTCCACTACTTTTGGAGTTAAAGAACTCCGAAAGCCATCAAGCACACGACCCGATGTACTAAAAGTTTGATTCTGAAGCAACGGTAGTTACAGGAATTGACAAAATATCTCGAGCCATCAAGGAAAGGATCTTATATTTTGAGCTATTAGTCTTCCACCAAATCAAAATGTCAAGACCAAGATCCTTTTCATTTTTTTCTTGAAGATACTCATCAAGCTCGGACTTGTTGTCATCACGCCCTTGTTCATTCGAGTATAAAAACATTTTCTTCCAATCTTGGGCGTTATGCTTATCTATTCCTCCACTAATACCACCCGTATCGGTATTGGAATTGGAACTACCACTACTTGCACCCAAATTATGGCCACCGAGATCTTGATCACTTGAAATAAGAGAAGATTGCTCATAAAATTCATACAAACGCTCCAATGTATCCTTCACCTTGTAATGCATCTCTTTAATTTTCGATTCATCATCATAAATTTTTCCATACAAGAAACTCACATAATTTAACTTGGCTCTAGGATCTAACACAACCGCAATCAACACCATCATATTCACTTTATCCAAGCCTCCATAATATTTGTCAAATTTTTCTTTCATTTTCACACCCATATCTTGAAGCTTAGGATCCGAAGCATTGATCGCATCTTTCAAATTTCTATACAAAAGAGCTATCCCTTCAAAATAATCATTTGAAGTAACATATGAAGTCTCGAGACATCTGATTGGTGGCCTTATAGAATACTTTGAGAAAATCCGAAAGAATAATAGCATTGTCCCAATCATCTTCACTAGGAGTTTCATGATTAAGCTCACTTACAAAAGATGGATCGTGATCTTCCATCCTTTCGAAAGCTTTTCTGAACTTTATGGCGGTGTCTAACATGAGGTAAGTGGAGTTCCATCTAGTGGCAACGTCAAGAACCACCGAACCCTTATAAGTGATATTTTCTTTCTTAATGCAAGATTGAAATCCTTGGGCTCTTGTGGGAGAACTCCTTACATACCTAACCACATTTCGGATACGTGCAATGGAGTCACGTACCATAGTCAAGCCATCTCTCACAATCAAATTTAATATATGAGCTGTACACCTCATGTGCAAAACACTACCATCTAATATCAACGACTTTTGTTTCGAAAGTTTTTCCCTCAAATAGCCAACTGCAACATCATTCGAGCTAGCATTATCCACGGTAATTATGGACACATTTTTTTCTATTCCCCACTTCTCAATGCATTCCTCCACCATTTTCCCAATCTCCCTACCCCTGTGACTATGCATCACCACAAAGTTGATGATTCTTTTATGCAACTTCCAATTTTCATCAATAAAATGTGCAGTGAGACACAAATAATTCAGATTTTGATTGGAAGTCCATGTATCCGTCGTGAGTGCGATCCTAGAATTAATCTTTCCAAAATAATTCTTCAAAGAACTTTTTCACATAAAAACAACTTCATGCAATCTTTTGCCACTGTGAAACGTGATACATGTTTGAAGAGAGGTTGTAACTCAGTAACATATTCACGAAATCCAACACGCTCAACCAAGGAAAAAGGTTGCTCATCAAGGATGATGAATCGAGCAAGCATGAGCCTACAACGTTCTTGATTAAATGCCCATGTCGATAAGACGCTACTAGTACTAGAATCTCCTCCTGCCTTGCCAGCCATGTTGACATTACGTGGTACAAAGAATTTCTGCCTCTTATCTAGATTACGGGGAAACCTCTTGCATGTGGTCAAGTGCTTCCTCATTGCAGAAGTACCGTTAGCAACACGATACTTAAGCATTGACCCACAATGAATACACTTCACTTGATATATTTTTCCATCCTTATCACTAATTTTGGAATAATGATTCCAGCATTCGGATGTGTATTTCTTATCATGGGGAGGATGAAAATCGGGTACCTTATTTGTGGCACTCGAGGTAGGGGGTGCCTCTTCTTCAATTTCATCGTCGGAAAACCCCGATTCCGTAATCGGAGTGATCTCCTCACATCCCTCCACCTCCATTGATGTGTTATCTTGATACATTAACTCTGCACTACACAACAATAATAGAATATTAATTTAGGCGCACATTTTGACCACCAAGAGAACATGCAATATGGAATGCGTAGCAAAGAGCAAATGAAATCTACCGGCAGAACATATGACATCATGAGAACCAAAATAAAACTTGATTTGCTATAGAGATATGAGTTGGGTGACATCCTAAGTATACTTAGACCGTTTACAAAATTTGATTTGCTTAAGTGATGCGATAGATAGTTTTTTTGCATAGGCTCATAAGCTTGTTTAAGTACACTTTTGTAGTTTGCAACATTATCGCTGTGCCAATATCATACGGCAATCTTAACGTATCTATGTTCAAAATGAAAAAAGAAAAACAGAAAAATAAAAAATAAAAAAGAAGCTAATCGACAATTCGGTCCAGCACACGCCGTCTAGAGAATCAGCGTTCCAAATCGTGGGATCTCGATGGGTTCGGCAGAATCGGCACCACAGGATGGACCAAAGGCGGTGGGGGGGAAAAGGCGGACTCGGTTTGTGTTCATACGCGACTTCGTATGAACACAAACCGCGAGCTCCGACGATCGCGCCGTATTCCGCACCGGAAAATCCGCGACAGCGACGGAGAAGGCGGCGCGGGATCGGAGATCGAGAAGGGGAGATTACGAACCCGACCGAGGGTGGGGAGCAGCTCGTCGGGAGCGCGGGCGAAACCCTAGATCGGCGCTCGCTGCTGCGGATTCGGCACGCGAAGCGGAGGAGGAGCGGCGGCGATGGGTCGCTGGTGGGTCGCGAGCAGCGGCGGTGGGTCGGCCGAGCAGCGGCGGTGGGCACGCGAAGCGGAGGAGGAGCGGCGGCGGTGGGTCGCTGGTGGGTCGCGAGCGCGGCGGTGGGTCGGCTAGCGGCCGGCGGTGGGTCGCGAGCGGCGGTGGCCTTGAGGGTGAGCGGCGTCCCGCGACGGTGGCCTTGAGGGCGAGCGGCGTCCGGCGATTTACGTACGTCCGAGTCTCGAAAGTGAAAGGGAGGAATGGAGAGGTCGGAGCGAGAGCACCGAGCGGGGAGGGGTTTTGGAACCCTAACCGGTTCCGAAACCGGTTCCGCGACCGGTTCGGTTCCGGTTCCGCGACCGGTTCGGTTCCGGTTCCGCTCGGAACCGGAACCGAACCGAGATCGCGGTTCCGGAAAAATGGAACCGGGAACCGAACCGGTTCTTTAAGAACCGGTACCGAACCGGTTCTTTAAGATCGGTTCTCCGGTTCCCGGTTCTACCCGGGAACCGCGCTCACCCCTACCTTTGAACACCTAAAGGCCTTTTGGCCAAGTATTAGGTGTTTGGGAAAAATTTTGGAAACCCCATTGAGCTAAAGCCAGCCTTCTGAAGGCTGAAAACCCAAGGCACCTCTTAGGGTGCCTTGGGCTTTCAGCTTTGGCTTTGCCCTTCATTCTATTGTTCTCATCTTCTTCATTGTTGAGCTGTTAATCTTCTTCGTTGGGATTGTGCAGGGTTGCTAACGGCGGGTGATAATCACGGCGACCGTCGCCGATGGGTCATGCGACCTCTAGCGGGCATCTAGGCCACGCGACCTAGATCTAGGTCGCCGCGAGGTCGTGTGACCTCCAGCGGACCCAGATCTGGGTCGAGCGACCTCCGTGAAGGGCCACTGAGTGTCGCCCGACCCTAGGTGGCTCTCGCCGGAGGTCACCCGACCCTCGGCGGCCCTCATCGGAGGTCGCCCGACCCTAGGCGGCCCTCGCCGATCGTCTCCAGGGGTTGCCTGAGGCCGGCGGCGACCGCCAGCCTTGTCGACCAACTTTTTATTTTTTTATTTTTTTATTAATCACCAAAGTCATTTGTAAATTTATCTCTCCAAACACTATTTTACACAAAAGTATTTCATAATGGACTTTCAAACAACAATTTACCAAACACAATTTGCATTTTGGAAAACCCCTTTAACTCAAAGTCATTTGCATTTTTCCAAAGGCTTTCCCCAAAAGTCCAACCAAACGCACCCTTAGTCCGATTAAACTCAGAGTCTTTCACTTTAACAAGCTAAACTCAACTCAATTAAAGCTTAATTATTCTGATTTTAGGCTTGGAATTTTCACCTCTTGCTTCGCTTGTGTTGGCCAAATTTTACTAAGTATTGGCTCTAATCCACGTGACTAATTTAGGTCCATTCATTACTACCAATCCAATGCAAATGCAATTAATGAACTAAATTAAATGATAAATGCTCCTAAAAATTATATGCTATGCAATTTACTTATAATATTTATGGGCTAAAGATTAGTCTCCAATTGTCTATGCAATTAATTTTATATGGTTGGCCAAAATTTTAGTGTCGAAGGCAGGCTCGAAGAGATTGCATATAAAGACACATTGTTACCTAAATTTTGACCATGCAAATAAAATGAATGGTATTTTCATCGGGATTATGAGTCCCATTTTTAAATGCAATACGTCATGATGCATGCTAGTCCAAATGACAAAAACGTACTTGACATTACCTACCTGTGGGAGAGATAAAGGAATCTAAGGCATGAATCCAACTCCAAATCACTTGACAAGTTTCTATTCTTCACCCCACAGATATTGTCTAATGATTTCTTGAAAGCCTTTAAATTGCCTGGATTTCGTCGAAGCCATTCAAAGAGGAATCATTGATATTCGATATTGTCTAAGGCACCTAAAGATTAATAAATAAATAAAAGGGTGTTTTGAATAATATTTGGGTATCGTCTGAGATATTCAAAACGGATTGTTATCCTTATGTCATGATGCCATGTCATATATACATATCATTTAGTGGTTGATGTTTAGGGCCATTTAATGAGAAATACAGGTCATGCCAGAATAATTGCATTAATTTGTGCCCACCGTTAAGATTAGATAATATTTTCTATGTCATTGCATTTAGATTAAGCTAGCATTACATATAGTTTAGGTTTCATTTAAATAAGTGAAAACCCAAAAGTTAATCGATTGCAATTGTGTGGTAGTTAGAAACCACATTTATGAGGAACATATGTTTTTTCTAAATAACATTGCAGCGGTTTGCATTGTTTCAAGATAAGTATTTATTTCCTACCATTGCAATTTATTTATTGCTTTGATTAATGAGTATTTCATAAATGGTTGCACACCTGCACTATAATGACCCGGTTTGATAAGAGCATGGAGTGGTCGTCAAGGTCAAAGGATTTGGATACGGAGCAGTTTTTAGCAAGCTTCTAGAATGACAAAGATGGTATAATTAATCCAAACTATGCACCAAATAAGAGAAGAACGATTATGTTTTTGTGTGTGTGTGTGTATGGGGGGGGGGATTGGAATTAAATTGGAATGCACCTTTTGACATAATAGCAAGCTTTGCTTTAAAACTCCAAAAGCTCAAGCACTACTAGGATGAGTGATCTCCTATAAAAATCCATGCCTGTATGCCAAAGGACAAAGCCGTGAGGCTCAATATGTGACTGACTAAAGCAAATAATACCTCGAATGAGTTAATTTAGGGATGTCACACGCGTTATCATCGCCAATGTCGGTGGATAAGTTAAGATGAATTCAAGCTGCTTGCAAAATATTTTTGAAATAATAATAATGATAATAATAATAATAATAATAATAATAATAATAATAATAATAATAATAATAATAATAATAATAATAATAATAATAAGTACCAAAAGGGCGCTAGAATAATCTAACTAACCAAGTTCCCATCTCATTATCTCCCGATACTTTACTTGGATTTCTAATTGACCCATTAAAATTAGATTTGTAGTGACTCTAAATGAAAATGATCTTGCATGTTAAGAACTTGAATCATCAATTACGAATTGCTACAGACATAGGAGAGCCCAAGTATGCATGTGCAATTAACTAAATGAAATTTTATTTTATGATGCATATTTAGTATTAAAATTGACGAAGCCATGTTATTATTTGGTATGCTTAGACTTCAGTATTTTCCATTTCTTGCCATATACAATCCTGATTTTCAAAGTTCAAAGTATTTTAGGAAAAATAACTATAGTTTTCTAAAGTTTTTTAGAAAATGGTGACATGTAGATTAACAAGTATAATAATAGTCCAGAGTAGTATAAAAGTTTCTAGATTTATTTAAGTGGAGTGAGGTAATAAAAGTATTCTTTTTCATATTTCAAAGGTTAATTTTGACATTATGACAACCAATTTTTTTGCTAGTCCAATTTAACCCAATGCAGTAAGAACTAGATTATTTAATTTCCTAACCTAAATCTAGTATTATGACGATCCTAATTTTCTTTAAGGGGTCTAAAGCGCTTACTCGATGACACATTAGTTTTCATCAAATCGTATACGCCTAGGATCGCCGAATCTTTTAGCTTTAATTGCACCGGAGTTTCATTAACAAAATAAGAACAAGTTATTAGTGTTGAGAACTTGAGAAATTATGATTGAAAGAGAGAAATATGGAGAGTTTACCTTAAGAAAAATATGCAAATCAACCGCCATTTAAAGGAAATTTTGGGCTTGTGGGGCTACCACGCGCAAGGTTCCTTGAAAAAGGTTTAAAGGACCTCGCAAAAGGCTCAAATAATCTTGTAAAAAGGCTATATGGGCCTTGCAAAGGGCCAGCCCAGCCTGCGCAGGGCGCGACGCACGTCCAGCATGGCACTGATGCAGGGCTAGGCCACCCTCAGTATTGCCACGTGGCAGCTTGGGTTGGCCTGACTGAAAGTCCTCGGTTTTTTTTATTAATTTTGAAAAATGATATGTATATGTTTTATATCTAAATTTGACTAAACTTTTACTATATATAATTTTTTTCATCCAATGTCCGTTTCCTCCACTTTTTACGCCTACAAAAAGCTCATGACCCCAATTTTCCAAATATACAGCTCGATTTTCAAAAAGTGTTGGGATAACACATTTCTCGAAATGAGGCCAAACTAATGGTTGGGATAGTGAACTATATTTTCTTTATTACATTGTTTTGATTATTGTGGTGCTAAAAGGTCTATATATTGATTTTTAAGGTGAATTAATCAATCAATCCAAATAATAAACTTTCCGACATCTTATTATCAGACAATCATGATCAAAATTTGCAATATCTTAAGATTCGTCGATTCATTTTGGACAAATTGGATATTACTGTTAATGTTAATATAAGAGGCTTTAAGACGAAAGAAAATAAAAATAAGATTTGTTGGGTAAGCAAGAGCCCAACGAGAAAGAACAACCCTTCAAAAGCATGGTGTTGGTACAAGGGTGGACTGCCCGTATAATTGACACATGGCAACACATTATAAAAAGGTTTTTGACCTAACTTCAATCACCCATTTCATCATGTGTCCAGTCGATCCGATCTTCACATGCATAGAAAGTTTGCAACCCGAACTTTTTTTAAAAATGCAATCCAATTTTATGAAAATTGATGGGACTGTAAATTTTTATGAAATGACCAAATGGACAGCAAAGACAAAAGGTTATAATATCTCACTTGAGAAAACTTCAATCAAAATAACTCTCAAGAGGCCTAAATGCTAGACCAAATCTTTGAGATCTCATCAACTGATATGCCATAATTATGATTTTCCCATCACCTTTAAGATCAAACAATTACAGTTAGAAGTCGTGATTTCTAACTATATGACTGTCTAATTTGCGCAAATCAAATATCGTTGTAAATTTCAGTAGAGCATGATCCAATTGTACTCTCCTGTTGAAATTTTGATGAGATTGACTTTTAGTCAAAATTTGTTCAAATCCTACTAAAAAACTAGGTGTCTATACTTTTTTTATATGGATAAATGTGAATTTAATTTATGTAATTGACTAATTGTTAATTAAGAAATTAATAAATTAAAAACGGTGTACTAATCTTATGTGAATTTTTTTCTTACACCATCTCAATTTCATGGGAAACAATTATTTTCATTTGTTGCTAAACAAATTTGCTTCAAAGGAGGTAAGCTTTATTTAAAACAAGTGCATTTTAAAAGAACCAAGTAAAACTGAATGAAGTGTAAGCATGCATGTTTCAAATAAGGTACGATATTTATTCTTTTGTCCTAATGTTTAAATTTAGTGCAAAAGTAAAATTCATCAAATTATTTTAATTTAATTTTAAATTAAATGAAAAAATAATGCATTTATCCATGTGATTAACGAAAGTTATATTTCGAAATATGAGTATTGCTCGTATAATAAGATATATTTCTCTTTCACTTAATTTCAAATTAAATGGATACAAAATATATTGAGGATATTTTGGCTCCATTCGTTTTACAAGAAATTAATTTTAGGAAAACGTTACTTGGATTTTTCAGCATTCATTTCACGTATAATGAATTGGTGAGGGAAAACATTTTTTCAAAGGAAAAAAAATTCTTTAAAAATAGAGGAAAATGTTTTTCGCTTTTCCATTGTCTCTCTTTCGCTTCTAAAGCATAAACTTTTTACACCAAACAATATTTCCTTTTATTTTTATTTTTTTAAATCAAATTTTTAATTCTTTTAAAAATTATTTTTTTCTTTTTTTTTTTTCTCCTTTTCTTTCTTTCTTTCTTTCTTTTTCCCGCTTCTTTGGCTAGTCACCGATTGCGCGTGGTTGGCGACCAGACCACTAGTAAACTCCAGCCTTCTCACGGGTTGGCAAGGCTTGAACTCGCAGATTCCAGCAAGGTCAAGCCTCACCCAAGCTTGCTCCAAACTTGGTAAAGCTCTAACAACCTCGGGTGAGGCGCCAACTCACTTGTGCCCCAATCACGGCCTTCGCCATGGCCGACAATCGGGCCAAGAAAGAAGAAGAAATAAAGAAAGAAAAAAATTAAAAATTACTTTTTAAAAAAAATTATTGAAAATGAGTGCATTGAGGAAAATATTTTCTTTGCCATGGTAAAGAAAATATATTCCATTTCATTTTCGATTTTAACCGAACATTTGGAAAATATCATTATTTTCCTAAAAAATAGCTTATTGAAAGATATTTTTCAGAAATGCTACATTTTTTCGCAAAACGAACGGTTTTATCTTTGTTTGTTTTTCACTCTCAGCTCCAGCGCTAATTACACATGAAGAAATGATCTCACTAAGCTAACCCAAGTCAACTCGATCCGACAGGCAAAATATGCATATTTGGGCAAGAAGTTCCGTTCTTGAGCCCAAATGGACAAGCTTGAGAAGTAATTTTTGGCCCAATAGTAAGCTTGGCCCGATCTTTCAAGACTCAACCATTGATTAGGCCTGATAAAAAAACCATGAGGGGATGCACCTTTTTGGTTGTTGGAAGAAAACTTTCTAATCCCAATCAAATCTATGAGCCCAAGCTGATTTCTCTTACAAAAGCCACTTAAAATGGGCAAAATTAGCAACGGTCTCACATCCATCTCTAACTTCCTTCCGACAAGGTTTAACAATACCTAAGAATTATCGATCAATATCAAATTGGGACTTGTTAATGAGTGCCTCTGGAATACTAGTTAATTATATTGTATTTATAAAAAGACCCAATTTGTCGAGACAATGATTATGCATGACATAATAATAGTCCTTTTATCTGTCGAAACAAAATTTCATTTATTTGTAATAATCAAACATTAGAGGAACGTAATTTTTTTTTTAAACAAAGCAAATCCCCAAAGATTGGTAAAAAAAAAAAAACTTAGAAATCAAAATAGTATAATATATAATTACAAGCAGGCTCTCATCCTAAAAGGCCAAACCCATCATAATAGTATACATTAATTGACATGTTAATAAACTGTTCACGAAGCGCTTATCAATAAAGTTCATATAAAATTCACCGCAAGAAGCCATCATCCTTCACATGGATCAAGTGAGGGCAATGAGTCTTGTGACACCTGCGCTTGTTAAGAAAATCCAATCTAAAAACCCTACGAGTCCAGTCTGGAAGCTATGTGAATTTCCAATCCATAGCATAGACAACCCCAGAAAAATATATAAAAGAAAGAAAAAACAGAGAGAGAGAGAGAGAGAGAGAGAGAGAGAGGAGAGAAATTTAGCTGGCAATCTATAAAACTGAAAAATGGGTCCATGACCCCATCTCCCTCTTTGAACAACGATGTCCCCAACCCCCGATTTGATACCCTAATCACAGACAACGCCCCACTTCAGTTGCACACACTCTTCCCAGTCCAACCTTCAACAAACATTATTAAATTTCCCAATTCAAAAATAAAAAAAAAAAGAAAAAGAAATTGCAGAGAGAGAGAGGGAGAATATTTTATTTTCTAGATCTTCGCTCCCCACTTCTCTCAATTCCAATGCCAACATGCACAAGCCAGATTATATATCCACACAAAAAGAAAAAAAATAAAAGAATAATTTGCACAGAAAAACTCGAGATATAAAAAAAAGGGGGGGGGGGGGGGGAGGCAGAGCCAGAGAGACGGTCGCGGTTCCCCACCGCCACGTGTCGGTGAACGAGTGGGTGGTGGGGGAGGGGAGGAGAGCGAAAAAGCAGTCAAAGCAAAGACCGGATAAGCCCCACCACCACCCGAGGCGTACAGTCAAAGCAAACAAAAAAACACCCCCCGTCACGGTCAAACCTTTGCTTCGCTGGCACTTTTTAGCCTCGAAAATTAATCAAAGCCCCGAATTTAAAAAGAAATAAATTAAATAAAGCGGGGAAAAAGCAGGTGGGTCCCACGTGCGGACGGGCAGGGAAGGATGACTAATAATTGTTTTATTTACCTTTTCTCGATTAATCCGAAAAGGGAGAAAAAAATAAAGGGGGGGGGGAGGGCTCTTGGAATTTGAAATACTGAATCGATTAATAAATAATTAGGACAATTATAATTAACATCGATTTTAACGACGATAAAAAAAATAACAAAAGTTTTCCCCATCTGCCTCGTCCCCGTGGGGGTCTCCGATGGACTTTAGCAAAGCTTGGACTGTCCTTTTCTGCAATTTTCCTTTTTCTTTTGTTTGTTTTTTTGGCCCATTCTTGCTTCGTGCGGGTATAATAAAAACCTTTTTTCTATGGCCCCCCATCTTTTTAAAATTTGCAGTTCCATCAAAAGACGAGTTTGTCCTCTGTGTCTCTCTCTCTTCTATCTTTTTCGTTAGGCGTAAGGCTTTTTAGGGTTTCTTTGCTTTGACCGAGGATGGTTTGAATACAAGTCGGGACTTTATGAGCAGACGGGCTGTGTTTGAACGCTTTTTAGCGCTTTGATAATCTCGGGTAAAGACACACATATCCGGCTATCGGAAAATTCATGAGAGATTTAAACTGATGTCAGTGCTGAAACATTTTTATTTTAATTCTACGTGCCAAATAATTTAATTATGACAAAAACGAGTTAATTCATGTCAATTTATGTCAATTCATGTCAACATATAAAATTAATATATTATATCGGGTCATATCGTATTCGGATTTTTTCTTTGTAATTCGTGTTTTAACATTGCCAACCCTACAATTATTCTCTCTAGTATATTTTACTTACCTCCAATCCCCTCTCTTCCGTGTATTTGTCAAAATTATGCCGGTTGATCTTTTGCTAATATGGTGTCTTTCAAGTGATTTATGTGTACTTTTCAAGTGAGTTGACAGTAATCTCTTTATGGAAAGTAGCTTACGGGCTACGTTGGCTTGTAAGTTTCCAATTAAAAAATAAGGCATGGCAAACTTTCTTTAGAAAGTATAACGTACTACATAATATTCCTAAAGAAGATAACAAAAGAATAGGATAATGTTTTCAAACGAGCGATGCACTCTTGAAAAAATATAATTTTTTTAACAAAACAAATTACAGTATGAAAAAAATATTCTTTACTTGTATAGTTCTTTTCCTCCTCTCTATTGGTTTACCAAAAAAATATCTTATAACTGACGATTTGATTTAAACAACTATATGTTATTATTCTAGTTGTGCCGACAAGAATTCAGCACCATATAAACGAATTTTGAACAAACAAGATGAATACATAAAATGAAGAGTGGTGAGTCTTACTAAATTCAAATTATGGAAATTGATGTCTCACTGACTATGCCTCGTTTACTTTTTGCCGATAGTTGTGCAAAATAAAATTTATACATATTATTAAAGCGTATCTTTAAGGCACTTATTAAATAACCGAATAAGGGCATATTGCAGTTGTTAACGTACTAACTCTTTTTTTCGAATATGTATAAAGTATACTTCAAATGTATTTGACTAGCATTTTGAAAAGCAAATTGTTAATGTGATCATAGGCCAAATGATTAAACGAGTCTTTGCGGTTGGCAAATGAACAAAAGCCATCTAACCTCATCAAATTTTTTTTGTTTATGTTTCTGGCCATCTAACTCAATTGATTCCATAGTTGATTGACCGCATAATGCCCTCTTTTCCCCCTCATCGGCACCACCAACCCAACCCCCAATCGAATCGAAAACGCCTTTAATATAATGCTTTTTCGAATGCTGAGATCAAGGCACGCTTAACAGCAATCGAAAGTGGGAATTGGAGTCATATGCAAAAAGATCCAAGGTGTTTGGTCCGAGCTTGCCTTTTTTTTTTTTTTTTTTCTTTTTAACATATAATTAACTTAATTTAATCATGAATTTGGGGGAGGGCGGGGGTGTTAATAAAGTAATAATAACAGTGCTGGTAAACAGTGAAAGCAGGGAGATTACAGCAAACAGGTGATTTGACTGCACGTGTGGTTCGCGGGCCGAGGGGGGTCTAATGACTGGCTACAGCCCGCGGTTCCCGGTCACCCGGTATCTGAAAGCACCCCAGACACCCAAAACGAAAAAAGAAAAAAAATCCAAATTTTTTATTTTTTATTTTTATTTTCAGCTTCCTCTATTTCCGTGATGAAAATTAAAAAAGATTTAAAGTGGAGGAGGGCGGTATTTTTATTTTTCTCTCTTAGTAAACGACCGGGACTGACCCAAAAAGAGGAGAGCAGCAGCAGTAGAGAGAGGGGGAGAAGAGCCTTTTTACAGGGAGAGGGATGGCTTCTTTTTTCCTCCTTGCTCCTCTTTTGCCCTTTCTCTCTCCTAGGTCGGTATGGTGTTTCCTTGATTTACCCTCTTTAGCTCTTCCCAATTCTTCATAGCATCGCTCCTTTCTAATCTTGGGTCCCCGTTTCCTTGCTCAATTATTGAGGCTAATCGCTAGATTGTTGGGGGATCTCGTGGGAGTTGTCTTGAGGGGTCTCTTGCATCTCCTTCATCTTCATCATCTTCTTCTTCGTCATTTTCCTTGCTTTGTTTTTGTGGTCTTGGGTTGATGATTTGACCCTTTTGAAGCTTGCGGAGGAAGTGAGAGGGAATTGATTGCTTGTTTTTTGATGCGTATTATGATGGGAATGAGTCTTTTGACCGCAGAAAGAGATTGAGTAGATAAAGCAGTTGGAAAAAAAAAAAAGCGAAGTGCAGAGGGGTTTACACAACAAAGAGAGTATATTTTTTTTTCTCCTCCTCCTTTCCTTTTGGTTGTTGCTTGTGGTGGTAGTCAATGAGTGGAGAGGAACTAGGGGGCTTCCATTTTCTCGCTTCCTCTCGCTCTACATATCTGATTTGCGACCTGGATGCAATGTGCCCCCTGGGGTGGTTGCGGTTACTGTGATTCTGACGGGGCTTTGGTGGGTTTCTTGTTTTTGGTTGGGTTTCCTTGGAGAGGGTTTCGAAATGCCCATGTTCCAGCCCTCGAAACGGGAGGGGCTTGCTGGATATGAAGATGGGCAGGTTCTAGATCTAGACACTGCGGTCAAAGATGGGGTTTTGGGCGGTTTGGGCAGCGGCGGAGTCCCCGGGGGCGGAGCCGGGGAGAAGCTGGATCTGAAGAAAATGATTGAGGAGCTGGATTTGTCTGAAGTGCCTTCCGTGTTCATTTGCCCGATTTCGCTCGAGCCGATGCAAGACCCGGTGACCCTGTGCACTGGCCAAACCTACGAGAGGTCCAACATCCTCAAATGGTTCAGCCTGGGGCACCTCACTTGCCCCACCACAATGCAAGAGCTGTGGGACGATTCCGTCACTCCGAATAAGACCCTTTACCATCTGATATACACCTGGTTTTCCCATAAGTACTTGCTCATGAAGAAGAGATCCGAGGATGTGCAGGGTCGTGCGTCGGAGCTAGTCGAGACCTTGAAGAAGGTGAAGGGTCAAGCCAGAGTCCAGGCCCTGAAGGAGCTCAGACAAGTGGTGGCGTCTCATGCCACGGCCAGGAAGGCCGTCGTGGACGGGGGTGGGGTGGCAGTGGTCTCCGGCCTTTTGGGTCGGTTCACTTCCCACGCGGTGGGTTCCGAAGCTATTGCGATTCTTGTCAACTTGTCTCTTGATTCGGAATCGAGAACGAACCTTATGCAGCCCGCAAAGATCTCATTGGTGGTGGACATGCTAAATGAGGGGTCGATGGAGACGAAGATCAACTGTACCCGATTGATCGAAACGCTGATGGAGGAGAAGGATTTTCGATCAGAAATCGTGTCAAGCCATAGTTTGTTGGTGGGTTTAATAAGACTGGTGAAGGATAAGAGGTATGCCAACGGAACTTTGCCTGGGCTTAGACTCCTCAGGACCATATGCTTGCACAAGCAAGTGCGGAGCTTGTTTGTGAGTGTTGGGGCTGTGCCCCAATTGGTCGATTTGCTGCCCAATTTGGATTCCGAATGCTTGGAATTAGCTCTTTTCATATTGGAAACGCTGTCCTCATTGCCCGAAGGACAATTGGCCCTTAAGGATTGCCAAAGCACGATCCCAAGTATGGTCAGATTGCTAATGAGAGTCTCTGAGATGTGTACGCAGTATGCATTGTCGGTCCTGTGGGCTGTGTGCAGCCTCGCTCCCCAAGAATGTTCATCCGTTGCTGTCGACGCGGGCCTTGCTGCAAAGCTCCTCCTTGTGATCCAGAGCGGGTGCGATCCCGTCCTAAAGCAACGATCGTCCGAACTTTTGAAGCTCTGTAGTCTGAATTATTCGGACACGATCTTCATTTCCAAGTGTAAGCTCACGAGAACGATTCAATAACCAGAAGATTGGGGAGAAAATTGTTTCCTTGATGTGATGATCGACACGATGAGATTTTCCAGGGGCGAGAGGTGTAAAGGGTTGGGCACGTTCGACCTACTTCTAGTGGACTTCCAAGGTAATCGGGGTTTATTTGGAGGGAGAAACGAACGTGAACATCGCCTGTAAATATCCAGGGTGTCGTCTATACCCACAGTTTGATTTGATGGAAGTTGAAGGTTCATAAAAATTCGAACGATCGCCGCGCACCATTGTTTCTTAATAAACCCCAGTCATGAAGAGCAGCGGATCCGCTCGCTCTGGGATGTAAACTAATAGCAGGGGTGGGGGTCATCTGTGAGAAAGTATGCTGCTGCTTTATTTTTCGGAAGGAAGGAAATTGCTTGTTCTGAGGGAGGATAGATGATAGTTTTGCTTTGGTTGGTTGGCTGATTGGAGAGCTTAAATTTGCAAATTGTGGAAGACTGTCAAGTGGGTTTGCCCTCAATCTTTTCAGCTTTCCTCCTGTCTCATAATTTTTTCCCCTTAAGATCTTGTTCATGCTGTCTCCATTTTTCTTCGGGAGGGTTCTTAGGCTTTTCGACCTTCTTCACAAGTGTGGAGAGACAGATAGGAGTCGCCAATGGCTTCCTTCCTCGTCCAGCTGCCTGATGTCCTTATTCAATGTGTATAATGAAATTTAACCAATTCAAATTCCCGCATCTCCCTATCTGCAACTTTCTCAGTCTTAGCTGCTGTACATGTTGATTCTTGACGATGAATCGAGTGTTTTCTCTGACCACGGAAACGAGGGTTCGCTTCGGCTTCGCCTTGCTGCACGTGCGGGGTCTTGAATGCGTGCCGTTGCAGATGAGACGAGAGAATTCGATGGGCGTGTGCGTACCTGAGCGAGTTCAGTTTCGCTGTATCTGGCGGGTGGCTGTTGCCGGGGGGTGAGTGGGTATGACTATTTGAGATGGAGACCTTGATCGTCGTGGTGGTGCGTACTTTTCGGTAGTGAAGTTCAGTCTTTTGAGGGCAGATTTTTTTATGACAAGATCCGTCCTTGTCTCTCCTCGCCCCTATCTCTCGCTCGCTCAAAGAAAAAGACTAAAAAAGGAAGGGATTTTCGAGCGACTCTCCTTTGGCTTTTGCTTGCACGCACACACGCCACAGCATTCAATTGCCGTGCCAATTTTCGCTTCAGAAAGGGAGAATATAAGGGGAATATCCTCGGGGGATATTACTTATGTTCCTCTATTTTCTCAAAATCATCATTTCATTTACCTCTAATCAGAACCACACGATGAAAGGTCCAAATTACCCTCCCTGGGCAAATCTTAGAACTCCCACTCAAATCATCAAATGACCTAGCCATCAATCGTAGGCCTCCGACGCAGCCCTCTACTGCTGCCGCCACCACCCACGGCCGCCACGGCTTCTAGATTGATGCCGTGAAGGGCGGTCATGAAGGTCATCGTCCCCATAACTGCGTCGGAACAAATATGCACTGCTGTTGATAGTTGAACTTAAGCTTTAAATTCTCCAATTATGGTGGTGTTTCTCTAACTATTTGTTTGTCTAATCATTCCACGTTCGTGTACCTTTTCTGTTTTTGGGTCAAAGAGAGTTATATATCATTACCAATACAAGTTCAAAAAGCCCATGAGAGGGGCATCTTGACATAGTAGAGTCTAAAGGGGATGGGGCTGGCATAACGCCTATTACAAGGAAGGTTATGTGATCTTTGAACCTTAGCGATCCAATCTACAACCAAATTAGACAGGCTAGAACAATGGGCTAGAGTAACATGTGGGAGGGCCGAAAGGAGGGTGCAATAGAAGGACTTCCCAGGTCATCCATCTCAATATTATGCTCGCCCAAGTTTGGAGTTCTGAAAGGTTCTAATGCATTAGTACTAGCATAATTTTACCATTGGATATATATCTGCGAGATAATCCGAGCAACGATCCAATCTATTTATTAGCCCTTGCGTTAATACCAACGTAAATGTTAAAGACAATACAACATTATAACAAATTTTATATTTAGTGATTTTAAAAGATTATTTTAGAAGCCAATCACTTTGGATGTGAATCTCATTTATTTAGACATATAGAGGAAATTTGCTAAATCATTTTCGCCAGTAAATTTTTATGAATTCTAAGTATGTTATAACTGCCGCTATAGAGAAGGTCACAATATTTAGATTTGGGTGAATTTAGATTACATTTGCATGCCTTGTATTTTGGTCAAATTACACGCTAAACCTCTTCCAAGATCTCCCACCTTGTCCCTTGCTAAGGCGTTTATCAACTTTTATCTCTTTTATATTTATTATCATTATTATTATTATTATTTTGGCTTGTGATGACTTCGTGGATCGAATGGGAAAGTATTTCTCTTTGATAGAGAAAGCATGCACTGAATATGATTGATTTTCTCGGGAAAATAAGTTCTCGAGGTTCGAATTTTCTCGAGGCTTCTATAGATGCAATGTGATTGAATTGTGTGATTTTCACATGCTCTCTCATTTGATTATAAATGGGGTTTCAATCACCTGCATCTCTGCATCCACGAAGCTCGTTTGCTTTTAGATCTTCACTTGAGTTAGATCTAAAAATATTTAAATTTATTGTATGATGGTCAATTTAGTTTGAATTTTTCATATTGGCTAGATTTATTCTAAACTTTTTGATGAATTTCCAACGTAATCATTCCAACCTATTTTGGCCAAAAATTGCTGATGTAGAGGCTGAGTGAATGCGATTGATGCTGATAATGATAATTTTGCGCTTTCAATTTAATTTTTTTAATTTTTTCTATAATTTTCTTGAATTTTTCCTTTATTTTTTCTCTCTCCCATTGTTCATCTTTTCGAAATAGCCAGGAGTTGTTGGGCATAGGTGAGGGCCTACACACCCTTGTTGAGCCATAGTGGAAAAGAATAGAAGTCAAAAAATTTATAAAAAAATTCAAAAAAACTTAGAAAAATTTCAATAATTGTGCGTCACCCATACCATATAGTATGACTTATCACGTAAGATACCGACATCCACATCAATAATATTGATCCAAATGACTGCATTAAAAAAATCTTTAAAATGTATAGGATCAAATTAGTCAAATAAAAAAAGTTCAGGATTGAATTGACTATCACATCGTAGATTTAGGATTTTGTAGATAATGTTTTCAAAAATTTGGCAATTGGACAAGGTACTCTCGAAAGTGAAATTGTAGTTTGGTAGATCATGCAACCTTGGTATGTAGAGTAAAAACTCGACGTGTAAAGATTTTTCATGAAACAAAGGGTGTCTAACTTTTCAAGAAGAAGATGAATTCTCACCTTGGCTGGCCCCTGTCAAGTGGTCGGTTTGGTCGTTGCCTCCTCAAGCAGACTTGTCGATTTCAAATTTCAAACAGATAATAACTCGTGTTCCCTTCTATTTCTATCATCTGCACGATTTTTGAAGATACATAAGATACAAGACTGAATTCAATTTTATTGACCTCGATTCAGCAATAATAAATTGTTTCAGGTTTGAAATGGACTCCACAAGTTGATTTAAAATTTATAGATGTCGATCTTAAGAATGTGTCAAGTTTGCTTATCTCATATCCAACCTCTCAACTTAATCGAGTTTCGGCCTTGGATTTTCTTTCCTTTTTCTGAATATACATCGTTCCTTTTCATGTTTTTGCGCATTTGCAGCAAAACATGCTATGAGGAATATAAGCCAATCATGTTGAAATTTTTGTCTTCAATTATCTTTGTGGGGGTTAAGTACAGCTTCAGCCCTACAAGGTTCAAAGTTCATGGGATTGGTCCTTTCATTTTTAGTTTATGCAATCAAATCCTTCATCTTCTTTTCGTGTGATGCACTCCTCTAACTTTTTTTTCTTCAACCACATTCTCCAGTTTTTGGATTTCTGGAATCCTATGTTTCATTACTAGGATTAATTAACTGTCAAGTTAGGGTTTCTTTTTCTTTTTCTCCTTTTCCCCACTTTATTCTTCGCTAATTTGGCATCACATTAGCATTGTGTGCCATTTTTATGCTACATTAAACGCCACGTTCATTGATTAATTTGACGATTTAGGAGAGCAGCTGACTGAAGGACTTGATTGCACAAATAGAGAAAGTTAGATGACATAATTAAAGCAAACTTAGAGGACTAAATTGTAACAATCAAGAAAGAGGAGTTGGTCGAAGAAAATGAAAATTAGAGAACCAAATCCATAAATATCGAAATTTAGGGATTAAATCTGTACTTTTTGATAAAAGCAGGGCCAAGAGGCCCAATTGCTTTGAACGGGCTTTTCTTGGTCGGATCGCTCAAACTTTTACGTTGGCAATGGAACATTGATTCAATTATTTGGTACATCCTTTAAAGGGTCGACATGGAATGAATATAAACTTATCCAGTTAATTAATAAATTAACCTCTTTGATGCTTCGAAAAATGACTTAACTATATGTTTTTCATCTTATTTTAATGAAACAGATCTCCTTGCGATTCGGTAAAGAAAAAGAAGCATTCAATTTGAAGTGCACTTTTTCAAAATATAATTAGTGAAGTAAAATGTTTGGTAGTCCTTTATAAGAATGATCAAAACTAGACTTCAAGCAATCGACTTGATGGCCGAAGCAGGTGGACTCATGACAGACGGGTCAAATTACAATTCGCATCCAAAATGGGGTCTCAAAAGCATATCGATGGACTGCCAAGCACAACATCGTATTCATACGACACATTGGAAGCCCGTCTTGTCTCGGTGGGGCTCATTAAGGAGACGACAGGATGGGCCCGATTTATGTGGCCCGACAATTGGACATCCCCACAAATTTCAAAATGATGTCCCGACCCTTAATGTACAAAATACGAAAACAAAAAACGAAAACATAGTTCATTTAATAAGTGAAAATTCGATTTTTGAAATCGTATTGTACTTTACCTCAAAATCTATTAAAACTAGGTTGGGCTCATAATAAAATGATCAGGCTTCGTCATCTGAGCCAGCAAACATTTTACATATTTGGACCAATATTTGAACTGAAATAATGAAGTTGATTTGGTTTGATTCAGGTGCCGAGAGAAATCGTTAAACTTATGTGTTTTGATTCAGGGTTCGGCTTATAAGGCCGAATAGCACCAAGCTGAAAAAGAGAAGTCACTGAAAAAACACACCTCGCGAGCAAAATAAAACCCTCCTCTCATTGTTGATTGCACAAGCGTCGTCCTCAACTTCCTCGTCTCTGTGGTCACGATTGTCTTCATTCGTGAGTTCCTCTCTCTCTCAATTGACGAACAAAGGCAAGTTGATAGACAATTTGCTATGGTTTCTCTCGCTCTTACTCTCCGCCATATGGAGCTTCTCTCCGAGTGCTCTTGGGGCCTCGGCACAACACCTGTGCCGATCGAGTGAAAGAGAGGGCTCTGGCGGCAAATTGGGCAAGAAATCGAGAGGCCACGGGGAGAAGTTGAAGTGCCGCAGGACTTGGCCATGGTGGGTCGCCGGGGGCTACGAAAGAGACAAGAAATGGAGTTCTCCTGGTTATGCATGGGGTTGAAGTGATGGGATCATTTTTGTTAACTGTTTGGATTGATTGCAATCTTGATTGAAATTTTTTGGTGGATTTGATTTGTGTTTGTTGATCGGCAAGGTCACATCTTTCAGCTCGAAGTGAAGGTGCATGATGTATACTGATCGTGAATCTCAAAATGACATGAAAGTCGACCAGCAAACAACAGAAGAAGAAACAAAGAAGAGGAAGAAGCAGACCCCTTAACCCTAGCCGAACCACACTTTATGGTCGGATTTATTTCGGTTCGGGTCAGACATAAACCCACGTCGAACTGTTTGTGGTTGGTTTGGGTTTTGCTGATACCTGGCTGAGCAGACCCATTGACAGTTGCCACATAGGCGAGAAATTTTAGAGGCCCTTTATGTCGCGCAAGCGTTTTTTTTCCCCCTAAAGTCTAAGTGCAAGGGTATTGGTAAGGATAACTTTTAGCACAAGTTAACCCAAATATTCGACAAAACAAAGCTCCGTTCCAAACCAAAAACCCTGCTTCTCATTCGGCTCAAAAAGCTCTCTACCGTTGGTAACAATATCTACGCCCAACCACACTGTGACGGAATTGGCTCAGAGAGAGAGAGAGAGAGAGAGAGAGAGAGAGATTTTTGTGTATGTGCTGATTATGGGCCGAGTTTAATTCCGTTTGATTTAAAATCAGCATGAGTTTCATGTTTTTGAGACACTTGGAGTGTTTGCGGGAGCTTGGAGATTTAGATGAACAATCGAAGGACGAGAAAAGACACCACTGTTTTAAACTCAGACAAGCCATGCTACTAGGTAGGCACCCGGCCAAAGGCCGAATGGATATTTGGTAAACATTTAGAGCCAAAATGTGGTGACTAGCATGGTGTCCGAGTGTTCAGACCTACTAGAGCTGGGATATAGGGCCCATGGTGAGGACTTGATCTGTACGTGTTTTAAAACGTATTTTTGATGATTATTTATGTGTAACTTGTGATAACTGGAGAGAGCTTCTGAGGGTCATCATCTAAGAGATTTGAGAGCGTGAGAATACTCATATTTTGAGATTGATTTTTACGGGACTAGGTATTATTTAGGACTTGAAAGCATTTGAGCGTTGAGTATTTGAATAATTTTATTATTTTCTTTGTTGGACATAGTGGAACCATCTCATCGATATCTCCTCATGAAATAGACACATGGCTAAATCATGAATATTGGTCATGTTCAGGTTATTTTTATTGTTTGATTCATCTCGTTTGTTCGCATTTTCGCTTTAGTCGTAGGAAACTAGCGTTAGAGCCTAGGGTTCTTGTTGACTAGTTATTCTGTCCGTCTATAATTATCGCTATGCCTTCCACGTGGAGAAATTGACAGGTAAAAGCAATTGTTGGAGGCACAAGATGGCTTTAACAATGGAGGGAGGTGATGAATTTCCCGAGGGTGTGAAAGCGGAAATCTTCTTAATATTTTGAAAAAGCGTAGGAGTATAATTCTGTTGAATTTAGGAGACGATGTTTTGGTTGAAGTGGCGTACGAGACGAGGGCAGCTGCAGCTTAGGCGATACTTGAATCTCTATGGATGAGAAGGATTATGATCAATGGCAGGCTATAATGCAGCTTTGTTCTTTGCCCAATTCTTATGAGTACTTTTGTGATTCCCTAATGAGAAGGACTGAGACAATATCTATAGAGGTAATAAAGTCTGCACTGTTCTTGAAAGAATGACGGAGAAATTGTAGGGCAACGATAACAGAAGTGGCACTGGGATCTGATGGTCATCGTTCGAAACTTAGAAGGTGTTTTAGCAGCAGAGGCAAGTCTAGATCAAAATTTAGAGTGTGGAGAAAGCCGTTGAGATGTCACAACTTTCCGAAAGAGGGGCACATTGCTAGGAACTTCCCAGAGCAAAAGAAAAAGCAGAGAGATTGGAGTGTGACGCAAACATTGCATAAATCTAATGTGAGGAGCTGGACCATGTTCTATTTGAAAATTGATAAGCAAACAAAGATAAAAAAAAAAAAACCAAGAAGAGGAAGAAACAGATCCCTCCACTCTCTCTTGTTCAGCCCAATCCATCCATCCGTTGCATATGTCTACCCCACCGATCATCAGCGTCGACGGCATTGCCTTAGATAATTCATTTATTCAGGTAATGGACAAAATCTACACTTCAAATTATATGGAGTATTATCAATGTAATAAGATATACTTTTTTTTTACTTAGGCTCCGTTTGTTTGTGCAAAATAGATGATTGAAAAACATTTTCCTTAAAATGATTGATTATATCTCTCAAAAAATAAATAAACAAAAAATCTTTTCATCATTTACAAAAATGTTTAAACATAAATTGTCGCGAGTAATATAAAATTTCTTTTGACTTATTTTTTAGAAGCGATATAAACAATTATTTGTAAGAAAATTTTCTAAATGATTCATTTTCTCTGAAACAAATGAAGTCTTAATTTTAAATTGAATGGTAATTTATTAATGATTTATGCTATTTTCACCCTCTAAATTGCTATAACACTCCCTTACTAATTGAGTTAACGAAAAATAATCTCAAGAGAACCCATTAAATGGAAAGAGTAAAATTTGCTATATATTGAAATGCAAAACCACACACCGTCATTACAATACAAGACTGTCTATATTATTCAAAAGAATGATGTTTTATTCCACCACTTTATGTTATTTTCCATTCGTTCTCTTATAAACTTCATTTCACCTCTTCTACTTATTAATGTGCTTAGGCTGATTTCTATAAATGACGTTTTGTAAGGAGTATGAACCTTGCTTGCAATAAGCATGTCTTAAATATATACCTTGTATTCATAAAGGTTCACGAATTTAAACCAAAGAGTCCACCCCCGGCGGGAAAAAAGAGAGTATCAGATGTTGCGAGAAGTAACCAGAAGTTGAATTTGATGGAGATGCGAGACTTTTCAAAAGTTAAAAGACTCGCACAACCTTTTTTCCAGTGCTCAAATTCAATATGACTTTTGAAAAGTCTACAGAATTACACAACCTTGTCCTATTAGTACAAATTTAACATCAAGTTAATATTCCGTCTATTCTCGCTATCATCTCTCTCTCTCTCTCTCTCTGGATTTAAAATTTATGGTATATGCCATCTCATTTATGCTACTTTTATAAGCAATTCCATTTAGATAAGAACAAGTTATTAAGATATATTTCAGATACAAAAGTCAAAAAGCAAGAATACCTCAAAAATATGGAATTGGATCTGAATTCTAAACTTCATCTCCTATTGTAAGTGGGAATTGCAACTTTGTTCAAACGAGCCGTGACCCAGCCAAAGCACAAAAGATTCTCCTTTTATGTGGAAAAGACCCATGTCGATAATTATAATTTTACTCCGAGTGTTCCCGTAAGGATTGAGCTCATGGCCACAAGAAAATGAGTAAGCTCCCTCACTATCTAGGCCAAACCTTGCTCGGTTCATTATTTTAGAATTAAAAATATCATTTCTAAATTTGCGTGTGTGAATACTAGCAATTTTGCATGCGTAGAGACTCTAATTGAAATAAGATTATTCTTATGACGATGTTGTCTGACATAATCCAAAACAAAAAGAAGCACTATTGAGTAAATAATGCAGAAGTGCAACAAATGTAGATAATAAAAACTAGTGAAGAGAGTGTTGCACGACTTCTGAAGAAATTGCACCCGTTGGTCCTGAAGCTTGGCGGTTATTACAGTTTAGTTCCCTAAAATTTTAAAACAGAAGTTTTTCATAAATAAACTTCAGCATTGTGTAGCTTATACATACTTATTTAGATATAGATTATGAATAGTTACTAGTTAGTATTTGTCACAAAATGATACTAATCAAAGTCATGTTAATGACCAAACTTTGAACGGTCACATTTTTTAATAATCAGATTTCATTGCATCGACTGAAAGAATCAATTGCTGATGTTGGGCTAAAAAACGAGACAAACAAAAAAGTGGAAAAGTACACTAAAAATTCAAAATATTGTGTGAGGCGATTTAGTGCCACAATATTTCAATCACTCATTTGATTTCTTATCTTTGAAAAAAATCTTGTTCATTTAAGTTACATCAATCACTTCCTCGCTAGAAAAGCTAATGTGGGATTTTATATATAAAAAAACATTTAGAAACATTTTTATTAATAAAATAATGCCATATGCTCTGCAACTGGTGAAGGACAACGGAATTCAAACCGAAGCTAGTCCCAACTCAAAATGATCGCAATTTTTGTGATCGAAATTTGCTGGCTTTATTGAAAGCTAAAGAACTTGATTGAGTTATTAAAAAATTGCGGTACTAAATTGAGCACTGTATGAAAAAATAAGCGGAATAAATAATAGAAAAACTATTTATGTAAACATCTTATTCTCATTCTTCCATATGTTGATTGGCAATTGCTCATAGTTGAAGATAGCGGAAGCTCATCTTGATCATATATAATGTTGCTATTAATTAGGGCAATCATCGCGCATCCACTTTCTTCACAAAAAAGTAGGAGATCACTATTTCTCACACTTTAAATGATTTGTTTGTTATGAAGAATTTACTTGTTAAAAGCTTGTGTCATGGACCTTCTCGTATTGATAGATATTCATTACTTTGAGACATGATATTTTTGCTTTCTCATTCTCCTCT